>LR738711.1:719134951-719188822 GCA_902687465.1 Secale cereale | reverse complement strand
CACCGCCGGCGACCACCGCCCCCACCCTGAACCCTAAGATAGATAATGGGTACCTCTCCGGCGAGCCCCCCTCCCCGCTGCGGCTGGTTCTTCCTTAACTCCGGTGAGCCACCCCACCCCCTGAAAATCGACTGACCCAAAAGTCGATTCAGTCGACTAAAGTGTAGCTAAATCGGAGCAGCATCGCAAGCAAGAGCAAGAGCGAGAGCAGCAGCTCGAGCAAGAGCAGACCAGGCAGGGGACCGAGAGCAAGAGCAGAGCAGCAGCGCGAGCGAGAGCTAAAGCAGCAGCAACTCCTACTTATGTGGAAGTCGCCGCAAAGGGAGCGACGCCGTGGATGGAGCCGCGCCGTGTCGGCTCGGGACCAAGCGTCGGCAGCACCGTGAGATCGAATCAAGAAGAAAATGCGGCAATTAATGTACAACCTCTTTGAAGGCACCGATTAGGCCGTAGCTTCATCCGAGGAAACGGTGATGATGATGCTCTTCCGGTGGTGCAGGTGAAGATGGCGGTGTGGGAATGGAGGTGGCGTGAAAGACGAGGGGAACGTCGGGGCAGCTCCTTGGAGGTGGAGGATGGGGTGGCTGAACCAGCGGGACGACCAGATCGACGACGGATCCTCATCCGGTATGATGGATGAGGGATGTCGAGGTGTTGCTGTGGACGACGTCGTCGGGGAAGAGGCTCCGGCTAGGTGGCAGACAGAGGAGGGTGTGGGGCTTCGCGGGTTTTGCCGGCCTCAGGGTACGAATGAGTGGGCGGATGGGATGGGAGTGGGGAACCATGGCTTTGGGATGCGCTTGTTTGAAATGTGGGGTAAGTTACGAAAGTACCCCCACCGATTTGAGGCGGTTCTTTCGGTTCAGGGGTATCACGGGCATTTCGCGTGTCAGGATTTCAACAAGAGGTGGGAGTTTTCACGCGCGTTGAAATTTTGGAATAACAAGGCGCGGGTTGAGATGGAGGGAGTTGCCGGAGCACAACGAGACAAAGGTATATCTTAAATATTTCGGGCTAACAAGGCGCGGGTTGAAGAGGCAGGAGTTTCGCAGCACGATAGACAGAGACGCTAGCTTGAAATTTCAGCATAACAAGGCACGGCTTGAAATTTCGGGAGAACAAGCTTAACGTGTACCAAAAAAAAGACCATTTAGACTAGTATGATATACTATGTACAATGTGTTTAACACGCACAACACACACAGACATCATTTAGACTAGTAAGGTACACGTGCATTGAACGCATGAGATTTGGCAACCAAATTATGAATAAATACCACATTATGGCATGTAAGCTTTGGGTCATATATGCATGATGTAGATGTTCGTTTAATTCTTATAGTTCATTTCATTCAAAATCATCTAGTTTTTATAAGAAGCTAATCTATTTTAAGATTCATGGAATTGTGCGTTGTAAGGCATAAAGTAAAAACAATTCATGTAGAAAAACATTTGGGCAATTCTGATACGGAAGATTCTAGAACAAAGAAGAAGTGCTTGTGTTTTTAGGTTTGTGCATTATGCTTAAGTTCAACCATAGAGTCTTCTAGATTGTACATGTGGCAAAATCTGGTGGAATCTAGATGATATCCAACGACCTGTAGTGCTCAAATTTGCCACCTCTGCACCATCGGATTGGCCTCATCCAACGACCATCTTTCAAAGTTAAAGTTATCCGCACACTATATAAAAAATATAATATATATATATATATATATATATATATATATATATATATATATATATACACACACACACACACACACACACACACACATAGGGGTATAGATATAGATATGTGATCCGAAAGCCACCCATCATCTCCAATTAGAATAGTGTGTCCATGCATGGATGCAATGTTTCCAAACGATGTCTGCCATCGGTATATCAGATTCAAACCAATCTGACCTTGTTCAATGTATATACATTGCAACATGCTCGTTTCCAAACCACATTGCGCAGATCTCCGTTATATTCATGCATGCATGGGTTTCAAACATCATGATCTCTTATTCAAATATTTGAAATCAACTTTACATTGATTATGACCTCACCTAGTCTTTTACACCCACACATTGGTCTTCTCTTTATAATTGTACCACTAACTTTCTCTCGTGCATGCATGCACACACACTAACAGTCGGCATTATCCATCGCACACATGCAATCTTTTTCTTCAGGTCGGTCTCCCATGAAGGCACACACACACACATCCCCTTCTCCATCATATCGGGCATTCTTTATCTCTCATGTGCATGCGCAACGATCGATGTTCCTCTATGTGTGTGTGTGTGTATAACTAGGTCTTTCATAGTTTTACACATTAACCGATCAATCTATATATCTAGTGAGGTATCACCTTCTTTTCCACGTCCACATCGATCAATCTATACCTCTCTATATAGGATTACATATATAGCTAATACACCCATATTAATTATATATCCAACACCCCCTATCATCATCCATGCCTTCCGCTTCATCTCTCACACGCGCGCACAATGGCGAAGACAGGGGGCAGCAAGGGCCCTGCCCCCCCTAACATCACTATATATCGAGGCTAATATGAATGTGATCATTAGACAATTGCTGGTAAAAATGGTTTAAGTTGATGAATTGGCCCTCCTCGTAAAGGATTAGCAATGTGTGCCCCCTGGCTCATGGGACATTTTTCATGGCTCCGCCACTGCGCGCAACAGCGCACGTTCTCGCCCCCTCCCTCTAAATATCGATCTCGCACTTGTGCACTCCTTCATAGTCTCTCTCCACTCGGCCCCTTGCACCATCTTCTAGCCCCCCACCAGATTTTGCCACATGTACAATCCAGCAGACTCCATGGTTGAACTTAAGCATAATGCACAAATCTCAAAACAACAGTGGTTCTCCTTTGCTCTAGAATCTTCCATATCATAACTGCCCAAACTTTTTTTTCTAGTTGAACTGCCATTATTTGTTTTTTACTTTATGCTTTACAACGCACAATTCCATGAATCATAAAATAGATTAAGGGCTTCCTTGATTCAAAGGATTCTCGAAGGAATTTTGGAGGATTCTAATCCTTAGGCATTTTTCCTATCTTGGTTGTTTGATTCGTAGGATTGTAAACCATAGGATTTTTTCCATATGATTCATTTGCACTAGATTTCATAGGAAGCATCCCATCCACTCAAACCTCTTAGAAAGAATTCTGCGTTTTTTCTATGCACAATCAAACACTCGTACCATCCTGTAGGATTCAAGACGACATTCCACTCTAATCCCATGTTCTTCCTATTCCCGCATTTTGGAAATCCTACGAATCAAAGAGGCCCTAGGTTTTTTATAAAAACTAATTGATTTTGAATTATATGAACTATAAGAATTAAACGAAGGTCTACATCAGCATATATGACTCAGAGCTTACATGCTACTGTGTGATATTTATTTGTAATTTGGTTGCAAAATCTGATGCGTGCAATGCACGTGTACCTTACTAGTACTTCGAGTATGTGCAAAATACAATGGCACACTACGCAGTGTCTCTCTTACAGTTCAAGAAGCCACGTGTCACATGTGGAGGCGTTGTCGCGACATCCTTGTGTGGATTGATCACAGTGACGTGCTGCTAGTTCTAGAAGAATGTACTCGTCCTCCCTGAGCCGCACTGGCGGTACATGCACGAAGCGAAGATGTGCACGCACGCCACGCACGCACTCATTCCCTCGCACGCACACGCGGGTACACGAGCGGACGCAATTTTGTACCAAGATCCACCCCATGTGATAATTTGACGCGTGTAAAGTCCTTCACTTCATTGATGGTCAATTAATACAGCGCATGGAAATTGAGTGGACGTGAGGGCGGAAGAATGACATTACCACTCCACTGCGTGCATGCGAGTAGTTAAATCATGGGTTGCTAGTAGTACTTCCATTGGTCTCCTTCGTATTTTGTGCCAATTTTTGACAGTAACATAATATTTACGCATCTGAGCAGTATAGTCTACTTGAAATTTATGTTCCACTAAACTCATCGGGAGCCGTTTCGGGCCTCGAAACCAAAAACCATCAATTAATCTTTGTACCTTGTTCCCATCACATTAGAAAGTACTAGTGCTAAAATTAAGTGCAAGCCTACTCACACCTACCAGTACGTACCAAACCTGAACGTGTTCCATGCAGGTTTTAGTACTAGTGCTAGTACTTAGGTTATAAAAAGAGGAACTACCTAACCGAAAATTACTATACCTTCCTCCTCATAAGTCCTCCTTCTTCGTCCGTCCTTGCCATGGCTGGTGTGCAGAGCTCTAGGTCAAGAACTACTCGTAACAAGCGAGCGGCAACCATGGCTGCGGAAAAAAAGAGAGGGCTCGCCACCACGCAGAGACCTCGAAATATCTCTCACGGGCAGGCGATGGCTCCCAGGAGCGCCCTAGACGCGGAGGCGAACATGCTGAGCTGGCGGCGCTGTAGTCTTTCTCTCTCGACGGCATGCCCAATCAGCTCAATAAGCACCTCAATAAGAAGAAGGAGTTCATCCACGGCTTGGTGGAGCTGCTGAAGGAGAGCCTCGACGACATGCACGCTGAGCTCAATGAGCAGGGGGAGTTGACCGCCGGCTTGGTGATGCTGCTGAAGAAGAGCATTGCCTCGGAGAAGAAGGCGGCCGGCGAAATCCTACAATTTCAGGAGGACAAGGCGAAGCTCTGCTACGAGCTCGACCTGCTGAAGGAGGAGAACGCCGGCTAGAAGAAGCTGCATGAGAATAGTAGTTCCTCGATGAAGATGTTGCAGGCCCTCGTCATGGAACAGAAGGAGGAGTTGGCGAAGCTACGCATCGAGCACCCGGCTTCTGTCAAGGTACGTAATGCGGCCGTGGAACAGATGGTGAAGGCTCGCGTCGAGAAATCCCGTGTGATGGACACAATGATGAAGATGGCGGAGGAGACGCGCAATGAGATGGAGGACGTGGAGGCGATGAAGAAGTAGTTACGACTCCGTGGCCAGCAACCCTTCATGTAGTGAGAGCAGCACCACAGACTTGTGTGTGCGTCTTCCTTCTTTTTTTGGGGTGATAATCCTCCTTCTTTTGCTCCCGTGTTTCTTATTTTGCTTCGGGTGTTTCGCTGCACGTGTCACCTTCTCTGCGAGGCATGAATATAACAATGCTGAAAATGAGATGACTAGCAAATTAGACCATTCTTTATCGCCAATAGAATAATGCCTCTTGCTAGTAATATATAATAAGAGTAGAGAGTAGAGGATATGGCACTGGGCTGCCGTGTTTCGTGCTCCTCCGTCGTACTCCACTGGAAAACTTGAGTATTGTAATGCCCAGGATGGAGTTATACCTCCTACGGGTCGAGGCCCGACTTAAAGGCATAAGTCCATCCTAGAATGATCTCAAGTTTGGTAATCTTTGCACAACTCATGTAAAAGAGGGATGGTAAACTTAAAATAGTTGGCTTACAATCGCCACGTCACAGAATAACAATACAAGTCTCAAACATCATACAAAGATCACTACAACCCTCTAAGGGCAAAATCCAAAAGGCAAAGTACCAAACTCAGATAAATAGACAACCACAGGCGGATCGAATCCTAGTAAGAGTCTCCACTACTGATCGTCCGGGTAGCGCACGTAGTAACGACTACGCTCCTCGTCGTACTCCCAATCCAGCTCGGTGCCATCTCCTGGATAGCTCACGGCTGGACCTGCATCTGGTGTGTGAAGTAACTGTGAGCCACAGAGGACTCAGCAATCCCGTTCCCGGGTAACAGAACTATCAAAGCCTTTAGGTGAGGGAAAGGCTGAAGAAAGAGAGAAATGAGGTGAAGGAACAACAAAGAGTCTGCAGCAGCAACTAGCACTAACTTACGCAAGAGAGAGCGAGAAGAGAAGGCATCGGCAAGAAGTGATCACTAAGTGATCCTAGCTACAAGCTCACAAACATAACCCCTCCGTGTTCAACTCCCGAATCCCGATTCGGAAATTGACAATCACGGAACACACGCTGGTAGTGTATTAGTATCATTGTGTCAAGTTATCTACAACCGGAATTAACAAGCTCCCATCTGCCACATAACCGCGGGCACGGCTTTCGAAAGTTCAAACCCTGCAGGGGTGTTCCAACTTGACCCATTACAAGCCCACGATCCGCGGAGTCGCAACTCCAAAGTGGGAAGACCCGAGTATCCTCGGAATCCCGTGCTCACGTTAAACCGAACTAAGGTAAGGCTAATCCAGCAAATCCTCCCGGCGTGTCGTCACCCTGATCGTAGCCGCGCGTATCTAGGTCTCAGGACACGACCGGATGGGCGATTCTACAGGTTTTTACCAACCCTCGAGTTTCCTTGAGGTGGCCCCGCAGACTCCCCGTTTCGGACCAACACTCATGTGGAGCACTGGCCCGGGGTTGTTGATTAAGAAAGAGGGTTAATTACTCCCTTATGCATGTTTAGTTTGTTATTAGGCAAATAGTACCAATGTTGGGATTTGCTGGAAAAGACTTAGCACATAGCGGTTTATCGAGGGGGTCCCATACACCCCAACCGTGTTAGGAACGCATAATCAAGGAACATAAAACCGGCTTATACGGATCCTAACGGCATGAGTGGAACAAAACACCAAGCAAAAGGCTTAGCCTTCCACCCTTGCCAATATATATGTGATTTCAAATAAAGCATTTATATAGTGTGATATAACCCAACCAAACTTCAACATGGAGCAAGCATCTTCACTTCACCTGCAACTAGCAACGCTATAAGAAGGGCTGAGCGAAGCGTACTTAGCCAAGCAACGGTTTGCATAGGTAGGGTGGTTAAACATGGCAATTGGTTACAAGTAGGAGGCTGACAAGAAGAACATGGGCATCAAGGCAAAACTATAGATCGAGACTACTAGCAATAGACAAAGATAGTAATGTTATCGGGGTTCGGTCATCTTGCCTGAAGAGAAGAAGTTCGGATCAAAAGAAGGGTCCTCTTGCTCAAACTCGTTGGAAACCTCGTGCTCAACCTCGTTGGAAAACTCGTGCTCAACTTCCGGGTCTAAACAAGACAAACACACCAGCACCAATCAACACAATGCAATGCGCACTCGAAAAACATGTATGCATGATGGATGCACTAGTGAAGCACATGGAGCACGGAAAACATCACTCAAGCAAAACACCTCAAAACAAGATAACAACCTGATATTATTAATCTACACAGAAAAACACCCAAGTTTGATATAAAGATCGCTGAAATCGGAGTTACGGGCTAAAAGTTATGCCCGAAACAAGATTTGAGCGAAAACTGCATATTACAGCAACATAGCGTCTTGGGAGCACCAAATAATTAATCTACAGCACCCCAAAAGCATGGCAAAGGACTTGAACATAAACTAGATATAAAGTACAGCAACTAGGTCCAAAGTGCACCCCAAACGGAGTCACGGATCATTAGCAATGCCCTTGGACATATTGAACTTTGAAATAAAATTCTGGCAGCAGAATTTTATTGAAAGTTTGGAGCAAAAGATAAACATGCTACAGCCACTCAAATGGACATGTGAGGACATGGATGGAAAGACAACAATATATACTTCATGGAACAATCAAAATCCACCCCAAAACTATCATGCTTTGTCCTACAACATCACACGAACATGGCATCGGAACGTTACAGATTTCAGACTTAGTGAAATTTCACTAAGTCCTAAAACAGCAACATCATCATAGCAACAAAAAGAGCAAGTTTAAGACACATCTAAACTAAACATGGCAAAGGGTAAGCACCTCATCAAAATACATATGACGGTGATCCCGAAACACACAAGCATGCATCATTGTGGTGAACACAACGATTGCAACAAGCTCAACAACATGGCATTTCAAAACAAGTAAAAACACAACATTTGAACATGGCATCTTGCAATGATGATAACAAGGAAACAATACATCTACCATGCAACCTATCACAAGCAACACGTAGTTCGTGACGAGACGAACACGTGGACATGTCATTTGCTTCGTTTGGACAAACGAGCTAAAAGATATCACATGTCAAAGGTGGCACAAAAATAA
The DNA here is from genome assembly GCA_902687465.1 of Secale cereale. NCBI lineage: Eukaryota > Viridiplantae > Streptophyta > Magnoliopsida > Poales > Poaceae > Secale > Secale cereale. Next base: position 719,180,775 of record LR738711.1, on the reverse strand, counting down.
CACATAGCAGCAGTTTATATCATCATACACTCTTGCAACAGCAAAACAAGCCCCTAGATGATCTCTAACATGCATGACTACAACAGGTAAAACGGAGAGGGCATCTCCACGAACATCTGGACATATCACACGCTCAAAACGGAGCAACAGGTAAAAAGTTATGCCAGGTCAAAGTAGTCATCACAGATCAAGAAAAACATGGCTAGGGTTTGAAATGGACCTCTCAGATCAGATCTGAGCAGAAGATGGGCCGGATGAACAGTGGATCTGGCCCGATGAACAGTGCGCGGCGGCGGCGGCCCGATCCGGATGCGGAACTGGGCCCGGCGGCGCGCGGCTGGAGCGGTGGGCCGGAGCGAGGCCCGCGGTGCGGTGGGCGACGGAGGGAGGAACGGGCCGGGGAGGCGGCGGCCTGCTGGCGACGGAGGTGGGCCGCGCGGGGTGAGGCGAGTCGGCCCGTGTGGCTGGTGCGGTGGAGGCCTTCCCGGCGGGGAAGTGGTCCTCCCGGGCCGGCGCGGCCAGGGGCTGAGGAGGGCGAAGCGGCCTGGCCGCCCAGTGGAGCGACGACGCGGTCGCCTGGCGATGTACGGGCCGAGGCCGACCTGGCGAAGAAGGAAGCAGGCGCGCTGGCGCTGCGGCGGCTACGGCCAGTAGGATCTGCGGCGGCGGCGGTTGGATCCAGTGGATCCACTCGGGATCCCGATCTGAAAAATTGGATCTGAGATAGAAAAGAAAAAAAAAGAAGGGGAGAGAGGAGGAAGAAGGAAGGGTTGCTCCAAATAGACTAGGGGTCTATTTATAGCAGTTTTTAGACTAGGGTTTGGATATAGGGGTTGTTTAGGAGCCCTCCGATCTGGATCCAACGGATCCGATCGCGGGGATGATTTTTTTTAAAAGGACCAGACGGAGATAAAAGACTGCGGTAGGGGTATTTCCGGGACATGAAGTAAGGGCACTTCGGACCCACACGGACAACAGAGGGAAAAGTCAACGGAGTCCAAACGAGACGAGATTTGAGAGGCGGGTTGCACACAACAAAACAACAACACACAACACAACCTCGCGGCACACCGGTAACGAAAAAACGCCCGAACAACAAAGAAGGCCTACGGGACGTCACGGACACGTGCGGGAGCTCCGGAACACGAAACGGACAACGGGAAGAAACGCCACGAACCGGAAACAACCCACAACACAGATGCAATGCAATGCACATGTCTACATGATATGAATGAATGCCACACACTCACACAACAAAACGACGAAAGCCCGAAAGACAAAGAACCCGAAAAAGGAAATAGATGAAGCTGGAGATTTATTATAAGCCCAAAAGGGAAAGTATTACATCTGGGGCATTACAAACTCTCCTCTACTACAAAAAGATCTCGTCCCGAGATCTAGGACTGGAAAAAGGAAGGGTACTCGGAACGAAGATGATCTTCTCGTTCCCAGGTAGCTTCTCGGTCTGTGTGATGTGACCACTTGACTTTCAGAAACTTGATGGTCTTGTTGCGAGTCTTGCGTTCGGTTTCTTCGAGAATTGCAACTGGATGCTCTCGGTAGGAAAGGTCTTGTTGAAGATCAATCTCCTCAAACGGAATCATCCGCTCAGGTGCCTTGAAGCATTTGCGAAGCTGAGACACATGGAAGACATCATGAACATTTGCAAAGTTGGAAGGGAGCTCGAGCTGATAGGCTAGATCGCCTCTTTTGCCAAGAATTTTGAAAGGACCGACGTATCTAGGAGCAAGCTTTCCTTTGATACCGAACCTTTGGGTTCCTTTCATCGGAGAAACTCGGAGATAGACATGATCACCGATGTCGAATGCCAAATCACGATGCTTTCCGTCATAGTAACTTTTCTGACGCGACTGAGCGGCCTTGAGATTCTCACGTATGACTTTGCACATTTCTTCGGCTTCAGAGATCAAATCATTGCCAAGAAGTTGGCGTTCACCTGTTTCAGACCAGTTGAGAGGGGTACGGCACTTTCTGCCATAGAGAATTTCAAACGGTGCTTTGCCTGCACTTGCTTGAAAGCTGTTGTTGTAAGAGAATTCTGCAAATGGAAGACAGTCCTCCCATTTCATGCCGAAGGAGATGACACAGGCTCTTAGCATATCTTCAAGGATCTGATTCACACGCTCGACTTGACCACTAGTCTGAGGGTGAAAGGCAGTGCTGAACCTGATCTTCGTGCCCATGGCGGACTGAAAGGAGTCCCAGAACTTTGATGTGAACAAGCTGCCACGGTCTGAGGATATCACTTGAGGAATGCCATGAAGGGACACAATTCTGGAAGTGTACAGCTCTGCAAGTTGAGCTGCATTGATTGATTCTTTGACTGGAAGAAAGTGAGCGACTTTGGTAAGCTTGTCAATCACCACAAAGATAGCATCATTGCCTCGTTTGGATTTAGGAAAGCCAGTGACGAAGTCCATTTCAATGTGGTCGAACTTCCACTCAGGAATAGGAAGTGGTTGGAGAAGACCGGCTGGACGTTGATGTTCTGCTTTCACTCTTCTGCAAACATCACATTCATTCACGAACTGGGCAATTTCCCTTTTCATGCGTGTCCACCAGTAAGATTGCTTGAGATCTTGATACATCTTGGAACTGCCAGGATGAATGGAAAGGAGAGAATCATGAGCTTCTTCCATTATGAGCTTCCTGAGATCACCTTTGGGGACAACGAGTCTGTCCTCGAAGAACAAGGTATCTCTCTCATCAACACGGAAGCACTTATATTTTGGAGTGCCCTTTGCAATGCCATGTTTCACCTTCTTCACCATGGTATCACTGAGCTGAGCCTCACGGACTTGATCTTCCAAGGTAGGAGCAATCTGGAGATTAGCAAGAAAACCCTGCGGAACAACCTGGAGGTTGAGCTTCCTGAAAGCTTCACAAAGCTCAGGCTGGTGTGGCTTGATAAGAAGGCTGTTGCAATATGCCTTTCTGCTCAAAGCATCTGCAATCACATTCGCCTTGCCTGGAGTGTACTCAATGCTGGGGTTGTACTCTTGGATCATCTCGACCCAACGAGTCTGGCGGAGGTTCAGATGCGGCTGCGTGAAGATGTACTTCAAGCTCTTGTGATCAGTGAAGATGTCGACCTTTCTGCCCAACAACAGATGTCTCCACGTAATCAGAGCATGTACCACAGCTGCTAGCTCGAGATCATGTGTGGGATAGTTCTTCTCAGCTGGCTTGAGCTGACGTGAAGTATAAGCCACAATTCTCTTCTCTTGCATAAGCACACCACCAAGGCCTTGAAGAGAAGCGTCACAGAACACTTCATAGGGCTTGGATTCATCAGGAGGAATCAGAACTGGAGCTGAGACAAGCTTCTCTTTGAGGGTTTTGAAAGCCACTTCACAATCGGGAGACCAAAAGTATTTGACATTCTTCTGGAGGAGGTTGGAAAGAGGCTTGGCAATCTTGGAGAAGTTCTCCACAAACCTTCTGCAATAGCTGGCAAGACCCAGAAAACTGCGGAGCTGCTTGACATTCTGAGGAGCTTCCCAGTTGACAATTGCTTCAACTTTCTCGGGATTAACCGCAATACCGTCAGCTGAGATAATGTGGCCCAGGTAGAGAACCTTATCGAGCCAAAACTCGCACTTGGAGAACTTGGCATAGAATTTGTGCTCTCGGAGTCGATCAAGAACTAGACGCAAATGCTTTTCGTGATCTTCTTCATTCTTGGAAAACACCAAAATATCATCCAGATACACTAGCACAAACTCGCCTGTATAGGGGTTGAAGATGTAATGCATCATCCTTGAGAAGGTAGGAGGAGCATTGGCGAGGCCGAAGGACATGACGGTATACTCATATGAACCGTAGCTCGTTCTGAACGCCGTCTTGGGAATGTCTTCCTCGCGAATGCGAATTTGATGGTAGCCCATTCGGAGATCAAGCTTAGAGAATACTTTAGCTCCTTTGAGCTGCTCAAAGAGTTCATTGATGTTGGGGAGCGGATACTTGTTCTTAATCGTCTTCTTGTTCAGTGGCCGGTAGTCAACACAGAGACGCTCCGTGCCATCTTTCTTCTTGACAAATAAGACACCACAGCCCCACGGAGATGTACTCGGTCTGATGAGACCCATACGCTCCTGTTCATCCAACTGTCTCTTCAATTCCTTCAATTCATCTGAAGAGAGCTTGTAAGGACGCCGACAGACAGGTTCGGTGCCCGGCTCGAGTTCAATGACAAACTCCACCTGACGGTGTGGAGGCATTCCTGGAAGTTCTTCTGGAAAGACGTCTTGATATTCATTCACCACTGGAATTTGCTCTATGGCATTAATTTCACCCTTATCATTAAGAGAGAAAAGCCGAATAGTATTATCCCTGGAGGCGAAGATAATCACATCTTCATCAGAATGAGTCAACTTGACTTCCTTTTGAGCGCAATCAATGTGAGCATCGTGCTGAGAAAGCCAATCCATTCCGAGAATGAGGTCGATGTCAGAATGACCAAGAATCACCGGTTTAGCCAGAAAACGATAATCTCCCATGCGAATAGAAACATCCGGAGCATAAACACTAGAAGTCATAATCTTGCCCGGAGAAACAACTTGCAACTTCTGAGGCAAATTTGAAGTGGCAATGCTGTGCTTGGATGCAAATGGTTGAGACATGAAAGAGCATGATGCACCCGAATCAAATAACACTTTAGCTGGAAAAGAGTTCACTGGAAGGTTACCCAGAATGACATCAGAAGAAGCCTCTGCTTGTGCTGCATTCATCAGATTAACCCTTGCAGACTTTGGATCATGCTTGACCATAGCGGTACCGACAGGAGGAGGCGGAGGAAGACGCTTCGGATTCGGACATCTGTTTGCATAGTGACCTTTCTGAGTGCATTTGTTGCAAGTCACTTCTGAGAGAGGACGGAACTGAGAGCCACTGGACTTGGAGCCTTGAGACTGAAACTGCTTCTTCGACTGGTTGCTTGGGTTGGGTGGGTGGGAGAAACCACGGCCACTAGCGTTCTTGTTGTTGGAGTTGTTGAAGTTGCTGGAGTTGTTGTATGGAGCTCGAATCATTGGAGGAGGAGGAAGCCAGAATTTCTGTTGTTTCGCAGCCAACTGAGACGAAGAGGTAGAGTGAACAGCATCTCGAATTCTCTTCTTAGAAGCCTCCATCTTAAGCTGAGCTGCTTCTTGTTTCAAAGCCATATTATAGAACTTATCGAATTCGTCTGGCTCGAACAGAGTGAGAGCAAGCTGAAGTTCATCTTTGAGACCTCCACGGAACTGATAGATTTTGCTCTTTGCATCAGGTATGTCTTGCTTTGCATAGCGAGCGAGGTTTTGGAACTTGACATTATACTGATAGACTGACATGGAGCCCTGCTTGAGGTTGCGGAATTGCTCACGCATACCCTCGATAACACTTGTAGGAATGTGATGCGAGCGGAAATCCTTGCAGAAATTCTCCCATGAGATCACTTGACCCGGCCTTGAGTCTTTGTACTGCTGCCACCAATCGGCTGCTTGATCTTTCAGTTGGAAGGCTGCAAACTTCACATAGTCATCTTCTTTCACGTTACTGCACTCAAAATGCTTCTTGATATCGGTCAGCCAATCCTCAGCATCAAGAGGGTCGACACAGTAACTGAAAGCTTTAGGATTGTTGGCCAAGAACTGGTTGAGGGTAGCATGGTGCTGCTGGAAGAAGTTGCCTTGGTTCATTGGAACACCCTGATTAGCTTGATTAGCTTGCATAGCTTGCATTTGCTGCATCATCTGCATCATCAACTGAGTGTTCTGAGCAGTAGTCTGCATAATTGCTCTCCAAGCCTCAGGCGGAGGAGGAGGGGAAGGAGGATGCTCTGGGACCTCTTCCACCTCTGGGTTGGCATTCGGAACCTTTTTCGGAGCCATCCTGTAAGAGATGACCACGAATCAGCAATTGATTGACAAAAGGAATAAGCTGAATCAATGGAATGAATTGCAACAAGTCTTCACAATAATCATTCGAACAAGAGGAACGAATGAATTTCTCAGTTAAATGATAACATCAGTCTTCACGAGAAGCCACATAGGGATCAAAAAGGATAAATAATAAAAAACAACAAGGTACGGAAAGGAACAAACACAAGAGAGGAGTTTCGTTCTAACATCTTTGTGCTGAAAGCATATGAACGCGTTACGAAAAGGTTTTGCAATCCCCGGATCAGCATAGCCAAGGACCCTTTAAGATGCAACTCCTGATAGTAACCTCGGTCATAAAACTCCTTCACTCAATGTCGAACCCCGAACTCACTAACCTGCATTCGTTGGAAGAATGCCTACGATCTACTGGATAAAACCCACCTATAGTTTTCCGAAAGATTCCAGTTATGCAATCAGGTGTTGGGGATACACGGGAAGCACCGCGCAATCAACTCTAACCTACATCCAGGTGTATCCATCCTTCAACACATAACCAGTCTTTCTCGGAAACTGTGTACCTCGGACCTTCGAAAAGCATCCACTATAACAAGCTATGGCAATACTCCCGAACTACCTCCCCAGTACTGGGTGATGTCGGGGTTATCTTGCCACTGGCCGTATAGGGGAGATTTTCGATGTCGGCCGTCTTAAGTATTTAGTACTGTCGCGATATGCTTGTTACAATGATACCCCGAAGCTCAACTCCTCGGTAACAGGAGGCATCGGGAACAATATCCTTGTCACAAGAACATCGAAACAATCCCAGAATACTCGCTGGATTCCTAAAAAAAAAATTTGTGCAAATTTTGAAGATAGGAGAGACAAGAGTAGACGTCAGGAGTCCTCACCAGAGAGAAAGGGGATGAGAAGCAAAGAAATCCTACTCTCCGATATAATATAGGACTCAAAAAGTTTTTCAGTGTGTGCCTAGACTCAACCGTCAACGGTTCGATCAAACAGTGGGGGCTCCTAGGTCGGAGAAGGCTCTGAATACCAACTTGTAATGCCCAGGATGGAATTATACCTCCTACGTGTCGAGGCACGACTTAAAGGCATAAGTCCATCCTAGAATGATCTCAAGTTTGGTAATCTTTGCACAACTCATGTAAAAGAGGGATAGTAAACTGAAAATAGTTGGCTTACAATCGCCACGTCACAGAATAACAGTACAAGTCTCAAACATCATACAATAAGATCACTACAACCCTCTAAGGGCAAAATCCAAATGTCAAAGTACCAAACTCAGATAAATAAAACAACCACAGGCGGATCGAATCCTAGTAAGAGTCTCCACTACTGATCGTCCGGGTAGCGCACGTAGTAACGACTACGCTCCTCGTCGTACTCCCAATCCAGCTCGGTGCCATCTCCTGGATAGCTCACGGCTGGACCTGCATCTGGTGTGTGAAGTAACTGTGAGCCACAGAGGACTCAGCAATCCCGTTCCCGGGTAACAGAACTATCAAAGCCTTTAGGTGAGGAAAGGCTGAAGAAAGAAATGAGGTGAAGGATCAACAAAGAGTCTGCAGCAGCAACTAGCACTAACTTACGCAAGAGAGAGCGAGAAGAGAAGGCAAAACGAGAAGTGATCACTAAGTGATCCTAGCTACAAGCTCACAAACATAACCCCTCCGTGTTCAACTCCCGAATCCCTATTCGGAAATTGACAGTCACGGAACTCACGCTGGTAGTGTATTAGTGTCATTGTGTCAAGTTATCTACAACCGGAATTAACAAGCTCCCATCTGCCACATAACCGCGGGCACGGCTTTCGAAAGTTCAAACCCTGCAGGGGTGTTCCAACTTGACCCATTACAAGCCCACGATCCGCGGAGTCGCAACTCCAAAGTGGGAAGACCCGAGTATCCTTGGAATCCCGTGCTCACGTTAAACCGAACTAAGGTAAGGCTAATCCAGCAAATCCTCCCGGCGTGTCGTCACCCTGATAGTAGCCGCGCGTATCTAGGTCTCAGGACACGTCCGGATGGGCGATTCTACGGGTGGATACCAAATACCTCGAGTTGCCTCAAGGCGGCCCCGCAGACTCCCCGTTTCGGACCAACACTCATGTGGAGCACTGGCCCGGGGTTGTTGATTAAGAAAGAGGGTTAATTACTCCCTTATGCAAGTTTAGTTTGTTATTAGGCAAATAGTACCAATGTTGGGATTTGCTGGAAAAGACTTAGCACATAGCGGTTTATCGAGGGGGTCCCATACACCCCAACCGTGTTAGGAACGCATAATCAAGGAACATAAAACCGGCTTATACGGATCCTAACGGCATGAGTGGAACAAAACACCAAGCAAAAGGCTTAGCCTTCCACCCTTGCCAATATATAGGTGATTTCAATTAAAGCATTTATATAGTGTGATATAACCCAACCAAACTTCAACATGGAACAAGCATCTTCACTTCACCTGCAACTAGCAACGCTATAAGAAGGGCTGAGCGAAGCGTACTTAGCCAAGCAACGGTTTGCATAGGTAGGGTGGTTAACATGGCAAATGGTTACAAGTAGGAGGCTGACAAGAAGAACATGGGCATCGAGGCAAAACTATAGATCGAGACTACTAGCAATAGACAAAGATAGTAATGTTATCGGGGTTCGGTCATCTTGCCTGAAGAGAAGAAGTTCGGATCAAAAGAAGGGTCCTCTTGCTCAAACTCGTTGGAAACCTCGTGCTCAACCTCGTTGGAAAACTCGTGCTCAACTTCGTGCTCTAAACAAGACAAACACACCAAGCACCAATCAACACGATGCAATGCGCACTCGAAAAACATGTATGCATGAAGGATGCACTAGTGATGCACATGGAGCACGTAAAACATCACTCAAGCAAAACACCTCAAAACAAGATAACAACCTGATATTATTAATCTACACAGAAAATCACCCAAGTTTGATATAAAGATCGCTGAAATCGGAGTTACGGGCTAAAAGTTATGCCCGAAACAAGATTTGAGCGAAAACTGCAAATTACAGCAACATAGCATCTTGGGAGCACAAAATAAATAATCTACAGCACCCAAAAGGCATGGCAAAGGACTTGAACATAAACTAGATATAAAGTACAGCAACTAGGTCCAAAGTGCACCCCAAACGGAGTCACGGATCATTAGCAATGCCCTTGGACATATTGAACTTTGAAATAAAATTCTGGCAGCAGAATTTTATTGAAAGTTTGGAGCAAAAGATAAACATGCTACAGCCACTCAAATGGACATGTGAGGACATGGATGGAAAGACAACAATATATACTTCATGGAACAATCAAAATCCACCCCAAAACTATCATGCTTTGTCCTACAACATCACACGAACATGGCATCGGAACGTTACAGATTTCAGACTTAGTGAAATTTCACTAAGTCCTAAAACAGCAACATCATCATAGCAACAAAAAGAGCAAGTTTAAGACACATCTAAACTAAACATGGCAAAGGGTAAGCACCTCATCAAAATACATATGACGGTGATCCCGAAACACACAAGCATGCATCATTGTGGTGAACACAACGATTGCAACAAGCTCAACAACATGGCATTTCAAAACAAGTAAAAACACAACATTTGAACATGGCATCTTGCAATGATGATAACAAGGAAACAATACATCTACCATGCAACCTATCACAAGCAACACGTAGTTCGTGACGAGACGAACACGTGGACATGTCATTTGCTTCGTTTGGACAAACGAGCTAAAAGATATCACATGTCAAAGGTGGCACAAAAATAACACATAGCAGCAGTTTATATCATCATACACTCTTGCAACAGCAAAACAAGCCCCTAGATGATCTCTAACATGCATGACTACAACAGGTAAAACGGAGAGGGCATCTCCACGAACATCTGGACATATCACACGCTCAAAACGGAGCAACAGGTAAAAAGTTATGCCAGGTCAAAGTAGTCATCACAGATCAAGAAAAACATGGCTAGGGTTTGAAATGGACCTCTCAGATCAGATCTGAGCAGAAGATGGGCCGGATGAACAGTGGATCTGGCCCGATGAACAGTGCGCGGCGGCGGCGGCCCGATCCGGATGCGGAACTGGGCCCGGCGGCGCGCGGCTGGAGCGGTGGGCCGGAGCGAGGCCCGCGGTGCGGTGGGCGACGGAGGGAGGAACGGGCCGGGGAGGCGGCGGCCTGCTGGCGACGGAGGTGGGCCGCGCGGGGCTGAGGCGAGTCGGCCCGTGTGGCTGGTGCGGTGGAGGCCTTCCCGGCGGGGAAGTGGTCCTCCCGGGCCGGCGCGGCCAGGGGCTGAGGAGGGCGAAGCGGCCTGGCCGCCCAGTGGAGCGACGACGCGGTCGCCTGGCGATGTACGGGCCGAGGCCGACCTGGCGAAGAAGGAAGCAGGCGCGCTGGCGCTGCGGCGGCTACGGCCAGTAGGATCTGCGGCGGCGGCGGTTGGATCCAGTGGATCCACTCGGGATCCCGATCTGAAAAATTGGATCTGAGATAGAAAAGAAAAAAAAAAGAAGGGGAGAGAGGAGGAAGAAGGAAGGGTTGCTCCAAATAGACTAGGGGTCTATTTATAGCAGTTTTAGACTAGGGTTTGGGTGACTAGGGGCGTTAGGAGCCCTACGATCGTGATCCAACGGATCCGATCGCGGGGATGATTTAAAAAGGACCAGACGGAGATAAAAGACTGCGGTAGGGGTATTTCCGGGACACGAAGTAAGGGCACTTCGGACCCACACGGACAACGGAGGAAAAAGTCAACGGAGTCCAAACGAGACGAGATTTGAGAGGCAGGTTGCACACAACAAAACAACAACACACAACACAACCTCGCGGCACACCGGTAACGAAAAACGCCCGAACAACAAAGAAGGCCTACGGGATGTCACGAACACGTGAGGGAGCTCCGGAACACGAAACGGACAACGGGAAGAAACGCCACGAACCGGATGCAACCCACAACACAAACAAAATGCAATGCACATGTCTACATGATATGAATGAATGCCACACACTCACACACAAAACGACGAAAGCCCGAAAGACAAGGAGCCCGAAATGGAAATAGATGAAGCCGGAGATTTATTATAAGCCCAAAAGGGAAAGTATTACATCCGGGGCATTACAAGTATACCGCATGGTCCTTTGCTCCTCCTCAGGTCGTCGGCACGTTTATACGAGCAGTCAAATCACAAGGTCCCGCCTTCCAGCAGTAATGAGCCGTCAAATCACAAAGGCCCCTCGCCTCTCGTGAAAAGGACCAAGCTAGACTGCCCCGCCCTCTAGCCTTTTAATAAATTTTGAGCGTGTCTCGTCACATTCCAAATTACTACTACTACCATGCTATATTTAATTGCAAACCTGTTCACACCGATCACTACCTAAACGGTTTCCCACTTAGGAGCGTATTAGTAGTACTCAGTTATAAGATGACTGCACATTTCTCCTCAACTCCTCAGCCACAAAAAACAATCAAGTCAATCAAGCCATAGCCAGCGTGAGTTCTGGGTCAAGAGATTTCCACCAGGGAGAGGTGAGCAAGGAAGAGGAAGCAAGAGAGATGTCCCGCCTCGCCGTGAAAGAAGCCGACATGTCCAGCCGCGCAGCAGTAGCAGCACAGAGGTCCCACCGCGCCGCCGAAGCAGCACGGAGGTCCCGCAGCGCCATCGATGTAGCAGACTTGTAAGACCACGCCGCGGAAGCATCAGAGAAGTCCCGCCGTGCCGCCAAAGCAGCAGGGACGTCCCGCCGCGCCGCGGCGACCTGAGAAAATTTCTCATGGGCAGGCGAGGACTCTTACAGGCGCATGCATGCGATAGTCCATAGCCAGATGGATCAGTCCGGCTGGGCGAGGATGCAGGACGAGGCTACCGGCGTCATCCGGCAACTGGGGGAGAGCAATGCGAAGCTCCGGGGCGAGCGCGACCTGCTGAGGGCGAAGATCGTCGGAAGGGCGAAGCAGGAGGAGGAGACCGATGCCGTGTTGCAGAGGACGGGCGTCATCAGCAAGAAACTTATGGATGAGAATGCCATGCTCCGCATTGAGCACAACAGGCTGGTGGAGGAATCCATGGATGCTGCCAAGCAGCGTATTAAGGACATGAAACTGATGAAAGAGATCATCGCCCGCCGCGAGAACTAGTCTCCGCGACCTGCATCGCATAAAGAAAGTAGAGATCAGCGAGCCAGATCGTTGTATGCATCTTCCTTCTTCTTTTGCCCTTGTGTATTTCGGGGGTAGCCGCATGTGGCTTTTCTAATTATCTTCCTAACTATGTAAGACAATTATTATCCACTCTCGTCGTCCTTATATATATTCACCAGTCTTGCTATAAGTCGCAGTAGATGCTATATAGGTTTGTCGGATCTTACATCAAGATCCGTGCAAAATTTTATTTTCAGATTTTCCTTTTTCTCTCTTAAATTTCAGTCGAGTGAGACATTGCCACGCCATTAAACAGAGGCTCGGGCGCCATTGATGGAGACCTTGGGAGAGAGATGGACGATAGATGGAGGTCAAAGGGCTCTCCTCCCGATAAGCACGCGCAAGGGTCTGATCGCACGCCTCCCGTACTCAAATAGCTACCCTGCACGACGCCTCCTAGCTAATAAAAAAAGGGTACGCGTGGCGGCACGTAAATGGTAAATAGAACGCACACGGTTTCAATAATACTTGTGTTTCCGATTGTAACGTGACAACACTTGTTCCAAAATGACTTTGTTGATTGTTAATGTGCGCGCCATCGCAAATCGGACAGTAAAATTACCACAGCATGTTGGTGTCATGTCATGGCACCAAGCTAGGTTTCATGATTTTCATGCGTGTTTCAGATTTACAGGAATTAAAAAACCAAGTTTCTCAATGTTTTCAGCCGAGCCATGACGCCCAGATGTTTAAATTTCATTCCCGTTTCTGGCATGGGACCTAGAAATTTACCCGAGGACACACATGTGATTTTTTAACCAGCTTTGGTGCACTGGAGCATGTTGTAAGTGCATCTAGTGCTACCCCTAGTTGGTTTTGGAGTATTGACGACAAACCTAGTTGAGGGACTAATGTGTTTGTGAGAATTGCAGGATAACACAAGTAGTAGTCCCTCATTGATTCAGTTTACCTACCGGAGATGACCCCTAAAAATGTATGAAGACATTGACGACAATGGTGGTATATGAAGATATTCATATTGAAGACTATGACGAGAGAAGACATTGTGTGAAGACTATGGAGCGCGAAGACTTAGACGTTTCGTTGTTTCCTTTTCTTCTTTGTTGAGTCATAGGAACCACCGTACTGTCAAGTGGGGTCCAAGTGAACAAAGTCAGAGTGACTGAAGTGATGATCAACCAAATCCAATGTCTTCAAGCGAAGACAATGAGAGCAAATCTTATCCAGAGCTGGATGAGTCAGCTTTACTTGTAGCCCAAGTAAAGTTGCCGTGTGTGTTTGAAATCTGACCATTGGAACACGTGTCAGTTCCTTAGTGACCCAGGGTCACTTCGGACAAATCAGGTCGGGTTGCCTAGTGGCTATAAATAGCCCACCCCCTACACCATAAATTGGTGGCTGCTCAGAGTTAGTACACGGCTTTTGTCGTTGGAGAGCAACCCACCTCCAGAGCATGACAAGCTCGAAGCCTAAGGTCCCCACAGTTGCTTCAGAACTCAAGAAGACAAAGGTCGCTGAAGCTGAAGCCCGCAAGCGCAAAACAAAGAACACCACTGATGATGCGCCACCAACCAAGAAACGCAAGATCAAGAAAGTCCGGGCTGCTCCCACAGAGCCCCTTGTCGTCGAGCCAATTTCTGTTGCTCGTCCTGCATCTGCACAACAAGAACGTTGCATGATTGTTCATGAGCCTGCTACCACAGAGGCTCCTGAAGATATTCCAGCTGTTGACCCCACCGCAGCTGAAGACATTGGTCACCACGAAAATGTTGAAGATGATGAAGTCCTTCCTCAGATCGAGCATAATGTGGTATCATTGCCTGTTCTCACGAACAACAAACTCATCAGCATTGGTCGTCCATTGACGCCAAGTGCTCAGGATGACTCATGTGCTAATAACCCACAAGAATCTCCACGTGATAAAGACACACCAATTACTCCCCCAACACAGGTTACCACTCCAGTGGTTGACGATGAAGACTTTGAGGCCCAACCAACTCCATCTCCACAAGCGTCGCCAGTGTTTCGCAGGCTTCGTAAAGGACCAAGGCCACAAGTCAATCTGTCAAGTGTTCCAGAAGGAGATGAGTGCCAATCTGTTTCACGCCAAGTGTTTCTTGAAGCCTCTCCTACTGTGAACATCCCTGAGTCTGAAGCCAAAGCGGCTGAAGATATTCTGGCTGCATCAGCCGATGAAGCAGAAACAAGAGAAGAAGAAGCACGTGTTGCCACACCCCCTGCCAACCAAGTAGTTCTCGAGGAGAACGTGTCCGACCCTCCAGCTCCTGAAGTGGAGGTTACACATTCTGAGGCGGCCACCAACACCACCACTGAAGCCAATGACGTTGTCATGGCTAAAGCTAATATGGTGCCTGAATTCAGTGTGGTGCCTGAAGTGATAGCACCTGAAGCCAATGCTGCACCTGACGCAAATCAGCAGCTTGAAGTCAATGCCACTGCTCCCGTTCCACCTCCAAGGCCACATACTATTGAGAAAGCATACAACAACGATGACCAGCTCATCACTGTCAAATGGCCTCTTCTGGTTCCTCCGCCTGCTGCTGGTCCTCAATTTGATTACCACATCGAGCACAGGCCTCAGGTTCAGAAGCCAAAGCCAAGACTGCCCAGGTTTCCTGGTACTGCCACTTCGCCAGGGTCCTTCAATGCTAATGGCTTCATTGCGCACATCACCTTCTTTGATAGCACCAAGAACCCCTATTCCACACCAAGGATTTCATCAAATAGGTTCTGGAGCTATCAACAGCGCAGCTATTATTCACGTATTCTCTATGATCAAGGGTGCATCTTCCCACATATGTGTCTTGACACTGAAGCCATTACTGGGTTGCCTTGCCTTGAAGAAGCCCTTGATTGCTTCCGTGATGCTGGATTACTGAACTTTGTGACTGATAAAGAGCATTGGAATGAAGAGCTGCTTCTGCAATTCTATGCAACCCTCCACATTCGCGGCTACAACAGGGATCCGAAGACATGGGTCCTTGAGTGGATGACAGGAAATGTCCATCATGAAGCCAAAGCCTTTGACATCATTAAGCTAACTGGCCTGCCCACTCCAGGAGAACTATATGAACCTGGTTGTCAACGTCATCGCGATGCTTTGGAGAGTATCTTTCAGAAGACCAAGCCCAACATGAGCCAAATGCTGAGCATGATGAAGCCCTTGCCACATGATGCTGAGTACCCAAATGATTTCTTTGTTGAAGACCTTGAGTATCTGCCATGCACTATATATCATATCATCAGGCGAACTCTATGGCCTGTCAAAGGACACTCTTCATCAGCCAAACTTGAAGGAACAATGAAGACATTGGTCTTCTATATCTTCAATGGCATCAGCTTCAATGCTCAAGACTTCTTTATCACACAGTTAGCTGTATCAGGCTCTGATCTCTTTGGACTTAAGTTCTACGCTCCATGGGTCATGTGTCTCATCAAGCTTCATTCAACTATCAACTATCAACCTTCTGCTCGCAACCATCTCATATTCTTGCCAGAGGTTGATATGTCAGTTGAAGCCATATACCCATAGCCTGCCAAAGAGCCTGTTTATCTTCACAATGTTGATCACCAAAGCTTCACTCAGCCCATTGAAGGAGTTCCAGCAGTCACTCATGTTTATCCTCTGGCTGGACATACTCGCTTACCTCACCATGCAGAGACTGAAGCTACTGAGAGGACCATTGCCCAAAGGCCTCGGAAGCGATCTCGTGTTCTCAATGACCGAGAACTTCTCGTTGCCTTACATCAGAAACAGGATAAGCATCACTACTAGCTGAAGCGCCAGATGCAAAGCCTCTTGGTGGACGTCAATCGTATTCGCAACCTGGCCACCAAGAATGCCTTTGTTGCACATGAAACCTGCCGGAGGTCATGGAAGAGTTTGACATTGCTGAGTGTTGAAGCAGATCTTCAAGACGATGGCTTCACTGAAAGATTCAAGTTTGACACCACTCCCCCAAGGAATGTTGTCTTGTGTCGAACTCCGTCTCTTGAAGACTCTGACTATTCCTCCTCCACTGCAACGGTGGATGCCAGAGTGATCGATGATCAAGATGATGCTACCTCACCTCCTTCTCCTTCAGCGCATGTCGACACTGCTCCAAGTTCTTCTGCACCGCCAAACACCAACACCGACCCTGCATCTTCTCCTACTCCTTCTGGGAACGAGTAGAGGCTCTGTGTCTTCAAACCTTTTTGGTCCTTACTGACAAAAGGGGGAGAAGCATATGAGTTGATAGTCTTCAAGCGGGTCCATATGGGCGGGTGCTTTATATTTTGCCTAGTGTTTACAACTCTCGCTTTTGTTACATTTGGTTCTTTGAGTTGTAACACTTGAGCTTCATGGTGATCTGCTACATTTTCTGGTACTCTGTAATGCGATGATAAATTCCACATGTGCTACGATAAATTCCGCACTTAGTCATTTTGCAGACGTCCATTTCTCATTATGCATATCATTATATTCTACATATCAATTGTGCATGATGAATTGTCTTCATAAGTTGAAGAGGATCTCCACAAGTACAACCTGCTATGTGCATTTGCATTCAAAAGCAAATTATTTATATGCACATCTTCAGGGGGAGCCTTTTGCTACTTATGACGATAATACCTTTATCCTTTACAATTTCACATACTTTTATCCCCGTTGAAAACTTCAACCAGTTTGTCATCAATCACCAAAAAGGGGGAGATTGTAAGTGCATCTAGTGCTACCCCTAGTTGGTTTTGGAGTATTGACGACAAACCTGGTTGATGGACTAATGTGGTTGTGAGAATTGCAGGATAACACAGGTAGTAGTCCCTCATTGATACGGTTTACCTATCGGAGATGACCCCTAAAAATGTATGAAGAAATTGATGACAATGGTGGTATATGAAGATATTCATAATTAAGACTATGACGAGAGATGACATTGTGTGAAGACTATGGAGCGCGAAGACTTAGACGTTTCGTTGTTTCCTTTTCTTCTTTGTTGAGTCATAGGAACCACCGTACTGTTAAGTGGGGTCCAAGTGAACAAAGTCAGAGTGACTGAAGTGATGCTCAACCAAATCCTATGTCTTCGAGCGAAGACAATGAGAGCAAATCTTATCCAAAGCTGGATGAGTCAGCTTTAATTGTAGCCCAAGTAAAGTTGTCGCGTGTGTTTGAAATCTGACCGTTGGAACACGTGTCAGTTCCTTAGTGACCCAGGGTCACTTCGGACAAATTAGGTCGGGTTGCCTAGTGTCTATAAATAGCCCACCCCTACACCATAAATTGGTGGCTGCTCAGAGTTAGTACACGAATTTTGTCGTTTGAGAGCAACCCACCTCCGGAGCATTTGAGAGAGAGATCCTTGTGAGGACAAAGCCCAAACACCCAGAGCCAAAGAGTGTTAGGCATCACTGAAGTCTTTCTGTCCGCATGATCTAAAGACTTGTTACCCTTGAGGATTGTGAATCCTCCAGCCGGTTAGGCGTCGCGTTCTGAGCATCCAATAGTCATTGTGGATCGCCGGTGAACGAAGTCTGTGAAAGTTTGGAAGTCTACCTTGAAGACTTACCAGCGTGATTGGGCGAGGACTGGGTGTCCTTAGCTCAAGGGGAATAAGGTGAAGACGCGGTCTTCTAAGTTAAATATCAGCCTCCCTAACCAGACGTACAGTTGTCACAGCAACTGGAACTGGTCGAGAAAATCACTGTCTTCCCCAAGGTACTGGTTCTATCCCTTCCTTCTCTTTACTCATTGTCTGTCTTTGTGAAGTCATTGCCTGCTTGCCTTATCTGTTTGACCTCACTGTGTGACTACTTGTTCTGACTGGCTTCATACAATCTTCCATCCTGATCCATACTGCCTAGCTGCTATTAGTCTTCATGCTTTCACTTCATTGAATACTTGACTATGGCTTGTCTAGTGTAGTCTACCTTCTGCTGCATATAAATAGGATCGGTTCTATCATTTGTCTTTGAAACTTCCATGTTTTGAAGTCTTTCATAAAAATCGCCTATTCACCCCCCTCTAGTCGATATACAGCTCTTTCAATTGGTATCAGAGCAAGGTACTCCCTTGTTCTGTGTGATTCGGTTTAACCACCTGGAGTTTTAGCTATGTCGACTGCAGGGATAATCAAAGTCTCCGCTGCGTGCCCTGTCTTCGATGGCACTGAATACCCCTACTAGAAGAACAAGATGTGCATGCATCTTGAAGCCATTGATGTGGACCTCTGGTATGTCGTCAAGAACGGTGTTCCCAAGATTGGTGAAGGTCTCACCCCTGCTGATGTCAAGAAGCTCGTTCAACTGGATTCCACGGCCAAGAACATCATCTGTGGTCATCTGACCAAAGGACAGTATGGTCGTGTGAGTGCTCTGGAAACGTCAAAGCTAGTCTGGGACTGGCTCTCCAAGGTCAACGAAGGCATTTCAACCCAGAGAGATCAAAGGATCAGTGTCCTTCGCAACCTCTTCAATCACTTCAAGAGACACGACAATGAGAATGTCCAGCTCATATTCGATTGCCTCACTGACATCACAAATGAGCTTCAGGCACTTGACGCCACTGAGATCACCAAGCATGAAATCGTCAAGACACTCCTGAGATCACTTGACAGCTCATTTGACATCCTTTCCCTGATGATTCAAGAACGCCCTGACTTCAAGACTCTCGATCCGTCTGACATACTTGAGAGGCTCAACACACATGCGTTCCAGCTATCTGAGAAACATGACATCTATGGTCCCAACTATGGCCAAACTCGCGCTTTAAAGGCAAAGGATGTTTCCTCATCTAAAGAAGAATCTGACTGCAGTTCTGGTGACCCTGAAGACATTGGAAAGGAGCTTGCCATGCTTGTGAAGAAGTTCCAGAAATTCACTAAGAAGAAAGGCTTCAGAAAGTCTTCACGATCCAGCTCAAGAAATGATGAAGCTTCTACCCATGACCACAAGAAGAGAACATGCCACAAGTGCAAGAAACCTGATCACTACATCTCTGAGTGTCCTCAATGGGACAATGAGAAGAAGAAGAAGAAGAAGAAGAAGAAGAGCAAGGAATATGATTCAGATGACAAGAAAAATAAGAAATACTCAAAGTCTTCTTCCAAGTCTTCATCGAAGTATTCATCACACAAGAAGAATTCATCTGGCAAGGCTCGTGCGTTTGTTGGCAAGGAGATGGATTCAGAGGAGGAGTCTGCTTCAGAAGAAGCGGAGGTGGAGTCTGAGGAGTCCGATTCTGGTGTTGCAAGTCTGGCTCTAGCCACAACCTACGTTGCCAAGTCCATCTTCAACACTGAAGACAATGGCTCCGTCACCAACACTGATGATAACGACGACTCCGCTCCCACCTACTGCTTCATGGCACGCGGTGCCAAGGTAAAATCACGCGATGCTTACTTTCAAACATCCAGTGAAGATGACTCCGATTGTGAATCCAAACCTAGCTACAAAACACTTGCTAAAATTGCCACTGAACAACAGAAAGCTATGGAACATATTCAAAAACGGTTAGACAAAAGCGATGACCTGTTGGACGCGGAAATGACCCGTTCTTAGTCCTTAATTGAAGACATAAAAAATCTTCATGTTAAGTACGAGGAACTTGAGAGTCGTCATGAATCGCTCTCAAAAACTCATGAAAAGCTTTCCTACGATTATCTTCAAAGGAAGCAAGTACTTGAGAAATTGAAAGCGGCTCATGAAGATCTTCAAAAAGAAAATGAGTCACTCCGCGCTCAACACATCAGCTCCGCTCAGGAAGGATTTGAACCACCATGCCTAAAATGCATTGAGCGTGATAACGCTACATCTGTTGCTGAATGTTCTACCGCTACTACTGTTGCAATATCTTCAACTGCTGATGTGGCAACTAACCCCTCTGCCGAGGATACCACTACTATTGCTAATGAAAATGCTAGGTTGAAGACTTTGCTTGAAACAGGGATGTACAAAAGCCTCAAAGGGCATCAGACGTTATGTGATGTCCTCAAAAAGCAGATTCTGAACCGAAACCCTAGGAAAGAGGGTGTAGGGTTCGAGAGGAAAATGAATGTTGATGGTTCATACTGGAAGCCTGAGCAGTACCCCAAAACCACATGGGTTGGTGCAAAGGAACCTTCAGTGGATCCGTCTACCTTATCTGGCTTCACTTGTGCTAATCCTATTATCATTAATGAATCCTTTGATGCAAACTATAAACTGTTTAAGAATCAGAATGGTGAAGTGTTTGCCAGGTATATTGGTACTAACTGCAGGAACGGGCCACCTATGAAGAACATCTGGGTTCCCAAAAGTTGTCTTGAGAAGCTCCCAGCAAATGTCATCATGACACCACCTGGGAAGAAGACAAACCCCACACCAAAGGCTTCATACGGTCCTAAGGCTTCATACAGACAAAGGACTCACCTGAGTAACCCTAACGCCAATGTTTTGCAGGGAAATTGTACTGAGACCCATGAATATGAGTGTGTTTCCTCAAACCGCTATATTCACAAAATGAAGAACTTCTCTGCCTATTCTTATGAGAATTATTCTCCTCCTGCAAGGCTATTTGCTAGGGCTCCAAAGCCAAAATTCTCAGATGCTGCACTTAGACTCATTGCTTCTAAGCCACCCCTGAAGATGTGGGTGGTTAAGAAGAATTAACTTTCTCTTGCAGGGAAAGGTCTCCAGCCAAAAATCAAAGGCGTCTGATACTATTGCTAGGGACCTAAAACATCTTGTATGGCGCAAGATCAAATGCCCAAATGGTCTTGCTATGTATTTTGTTCCTGAATCACTTGCCAATCATCCTATCAGTCCCAACTTGGACCTAAGCTTTCATAATCTGCTTGCTCGTCAAATGTTTATGCTTCACAATACTCTTCGTGAAGCCTATCCCCCTAACTGCACTGTAGGGTAAGACACCAAAGACTTCAGAATGGATTATGGACAGCGGATGCACTTATCATATGACTGGTGATCGAAGTCTTCTTATGGACTCAACCTTACGTCCATCTGACAAGAGTCACATCACATTTGCTGATACTGGTAAAAGCAAGGTATTGGGTCTAGGTAGAGTTGCAATCTCAAAGGATCAGCACATGGATAAAGTCATGCTTGTTGAATCCCTTGGTTTCAACTTAATGTCTGTCTCAATGCTTTGTGACTTAAACATGATTGTGATATTTGGAAAATATCGTTGCCTTGTACTAATGGAATCTGACAAGTCTCTAGTCTTTGAAGGATATCGGAAAGATGATCTGTATATGGTAGATTTCTCAGCAGGACCATGGATGGCCGTATGTCTTCTAGCAAAAGCTTCAGAGTGCTGGCTCTGGCATCGGAGGCTAGGACAGGCCGGCATAAGGAAATTGCACTCTCATGAAGAAGAAGCACATCGTAGGCATCGAGGGCGTCAAGTTCAAGAAAGATCATCTGTGCGGTGCCTGCGAAGCTGGGAAGATGACTAGGGCCAAGCATCCCTCGAAGACAATCATGACGACATCCCAACCCTTCGAGCTGCTTCACATGGACTTATTTGGCCCTACTCACTACTCCATGTTCACTACTACAGCTTGTCTATATGGCTTCATCATTGTTGATGATTATTCAAGATACACATGGGTGCACATAATTCGCTACAAGACTGAAGTGCAGGATGTCTTCAAACACTTCGCCAACCGTGCCATGAACAACTATGGCGTCAAGATCAAGCATATCAGAAGTGACAATGGCACTGAGTTCAAGAATACCGGCCTTGATCTTTATCTGGATACAATGGGAATCACTCATGAGTTCTCAGCTCCGTACACACCTCAGCAGAATGGCATCGTGGAGTGCAAGAACAGAACCCTCATTGAGATGGCTTGAACGATGCTCAATGAATACAAGACACCAAGAAAGTTCTGGCCCGAAGCTATTGATACAGCATGCCATGTCATCAATCGTGTTTATCTTCACAAGCTTCTGAAGAAAACTTCCTATGAACTCCTTGTTGGAAACATGCCCTAGAGGCAATGATAAAAGTATTATTATTATATTTCCTTGTTCATGATAATCGTCTGTTATTCATGCTTGAACTGTATTGTACGGAAACAACGATACATGTGTGAATATATAGACAACATTGAGTCCCTGGTAGGCCTCTAGTTACCAGCTCGTTGATCAGCACATGGTCACGGTTTCCTGACCATGGACATAGGATGTCAGTGATAACGGGATCACATCATTAGGAGAATGATGTGATGGACTAGACCCAATCCTGAGCATAGCACGAGATCGTATAGTTCGTAATGCATAAGCTTTTCGGTGTCAAGTATTTATTCCTTAGACCATGAGGTTGTACAACTCCCAGATGCCGTAGGAATACTTTGGGTGTGCCAAACGTCACAACGTAACTGGGTGGCTATAAAGGTACGCTTCGGGTATCTCCGAAAGTGTCTGTTGAGTTGGTACGAACCGAGACTGGGATATTGTCACTCCGTGTGACGGAGAGGTACTTCTGGGCCCACTCGTTAAGACATCATCATCATGAGCTCAAGGTGACTAAGGAGTTAGTCACGGGATGATGGATTACGGATCGAGTAAAGAGACTTGCCATGACGAGATTGAACAAGGTATCGGGAATACCGACGATCGAATCTCGGGCAAGTACCGTACCGATGGACAAAGGGAATAACTACGGGATTGAGTGAATCCTTGACACAGTGGTTCATCCGATGAAGATCATCGAGGAACACGTGGGAACCAACATGGGTATCCAGATCCCGCTGTTGGTTATTGACCGGAGAGTGGTCTCGGTCATGTCTACGTGTCTCCCGAACCCGTAGGGTCTACACACTTAAGGTTCAGTGACGCTAGGGTCGTAGAGATACATGCACGTGGAAACCCAAAAGTTGTTCGGAGTCCCAGATGATATCCCGGACATGACGAGGAGTTCCGGAATGGTCCGGAGGTAAAGAATGATATATAGGAAGTTCAGTTTCGGCCATCGGGTGAACTCCGGGGGTCACCGGGAGTGTCCCGGGACCACCGGAGGGGTCCCGGGGGTCCACCGGGTGGGGCCACCCATCCCGGTGGGGCCCCTAGGCCGCAAGAGGAAGGGGGCCAGCCCCTGGTGGGCTGGCGCACCCTACTGGGCCCTCCCTCATGCGCCTAGGGTTGAAACCCTAGGGGAGGGAGGTCCCCCCTATGCCTTGGGGGGCAAGTTTCCCCCCCAGGCCGCCGCCCCCTTTGCAGATGGGATCTGTAGGGGCTGGCGCACCCCCCTGGCCCCCTATATATATGTGGGGGGGGGGAGAGGGCAGCCGCACCCAATCCTCTGGCGCCTCTCCCCCTCCCGTCACACCTCCATCTCCTTACGCATGGCGCCGGCGAAGCCCTGCAGGATTTCCCGCTGCATCCACCACCACGCCGTCGTGCTGCTGGATCTCCGACGACCTCTCCTCCCCCCTTGCTGGATCAAGAAGGAGGTGACGTTGCTGTACCGGACGTGTGTTGAACGCGGAGGCGCCGTCCGTTCGGCGCTAGATCATCGGTGACGAAGAACGTGAAGAGTACGACTAGTTCATCCACGCTTCTTCCAAAGCTTCCGCTCGCGATCTACAAAAGGGTATGTAGATGCACTCTAATATGCTCGTTGCTAGATGTCTCCTTAGATGGATCTTGGTGAAAGCGTAGAATTTTTTTGAATTCTGCTACGTTCCCCAACAGTGGCATCATGAGCTAGGTCTATGTGTAGTATCTTGCACGAGTAGAACACAAAGTAGTTGTGGGCGTGGATTTGTCAATTTACTTGCCGTTACTAGTCTTATCTTGATTCGGCGGCATCGTGGGATGAAGCGGCCCGGACCGACCTTACACGTACTCTTACGTGAGACAGGTTCCACCGACTGACATGCACTAGTTGCATAAGGTGGCTAGCGGGTGTCTGTCTCTCCCACTTTAGTCGGATCGGATTCGATGAAAAGGGTCCTTATGAAGGGTAAATAGAAATTGGCATATCACGTTGTGGTTTTCGCATAGGTAAGAAACGTTCTTGCTAGAAACCTATAGCAGCCACGTAAAAACTTGCAACAACAATTAGAGGACGTCTAACTTGTTCTTGCAGCATGTGCTGTGTGATGTGATATGGCCAAAAGGATGTGATGAATGATATATATGTGATGTATGAGATTGATCATGTTCTTGTAATAGGAATCACGACTTGCATGTCGATGAGAATGACAACCGGCAGGAGCCATAGGAGTTGTCTTATTTTATTGTATGACCTGCGTGTCACTAAATAACGCCATGTAATTACTTTACTTTATTGCTAAATGTTAGCCATAGTAGTAGAAGTAATGTTTGGCGAGATGACTTCATGAAGACACGATGATGGAGATCATGATGATGGAGACCGGTGTCATGCCGGTGACAATGATGATCATGGAGCCCCGAAGATGAAGATCAAAGGAGCAAGATGATATTGGCCATATCATGTCACTATTTGATTGCATGTGATGTTTATCATGTATTACATCTTATTTGCTTAGAACGACGGTAGTGAATAAGATGATCTCTCGCTAAAATTTCAAGAATTATGTTCCCCCTAACTGTGCACCGTTGCTAAGGTTCGTTGTTCCGAAGCACCACGTGATGATCGGGTGTGATAGGTTCTAACGTTCGCATACAACGGCTGTAAGCCAGATTTACACATGTGATACACTTAGGGTTGACTTGACGAGCCTAGCATGTACAGACATGGCCTCGGAACACGGAAGACCGAAAGGTCGAACATGAGTCATATAGAAGATACGATCAACATGTAGATGTTCACCGTTGATGACTAGTCCGTCTCACGTGATGATCGGACACGGACTAGTCGATTCGGATCATGTATCACTTAGATGACTAGAGAGATGTCTATCTGAGTGGGAGTTCATTAGATGAACTTCATTGTCATGAACAATAGTCTAAGTTGTCTTCGCAAATTATGTAGTAGACCAATAACTGCGTTGTAGCTCCCTGTTTAATACGATCCTAGAGAAAGACTAAGTTGAAAGATATTGTAAGCAATGATGCAGACTAGGTCCGTATCCGAGGAGTGTCCTCACTGCTACGCAGAAAGCTTACGTCTTTGATGCACCGCTCGATGTGCAAACCCCTACAACATTGTCTGTGGATGTTGTGAACACCTTACAAACACGTCCTGATGACTACTTGATAGTTTAGTGCACCATACTTTACGGCTTAGAATCGGGATTCCAATGACGTTTTGAACGCCATAGAGCATATGAGATGTTCTAAGAGCTGAAATTGGAATTTCAGGCTCATGCCCGTGTTGAGAGGTATGAGACCTCTGACAAGTTCTTTTGCCAAAAAGATGGAGGAGAATAGCTCAGGTAGTGAGCATGTGCTCAGAATGTCTGGGTGCTAAAATCACTTGAACCAAGTGGGAGTTAATCTTCCAGGTGAGATACTGGTTGACAGAATTCTCTAGACACTATCACCAAGCTACTAGAACTTTGTGATGAACTATGACATGCAAAGGATGGAGTTGATCTCGGAGCTATTAGCGGTTCTTAAGACCGCAAAAGTAGAAATCAAGAAGGAGCATCAAGTGTTGATGGTTTAACAAGACCACTGGTTTCAAAAGGACAAGGGCTAGAAGGGAAACTTCATGAATGGCAAACCAGTTGTCGCTCTGATGAAGGAACCCATGGTTGAACCCAAACCTCGAGACTAAGTGCTTCTATTGTAAGGGGAACGGTCACATGGTAGCGGAACTACCCCAAATACATGGTAGATATGATAGCTGGAAATTTCAACAAAGTATATTTGATATACGTGTTATTGATGTGTACCTTACTAGTACTCCTTGTAGCACCTGGGTATTGGATACCGGTTCAGTTGCTATTATTAGTGACTTGAGGCAAAAGCTACGGACTGAACGGAGACTAGCTAAGGGCGAGGTGACGATGTGTGTTGGAAGTGTTTCCAAGGTTGATAAGATCACCATCGCACGCTCCCTCTATTTTTGGGATTAGTGTTGAACCTAGATAAATGTTATCAGGTGTCTACGTTGAGCATGAATATGATTAGATCATGTTCATTGAAATACGGTTATTCATTTAAGTTAGAGAATAATGGTTATTCTGTTTACATGAATAATACCTTTATGGTCATGCACCCAATGGTTTATTGATTCTCAATTATAGTAATACACATGATGATAATATTAATGCCAAAAGATATAGAGTTAATAATGATAGTACCACTTTCTTGTGGCACTGCCGCTTAGGTCATTTTGGCATAAAATGCATGAAGAAACTCCATGCTGATGGATGTTTGGAGTCACTTGATTTTGAATCACATGACACATGCGAGCCATGCCTCATGGGCAGGATGACTGAGATCCTGTTTTCAGGTACAATGAAATGGGCAAGTGACTTGTTGGAAATCATACATGCTGATGTGTGTGATCCAATGAGAATTAAGGCGTGTAGTGGATATCGTTATTTTCTCATCTTCAATGACGATTTGAGTAGATATGGGTATATTTACTTAATGAAGTAAAAGTCTGAAACGTTTGAAAAGTTCAAGCAATTTCAGAGTAAAGTTAAGAATCATCATAACAAGAAGATCATGTTCCTATGATCTGATCATGGGGATATTTTCTGAGTTGTGAGTTTGGCAATCACTTAAGACATTGTGGAATTGTTTCGCAGTTGAAGCCACCTGGAACACCACAACATAATGGTGAGTCCGGACGTCATGGTTGAACCTTATGAGATATGGTACGATCAATGATGTCTCTTACCGATCTACCGCTATTATTTTGAGGTTATGCGTTAGAGACAGGTGCACTCACTTTAGATAGGGCACCATCTAAGTCCGTTGAGACGACGCCGTATGAACTATGGTTTGGCAAGAAACCATAGTTGTCGTTTTCTTAATGTTTGGGGCTGCGATGCTTATGGTTTCAGCCGGGAAAAAGCTCGAACCCAAAGCGGACAAATACATCTTCATTGGATACCCAATGGTAACAGTTGGGTATACCTTCTGTCTCAGATCCAAGGGCAAAACTGTTTGTCGCTAAGAACGGGTCCTTTCTCGAGAAGGAGTTTCTCTCGAAAGAATTGAGTGGGAGGAAGATAGAACTTGATGAGGTTGTCGAACCCTCACTTCAACCGGAGAGTAGTGCAACACAGAAAGATGTTTCTGTGGAACCTACGACTGTTGAAGAGGAAACTAATGATAGTGATCATGAAGCTGCAGATCAAGTTGCTATCGAACCTCGTAGGTCGACAAGGATATGTACTACTCCTGAGTGGTACGGTGATCCTGTCTTAGAAGTCATGTTGTTGGACAACAATGAACCTACGAACTATGGAGAAGCGATGGTGGGCCCATATTCCGACAAATGGTTAGAAGCCGAGAAATCCGAGATAGGATCCATGTATCGAAACAAAGTATGGACTTTGGTGGACTTGCCCGATGACCGGCAAGCCATTGAGATAAATGGATCTTTAGGAAGAACACGGACGTGGACGGTAAAGTCACCGTCTATGAAGCTCGACTTGTGGCAAAGAGTTTTTCACAAGTTCAAGGAGTTGACTACGATGAGATTTTCTCACCCGTAGCGATGCTTAAGTCCGTCGGAATCATGTTAGCATTAGCTGCATTTATGAAATCTGGCTGATGGATGTCAAAACAAGTTTCCTTACCAGTTTTCGTAAGGAAAGGTTGTATGTGATACAATCAGAAATGTTTTGTCGATCCTAAGGATGCTAAAAGGTATGCTAGCTCCAGCGATCCTTCCATGGACTGGAGCAAGCATCTCGGAGTCGGAATATATGCTTTGATGGAGTGATCAAAGTTTTTGGGTATACAAAGTTTGTTAGAAACTTGTATTTACAATAAAGTGAGTGGGAGTACTACAACATTTCTGATAAGTATATGTGAATGACATATTGTTGATCTGAAATGATGTAGAATTTCTGGAAAGCATAAAGGGTTGTTTGAAAGGAGTTTTTCAAAGGAATACCTGGATAAAGCTGCTTACATATTGGGCATCAAGATCTATGGAGATAGATCAAGACGCCTAATGATATTTTCAAAAAGAACACACACCTTTGATATGATTTTGAAGGAGTTCAAAATAGATCAGTCAAAGAAGGAGTTCTTACCTGAGTGTAAGGTGTGAAGTTGAGTAAGACTCAAAGCTTGACCACGGCAGATGAAAGAGGAAGGACGAAGGTCGTCCCCTATGCTTTTATCATAGGCTCTATACGGTATGCCATGATGAGTACCGCACCTGATGTGTGCCTTGCCACATGTCTGGCAAGAGGGTACAAAGGTGATCCAGGAGTGGATCACTAGATAGTGGTCAAAATTATCCTTAGAGGAATAAGGAAATGTTTCTCGGTTATGGAGGTGATAAAGAGTTCGACGTAAAGAGTTACGTCGATGCAAGCTTTACACCTATCCGGATAACTCGGGGTAGAGATACCGGATACGTATAATGGAGCAACAGTTTGGAATAGCTCCAAGTGGAATGTGGTAGCAGCATCTACAATATGACATAAAGTTTTGTGAAAGTACGTAGGGATCTGAATGTTGCAGACCCGTTGACTACAACCTCTCTCACAAGTGTAACATGATCAAGCCCAGAACTCATTGAGTGTTAATCACATATTGATGTGAACTAGATTATTAACTCTAGTAAACTCTTTGGATGTTGGTCACATGGCGATGTGACCTGTGAGTGTTAATCACATGGCGATGTGAACTAGATTATTGACTCTAGTGCAAGTGGGAGACTGTTGGAAATATGCCCTAGAGGCAATGATAAAAGTATTATTATTATATTTCCTTGTTCATGATAATCGTCTGTTATTCATGCTTGAACTGTATTGCACGGAAACAGCGATACATGTGTGAATATA
The DNA here is from genome assembly GCA_902687465.1 of Secale cereale. Lineage (NCBI taxonomy): Eukaryota > Viridiplantae > Streptophyta > Magnoliopsida > Poales > Poaceae > Secale > Secale cereale. The sequence goes on along the minus strand of LR738711.1, from coordinate 719,151,783 downwards.
TAGACCACATTGAGTCCCTGCTAGGCCTCTAGTTACCAGCTCGTTGATCAGCACATGGTCACGGTTTCCTGACCATGGACATAGGATGTCAGTGATAACGGGATCACATCATTAGGAGAATGATGTGATGGACTAGACCCAATCCTGAGCATAGCACGAGATCGTATAGTTTGTAATGCATAAGCTTTTCGGTGTCAAGTATTTATTCCTTAGACCATGAGGTTGTACAACTCCCGGATGCCGTAGGAATACTTTGGGTGTGCCAAACGTCACAACGTAACTGGGTGGCTATAAACGTACGCATCGGGTATCCCCGAAAGTGTCTGTTGAGTTGGTACGAACCGAGACTGGGATATTGTCACTCCGTGTGACGGAGAGGTACTTCTGGGCCCACTCGGTAAGACATCATCATAATGAGCTCAAGGTGACTAAGGAGTTAGTCACGGGATGATGGATTATGGATCGAGTAAAGAGACTTGCGATGACGAGATTGAACAAGGTATCGGGAATACCGACGATCGAATCTCGGGCAAGTACCGTACCGATGGACAAAGGGAATAACTACGGGATTGAGTGAATCCTTGACACAGTGGTTCATCCGATGAAGATCATCGAGGAACACGTGGGAACCGACATGGGTATCCAGATCCCGCTGTTGGTTATTGACCGGAGAGTGGTCTCGGTCATGTCTACGTGTCTCCCGAACCCGTAGGGTCTACACACTTAAGGTTCAGTGACGCTAGGGTCGTAGAGATACATGCACGTGGAAACCCGAAAGTTGTTCGGAGTCCCGGATGAGATCCCGGACATGACGAGGAGTTTCGGAATGGTCCGGAGGTAAAGAATGATATATAGGAAGTTTAGTTTCGGCCATCGGGTGAACTCCGGGGGTCACCGAGAGTGTCCCGGGACCACCGGTGGGGTCCCGGGGGTCCACCGGGTGGGGCCACCCATCCCGGTGGGGCCCCTAGGCCGCAAGGGGAAGGGGGCCAGCCCCTGGTGGGCTGGCGCACCCTACTGGGCCCTCCCTCATGCGCCTAGGGTTGAAACCCGAGGGGAGGGAGGCGCCCCTATGCCTTGGGGGGCAAGTTTCCCCCCCAGGCCGCCGCCCCCTTTGCAGATGGGATCTGCAGGGGCTGGCGCACCCCCTGGCCCCCTATATATATGTGGGGGGGGGGGAGAGGGCAGCCGCACCCAATCCTCTGGCGCCTCTCCCCCTCCCGTCACACCTCCATCTCCTTACGCAGGGCGCTGGCGAAGCCCTGCAGGATTTCCCGCTGCATCCACCACCACGCCGTCGTGCTGCTGGATCTCCGACGACCTCTCCTCCCCCCTTGCTGGATCAAGAAGGAGGTGACATTGCTGTACCGGACGTGTGTTGAACACGGAGGCGCCGTCCATTTGGCGCTAGATCATCGGTGACGAAGAACGTGAAGAGTACGACTACTTCATCCACGCTTCTTCCAAAGCTTCCGCTCGCGATCTACAAAAGGGTATGTAGATGCACTCTAATATGCTCGTTGCTAGATGTCTCCTTAGATGGATCTTGGTGAAAGCGTATAAATTTTTTGAATTCTGCTACGTTCCCCAACACTCCTTACTGGCAAGAAGCCAAATGTCTGTTACTTCAGGGTATTTGGAGCTATGTGCTGGATCAAGGATCCACATCACAAATCAAAATTTGCACCAAAAGCACATGAAGGTTTTATGCTCGGCTACGGAAAGGACTCGCATTCCTACAGAGTCTTCAACCTCTGTCTCTATAAAGTGGTTGAAACTGTGGATGTGAGGTTTGATGAAACAAATGGCTCACAAGGAGAGTTCCTGCCAAATGTGCTGGATGAAGCTCCACCCAGTGAATCTATCAAGCTAATGGGAACAGGTGAAATCATGCCTTCTGAAGCACAGCCTGACGAGGAACTCATCATTTCTGCTCCCAATCAACCTGAAGACAATGCTCAGCCTGAAGACAATCCTCCTGATGATGACAATGACCAGCAAGAGCAAAATCTTCGTCCAGTTCATTCTCGTGTTGCAAATGAAGTACAAGTTGAGAGGATAATTGACAGCATCAATGCACCTGGTCCACTCACTCGTTCAAGAGCAACACAGCTAGCAATTTTCTGTGGGCACTTTGCATTTGTCTCGATATCTGAACCCAAGAAAGTTGCTGAAGCCTTCATGGAACCTGAATGGATTCATGCTATGCAAGAAGAGCTTCAACAGTTTGAGCTGAACAACGTATGGGAACTTGTCAAGCGTCCTGACCCCCGCAAGCACAACATAATAGGCACAAAATGGATATATCGCAACAAGCAAGGTGAGCATGGTCAAGTTGTCAGAAACAAAGCTCGTCTCATTGCTCAAGGATACACTCAGATTGAAGGGATTGACTTCGATGCAACATGTTCTCCTGTGGCTAGGCTTGAAGCTATTCGCATACTGCTAGCCTATGCAAACCATCACAACATCCTTCTATATCAAATGGATGTGCAGAGTGCCTTTCTCAATGGCAAGATTGAAGAAGAAGTGTATGTTGCACAACCACCTGGCTTTGAAGATCCAAAACATCATGATACGGTATACAAGCTCAACAAGGCACTGTATGGCCTCAAACAAGCCCCTCGTGCTTGGTATGACACACTCAAAGAATTCCTGAAGAGCAACGGCTTCAAACCTGGTTCCCTGGATCCCACACTCTTCACGAAGACATATGATGGTGAACTGATTGTTTGCCAAATCTATGTGGATGACATTATCTTTGGCTGCACTGACAAAAGATACAGTGACGAGTTCGCTCACATGATGCAAGAGCAATATCAGATGTCCATGATGGGTGAGCTGAAGTTCTTCCTTGGTCTTCAAATTCATCAGAAAAGCAACGGCATCTTCATATCTCAAGAGAAATACCTCAAAGATTGTCTGAAGAAGTTTGGTATGCAAGACTGCAAAGGATATACGACGCCTATGCCAACTAAAAGTCATCTGAGTCCCGACGCCAATGGTAAAGATTTCGATCAAAAGGTATACCGCTCCATGATTGGTTCTTTACTTTATTTATGTGCATCTAGGCCAGATATTATGCTTAGTGTTTGCATGTGTGCTCGATTCCAAGCGGCACCAAATGAATCGCATCACTTAGCTGTGAAGCGAATTCTTCGATATTTGGACTACACCCCAACACTAGGATTATGGTATCCAAAGGGCTCAGAGTTTGATCTAGTTGGATTTTCAAATGCTGATTATGCTGGTGAAAAGTTGATCGCAAGTCTACATCAGGCACGTGACACTTTCTGGGACGATCACTTGTCTGTTGGTCTTCAAAGAAGCAGAACTGTGTATCACTCTCCACTGCTGAATCTGAATACATTGCTGCTGGATCTTGCTGCACTCAGCTTCTCTGGATGAAGCAAACTCTCAAGGACTATGGTGTCCATCTGAAGCATGTGCCACTCTATTGCGACAATGAAAGCACCATCAAGATTGCCAACAACCCAGTTCAGCACTCGAAGACAAAGCACATTGAAATTTGTCATCACTTTCTCAGAGATCATGTCATGAAAGAAAATATTGATATCATTCACGTCAACACTGAAGAGCAGTTGGCAGATATCTTCACAAATCCCTTGGATTAGAAAAGGTTTTGCAAGTTGCGGTGTGAGCTAAATATCTTGGAATCCTCGAATGTCCTGTAATCAGGCACACATCCTAACACCTATGCATGTTGATGACTTAGATGTGAAACACACGAAGTAAAGTATATCTTCAATCAATGAAGACTTACATTCTGAGTGTGAATACATTAACGCGGAATTTGACTTCGGAGTGCCACGATAATTGTGCGCAGTGTGTGGGTCTAATACTTCCTATACGGTGGGTAACGCCACCACCAAATCTTTGTTTGAAGTGTTTCTCTTGGCGTTACATTTGCAAAATCTTCGCATTTGATTTATCTTCATATATGTCTTCTCTTTGTCAAATTAATCTTACTCAGATATATACATATATAGACTTGTGTTATGTCCTCTACAGCAATCACTTATAGCTATGTCTTCTTATTTGAATCTTTTGAACTAAGTGAATGTGATCGGACCCTAACCTCTTTATGCTTTCTACCTCAAGCTCTATCTATCCAAATCATATGCATTCAGTTGGAACCGTCGAATGTCTTCTCTGCGTCCTTGTCAGCAGAAGATACAGAGACAAACATTAAATCTGTTATTAATGCTCAATCCTTATTGCCTGAAACCCGGAGAAGACGGAACGACCACCCCGACAGTCCAGGCGTGCGTGGGAACATGGAACAACTCCCTATGTGTTACATGTCCGCCACGTGTCCCTCAGATGAGAACCGCAGGGGCACCTGCGTAATTGCATTGTGCCGTCTCCCCTCCTTATAAATGCCCCTCCCATCACGGTCAAAACTCTTCTACCACCTCTCCACCTCAACAAACCCTAGCGCCACCGCTAGCTCTCGACGATGCTGGTGACGAAGCGCTTAGCTACCGCGACTTTGTCGACACCGTCTTCACGCCGGCCGAGGACATCGTCTTCTTCGCCACCGCCGTAGGTGTCCTCCGTCGCCAAGTTAGGGCACGGAAGATCGAACTGCTCGGCCTCCACTTCGTCTCCGTCTAGCAGTTCATCGTGTGGTAAATTAAAACCCTCTTTTTACCGTCTTTTTGATCCGATAGATTCATCCTTTCTACCAAAAGAAGTTTCTGCCTCCGCATATTTGGATCTACCCTGTCTACATCTCATACTTTTCCTAGTATATTCACTTATGCTTCACACATAGTTAGATTCCTCACTTGTACCTATTCTTGGATTCGTACAAATCTGGAACCAACTCTCAACATATAAGTGAATGTCTTCGTGCTATGAGGTCAATGTCTTCTAAACTGATTTATCTTCAAAATCTTCTGAGAATGCATATGACCTCTTCCCCTTTCCTCGCATCTCTAATGCTGTCACAGGTACATGTCCGTGGGAGAATCCCTTGGTTCTCATAGTCTGCATTCATTTGCATAATTCTTGCAGCGTCACATTAACTCTCCCGAAGCCAGTTCCTGTCTGACCAGCAGACGGAAGCCTTTGACAGTGTTGAAGCCTTTCAGTTTGAATCTCATGGCAACTGAGAAATCTGTTAGGAAGGGTGGCAGACAGCGCCGTGGAAACACCTCCAGAGATTTGCCTCCTGACCTCTATGAGATGTACAAGACTGATCCAGAGGAGGACTGTAATCAGAGAAAAATTAGAATCCAATGGATTCGAAGATATTGGGCAGAATAGTGGTTCAAGTACAGGTTTGTGACCCAGGAGTATGCTGAGAAGAATGCCATCAAGCGACCATGGGGAGACATTTTGTACAAAAATCTTCCACCCAGGTCCAAAGCTGAAGCCATTGCGCAAGGCTTCTATCCTTGCATGGTCCGAGGGCCACAACCAGCTGGTGCCGACCCATTGTCATTGCTATGGTGTCGAGACGACAATCTGTTCAAGCGCAACCTCCAGTATGCCAAGAATTCGGCCAAGGAGAACAAGAAAACTTGGGGATTAGACTTCAACCCTGGCCCCTCTACGCCTCGTGCCGATGGCACACACGAAGCTGAACCAAATCTTGTTGGGCCCTTCTTCAACTTAGAAGATCTCATCTCTCATATAAGGGTTCAAGGGGCGGATGTGGATCAACCTGCAGACGACGCTGACTTTGATGAAGCACCTGCACCTCCGAAGCTGAAGAAGAAGAAGAAACCCAAGGCTTCGAAGCCTTCCACTCCACCAACATCTTCGAGAGTGAAGCCTTTGGCCACAGCTCCACCTGCACCAAGTGTGTGCAGTCTGAAGATCAATCTCGCACCTCCAAGCCCAAGAAGCTAAAGAAGAAGCCCATGCACACCCCCAGTTCTGCTCTGACTCCTGCTGCTGTTCTGAGGAATGAGAATGACTCCATTGATCTGTCAAGTGATGAAGATCTTGCTGATGACGCTCTTGAGCAACTGATAAAGAGCAAGCAAGGCTCAGAATCTTCAATGACTTGCCTCCCTTTGACGTGGTAGTCATCAACAACTTCATTGATGAGTGGTTTGACACCCCCAATCTCAGCTTTTATGATCTGCAGCTTCCTATTGGCCTGAGCGTCTCATTCAACGGCGCCATTGCTTCTGAGCTAGCTCTTGCTCAGAAAATTGTTGAGCTAAAGCACAAGATTGATTTTGAAAAGGCTCAGTTTAAGAAGCATATGGCCAAGCTCAGCGTAAAAGATGTCAGAATTTCAAAGTCATGATGCATGAGCTCAAGGAAGCCTTTCACAAGAAGCGTGAAGAAGCTAAAGGTTCTCGTGAGCGCATAAAGGCTTTGGCTGCCAAGTGTGTTCAAGTGTACAATGAAGCTGAGAAGCGCAAGGTCCTTGGGCGTCCTGGCATCGACCCCAGGATGGCTGCCAAGAAGAAGAAGCCAATTATAGCCCCAGCTGAAGCATCAAGGCAGGAAGAACCTCGCATTGTCTTCCCTGCCAGCATGACAAGCTCGAAGCCTAAGGTCCCCACAGTTGCTTCAGAACTCAAGAAGACAAAGGTCGCTGAAGCTGAAGCCCGCAAGCGCAAAACAAAGAACACCACTGATGATGCTCCACCCACCAAGAAACGCAAGATCAAAAAATCCCGGGCTGCTCCCACAGAGCCCCTTGTCGTCGAGCCAATTTCTGTTGCTCGTCCTGCATCTGCACAACAATAACGTCGCATGATTGTTCATGAGCCTGCTACCATAGAGGCTCCTGAAGATATTCTAGCTGTTGACCTCACCGCAGCTGAAGACATTGGTCACTACGACAATGTTGAAGATGATGAACTCCTTCCTTAGATCAAGCATAATGTGGTATCATCGCCTGTTCTCGGGAACAACGAACACATCAGCATTGGTCGTCCATTGACGCCAATTGCTTAGGATGACTCATGGGCTGATCACCCACAAGAATCTCCATGTGATAAAGACACACCAGTTACTCCCCCAACATAGGTCACCACTCCAGTGGTTGACGATGAAGACTTTGAGGCCCAACCAACTCCATCTCCACAAGCGTCGCCAGTGTTTCCCAAGCTTCGTAAAGGACCAAGGCCACAAGTCAATCTGTCAAGTGTTCCAGAAGGAGATGAGCACCAATCTGTTTCACGCCAAGTGTTTCCTGAAGCCTCTCCTACTGTGAACATCCCTGATTCTGAAGCCAAAGCGGCTGAAGATATTTTGGCTGCATCAGCCGATGAAGCAGAAGCAAGAGAAGAAGAAGCACGTGTTGCCACACCCCTGCCAACCAAGTAATTCTCAAGGAGAACGTGTGATACGTCCAAAACGTATCTAAAATTTATGCTTGCTCCATGCCTCTTTTGTGTGATATTGCTATGATATTTATACACTTCCATACACTTTTGATCATATTTGGACTAACCTATTAACTCAGTGCACCCCAGTGTCAGATTCTGTTTTCTGCTGTTTTTGTATTTCAGGTTTTTCCATCACGTAAACTGCCAGAAAAATCCCGGAAAAATTATATAAAAAATCAGCGTTCCGGAAGCTTCCATACGGCCAAAGTAGGGCCGGAGGGGGGGCACCAAGGCTCCAGGCGCCCTGGTGGCGCGGCCCCCCTCCTGGCCGCGCCAGGGGGGGGCTCCTGGGCCCCCCAGGTCTCCGTTGATGCCCCCCTTTGGCATATATTTAACACGCGTCCCGAAACCCTCGAGGACGGAACCCTTTTTCGCGATCTCATCTCTGTTCTACCGCCGCCGCGCTTCCAAGATCGGGAGCACCAGGAGAACTCTTCCCGGCACCCTGCCGGAGGGGAGGATCACCACCGGGAGCCTCTCCACCACCATGGACGCCTCCCGAATGAGTTGTGAGTAGTCTCCCTTGGACCATGGGTCCATGACCAGTAGCTATGTGATGTTCTCCTCCCCTTCCTGTGCTTCACTAATTAGACCTCGTGAGCTGCCCTACATGATCGAGGCACATATGTAATCCTTATGTTGTTGCTATGATGAGTTTGCTGGGATCCGATGGATTGTGAGATTATGTTCAGATTGTGTTTGAGTAATATATTTGATTTACCTCTTTTATATTTATGTTCTTAAGTAATTCTTGCATGTTCTCCGTTGCTATTTATTGCTTTGGCCAAGTAGTAGGTAGTGACTCCAAGAGGGAACGTTATGCTTGATTGTGGGTTCATGCCCCTCGATGACTAGCTTGAGTGACAGAAACATGAGTCTAGGGGATGTGTTGTTGCCACAAGGGGGAAAACAACAGTGCTTGTACTCGCGGGTGCAAGGATTGTTTACTTTACGCAAAGTTCTTTTAATGCAGTTGTCTGTTGCTTTGAGTTTACACTATGGGTAGGACTTGCAACTTAATACCAGCGAGATGTTTTGGATAGATATCTCAAGGTGGATGATTAGTAGTAGATGCAGATGGATTTCGGTCTACTTGCCTTGGCGTACCGCCCATGCTTTGAACCTCTACCTTTCTTGCAACATAATTAGCATTGGTTTGCGCACATAATTCTGTCAATTGCCCAGCTGTAATTCGTTTACCTCACATAGCTGTTTTATCGTCTTTTGAGAGAGAGACATCACTAGTGAACATCATGGGACCCCGGTCCATATTACCATCACTGATCACATCCGCTATTTACTTTCCGCTTTTACTTACTAGTTGCAGCAATATCTATCACTATTATCTCTTGTGTTTGATCCTTTGTAAACGACAAGGCCGGAGGGATTGACAACCTCTCTGTACTCGTTGGGAGCAAAGTTATTTGTATCTGTGTGCAGGTCCAGTTGATTGCTAATATCTGGCGCCGTTAGCAGTTGACACCTTCTTGTTGAACCTTGGAGTCTCAGGGGAATTCGATCCTTGGTATCTTTGCCAAGGGAAAACTACCGCTATACTGCATCTCAAACCTTCCACTTGGGGTAACCAACGAGGGGCGAGAAGCCATCAACGTGTCCGACCCTCCAGCTCCTGAAGTGGAGGTTACACATTCTGAGGCGGCCACCAACACCACCACCGAAGCCAATGACGTTGTCATGGCTAAAGCTAATATGGCGCCTGAATTCAATGTGGTGCCTGAAGTGATAGCACCTGAAGCCAATGTTGCACCTGACGCAAATCAGCAGCCTGAAGTCAATGCCACTGCTCCCGTTCCACCTCCAAGGCCTAGTGGCTATATATCCCCGTTGAAAACTTCAACCAATTTGTCATCAATCACCAAAAAGGGGGAGATTGTAAGTGCATCTAGTGCTACCCCTAGGTTGTTTTGGAGTATTGACAACAAACCTGGTTGAGGGACTAATGTGGTTGTGGGAATTGCAGGATAACACAGGTAGTAGTCCCCCATTGATTCGGTTTACCTACCGGAGATGGCCCCTAAAAATGTATGAAGACATTGACGACAATGGTGGTATATGAAGATATTCATATTGAAGACTACGACGAGAGAAGACATTGTGTGAAGACTATGGAGCGCAAAGACTTAGACATTTCGTTGTTTCCTTTTCTTCTTTGTTGAGTCATAGGAACCACCGTACTGTTAAGTGGGGTCCAAGTGAACAAAGTCAGAGTGACTGAAGTGATGCTCAACCAAATCCTATGTCTTCGAGCGAAGACAATGAGAGCAAATCTTATCCAGAGCTGGATGAGTCAGCTTTACTTGTAGACCAAGTAAAGTTGCCACGTGTGTTTGAAATCTGAATGTTGGAACACGTGTCAGTTCCTTAGTGACCCAGGGTCACTTCGGACAAATCAGGTCGTGTTGCTTAGTGGCTATAAATAGCCCACCCCCTACACCACAAATTGGTGGCTGCTCAAAGTTAGTACACGACTTTTGTCGTTTGAGAGCAACCCACCTCCAAAGCATTTGAGAGAGAGATCCTTCCGAGGACAAAGCCCAAACACCAAAAGCCAAAGAGTGTTAGGCATCACTGAAGTCTTTCTGTCCGCATGATCTAAAGACTTGTTACACTTGAGGACTGTGAATCCTCGAGCCGGTTAGGCGGTCCCGTTCTGAGCATCCAAGAGTCAATGTGGACCGCCGGTGAACGAAGTCTGTGAAGGTTTGGAAGTCTACCTTGAAGACTTACCAGCGTGATTGGGCGAGGACTGGGTGTCCTTAGCTCAAGGGGAATAAGGTGAAGACGCGGTCTTCTGTGTTAAATCCCAGCCTCCCTAACCAGACATATAGTTGTCACATCAACTGGAACTGGTCGAACAAATCACTGTCTTCCCCAAGCTACTGGTTCTATCCCTTCCTTCTCTTTACTCACTGTCTGTCTTTGTGAAGTCATTGCCTGCTTGCCTTATCTATTTGACCTCACTGTGTGACTACTTGTTCTGACTGGCTTCATACAATCTTCCATCCTTGTCCATAATGCCTAGCTGCTATTAGTCTTCATGCTTTCACTTCATTGAATACTTAACTATGGCTTGTCTAGTGTAGTCTACCTTCCGCTGCATATAAATAGGATCAGTTCTATCATTTGTCTTCGAAACTTCCATGTTTTGAAGTCTTTCATAAAAATCGCCTATTCACCCCCCCCCTCTAGTCGATATACAACTCTTTCACATGTGCTTGTATTTAATATTTGAATTATGCACACAAAGGTGACACGTCCCTCTCAGAACCACGAGCCTTCTTGAGAGAAGCTCCGGTTTGCAAGAAACTTATACCAAAACTTGTTCGTACTCTGCAATTTTTTTACCACAACAAGGTAGTACCATGACATGACACCATGCCAAGTTTCATGATTTTCAAGCATGTTTTGGATTTACAAGAATTTTAAAACCAAGCTTCTCAATGTTCTCGGCCGAACCACGATGCCCAAATGTTTGAATTTCATTCCCATTTCTTGCATGGGACCTATAAATTCACCCGAGGAAACACATGTGATTTTTCAGTCAACTTTGGTGCACGGGAGCATGTGCTTGTAGTTCAAATTTGAATTATGCACATTAAATGACCAGAAACTCAATTAATGTATAAAAAAGGCCAAACGAACCCGGAATAATTCCATAATTTAACAGGTCACTCATATAGTTCTATGTTGCCTCTGTAAAGAAAATCTGGCGGGAGCCAGCGTATATTGTTTCGCACACAAAGGTATAAATAAATAAAGAAATAAAGAAATTAGCCCTACTTAATTCTTGGGTTCTTATTATTTATGCCAATAGTTGTGTATCACTACTCAGTTTTGCCATTAGAAGTTACAACTACTCAAAAAATGCCATCGATCTATGAGATGCCTGCTCAAAAATGCAATTAGATATCTAAAAAATGCCATCGTTAAGTCAGATGTTTGCTCAGAAATGCCATTAGACATTGTTATTTTCACGTCAAACCCGTTGACCATGTCACATGACAAAAATAAGCAGATTCTCACAATGATAAGTTAATGGTGTCCAGCACAACACACCCCTCAAATAAAACTAAGCACCCTGGAATTCTTTGACAAAACTAAGTACCCTGAAATTCTTTGACAACTAAACTGCTGGCTATATGATGTTGGCCATATATATATATATATATATATATATATATATATATATATATATATATATATATATATATATATATTGTACGTATATAATGTCAAGAAACGAGTGGTAGTACTATACCAACTAAAAGATGAAATGTACGGAATATAACGAGAAGAAACATAACATAGTTCTGCTGGGGGCTCAGCACAACACACCCCTCAAATAAAACTAAGCACACCAGAAATTAAACTAAGCAACTAATCCGGTAGACACTGCATTAGAACCACCATGAGCAACGACACTGCCACCTTACTCGGAGTCCTCGTCCACGTCCTCGACTCGTCCTTGTCCCTCGTCCTCTTGGGCGATACTTCTTTGCTTGAACCGCACACTTGGCTCTTGCTCTTAATCCAACCCTTGTAGATATTGAAACAAAGGTAGCCATCCATTGTAGCGTAGTGGATGTGGTCTATATCTAGTACAGTCCACTGCCATGCATGATGAAACATGTGCAGAGGTTTCTTCAGTTCACCGTACATAGGATGAACCATGGCTCCTGCCAGGGTCAGCATTGAAGGCTGAGAGGAGGACACCAGGCGCTCCTTCTGGAGATCGAAGGGCTGGCCTACAACGAGGCCTATCCGACCCAGGATTTCCTTGTCGTTCCTAAAGTCTACAGTAATGAATTTGACTCGGCCGCCCTTGAGGAAGTTCTTAATTTCCTCGCACTCAACGTCGGCATGGCATATGTGGTAGACCAAGCATAAGTAATGCACGCAAACCTGGATCACGGCAGGCTTCTTCTTCTCTGCCTCCTTTAGTTTCTTCTCGCTTCCCAGGACTGTGGTGTACTCAACATCTAGCCCAGCGACCCACTCATCATTTGAGTTTTCAAACATGCGTTTGAAGTGAGCAAGGCGCTCTTTCACCGTTGCGGAAGAACGGGTGTAGATGACATCGAACTCATCGCCGGTGATGGTTCTAACCTTGTACTCACCGCGGATCATGGAGATTTGGGACGCCATGGATTTGGGAGGAGGGTTAGGATTAGTGGAACTGCGTTATGTGAAAGGACGGGACGACGAGGAGCGGTTTATAGATTGTAAAAATGTCGAGTAGGGGGCGCGTGCGAATGGCAGGGTAGTGGCTTGCCTGGTGGATAAATGGATTCATGCACAGTACTATGGGGGCCCAATTAGATGTCATGTCTACTCAACGCCCAATTAAATGGCTTTCGATGTCATGTCAAGCGTCGGGAAAATTACAGGTTATACGAAACTTTCCATTCTCCCATGATACAGGCTTCCGAGAGCCCTTGGATCTGAGATCGAATGATTGCATGGCGTGATTCTAGACCTATGGGTGAATATCCTATCCTGGAGGGTTATTCTGCAAATTTTCAGCAACTTAGCATGCGACCGTTCGATCTCAGATCCAAGGGCTGCCAACAGCCCGTATCATGGTCGCACCTACCACAACCATGGCCTCGCTCGCGCGGTCGCGCCCCTGGAGATTTAACATAGTGCGTTAGGCTATCTGATGTTTGCATGTCATACATAGTCATCAAGGTTAGCTATAAGGTTGGTTATAAGATTATTTTTTGTTTACTTCTCTCTGTCTCTTTCTTCGTAGTATTTATTGCATCTGCCAAGGAGTGACCTCTTCCAATGAAATGGTGCTTAGATTAGGTGCTATGGGCATTAAATGGCTTAGCAACTCAAGTCCCCAATGCATAGGTGCTTAGTTTTTTGTTGCTAAGTTTGCTTCATCTAAGTACACACGCTTATCACCGTTTCTTCTTGGGGTCACCAAGCTGGTCTCTCTCTTCTTAATTAACTTGGCACATCAGACTTTATGCCTATGTGGCAGGCTTAGCACCTGTAGGATCAAGTACAATAGTGGGCTATAAGCCCGCTTTACATGGCATTTTTGCATATGTGGGGTTTAGGGTTTAGGGTTTGCATATGTGGGGGAAAGAGGCAAGGAAAAAGTGGAGGTGTGGGCTCTCAAGCAAGAGCTAGCCTCTACATGGTGGAGCATCGGGAGAGGCACCTGTATGGAGGTGATCAGGAATCCGGCTTGGCAGTTAAAATGATAATGGCAAATCAAATCACCGGGCCCCACCTGTCCAGCAGTAACTCACTGTCAAATCACACAGCCCTACGTTTGCAGCAGCTTACTCCCTCGTCTTCTTGCGTCTCTGTCGAACCGACTAGGCAGAACTGCCCCGCCTACCGCATGGGAAAAGCCCCGCCCTCGACTTTTAAATAGTACAATATACTAATTTTGTATCCATGGACTGCGCCATGGAGCAAAGCCGCAAGAAAACGGCGGTACACATGTATGGAGTATACAACACGTCCATCGCGTTCGCGTCGCACCCCAGACGGTCGGTCAGTCTGGCACGCCGCTCTCCGAATGGAACGCGCGTCATATTGCGTTTGCACACACATGTGGCACCGCAATTGAGAACCGACCATAGGTACACTCCCCCGACCCCGCAAGTCGGGTGAGTTAATAGAAGTACATACGTTGGTACCTGGACGATCCCTGCAAGACACGGAAGATCAGTTCGTCCATGCATGTGACCAAACTCCAGCAGACACGCCTGGATTGGCTATCGTCTACATATCATGCAGGTTGTGTTATACAGGGCTGTAGTTCTGGTGAGAAATCTAAAAAAGGTTTCTTGTCATCTCGCAAAATTAGGTGTCATGTGCTTCGGATCACTGCGAGGGTTAAACATCGACAACTGAGTTGGGCTAGTCATTCGGGGAACACGCACGAAGACTACTCGGCTGCCATCCAGGTCAAGCCGGCTATGTTAATTAGGACATCTATCGACGGACCCCTTTTCTACGAGTTTATCTTTAATTTGATCTTTGATCCTCGTCTAGTTTGTCTGTCGGGATTCATCTTGTCTCCTTTGAGGTTATGATTTCTTGTCATGTGGAATTTTTTCGTGTTATATGTTATAATCCGGTGCTTCGGATCAAAATGACGACAACTGCGCCTCCGGGGCACATGCATGAAGACTTCTCGACAGTCATTGCCGAGGTCAAGCCGGCTCCGGCCGGTAGACAAAAGAAAACGAGTAATCCACTATATAGTCAGGAGCCTCCGCGCTTGCTTGCTAGTGTTGCTCTCTTCACACTGTCTCGTCCTCTCCAGATCTAAACACGATAGCGGTGGCCACACTCTCTCTCTCTACTCACTGCTGGTCACAGATCCAGCCGGATCCTCTCCGCCGGGGAAGGTGAGAAGGTGCAACATTCACGTGGTCGTCCTCGGCGACGGCTCTTACCCACTGCCGGTGCGTCCCGTTCAGCGTGCCTTGCCATTCTCTCCCAAGCATCGCTGGCGAGGGAGGGCCTCCCACCCCTTCTTCCTCGCTGCCGTAGTGTGGGCAGATCCGGCCTCCCGCCGCTCACCTAGCGACATCCCGGCGGCCCTCAGGTATAACTTCCTTCGAAACCGGCCTTGCTCTACTTCCCGAGCTCCTGACGTCGCTGCATTTGTATCTTTTACTATTTCTCAGGCCCCCTCGTGTAGGTAGGATCGATCGGCTGTTCGAAAACCACCTAATTTTTTACTGTTAAGAGGTAGAACTAGTTCATGCACTCGATTCTAGTAGTACTTGGTTCAAACAAGGAAGAAAGGGGTGGGGGTGGGGGAAGATTTGTTACCTGAATCTAGGACTTGGTCGAAAGAGGAAATAATGGGGGCGAAAAGTAGCAGAGACTGGCTATCCAACTGGTCTCTAGGTCTAATAGGGAAATAAAGGGAACGCGGTACAAACTCAATATAAACCCGATCTATTGGTTGAAAAAGGAAAGAAAGTGGGTACTGGGGGACAAGTCAACAGAGTAAGTCCAACACTAGATTTGCAAGCCTCACACAGTATAAGGTGGCTATATACCGAACAAAAATGGGACCAACCCAGATATCCTCTTCTGATGTCTGTTGCCCCGAGCCGCTCTTATGTAATACCACTGGTAAAATGTAGCAGTCACAATATTAAAAGTAAGGACACATTAAACCAATGTTGTTTTCAATGTAATGCCTCCAGTAATATGAATCAATGGCACTTTTTTTCATGTCCTGCTGCTAGGTGGCTTCTCACCCCTCGTTGGTTACCCCAAGTGGAAGGTTTGAGATGCAGTGTAGCAGAAGTTTTCCCTTGGCAATACCAAGGATCAATTTCCCAGAGACTCCCAGTTTCAACAAGAAGGTGTCAACTGCTAACGGCGCCAGATATTAGCAATCAACGTGGACCTGCACACAGATACAAATAACTTTGCTCCCAACGAGTACAGAGAGGTTGTCAATCCCTCCGGCCTTGTAGTTTACAAAGGATCAAACGCAAGTGATAATAGTGATAGATATAATTGCAATAGTAAATAAAAGCGGAATAGTAAATAGTGGATGTGATCAATGATGGTAATATGGACCGGAGTCTCATGATGTTCACTAGTGATGTCTCTCTCCCAAAAGACGATAAAACAGCTATGTGAGGTAAACGAATTACAGCTGGGCAATTGACAGGACCATGTGCGCAAACCAATGCTTGCTACATTGCAAGAAAGGTTGAGGTTCAAAGCATGGGCGGTACGCCAAAGTAAGTAGACCGAAATCCATCAATATATACTACTAATCATCCACCTTGAGATATCTATCCAGAACATCTCGCTGGTATTAAGTTGCGAGTCCCACCCATAGTGTAAACTCAATGCAACAAACAACTGCATTAAAAGAACTTTGCGTAAAGTAAACAATCCTTGCACCCGCGGGCACAAGCACCGTTGTTTTCCCCCTTGTGGCAACAGCACATCCCCTAGACTCATCTTTCTGTCACTCAAACTAGTCATTGAGGGGCATGAACCCACAATCAAGCATAACGTTCCCTCTTGGAGTCACTACCTACTACTTGGCCAAAGCAATAAATAACAACGGAGAACATGCAAGAATTACTTACGAACATAAATATAAAAGAGGTGAATCAAATATATTACTCAAACACAATCTGAACATAATCTCATAATCCATCGGATCCCAGCAAACTCATCATAGCAACAGCATAAGGATTACATATGTGCCTCGATCATGTAGGGCAGCTCACGAGGACTAATTAGTGAAGCACAAGAACGGGAGGAGAACATCACATAGCTACTGGTCATGGACCCATGGTCCAAGGGAGACTACTCACAACTCATCCGGGAGGCGTCCATGGTGGTGGAGAAGCTCCCAGTGGTGATCCTCCCCTCCGGCAGGGTGCCGGGAAGAGTTCTCCTGGTGCTCCCGATCTTGGAAGC
>LR738711.1:719121438-719134904 GCA_902687465.1 Secale cereale | reverse complement strand
CCCCCCCCCCGGCTGTCCTTCGGGCGCAAGGTAGTTTCTGGAACGCTGATTTTTTATATAATTTTCTGGATTTTTCCTGGCAGTTCTCGTAATGTGAAAACCTGAAATACAAAAACAACCGAAAACAGAAACTGGCACTCGGGTGCACTGAGTTAATAGGTTAGTCCAAATATGATCAAAAGTGTATGGAAGTGTATAAATAACATAGGAATATCACCCAAAAGAGGCACGGAGCAAGCAGAAATTATAGATACGTTTTGGACGTATCAACATCCCCAAGCTTAATTCCTGCTCGTCCTCGAGTAGGTAAATGATAACAAGAATAATTTCTGTGGTGACATGCTATTAACCATATAGGACTTATTCATAGTCATATGACAAAAGCTTACTGAGATAATGAATATATAGTAATTAAGTTGCCTCATGAGAAAATCACAAAGGACTGAAAGTTTTACAATATGATATTGAAACATCAAATAGATTTGCAATGAACATGATGTGCAAATATGATAAAGTGATATCTAACTTGCCCCCTTTAGTGAAGCAAAACATAAATGCAGGGGCAACTCCAAGGTTTAAGTGATGACTAGATACAATGATTTCAAAATAAACGATATCACAATCATGCAAAAGACAATGCTACTTTGGGACAATGCACATTACACTCAGAATGACAATCATGCTCTCAGTAGTTGGTGCTTTTAAAAGAAGGTGGAGACTCAACATAAAAGTAAAAGAATGGCCCTTCGCAGAGGGAAGCAGGGATTACTCATGTGCTAGAGCTTTTTATTTTGAAAACATAGAAACAATTTTGTCAACGGTAGTAGTACTTCATATGTGTTATGCATAAGACATCCTATAAGTTGCAAGCCTCATGCATCGAATACTAATAGTGCTCGCACCTTGTCCTAATTAGCTCGGATTTCCATGGATTGTCATTGCATTACATATGTTTCAACCAAGTGTCACAAAGGGGTACCTCTATGTCACCTGTACAAAGGTCCAAGGAGATAGATCGCATTTGATTTCTCGTTTTTGATAGATCTCAACTTGAGGACATCCATACCGGGACAACATAGAAAATAGATAATGGACTCCTCTTTAATGCTTAAGCATATTCTCATAAGAGATTGAGGATTAATGTCCAAGCTAAAACTTCCACCATGATACATGGCTTTGGTTGGCGGCCCAATGTTCTTCTCTAACAATATGCATACTCAAACCATTCAACCCATGGCAAATCACCCTTACTTCAGACAAGACGAACATGCATAGCAACTCACACGATATTCAACAAAAGTGTAACAGTTGATGGCGTCCCCAGAAACATGGATACCGCTCAGCAAGCAACTTATAAGAAATAAGATACATAAGCGACATATTCTTTACCACAATAGTTTTTAAGCTACTTTCCCATGAGCTATGTATTGCAAAAATTGAAGGTTTTAAAGGTAGCACATGTAGATTTACTTGGAGTGGCGGTGAAATACCACATATAGGTAGGTATGGTGGACTCATATGGCATAACTGGTTTAAAAGGATGTGGATGCACAAGCAGTCAGTCCGCTTAGTACAGGTGGAGGTTAGCAAAAGACTATGAGCGACCAACTAAGAGAGCAATGACGGTCATAATCATGCAGAGCGACAAAGCAACATTGAATCGGGCATGGAAGTTATATCGCTACTCAGAAATAAAAGATCATCAAGGCTTGACAGACTTTCTTTACAGTCTTAAATATACGTGAGCATACGCCAAGTCAATCAAAATAAATTCTTGAGGGAAGATATTACTAAACCATACCACATCATTGGCAAACAAATCATGTTGGTACTCCAATAACACATTGGGAACCCCCCAGCTATTTGAGATTAACCATAAGAAAACATGAACTACTAAGCGCCATCATGCACGTAGCATCTTTATCATAGACCTATCAACCAATGCAACGGAAGCAAACTCTCTTAATAAGGTGAGCATGGTAATTAAAGAGAGCTCAAGCAACCAACTAAATAAAAGCTCTTTAAAAAGATAAGCATGAAACTGAGAGTTGAACATGATAGTAGCTATTTAAAAGACAAAGAACACACACAGCAAAGATAGTCATGAAAATTATATGTTATGTTCTAGGTAGAAGTGGAGCGTGTTTCTCTCCCACATAAATAACGCTGAGTTCCGACTCATTATGAAAAGCTAAAGAAAACTAAAAACAAGACGCTCCAAGCATAGCACATAACACATGAAGTGATTAAAATATAGTGGAACGAAAGACGAACTGATAATGTTGATGGAGAAGGAGATGCACGGGGGCATCCCCAAGCTTAGACGCTTGAGTCTCCTTGAATATTTCTTGGGGGTGCACGGGGGCATCCCCAAGCTTGAGCGCTTGACACTCCTGAATCTTTTTATCATCTTCCCTCGCACACTTGAAAACTCCCTTCATACATAACTCATCATAATCTGATTAGCGAGGTTAGTACCCATAATAAAATAATTGTACCTTGCTGGAAATAAAGATATTCTTGAAGGTCTACTGTTTCTCAAGATTGCCAAAAGGTTTTTGCAAAGAAAAAGCAAGCTCTTGGTTTGCAAAATGAAGGAAAGGCAAAACAGGACAGAATCTATGAAAAACAGAACAGCAGGTAGTAATTGATTTGTTCGGGGTACTTCTGCAACTCAAATAAAAAAACTCAGAACAGACGCACGAAAGACAATTATATAGAGCACGCTGTCAAAAAAATTCAGACCAAAAAGATGATCTGATGATTTTATACGAATTTTTTTATCCAAGGACAGAATCTGTTTCCTGGACAGCACCTCACAACTTTTGAACTTTCTAGCAATCAGAGGCTATACTTGGCACAAAATTGAAAAGTAAAGATACAACGATGATGCTACTGTAGTAACAACATCACGACATAACAAAAACAAAATAAATTTATTCATTGGGCTGCCTCCCAAAAGCGCTTTCTTTTATGCCTTTAAGCTAGGCATAATGCATATAGAGGAATCAATAACCATCGTAATAATCGGAGCTATAAATTACTTCAAATGGTTCCTCAACAAGTTCATTCTTGTTCCTTCTAGGAAAGGGGTACACACCTTTTGCCTTCCCGCGTAAGCGGATTTGTCCCTTACCTATATCGATGAAGCCTTTAACTGCTCGGAGGAAGTCCCTTCCAGGCACTATATTTCCTTGATTTGGCTCCATGATGAAGAAATCAATCATTGCAATCCCCTTAAGGAATTTAACTGGCACGTCCTTGATTCTTCCCTGGATTTCAGAAATATCTCCATTAGTGTGTTCATGATAAGATGGTAGTCTATCCATGTTAAGTTTTAGAGAATCATGAACAATTTTTGGCATAGTAGAAACCATAGATCCAATATCACAATAAGCAAGGAAGTCTTGATTAGAGATGCAAATCCTAACAAAAGGCTCACATTCATTGTCTATTTCCATAATATCTCTCTTATTGGGTTTGGGTTTCTCTACCTTCATTAAGTCTAGAGCATCCATTCTCTTCTCAATAGTAGCAAGTCTATCTATGACAGTATCAAAGTTATGATCATAAACAGAGTAACTAGATAGACCATGTATAATTTCAAGAGCTCTAGCTTCATCACACTCTAGGAAATCTCCCTCAGCTATAATATCAAGAGAGTGTTTACACCATTTAAAAAGACCATGGTAAAAATTTCTAAGCACAATTTTTATAGGTATCCAAGGCATAATTCTCCTATGTGCATCAGAAATTCTGTCCCATGCCTTCTTCATATTTTCTCCATCCCTTTGATGGAAATCTAGAACTTCTGATTCCCTCAAAGCACCAAATCCTAACATGTTCGGCTAAACAGAAAGGACTACTAACAAAAAGGCAAATAATTTTTTTTGTAATTTTTGATAAAGGATACTCAAGCAAAAACTGAAAGGTAAACTAACAAGACTAAAAGCAAAGGTAAAAGATAGCGTGCAACTCCCCTATCCTGAAGAGTGGAGTCCCCGGCAACGGCGCCAGAAATTGCTTTGCTAGGTGGCTTCTCACCCCTCGTTGGTTACCCCAAGTGGAAGGTTTGAGATGCAGTGTAGCAGAAGTTTTCCCTTGGCAATACCAAGGATCGATTTCCCAGAGACTCCCAGTTTCAACAAGAAGGTGTCAACTGCTAACGGCGCTAGATATTAGCAATCAACGTGGACCTGCACACACATACAAATAACTTTGCTCCCAACGAGTACAGAGAGGTTGTCAATCCCTCCGGCCTTGTAGTTTACAAACGATCAAACGCAAGTGATAATAGTGATAGATATAATTGCAATAGTAAATAAAAGCGGAAAAGTAAATAGTGGATGTGATCAATGATGGTAATATGGACCGGAGTCTCATGATGTTCACTAGTGATGTCTCTCTCCCAAAAGACGATAAACCAGCCATGTGAGGTAAACGAATTACAGCTGGGCAATTGACAGGACCATGTGCGCAAACCAATGCTGACTACATTGCAAGAAAGGTTGAGGTTCAAAGCATGGGCGGTACACCAAAGTAAGTAGACCGAAATCCATCAATATCTACTACTAATCATCCACCTTGAGATATCTATCCAGAACATCTCGCTGGTATTAAGTTGTGAGTCCCACCCATAGTGTAAACTCAATGCAACAGACAACTGCATTAAAAGAACTTTGCGTAAAGTAAACAATCCTTGCACCCGCGGGCACAAGCACCGTTGTTTTCCCCCTTGTGGCAACAACACATCCCCTAGACTCATGTTTCTGTCACTCAAACTAGTCATCGAGGGGCATGAACCCACAATCAAGCATAACGTTCCCTCTTGGAGTCACTACCTACTACTTGGCCAAAGCAATAAATAACAACGGAGAACATGCAAGAATTACTTACGAACATAAATATAAAAGAGGTGAATCAAATATATTACTCAAACACAATCTGAACATAATCTCATAATCCATCGGATCCCAGCAAACTCATCATAGCAACAGCATAAGGATTACATATGTGCCTCGATCATGTAGGGCAGCTCACGAGGACTAATTAGTGAAGCACAAGAACGGGAGGAGAACATCACATAGCTACTGGTCATGGACCCATGGTCCAAGGGAGACTACTCACAACTCATCCGGGAGGCGTCCATGGTGGTGGAGAAGCTCCTGGTGGTGATCCTCCCCTCCGGCAGGGTGCCGGGAAGAGTTCTCCTGGTGCTCCCGATCTTGGAAGCGGCGGCGGCGGCGGAACAGAGATGAGATCGCGAAAAAGAGTTCACGTCTCGAGGGTTTCGGGAGACGCTTTAAATATATGCCAAAGGGGGGCATCGGAGGAGCCTCGGGGGGCCCAGGCACCCCCCTGGCGCGGCCCAGGGGGGCGCGCCGCCAGGGCGCCTGGAGCCCTGGTGCCCCCCCCCGGGCTGTCCTTCGGGCGCAAGGTAGTTTCTGGAACGCTGATTTTTTATATATTTTTTCTGGATTTTTCCTGGCAGTTCTCGTAATGTGAAAACCTGAAATACAAAAACAGCCGAAAACAGAAACTGGCACTGGGGTGCACTGAGTTAATAGGTTAGTCCAAATATGATCAAAAGTGTATGGAAGTGTATAAATAACATAGCAATATCACCCAAAAGAGGCATGGAGCAAGCAGAAATTATAGATACGTTTTGGACGTATCACCTGCTAAATTTCCCATTAAGATAAGTTGCTTCTTTTCGTTTTCTGATGGAAATGGAACCGGGGCTCATGAGACATTGCTAAAAAAGAAGAAGAAGCTGGTAGCTCATGGGACATTGCTTCATTTTAGGTGAACTGCACCAAAAGGTCCCATGAATTGAATCATCCATGTTGGTGACTGGTGTCACCCCTTCTACGATGGCGTTGACTGCAGATATGGTTCCCATCACGAGGTATGTTCCTTTTTGGTCTGACCGTTTTCCAAAGATCCTGCATGTTGATCTTGCTCTTGTGCTACTGTTTTGGCACAGCCATGATAAAGTAGTAGTGTTATTATTTTGCACCTTAATCTAGTGGCACTATTAATTTGAGGCAATGTTTTGGCACCGCTAGTGCCACAGTTTTTTTATATATATATCGAAAGAGGGGGTTCCCTCCGATCTCATTAAAGAAACCCAACCATAGAGAACCATTATCCGACAACATCTCAGTGTAAACGGGTAGTTATGCAACTACTACTAGAACGGACTGAGTACTAGCAGGAGACAAGTTCGCCACATAAGCTAGGCAGGTAGGGGGACGCAGCACCAGCTCGACCAAGTTTGGATTACAACCCAATTGCTACCACAGAAACATCAGGGGGAAGATAGGGACTGAAAGAGCTAGCTTCAACATCCCAGTCTAAGCACCCCCGACCTTCATCCTTGCGACGCACGGTACACCTCGTTTGCCACCTGCTCGACCATTGTGTCACTGATAAAATGAAGTAATAATACGGTTAAAAACTTAAAATAGAGCGAGTGTCCTCTCTATCTTTTCATTTTCAATGTAGATAAAGAAAGTGCTTCTCTTTGTTAATGTATGTTTCGTCAACTAGTCCCATTGCTAATGTTTAAGCGTTTCTGCAAACTGGGGTGCTTAATTTTAGGTTGTCTGCACAAAAATAGAGATTTGAATGTCTCAAGGCCCGTCCTTGTACTACCGCTGTACACTGATGTTCATCACTGGCAGAAGGTGTGTCGGGGAGACTTGGGTCGATTTCCAGTATGATGTAATATTTTCTTTTGTTTATTAGTGTATGTTTCATCAACTAGTGCCACTATAATCTAATCACGCCTTTTCATAGTCTGTGCAAACAGGGTTATTCAGCTGCATTTTGGTGGAACTGCACAAATGTACGGATGGAACCGGCATATATGCAGAGTGAGAGGTGCCAAGTAAAAATTACCGACACCAACCCTGCTCCATCTAAGCATTGGCATCCACCACCATAAGTGGGATGTGTGGCGCTCACTGTGGAGTATCGATCCCACATGGAGCATCCACCAGATATTGAAGGATCGAGCATCTACAGGGTGCCGTTTGTGAGGGTGTCGTGCCAGAGCGAGCCGGTGGTGTCTTCGTCGACCGAACCCAACTGCAAGAGGAGAAGAACAGTTGGCCCGATGATGCTTCCCCGCCATCCTCTCCCTCGCCGTTCACATCGTCTCATGGGGCAGCTGTCTGCCGCCGAGGAATAGGAGGGATTCCCCCCAGACCAATAGTCGGGCAGGTTGTGAATTGTTAGGAGGAGCTTAGGGTTGTTAGTATTTGCAGGTTGTGAATTGTGTTTTGTGTTGTGTATTTTGAGAGTGCTTTCAGATATGAATGTCTTTTGAATTTCAGATTTGTAGTATTGAGCATATGAAGTATTTTATGAATTCTAGAGATCTATTTTTAGCACTTAAAAATGTAGTTTCATAGGAGTATAAAAGTGCAGACAATGTGATTCTCAGAGAAGAAACTGCAAGTTTCAGTTTCAGATAAGAAACTCCAAGTTTAGTTTCAGATAAGAAACTACAACTTTCAGAAGCAGAGCATTTATATTAACACGGCCTTTTCAAACAGTGTTAACATCATGCTGGATGTTTTATTCATGGTCAAAACTGGAACTACCAGCCAGTTAACATCATGCTGATCAACATTCATGCATAGCACATCTTCATATGATGCACAGTCAAAAAGATATGCTATTTCCAAAATGCCCACACAATGTCGAGTGTGCGAAAAACAGAGAAAACAAGGGACAAAGTTTTGGCAACTGTAGGACGTGGTGTGCGTAGATGACAATTGGGACCCACATGTCTATAAAGGCAGAGGCAAAAAATTTGGAGATATTTTCTCTGCACTTAAAAAAATGTAGTTTCATAGGAGTATAAAAGTGCAGACAATGTGATTCTCAGAGAAGAAACTACAAGTTTCAGTTTCAGATAAGAAACTCCAAGTTCTGTTTCAGATAAGAAACTGCAACTTTCAGAGGCAGGGCATTTATATTAACACGGTCTTTTTAAACAGTGTTTATATCATGCTGAAAGTTTTATTCATGGTCAAAATTGGAACTACCAGCCAGTTAACATCATGCTGATCAACATTCATGCATAGCACAT
Organism: Secale cereale; assembly: GCA_902687465.1. NCBI lineage: Eukaryota > Viridiplantae > Streptophyta > Magnoliopsida > Poales > Poaceae > Secale > Secale cereale. The sequence continues at coordinate 719,126,803 of LR738711.1, read as the reverse complement.
CTACATATGATGCACAATCAAAAAGATATCCTATTTTCAAAATGCCCACACAATGTCGAGTGTGCAAAAAACAAAGAAAACGAGGGACAAAGTTTTGGTAAGTGTAGAACGTGGTGTGCGTAGATGAAAATTGGGATCTACATGTCAATAAAGGTAGATGCAAAAAATTTGGAGATATTTTCTCTGCACAGGTGGAATCGAACCTGGGCGGAATAACTGTCGGGTAGTGTCACTCGGCCACTGGGCTAGTTCAGTTGTTTCGTTACGAATAAGGCACTTCGTCAGGTGGTCGGATCTCGCGATGCCGCTGTCTGCCGTTGTGAACATGCTGAACAAAACAAGAGGAATCTGGAGAGGACTGTGCGTGGACAGGCGGACAGTCGGGACCCACCCAGTCTATGGCCGTACACAAGCAAGTGCCTCGTCGAAAAAATACTTCCTTCCTAATGCTATACTGACGTTGGGGCCCACGGGTTTGCCAACATAGTTACATTGTTTTAGGTGCTTCAACGTAGTTACTATAGGAGATAAATTCACAACGAAGTTGGGGAGCTGACAGGTATCATTTATTATCACCGGGGCAGCAAGTATCAGCTGGGTTTTGGGCTACCCCGTCTAGGCTTTCTTTTTTAACAGGCGAAGCCCACGACCTCGGATGGGAGGTCCATAGGCCTGTTATCCAAGGTTTTACTTTTCCTAAAACATCGGCAGCCCAATTTTTGTATTTTTGTTTTTGAAGAAAACGCAGAGGTATGTTCTATTTTTCTATATAAGAATAGGAACGCCTGGTCCAACTTATGTTTCCCTTCTAACTATATTATATATATTTAAATTATTTTGTATGTTATTATATATTATTGTTATTGTCATCATATATTTAACAGATACTTACATATGTAAGAAAACAATATCCCACATCTTGTTAACTTATAAAAATAATTTCTTAACAATAAAATCCTGGATTTGTTTTGGCAACGAAAACCCTGGTGATTGTGTACAAAAGCTTGGTAAGATTTAAGGACCAATGTAATAATAAATCACTTATTATTTATATATATATATATATATACATATATATATAACAAAATGCTCAGCCCCTTTTTCTTTTTTGATAACATTGCTGCGCCCACCCCGACATTATAATTAGAATCAGCCCAGCAAAATCATGTATTTCGAGAAAGTGCAAATGACCTGTAATTTTTTAGAAAAACATAAATGGGCTGCATGGACGCTACATTATTTGTTCACCCAGCCCAGCTAATGGACTGTAAATTCTACCCCGCAAAAAAAAGATTGGAAATTCTGAAAAAATGGGTTGAATACGTGCCGCATTTTTTGTGGCTGAAATGTGGGCCAATAGGCCGAAGACAATGCAAGTCGTTGACAACTTAGTCAACAAATGATTCTGACATCGTTAGCCGTTGGATTTGCATCAAACGATCGGGATCCATCTTCAATCTCTCGTCTTCTTCCTCCAGCGCCGCCGGGACCACCTGCTCACGCCTCCTGCTGCTAGCAGCTTTGCTAAGCACGCTTCACTGTGAAGCGCTACTCCACCGTTGGCTAGGCCATCCCTCCACCCCTCCACACCTCATGTTCTTCTCCACTGACTGCCGAACCACACCGCACCAGAACCAGTTAACCCTCATACACCTCTTCGTCTGCGACTCCCTGCTAGTTAGGACCCACCACAGTGGGAGGCTGACTTGTGGGCCTACTAAGTTGACGGGGACGGAGTGCTTTGTCAACTTAGTCAATATGAATGATTCTAGCTCCAGTGACTGTATGATGTCCATCCAACGGCCGTAGTGCTTCTTCAACCTCTGGTCTTCTTGCTCCAGCCGCCCAAAGCAGCGCCGGTTGTGCCGCCTGCTCCTGCCTCCCATGGTCGGTTGTGCTGCCGCGGAGGCCTCACCGCCCCCATACTACTCCCACCGCTGGCCAGGCCATCCCTCCACTCACCCACACCCCCTGTTATTCTGCGGCGACGGCAACCATACACCGCAGCCGAACCAGTGAACCCTCGTACTCCTCTCCGCGTGGGCATCCACTGCCGTGTCTTCTCCGGATCCGCGTCGTTCCCTTCCTAGGCCTCGCCGCTGTCCATCGTCTTGGTGCTCTTGGCGCGTCGTGATCAATGTGGTCAACGACCGACTTCCATCGGAAGAGTACTGTACGTGGAGAGGCTGACAGCTGGGTCCACGGCCACAGCCCAGTTTTTTGTGATTTGCCAAGTAAGTCACTTTGTCAGGCTTGTTGGGCTGTAAATCTTTCAAGACGAGGAGAGCTTCATTCGGCTGGCCGAGAAAATGGCCTATCGGTAATGAGAAATGGGATGTACATTTTTAAAACACATAAAACCGGCAATTAGTTTCAAATTTCTTTTTTTCATTTCGAGATTTTAAATTGCATTGATTTTTATGGGTGGACAATTTGTTGGATTTTATATTGGTATACATTTATTACTAAAATCAGTTTGAATGTGACTTGAAATTTCGGGATTAAAAACAGTTCGGACCGCACCGAAATATGCAAAATTTCGTATAATTTTTTAACCGTGTCCACAATATGGGCTGTAATACTAACAAAAAGAATATGGGCTCCAAAAAACCCTTAAGAATTAGCAAATGGGCTGTAAATTATTAGAAATAATGGCAGATGGGCTGTATGATGTTTTCCACAAATTTGAGGCCTTCCTAAAAAAAAGGTTGATGCACAAGCAGTGACTGTTGGATGTCCATCCAACGGTCGTCGTGTTTCTTCAATCTCTGCTCTTCCTGCTCCAGCCGCTCAAACAAGCGCCGGCGGGACTGCCTGCTCCCTCCTCCCCGTGGTCGGCTGTGCTGCCGTGCAGGCCTCACCGCCCCACCGTACTCCCATCGCTGGCCTAGCCATCCCTCTACTCACCCACACCTGCTGTTATTCTTCGACGACGGCAGACGAACCAGTGAACCCTCGTACAGTCGTACTCCCCTCCGCGTGTGAAACAACTGCGGAGTCTTCCCTGCCTCCGTGTTGTTCCCTTCCTAGGCCTCGCCGTTGTCCACCGCCCTAGTGCTCTCGGCGCGGCCTGGTCAACGACTGACATTTATCTGAAGTGGACTGTACGTGGAGAGGCTGACAGCTGGGTCCAAGGCCGCACGCAAGGAAATGCCTCCTTATTACGCGCAAAATAATGATTCCTCCACCTGACATCTGGGACCCACCGAAAGGGCCTCCGTATTTCGCGAAAAAAATGTTACCGCCGCTGACAGCTTGGACCCACCATCTATATCTTCGCACGCAAGCAAGTGCCTCCTTATTACGCACAAAAAATGAATACTGCCCCTGCTGGTTGGGACCCACCTTGGTGGGAGGTTGACTTGTGGGCCTACTAAGTTGACGGGGACAGAGTGCTTTGTCAACTTAGTCAATATAAACGATTCTAGATGCAGTGACCGTACGATGTCCATCCAACGGCCATAGTGCTTCTTCAACCTCTGGTCTTCTTGCTCCAGCCGCCCAAAGCAGCACTAGTCGTGCCGCGTGCTCCTACCTCCCGTGGCCGGCTGTGATGCCGTGGAGGCCTCACCGCCCCTACTACTCCCACCGCTGGCCAGGCCATCCCTCTACTTACCCACACCCCCTGTTATTCTGCGGCGACGACAGCCTCACACCGCAGCGAACCAGTGAATCCTCGTACTCCTCTACGTGTGGGCATCCACTGCCGCGTCTTCTCCGACTCCGCGTCGTCCCCTTCCTAGGCCTCGATGTCGTCCACCGCCCTGGTGCTCTCGGCGCGGCGTGGTCAACGTGGTCAAGGAACGGCTTCCATCGGATGTGGACTGTACGTGGAGAGGCCGACAGCTGGGTCCACGAACGCAGCATGGAAGTGCCTCCTTATTACGCGGAAAATATTTATTCCTCCACCTGACAGCAGGGATCCACCGGACGGGCCACCGTATTTTGCAAAAAAACGTATCCCGCCTCATTGCTGGGACCCAGCAAACGGGCCACCGTATTGCACGAAAAAACGCCCCCCCCCCCGCTGTCAGCTAGGACCCACCGGAAGCGCCTCCTTATTACGCACAAAAAATGAATTCTCCCCCTGCTGGTTGGGACCCACCTTGGTGGGAGGCTGACTTGTGGACCTACTAAGTTGACGGGGACGAAGTGCTTTGTCAACTTAGTCAATATGAACAATTCTAGCTCCAGTGACCGTACGATGTCCATCCAACGGCCGTAGTGCTTCTTCAACCTCTGGTCTTGTTGCTCCAGCCGCCCAAAGTAGCGCCGGTCGTGCCGCATGCTCCTGCCTCCCGTGGCCGGCTGTGCTACTGCGGAGGCCTCACTGCCCCCTACTATTCTGACCACTGGCCAGGCCATCCCTCTACTCACCACACCCCCTGTTATTTTGTGGCGACGGCAGCCTCACACCACATTGAATCAATGATCCCTCATACTCCTCTACGCGTGGGCATGCACTGCCGCGTCTTCCCTGGCTCCGCGTCGTCCCGTTCCTAGGCCTCTCCGTCATCCACCGCCATGGTGCTCTCGGCGCGGCGTGGTCAACGTGGTCAAGGAGCGGCTTCCATCGGACGTGGACTGTACGTGGAGAGGCTCACAACTGGGTCCATGGCCGCAACAATGAAGTGCCTCCTTATTACGCGCAAAATAAATATTCCTCCACCTGACAACGGGGACCCACCGGAGGGCCACCATATTTCGCGAAAAAAATGTTTCCCCGTGATTGCCGGGACCCACCAGCTACATCTTCGCATGCAAGGAAGTGCGTCCGGGCAAAAAAAAACAATTCGCCCCCAGGTCTGCTGGGACCCACCAGCTACATCTTCGCAGGCAAGGAAGTGTCTGATAGTCGGGACCCACCTGGTCGAAGCGTACGTAGCGTTGTCATTCAGGTCACGAACGTGTACGTACATACTGGTCGATGTAGAGGCGCGCACGTGTCGTAGTAGAGGCGCGCACGTGGCATGTACACGTACGTACAACGGCAAGTGTGCAAGAAAGAAAATACGGCCACGTACGTACATACGGGCAGGGTCTCGAACACCTACTCGCGCATACGTACGGCCAGGGCTCGTGTACATAGCTGGGTCGGAACGGAGAAACAACGTCGTCGTCGTGTTCATAGGGAGCCAACCGGCTGGGTCGGAACGGAATGTGTCGTCGTGTTCATCGGGAGGACTTGGACGGAACAGCCGATGGAAACGAGGCCTGGTGTATCGCAGAACGGAGGAAACGGCCTTGTGTTCGACCGGCCACGTTCGAAACGGGATCCTGTTCATCGGGAGGGGTCTAACGTACCGCAAAACGGAGGAAATAGACCTCCTACGGTCGAAACGGGGGTCCTATTGATCGGGAGGGG
>LR738711.1:719068802-719121377 GCA_902687465.1 Secale cereale | reverse complement strand
AAATGGAGTAAATGGACTTGTGTCGGAGCGCTACGGTCGAAACGGGGGTCCTGTTCATCGGGAGGGGTGTGGCGTACCGCAAAACGGAGGAAACGGACTTGTGTTGGAGCGCTACGGTCGAAACGGGGGTCCTGTTCATCGGGAGGAGTGTGGCGTACTGCAAAACGGGAGTCCACGGGATACTGTTCATCACCACCGTCGACCCCGTCGAGCCTCCACGTGCTATTGTTCATCCATCGTCGACCTCCTCCAGCCTCCACCTGCGACTGTTCAGCCTCCACCGCGCGCTACTCCACCGGCTACTGTTCAACCAGCCCTCTCCACGAGATCCTGTTCAACCACCCCTCCATGGGCTCCTGTTCATCCAGCCATCCACCGTCTACTATTCATGCAGCCCTCCATGGGGTTGTCTTGTTCATGCAGCCCTCCACGGGGTCCTGTTCATGCAGCCCCAATCGGCTCGATCGAACGGGGTCCTGTTCATGCAAAGGCAACACCACGAGGTCCTGTTCAGCCACCCCCACCGGGAACTGTTCATCCAACCCCCCCCCAGCAACGCTCACTGTTCATGCAGAGGCAGCATCGATCGACTTCAGTTAGCAGCAGTAGTGAAGGAATCGCTCGATCGGGTTTAGTTAACAGCCATCGATCGATCGCTCGGGTTCAGTAACGCGTAGCCTGCAGTGCAATCGCTCAGGTTCAGTTAGAGCCCAACGCCTCGCTCGGGTTCAGTTAGAGCCCAACGCCTCGCACCCACGCGCGTGCGTGTACGAGAGAAACGCGCATCCCTCGGCCCCGACCACCCACCGTAACCGGGAACACCCCGATATTTTCCTCGCCCTCACTTCTACCACAGTTTTTTCTGTCATGGACGGCCCAAAGAATGTCATGCAGCTGCGTCTCCGGCCCGCCCAGGACGAAAAGCCCATTTTATGTCATGATTTTTTGTCATAGAAGTAGGACCCCACCACATCTATGATGATACCGTGTTTTGTCACAATTATTGTCATAGAAGTGTCATAAGTATGACAGAAAAAAGTTTTGTTCAGACCAAAATGTCACGGATGTGTCTTTTTTTGTAGTGCTACAAGTGGTATCAGAGCTTTGGTCTCCATTTGCCTTGATTTCCATAGCTTTGGTGATCATAGCCTTGGTTTCACAACCTAGGAGAGTATGGCGTCTAGCGAGGGAAGAACTTCCCACCGTAGAGGTCCTTACTTTGATGGTACTAATTTTGCTAGTTGGAAGCATAAGATGAAAATGCATATTCTTGGACATAATCCTGCTGTTTGAGATATTGTGTGTATTGGTTTGCAAAGTGAATTCTTCGATGGGAAGGAACCAAATCGTGAAGCTACCGCGGAAGAGTTGAAGATGCTGCAATACAATGCTCAAGCTTGCGATATCCTCTTCAACGGATTGTGCCCCGAAGAATTCAACAAAATCAGCCGTCTTGAGAATGCAAAGGAAATTTGGGATACTTTGATTGATATGCTCGAAGGTTCCGACTCCGATGACCACTCCGAGAGAAGCTATTACTCCGACTCCGAAGATACTCAAGATGAAGGTGTTGCCGGAATTTCTCTTGGGTCAACCAACTCCTACGACATATTTGATTCACCAAATGAAGGAATTGGAAGATGCTTCATGGCTAAAGGCCCTAAGGTATCACACCCCGAGTATCTTGATTTCAATAGTGATGAAGATGACTTGCTAGGAGATGATGATTTACTTGTTGGTAGCAATAGTGATGAAACCTTTGATGAAAATTATGATGAAATTGCTATTAATCATGTTAATCAAGATAAAATGAATGAAAATGATAAGGAGGAGATTGTGGGGACCCCGACTTAGAAGTCGAGATCACCGAATGCACGTGTACAGTGATCCCAGAGATCAATGCTCACTGAACACACAGAAGCTGAATAACAAGAGTCTTACATCCATACATACAGTCTTACACAAATTAAGGCCATTATGGCCAAGTCTTACATAGATAAAGCCTCACGGGCTGAATAGCAAATAACTCAAGTAGCGGAAGTCTTCGATATTAGGTAGAACCCATGCCATCTGCCTTAACCCTACAGGCATTCTGACTGGGAAAGCGTCCTAGTTCGCATGATCGTCTCCAAAGAACTCTTCCTCAAATTCCTGTTCCTCCATGCCTGGCCAATTAAATAACCAGTGGCAAGCCAATGAGTACTTTGAATGTACTCGCAAGCAACCCATGATGTGGTTCAAAGTAACAGTACAATTGAATAATAATGAGCAATCTAGCAAAGGGCTAGAATAAATATTCTACCATCAAGTTATGCATAAATAAACTCGCGTAACCTCGAAGGAAGGTTACCGATATCAACATGAATATGGTTCAACTCATTGAGTCAAGTCACCACCTTGACTCATCACATACTTTCACCGATGAAGTAAAATTCTGGACATAGTTTAAGTAGCACCACCCAACTGTCCATGACCGTGGACACGGCTATTCGAATAGTTTTACACTCTGCAGAGGTTGCGCACTTTACCCACAAGATCCGGGAAGCTTTCGTGTCATCCACGATCCCGCAGTACCTCAAGTACTCGGGGGAAGCACCCGGTCATTATCTTTCCTTAGACGACACAAACATAGAGTCCACTCGTCGGTACACGGCCCTCGGGTACAAACAATAGATCACGGGACTTGCCCTAATTTCAATGTCACGCGTACCCGAAGGGACCAACGGTGTGTCCGGTGCCCTGTGAAAACAGTCATGGTCGTCTATCCAAGCACGACCCCGTCCCGGGAAAGACCTCAAGTCTTCCCCGTCACTAGTAATGCGGGCACCATGCTAGTATCGACCTAAGTAATCAATAAAGCCCCGTCCCATAAGGGGTAGTGTGGTTGCACATGTTTGGTTGGGACGGTAGTCACACATAAATCTAATCCATCATTTCACCCATGCACATGATTTACCGGCACATCACTTCTTCCTCAAGTGATGACCCTACTCAACACCACCCTCGGGCATTAGGGGCACCCGATGGGTTCATGCAAAGGTTCCAACCACGAAGGTTCATACCACACATGCATCACTAAGCATCAAGACTAACTATTAGCATGTCACCTAGCACATAGCAAGATCAAGAGCAAGCATGCACCGTGTGGTGATTCAACTAGGTCACCATCATAACTCTACCATCATGCATCGGAAACAAACGGGCTCCGAGGAGCAAGTGTATCATGGTCAAAGGGCTGCTTGCCTGGATTGGCTTGGTCTTCAAAGTCTTCAAATCCTTCTCCTTCTCCTTCTTCAGCAACCTCGTCAAATACGGTATCTATACGTCGCATAATAACAACGGAAAAATAAGACCACAAATAAAACAGAAAAATCAAAGTGCTCAGAAAAATTTCAACTTATTTTTGTTAAATACCAGAGGGAAATCTAAGATGGGGAAAATTCTTAGTTGGGGTTTTGGAGTTACAGAATGGAATCTAGGGATTTTTGAACAGGAGTTTTATTGCTCAAATTTGAATTTAAATTTGAACAGAACAGAAAAGTTTCATGGATGTGAGTGAAAGTGACACCACTAAATAGGTTGGAATATTACAGGAATTTAGGACTTGGAATAATTTCATTTGGACCAATATTCATTTCTGTAAAAATGTTTGAAATAATTACAGAAAAGAAAAGAAGAAAAAGCCCTGTGCAACTGGGCCAGAGGGCCACAGTGCACGGCCCAGGGCATCCAGCCCAGCCGCACGGGCGCCAGCGCGCGCACGTCAGGTTTTCAAACCTGACGGGCGGGGCCCGGCGGTCAGCGGCTGTGAGAGGAGGGAGAGAGGGATGAGGATGAAAGGCGGGGCCCTCCTGTCATCTCCAACCTCACGGCCACGGCGACGGCGAGCTCACCGGCGTTGATTCCGGCCACGGCGACGGCAACGGAGTGCAGGGACGGATTCAGCGTCGAGTTGCGGAGGTAGTGGTGGTGGTGCGGCATGCCGGGGAGGTCGGGTTCGTCGGCGGCGAGGTGGGACGGCGGAGGAGCTTCGGGAGGTCGTCGCTCCGGCCGATTCCGACTGCTACAGAGAGGGGAAAGCGAGGGGAAAGTATCAGTGGTGTGTGGTGGTTCCAAATCGGGCAAAAGGAAGGGCGGAGGAGGCCTGTACTGCGAGATCGCCGGTGGCCCGACGCGGCGGAGCTCCGGTCGATCCCGAGCACTGAAGCTCTTCGGGGATGAACTGGTGTTGCTGGAGTGATGCTGGGGATGAGGAGAAGCTGCTGGTGCTGAGAGGAGGGCTCGGGGGGTCCTATTTATAGGGGAACGGCGGGGTCCCGTGGACCTGTGCGCCGGCGAGCTCCTGCTCAATGCTACAGCGCACGAGAGGCGATGGGAGTGAGTCTGCGGCGTTGCTGGACGAGCCCTACGTCCATTAGAGGAGAGAGGAGGAGCGGGGAAGCTTCCAGACGACGCGCGCGTGCGAGGCCGAGGAGTGGGCGTCGCGGGCGGCCGGCGTGCGTGTGACGACGGCCACTGGAGGGCGCAGGAGGAGGGGTGACAGCGCCGGGGTGGTCGCGGACGTCGAGGGGCATCGACTGGCGCGAGGGGAGAGCCCGAAGCTGTCAGGAGCAGGTGATTGGGCGAAGCTACAGTGCGTGGGCGCACTGTAGCGCGCTCTGGAGCGCCCTTATCGCATGCCACGGCATGCCATTGGCCTTCTGGACGCGTCCACCGTGTCTGGGGGTCCTGGGTGATGCAAGCATTACGGTTGAAGCTTTGGATGCTCTGGAGATGCTGTGAGAGAGAGGAGAAGCTGGTAACTTGGTGAATTTTGGCTGTCCAGCAAGGTGAACCAGGGTTTTCACCCCTCAATCATGGAGCTGGGGTCCTGGGGAAGTTACTGGAGGTAGCTAGTAACCAGATGAACGTGTGGTAGAAAGTTGAGGCCAAGGTAAAAGGTAAAAGTGATCAAGAAGAGGGTTTTAGTAAAAAGCCAGAAGGTGTTTGATCAGTGTTTGGTCAAGCAAATGATCTCCACTTGCCATGACACTTAACAGGATTGAATGACATGTGAAAATAGGGTGCTTCACCAAATTTGGGCTCATTTGAAGAAACTAGCCAATGTAACTTTGGTGAACCCTAGAAATCAACAGAAATGGCTTCATCTTGTTTGAGTCAAGCTAATCATCTCCCCTTGATGCACCACTTGGTGTAGTTTCATCATTTGGGGTATTGATCATGCCCACAAAGTTTGAAGCTCTAGGTAAAAAGTTGGTAATGTAAAGTTGTTCAAATTTGCATTTGAACAAAATGGGTTTTGGGGTATTCTGATCAAGTTGCTCTACTCCAAATCTTGTGCCATTTCGTCTAGATGCCTTATTAGGCATTTCTAGCATGTGCACCAATTTTGAGAGCATTTGGACAAGTTTGGCAATGTAAAGTTGCTCAAACTTCAAATATGGACAGAATGGTTATGAAGGGTTTTGAGGATGTTTTCTTGCTTCCCAAGGCATGGGACTTGGCAAGATCATCAAGTATGTCATATATGACATGATAGAATTTCCCTGGAATGTTTGGAGAATATTTCCTTTGTAAATATTTCAAAAGCTTGAAATATCCAGAAAGGGTTTTAGAGGGATTAGCCCATTATTTGAACATGACCAAGTGTTGAAACTCTTATATATGGACAATATATGTCCTCTGAGTCTCCATGAATTTTGGCAAATATTTTTGAAATACTTAAATAAATTTTCCCTATTAAAGACCATTTCTGGCCTTAAGAAAAAGCTTTTAAATAAAATAGGAAAATAACTTTTAAAATTATACTTTTGTGGTTTCTGGGGGTCCTATGACTACTAGGTTTCAAATGTACCTTTTGAAATATTTTTCTCACCCTAAATCAAGCACTTGAAGTGCAAATCTCAATTCAGGGGTTTTTGGAAAACTAAATTTATAAAATACATTTTGGCCAAATTAATTTTGTAAGAAAATACTATACTGCTATATAACACTTGGTATGATCATTGGGCAGAAGTTTTAGGTATGGAGATGAACTCTACAAGAGGTAATAGTTGACTTTAATGAGCACATGAAAAGCATATGAAGAAAAATTCAATTCCAAATAAAAGCCAAATGATGCCAAAAAAAATTGTTGGTCCAAATTTTCATGCTTCAATGATGCAAATAACATGTTACAAAATGCAGGGTGTGACAGACCTACCCCCCTTACAAGAATCTCGTCCCCGAGATTCCTAAACTAGGTCTTAAAAGAGATCGGGAAACTCGGATCTAAGATAGTCTTCACGTTCCCAGGTTGCTTCTGCTTTGGTGTGGTTGCTCCACTGGACCTTGAAGTACTTGATGGTATGGCTTTGCGTCCGTCGCTCTGCTTCGTCCAGAATGCGAATGGGCTTCTCGCGGTAGGTCAAATCAGGCTGCAGATCAATGGCTTGGTGATCAACATCCTTGTAGAGATTAGGCTTGTCTGGAACTTGGAGACATTTCCGGAGTTGTGACACATGGAATACATTGTGCACATCGGATAGCTCAGGTGGTAGTTCCAACTGGTAAGCCACTTCTCCTCGTCGTGCAGTGATCTCAAAGGGTCCAATGAACCTTGGTGCGAGCTTCCCCTTGACGTGGAAACGCTTGGTTCCCTTCAGAGGAGTTACCCGCAGGTACACATGGTCCCCGACATGGAAACTCATGTCCCGAGGGTGAGTGTCAGCATAGCTCTTTTGCCTTGACTTGGATGCCTTCAAACACTCTCTGACTAGTTGGACTTGCTCTTCTGCTGCGCGGAGAATATCCGGTCCAAAGACTAGTCCTTCTCCAGTCTCTGACCAGTTGAGGGGTGTGCGACATCTGCGTCCGTACAACACCTCAAATGGTGCCATCTGAAGGCTTGACTGATAACTATTGTTATAGGAGAACTCGGCAAAAGGGAGACAGTCTTCCCACTTGGCTCCATATGCCAAAACACAGGCTCGGAGGATATCTTCGAGAATCTGATTGACTTGTTCTGTCTGACCTCCGGTCTGTGGGTGAAAAGCCGTGCTGAAGGATAACTTGGTTCCCAAGGCTTCTTGGAACTTCTTCCAGAACCTTGAGGTGAACTGGGTTCCTCGATCTGACACAATCTCCTTGGGAACACCATGAAGACTTACGATTCTGTCGATGTAGAGAGCTGCCAGCCGGTTGCCATCATAAGTGGTCTTGACAGGAATGAAATGGGCCACCTTGGTCAAATGATCGACTATGACCCAGATAGAGTCATGTCCTCTATTCGACCTCGGTAATCCAGTGATGAAGTCCATTCCGACTTTATCCCACTTCCACTCAGGAACTTTGAGTGGTTGAAGCAATCCAGCAGGTCGCTGATATTCAGCCTTGACCCTTTGGCACACATCACACTTTGCAACATAGGTTGCAATCTCTCTTTTCATCCCGTGCCACCAGAATCGTGCCTTCAAGTCTTAGTACATCTTGGTTCCTCCGGGGTGGATGGAATAAGGAGTGTCGTGGGCTTCTTGCAGAATCAGGTTCTTCAGCTCTGTGTTGTTTGGTACGCAGATGCGGCCTTTGTACCGAACAATCCTGTGCTCGTCTTCGGAGAATCCTGGGGCCTTGCCTAGCTTCATCTTCTTCTTGATGCCTTCAATGCTTGCGTGTCCATCTTGTGCCTTCTTGACTTCGTCCATTAGGGTTGGTCTGACTTCCAAATGATCCAGAAATCCAGGGGTGACCAATTCCAAACTGAATTGTTCGAGTTCCTTAAACAAGGCTGGCTGCCTTTCTTGAATAACATCATTCAAGGAGCAAGCCTTCCTGCTTAAGGCACCGGCCACCACGTTAGCCTTCCCGGGGTGATATTGAACATTGAGGTCATAGTCTTTGATGAGTTCCAACCATCTTCGCTGCCTCATGTTCAATTCCTTTTGGGTGAAAATGTACTTCAGACTTTTGTGGTCTGTGTAGATCTCACACCGTTTCCCTAGGAGGTAATGCCGCCATGTCTTCAAGGCATGAACCACTGCCGCTAACTCAAGATCGTGAGTAGCGTAGTTCTCCTCATGGGGTCGTAGCTGCCTGGAGAGGTATGCTATGACTCGGCCTTCTTGCATCAGAACGCTTCCCAATCCGGTTCGAGAGGCATCACAATATATCACGAAGTCCTTGTGAATATCAGGTGTTGCCAGGACTGGGGCGGTGGTCAATCTCTTCTTGAGCTCTTGGAAGCTCTCTTCGCATTTTGGCGTCCACTCGAACTTCTTGTCCTTCTTGAGGAGCTGAGTCATTGGCCGTGCAATGCTAGAGAATCCTTCCACGAATTTGCGGTAATAGCCCGCAAGTCCGAGGAAGCTTCTGACTTCCTTGACGGTCGTTGGAGATTGCCATTGGGTCATAGCTTCGATCTTTGCGGGATCAACTGATAATCCTTCCTCGGTCAAGACATGACCTAAGAATCCAACTTTATGCAGCTAGAACTCAGACTTGCTGAATTTGGCCTACAGTTGGTGCTCTCGAAGCTTGTCTAGGACCATCCTGAGATGCTGCTCGTGTTCTTCCTCCGACTTTGAGAAGACAAGAATGTCATCGATGAAGACAACAACGAACTTGTCCAAATATTCCATGAAGACTGTATTCATGAGATACATGAAGTAAGCTGGGGCATTGGTTAACCCAAAGGACATGACCGTGCACTCGTACAGGCCATATCTGGTTACGAATGCCGTCTTCGAAATATCTTGGCGTCTGATCTTTAGCTAGTAGTACCCAGATCTGAGGTCGATCTTGGAGAACACCTTGGCTCCGCTGAGCTGATCAAACAGATCTTTGATCTTGGGAAGCGGATACTTGTTCTTGATTGTAACTTCATTGAGGGAACGATAGTCAATGCATAAGCGGATGGTACCGTCCCTCTTTGCCACAAACAGAACAGGAGATCCCCAAGGGGAGGCACTCGGGCGGATAAATCCCTTCCTCAGCTGCTCTTCCAGCTGCTTCTTCAACTCGGCTAATTCTTCCGTCCCCATTCTATAAGGCTTCTTATAGATGGGTCCTGCTCCGGGCACGAGCTCGATGATGAACTCAATGTCACGGTCAGGGGGCGTTCCCGGTAGTTCATCCGGAAAGACATCAGGATACTCACATACCACCGGTACTTGCTCTAGTCCAACTTCAGACAGACAGTTGACTTGAGCGGCTTGAGCGGAAGAGGAGTTGGGAGCAAACTTGACTTCGACTCCCTGGTCATTGGTCATAGTGACTGTCCGATTGGCATAGTCTAACAAGCCTTGGTGCTTACTTGCGATCTTAGGATAATAAGGTCTGCTAGGAAGTCTACACCGTTAATGGTAATACTGACTCCTTTACAGCCTATCTTGGCTCTCATCTCTGCTCCGGGGGTTTGTACCACCATAGGGTTATTCAGGGGTGTAGGGGTCATGCCACTTTTTAATGCAAATCTTTGAGTGACAAATGAATGCGTTGCTCCAGAATCAAACAAGACAGTTGCAGGTGCTGAGTTGACAAGGAACGTACCCAGCACGACGTCCGGGTCTTCCTGGGCTTCTTCAGCAGTGACGTGATTCACACGCCCCTTCCCATGGTTAGGTGGATTGCGAGGAGCTGGGTTCCTTGGTGGCATCCCGCGGCCTTGTCCCTGGTTCTGCGCATTGGGGCGCGGGGCATCAGGCTTCTTGTTGGGGCACACCCTTGAGATGTGTCCGGATTGACCACATCCAAAGCAAGTGACTTGGTTTGGATTGTTGATCTTGTTGCCACCACTGGTATTGGGGTTGAAAGCTGGCCTTGGGTTGGCATACTGCTGAGGCTGAGGGTTGGCACGAGGTGCAGGAGCTCTTGGTTGCTGATAGATTGGCTAGGCCGGGGCTGACTGCCACGGACGAGGCTTCTGGTTGCTGGAACTTCCCTTGCTGACCATCTTACGCTTGCGAGTGTCTTCCAAAGCACGCCGCTTGTCTTCAAGCATAAGTGCTTTGTTCACCAGGTCAGGGAAGGTTGGGCAGTCGCACACGACAAGCGAGTATTGCAGAGTCTGATTGAGGCCTTCCATGAAGCGCTCCCTTTTTGCAGCATCAGTGCTGACATCCTCAGGGGCATACCTTGACAGAACACTGAACTTCTGCATGTACTCCTTGACAGTGCCACTTCCTTGCTTTAGGGCTCGGAACTCACGCTTTTTGATAGCCATGATTCCGGAAGGAATGTGGGCCTTGCGGAATTCTGCCTTGAAGTTGACCCAAGTGATGTCTTGTTCAACATGCATGACCTTGAATCCATCCCACCAAGCTCTAGCAGTCCCCCCGAGGCAGTGGGCTGCATAAGCCACCTTCTCGCGGTCTTCGGTGCATCCGACTAGTTCCAGTATTTCCTCAATGGAGCGGACCCAGTCGTATGCATCCAGGGGTTCAGCAGTCTCGATAAAGGTTGGCGGTGCATGCTTCTTGAACTCTGCCAACGTGGAACGTCCATTGCCATTCCCCGCCGGCTGGCGGTTGTTGGTGACAGCTTGAGCAATCAGCTGAAGGGCTGCAGTGTTGGCTTGGCGTTCCTCTCGGAATGCTTGGAGAAGCTGAGCCATGTCCATGTTCGGAGGAGGTGGTGGTGGTGGAGCTTGGTCGTTGGTTTGGTCGCGGCCTGCCTCTGACTGAGCGGATGCTCCGGCTTCAGGCTGCTGGGTAGAGGTACCAGTACGAGTTACAACAGGCATCCTGTTGGAGCGGTAAAAGGTCTCATGACTTGGAAGAGGGAAAGCAAGATAGATGGGTGCCTAGTAAGGGGGTGGGTGTGACACTAATCAAATCATGCAAGGGCCGAAAGGCTAAACACATTCATTAAAAATCCAAATGGGTGGTGTAGTCATTTACACATTCCCGAAGGAAGAATACGACATACATCCAGACACCACAAAAGCAAATACTAGATGGTTTCATATGAACCATACAAGGACTCGATTGCGCATAGGGGTTACACGACCTATCCTACCGTAGAGGTCACAACTGGCATATCCGAGTAGCGAATGATGCCTAAGCAATGGAATGCTCGGTCGTGTATTCCGGCTCTTCTGGGTCTTCCTCCTTGTCTTCATCTGTCTGGGCCCCCTTGTCGCTTGAGGGTGTGGGGGAGTGGAGGAGTTGGATACGATGGTGCTTCGTCGGTGGTGCAGGGAAAAGCTTGCGATATTCCCTTGCCGTCATCCGGCGTCGCCGAGGTGGTTCTTCATTCTTGGAAGATACATCCTCGGAGGGCCTTCTGCCTCGATATGCGATAGCGGACTGTCCAGAAGGTGCTCCTTCCTTCTTGATCCTATTTGTCTTCTCTTGAGCTCGACGAAGAAGTGCCTTGGTCTTGTGAAGTTCTTCTCGAAGCTTCATTGATGCCGAGGCCAAGTCTTGTGCCAAGCTGTCGGCACATAGACTGAAGTAGGTCTGGAATCGAAGCGAGAATCCTTCCTTCAGTGGAGGGGCTAGTGCGCTGCTTTCTTCTTCACCTTCCTTCCGGTAAGGTAAGAAGCGAGTTGTCATCTTGGCTGCCATCTCCGGAAGAAGCTCACGGAGACGGGTTAGTGCCTTGAGTGCAGCAGCCTCGACAGCGAGAGGTAGTGTTGCCATCTGGGGTCCCTCGAAGAACCAACTTGTGGGAGGATCGTTTGCCTTCACGATCACTTCCACATGGTACTCCACCTCAGTGTCGCTAACCCAATGCTCAAGGTAGGTGAGGATGGGCGCTCGATGGAACTGACACTCCTGGAGGCTATCCTCGAGAAGCAGGGGAAACCCAGTGGTCAGGTGCTCTTCGGGTACAGCGGCCATCTACAAAGGTGGAATAGGAGGGGTTAATAAGCTGATGAAATCTCAGGTTTAGAAAAGAAGAGAGGTTCAGAAGGTTTTTGAAAAAGGGTCTCATCTAACTAACGCCCATGCTAACTAAGGCTTCCTACAGTCAGGATGGCTCTGATACCAGCTCTGTGGGGACCCCGACTTAGAAGTCGAGATCACCGAATGCACGTGTACAGTGATCCCAGAGATCAATGCTCACTGAACACACAGAAGCTGAATAACAAGAGTCTTACATCCATACATACCGTCTTACACAAATTAAGGCCATTATGGCCAAGTCTTACATAGATAAAGCCTCACGGGCTGAATAGCAAATAACTCAAGTAGCGGAAGTCTTCGATATTAGGTAGAACCCATGCCATCTGCCATAACCCTATAGGCATTCTGACTGGGAAAGCGTCCTAGTTCGCATGATCGTCTCCAAAGAACTCTTCCTCAAATTCATGTTCCTCCATGCCTGGCCAATTAAATAACCAGTGGCAAGCCAATGAGTACTTTGAATGTACTCGCAAGCAACCCATGATGTGGTTCAAAGTAACAGTGCAATTGAATAATAATGAGCAATCTAGCAAAGGGCTAGAATAAATATTCTACCATCAAGTTATGCATCAATAAACTCGCGTAACCTCGAAGGAAGGTTACCGATATCAACATGAATATGGTTCAACTCATTGAGTCAAGTCACCACCTTGACTCATCACATACTTTCACCAATGAAGTAAAATTCTGGACATAGTTTAAGTAGCACCACCCAACTGTCCATGACCGTGGACACGGCTATTCGAATAGTTTTACACTCTGCAGAAGTTGCGCACTTTACCCACAAGATCCGGGAAGCTTTCGTGTCATCCACGATCCCGCAGTACCTCAAGTACTCGGGGGAAGCACCCGGTCATTATCTTTTCTTAGACGACACTAACATAGAGTCCACTCGTTGGTACACGGCCCTCGGGTACAAACAATAGATCACGGGACTTGCCCTAATTTCAATGTCACGCGTACCCGAAGGGACCAACGGTGTGTCCGGTGCCCTGTGAAAACAGTCATGGTCGTCTATCCAAGAACGACCCCGTCCCGGGAAAGACCTCAAGTCTTCTCGTCACTAGTAATGCGGGCACCATGCTAGTATCGACCTAAGTAATCAATAAAGCCCCGTCCCATAAGGGGTAGTGTGGTTGCACATGTTTGGTTGGGACTGTAGTCACACATAGATCTGATCCATCATTTCACCCATGCACATGATTTACCGGCACATCACTTCTTCCTCAAGTGATGACCCTACTCAACACCACCCTCGGGCATTAGGGGCACCCGATGGGTTCATGCAAAGGTTCCAACCACGAAGGTTCATACCACACATGCATCACTAAGCATCAAGACTAACTATTAGCATGTCACCTAGCACATAGCAAGATCAAGAGCAAGGATGCATCGTGTGGTGATTCAACTAGGTCACCATCATAACTCTACCATCATGCATCAGAAACAAACGGGCTCCGAGGAGCAAGTGTATCATGGTCAAAGGGCTGCTTGCCTGGATTGGCTTGGTCTTCAAAGTCTTCAAATCCTTCTCCTTCTCCTTCTTCAGCAACCTCGTCAAATACGGTATCTATACGTCGCATACTAACAACTGAAAAATAAGACCACAAATAAAACAGAAAAATCAAAGTGCTCAGAAAAATGTCAACTTATTTTTGTTAAATACCAGAGGGAAATCTAAGATGGGGAAAATTCTTAGTTGGGGTTTTGGAGTTACAGAATGGAATCTAGGGATTTTTGAACATGAGTTTTATTGCTCAAATTTGAATTTAAATTTGAACAGAACAGAAAAGTTTTATGGATGTGAGTGAAAGTGACACCACTAAATAGGTTGGAATATTACAGGAATTTAGGAGTTGGAATCATTTCATTTGGACCAATATTCATTTCTGTAAAAATGTTTGAAATAATTACAAAAAAGAAAAGAAGAAAAAGCCCTGTGCAACTGGGCCAGAGGGCCACAGTGCACGGCCCAGGGCATCCAGCCCAGCCGCACGGGCGCCAGCGCGCGCACGTCAGGTTTTCAAACCTGACGGGCGGGGCCCGGCGGTCAGCGGCTATGAGAGGAAGGACAGAGGGGTGAGGATGACAGGCGGGGCCCGCCTGTCATCTCCAACCTCACGGCCACGGCGACGGCGAGCTCACCGGCGTTGATTCCGGCCACGGCGACGGCAACGGAGGGCAGGGACGGATTCAGCGTCGAGTTGCGGAGGTAGTGGTGGTGGTGCGGCACGCCGGGGAGGTCGGGTTCGTCGACGGCGAGGTGGGACGGCGGAGGAGCTGCGGGAGGTCATCGCTCCGGCCGATTCCGACTGCTACAGAGAGGGGAAAGCAAGGGGAAAGTATCAGTGGTGTGTGGTGGTTCCAAATCGGACAAAAGGAAGGGCGGAGGAGGCCTGTACTGCGAGATCGCCGGCGGCCCGACGCGGCGGAGCTCCGGTCGATCCCGAGCACTGAAGCTCTTCGGGGATGAACTGGTGGTGCTGGAGTGATGCTAGGGATGAGGAGAAGCTGCTGGTGCTGAGAGGAGGGCTCGGGGGGGTCCTATTTATAGGGGAACGGTGGGGTCCCGTGGACCTATGCGCCGGTGAGCTCCTGCTCGACGCTACAGCGCACGAGAGGCGATGGGAGTGAGTCTGCGGCGTTGCTGGACGAGCCCTACGTCCATTAGAGGAGAGAGGAGGAGCAAGGAAGCTTCCAGACGACGCGCACATGTGAGGCCGAGGAGTGGGCGTCGCGGGCGGCCGGCGCGCGTGTGACGACGGCTACTGGAGGGCGCAGGAGGAGGGGGGACAGCGCCGGGGTGGTCGCGGACGTCGAGGGGCATCGACTGGCGCGAGGGGAGAGCCCGAGGCTGTCGGGAGCAGGTGATTGGGCGAAGCTACAGTGCGTGGGCGCACTGTAGCGTGCTCTGGAGCACCCTTATCGCATGCCACGGCATGCCATTGGCCTTCTGGACGCGTCCACCTGTCTGGGCGGTCCTGGGTGATGCAAGCATTACGGTTGAAGCTTTGGATGCTCTGGAGATGCTGTGAGAGAGAGGAGAAGCTGGTAACTTGGTGAATTTTGGCTGTCCAGCAAGGTGAACCAGGGTTTTCACCCCTCAATCATGGATCTGGGGTCCTGGGGAAGTTACTGGAGGTAGCTAGTAACCAGATGAACGTGTGGTAGAAAGTTGAGGCCAAGGTAAAAGGTAAAAGTGATCAAGAAGAGGGTTTTAGTAAAAAGCCAGAAGGTGTTTGATCAGTGTTTGGTCAAGCAAATGATCTCCACTTGCCATGGCACTTAACATGATTGAATGACATGTGAAAATAGGGTGCTTCACCAAATTTGGGCTCATTTGAAGAAACTAGCCAATGTAACTTTGGTGAACCCTAGAAATCAACAGAAATAGCTTCATCTTGTTTGAGTCAAGCTAAGCATCTCCCCTTGATGCACCACTTGGTGTAGTTTCATCATTTGGGGTATTGATCATGCCCACAAAGTTTGAAGCTCCAGGTAAAAAGTTGGTAATGTAAAGTTGTTCAAATTTGCATTTGAACAGAAAGGGTTTTGGGGTATTCTGATCAAGTTGCTCTACTCCAAATCGTGTGCCATTTGGTCTAGATGCCTTATTAAGCATTTCTAGCATGTGCACCAAGTTTGAGAGCATTTGGACAAGTTTAGCAATGTAAAGTTGCTCAAACTTCAAATATGGACAGAATGGTTATGAAGGGTTTTGAGGATGTTTTCTTGCTTCCCAAGGCATGGGACTTGGCAAGATCATCAAGTATGTCATATATGACATGATAGAATTTCCCTGGAATTTTTGGAGAATATTTCCTTTGTAAATATTTCAAAAGCTTGAAATATCCAGAAAGGGTTTTAGAGGGATTAGCCCATTATTTTGAACATGACCAAGTGTTGAAACTCTTATATATGGACAATATATGTCCTCTGAGTCTCGCTGAATTTTGGCAAATATTTTTGAAATACTTAAATAATTTTTCCCTATTAAAGACCATTTCTGGCCTTAAGAAAAAGCTATTAAATAAAATAGGAAAATAACTTTTAAAATTATACTTTTGTGGTTTCTGGGGGTCCTATGACTACTTGGTTTCAAATGTACCTTTTGAAATAATTTTCTCACCCTAAATCAAGCACTTGCAGTGCAAATCTCAATTCAGGGGTTTTTGGAAAACTAAATTTATAAAATACATTTTGGCCAAATTAATTTTGTAAGAAAATACTATACTGCTATATAACAATTGGTATGATCATTGGGCAGAAGTTTTAGGTATGGAGAAGAAGTCTACAAGAGGTAATAGTTGACTTTAATGAGCACATGAAAAGCATATGAAGAAAAATTCAATTCCAAATAAAAGCCAAATGATGCCAAAAAAATTTGTTGGTCCAAATTTTCATGCTTCAATGATGCAAATAACATGTTACAAAATGCAGGGTGTGACAGAGATTGAGCGTCTAACTAAAGAATTAAACACTCTTAAGTTAGTCATGAAACTACCTTGGAAGATCATCGAGAACTTTTAAAGACTCATGAAATGTTACGCTTTGAAAAGCTCAACCTTCAGCAAGAGCATGAGTTCTTAAAAGCAATCAATGATGATGTCAGAGATATTGACCACGGGTGTCCTCATCGACCACCCCTGGTATTTCAAGACAATTTGGGCTGCCTGTTACCCCCAGCCATCTGCTCATCGGGCCGCCTCCTAGGATAGTCTACCCAAGGAGCCGGCAGCCAGCAGGCGGCAAGGCCCCCAAACAGGCGGCAGTCCCACAGCCAGCAGCTAGCAGACGATCCTACGCCTCTCCCTCAGGATGCGTGCGGGGGGACCACCGCGCAGCTGAGGCATGGCTACAGTTGAGCACGTCCTTAGAGAATCTATAAGGGCGTGGCCACAGTGAATGTGTACCTTATGGCCGTCTCTTAAGAGGCAAGTCACTGTAGCCATGCTGCCAGTGACCAAGCTTCGGTCAGAGGAAGCCACGATCCCACTACCCACAGACGGCGGGGCCAGTAGGCGGCTGGCCCCACCGGCCAGTGGGTAAGTCATAAACAAGCCGCCCCTGGCAAGCGGCCAGGGGAGGTGGCCGCCTGGTAACAGATGGCGAATCCTGCCCTAGAAGTATGAACCTCATCAAGATGACAAGACAGGACGTGGTGGCAGTGTACGGTAGGAGACGGCGACACTGTAGCCACTTCCCTCCTGACGATGTTGCCGTCAGCAGAAGCATGCCTACAGTGAAAGGCAATCATGTGGGCCCGCAAGCGGCGGGCCCCAGCAGACAGGCGATGAGGCCGGCACCAGAAGATGCTGACAGCCGGGGGCCACTCCATCGAGATTACAATTGTACCCCTGGGGGTAGGCCTATATAAACCCCCCAGGGTCCTCCATGAGGAGGGGTTGGAACGTTGAACTCTAGAAAGAAGAGAGACACGTAAAGAGAGAGAGAGAGAGAGAGAGAGAGAGAGAGAGAGAGAGAGAGAGAGAGAGAGAGAGAGAGAGAGAGAAACCCTAGCTACCATCCCAATTCCCTAGAGCGAAGGTAGTGAGCTAGCCTTACTCATCTTCCTCCTCTAGACGACACAGCTCAAGGAGCAACCTTGTAGCTACCCTATTGACATTAGTCATGACGCGGAGTCCCCGCAGAGCAAGACTAGGGGTGTTATCTCCATGGAGAGCCCCGAACCTGGGTAAGATCCGTAGGCGTCCTAAGTTCCGCCTTATCCCACTTCCAAGGCCCGGCGACGCTCTATTGTCCCCATGCATGATAAGCCATCCGTTGGCATATGTCGCCCCAAAACCCCGACATTTGGCGCCCACCATGGGGCTAGGTGCACCGTCGTACGGAGACATGTTCTGGACGGGAACTTTGTTCCTCCCTGGCGAGCAGAGCCAGCCCGGCACGCCCGCAGGCGTGGATACCGGGATGCTTCACGGCGTTGAGGCCGCATGCGCCGCGAGCGGACTCGCCGACCTTCTCAGTGGCGTCCACATTCATGACGAGCCCACTCCGGCGGCCGAGCCAGTAGCTCCGGAGAGTTGCCTCGTCGAGCTTCTCGACAAGCTCCACATCGTCGACGAGCGCGCCTTTGACGTGGAGTCAGTGGGCTCTTCTGACCCACCAGTAGACATGATCACCGACCTCGACGCAGAGCTCGTCGATTCCTTCCCCGAGCACGTGGTGATCATCAACGACCCCCTCCCTGCTCTAACGGGCGGCAGCACCGCCAGCACCATCACGGAGGTGCTCGCCACCAACCACGACGAGCCGTCTGGCGGGTCGGGCCAAGACCCGCTCCAGGCCACCCTACAGAACCTCGCCGCACATGTTGCGGCGGGGGCAGACGGCGCGGCGCTGGAGGCACTTCGCGTCTCGCTCCTCGACGGCGCCAACAAGCTCATCGCTTCCCGACGCCTCACTGAAGCCTACCGCCGCGAGATGGACCGCGCCATAGGCGGCACGCCGGCTGCTGGCGAGCCTAGCCGGGCTGGTGCCGTTCGCGATCACGGCGAGGTGCTAGCAGACATGTTGGGGGCCCCGTGGCCCGTGTACCTCACTCCGTCGGAGAACCTAAGGTCTGCCTAGGCAGCAGTCGATGAGATAGGCCACTTGGAGGGAGACGAGCTTCGTTGCATGACTCAGCGTGCCCTCCAGCTCCTCGACGCGGCTGCTGCGCGGTAGGAGGCCCGTCGCCGGGCATCAGAGGCCGGCGCGCAGGCTGACAACCTCCCCCTTCGGCGGGAGCAAGGAGCTACGTCCCGCTCTCCAACAGTCGGCGCCCCCAACCGGCGAGACTCAAAGTCGGCTGCTAGTCGTAGCCGACAGACTCGCATCACCATCGAGCGCGACGAAGACGGCCGCCCAAGGGTCGTAGAGCGGCGAGAGGAACACCCACCTCCTCCTGGAAGGGAGAGGCGTGTGTCTCCTCCACCTGTTGACCACCCCTCTCTGGCAGGCCGCTTGGGCCGCCGTGAGGGGGTTGGGGAGAACGACGCCCGCCACCGCCTTGACCGACTGGCTCGGTCCCAGGCGGTCGAAGAAGAACATGACCTCAGCCCGGCCTGTTTCGGCCCCCGCATCCGTAACGAGCATTTCCCCAAGGGCTTCTCGCTCCCCAGAGACAACCCCAAGTACAATGGATCAGTAAAGCGAGAGGACTGGCTGGTGGATTACTCCACAGCCGTCAGCATAGCAACCGGCAATAGGCGTGTTGCGATGAAGTACGTGCCACTTATGCTCCAGGGCACGGCCCGGACGTGGCTGAACAGCCTCAAACCCAACAGCATCAACGGCTGGTTGGACTTCACCGACGCCTTCATTCACAACTTCACCAGCACCTACAAGCGCCCTCCCAAGCCGCGCCAGCTCTCCCTATCTGTTCAAGGCCTAGATGAGTCGGCCCGCGATTATCTGACGCGTTGGGCAGAGCTGCGAAACTCTTGCGAGGGAGTGCACGAGGTACAAGCCAGCGAGTATTTTACGGCCTGGTGCAGAGAAGGCACCTTGCTCAAGCACAAACTCCTCTGCGACAAGCCTGCCGCGTTGGACGAGCTGCTGAGCATAGCAGACAAATACGCCACCACTGACTCCTCCATGAAGACCGAGCTGCAAGTAGATGCTTCTGGAAAGATGACTCCTCCAACTCCCAAAACGCCGGCTGGAGAGTCCAGCCGACGCCAGCAGCCGAACAATCACAAACGCAAGACCCACGCGCCGGCTACCAACAGCCGGCTGGTGGCAGCAGTTGATGGCCAGCAGCCAGAGGCACAAGCGGGACCCAAGCGCCAGAAGAGCGGCAAGCCAGCCTGGCAGCCAACTTTCTCCTTCGACCAAGCCCTGGACGCCCCCTGCAAGTTCCACAGTGGCGCGAAGCCTTCCAATCACACCACACGAAAGTGTCATTGGCCCACACGGATTGCCAGAGGAGAAGCTCTGCCACCGCCGCCTGCTGGGCAGGCGGCCCCGCCTCCCAATCCACCGGCTGCTTGTTCGGGCGGCCGGGTCCAGGATGAATTCCCAGAAGAAAACGGGGCCTATGTCGTCTTCACAAGCCAAGCAGACGATAGGCATAGCCGGCGCGAGCAGCGTAGAGAAGTCAACACCATTGCCATCGAAGCCCCAGGATTCATGCACTGGTCTGAGAGGCCCGTCAGCTGGAGCCGAGAAGATCACCCGGCTGTCATGCCTTCACCAGGGGCCTATGCCTTGGTTCTGAATGCAACCCTCTCCACCGACGGGCGGGCCTGTCGTTTCTCCCGAGTGCTGGTAGACGGCGGCAGCAGCATCAACATCATGTACCGCTACACCATGGAGAAGTTGGACATCAAAGAAAAATAGCTTCAGCCTACCAGGACTGTGTTCCACGGCATTGTGCCAGGCCTCTCCTGCTCACCAATCGGCAAGGCCAAGAACGATAACATGTTTGGTGACAAGAGGCATTTCCGGAGGGAGACAGTCTGGTTCGAAGTGGTGAACCTGGAAAGTTTCTATCACGTGATCTTGGGCCGGCCCGCTCTTGCAAAGTTCATGGCAGTACCCCATTACGCCTACCTCGAGATGAAGATGCCAGGCCCCAAAGGAATAATCACCATAGTCGGGGACTATGAGAAGTCCATCGCATGTGCAACTGCGAGCAGCCGTCTGGCCGAGTCCCTTGTCGTAGCTAAAGAGAAGCGCCGCCTGGAACGGCTGGTGGCAATGGCTGGTGAGCAGCCAGCCATACTAGTCAACCCCAGGGAGGTGGAGCCACAAGGCTCGTTCCAGCCGGCCAAGGATACAAAGAAGATTGCCTTGGACCCGTCTCACCCAGAGCGATTTGCTGTCATAGGGTCAAACCTGGATAGCAAATAGGAAAGCGAGCTCGTCGATTTCCTCCGTGAGAACCAGGACATCTTTGCATGGTCCCCCAAAGACATGCCGGGTGTCCTGACGGATTTTGCCGAGCACAAGCTACATGTGAGAGAAGATGCAAAGCCTGTCAGGCAACCGCTTCGCCGCCTGTCAGAAGAGAAAAGAAGAGTTGTTGGGGAAGAGGTTGCCCGCCTGCTAGCAGCCGGCTTCATTATGGAAGTTTTCTACCCAGAGTGGCTCGCAAACCCAGTCCTAGTGCTGAAGAAGAACAACAAATGGCGCATGTGCATTGATTACACCATCCTCAACAAAGCCTGCCCTAAAGATCCGTTTGCTCAGCCGCGAATAGATCAAGTGATTGACTCCACAACTGGATGCGAGCTGCTGTCATTCCTTGATGCTTATTCCAGGTACCACCAGATCAAACTCGATCCGGCTGACCATCTGAAGACCGCCTTCCTCACGCCATTTGGGGCCTTCTGCTACCTGACCATGACGTTCGGCTTGAGAAACGTCGGCGCCACTTTTCAGCGTTGCATGCAGAAGTGTCTCCTCAAGCAACTTGGCAGAAATGCCCACGTTTATGTGGATGATATTGTGGTGAAGACGGAGAAGAGAGGAACTCTTTTGGAGGATCTCCAAGAGATATTTGAAAACTTGCGCCGCTTTCAGATCAAGATAAACCCGGAGAAATGCGTCTTTGGGGTACCAGCAGGCCAGCTCCTTGGTTTCCTGGTATCTGAACGCGGCATCGAGTGCAACCCTATAAAGATCAAGGCCATTGAGAGAATGGAGCGGCCAACTCGTGTGCGAGATGTCCAGAAATTCACGGGGTGCCTGGCATCCCTCAGCCGTTTCATCAGCCGGCTGGGAGAGAAGGCACTCCCCCTGTACCAACTGATGAAGATAACCACTTGCTTCGAGTGGAACTACAAGGCGGATGAAGCCTTCCAATAGCTCAAGAAACTGTTGTCCACCCCGCCTGTCCTGGCGGCGCCAACAGACAAGGAACCCATGTTCCTTTACATAGCCGCCACCAGCCGGGTGGTCAGCACGGTCATTGTGGTCGAGCGCCCAGAAGACGGCAGAGCCTTGCCCGTCCAGAGGCCGGTCTACTACTTGAGCGAGGTGATGTCAGTCTCCAAGCAGAACTACCCCCACTACCAGAAGATGTGCTACGGCGTGTACTTCACCGCCAAGAAACTGAAGCAGTACTTCCAAGAGCACCCAATCACGATCGTCTGCACGGCCCCGCTTGCTGAGATCATGGGCAACAGAGATGCGTCAGGAAGAGTGGCCAAGTGGGCCATCGAGCTGGCCCCCTTCACCATCTTCTACCAGCCCCGCACTACCATCAAATCACAAGCGTTGGCCGACTTCCTCGTCGACTAGGCCGAGACTCAGTACCTGCCGCCTGCTCCAGACTCAACCCATTGGCGGATGCACTTTGACGGGTCAAGGATGCGCACTGGCTTGGGAGCCGGCGTCGTCCTCACCTCCCCCAAGGGCGACAAGCTCAAGTACAGCCTGCAAATCCACTTTGCCGCCTCTAACAATGTGGCCGAGTATGAGGCACTCATCCACGGGCTCCGGATGGCCAAAGAGATTGGTATCCGCCGAGTGCTATGCTATTGTGACTCAGACTTGGTTGTCCAGCAGTCATCTGGGGACTGGGACGCCAAGGACGCAAATATGGCAAGTTATCGTTTCCTTGTCCAGCAGATCAGTGGGCATTTTGACGGCTGCGAGTTCCTTCACGTGCCACGAGCCGACAACATGCAAGCTGACACCTTGGCACGAATCGGCTCCACCCGCCAAGCAATACCAGCCGGCGTGTCTCTTCAATGCCTGCGCAAGCCATCTATCAAGCCTTCATGAGAATCGGAGTCAATCTTCATACCAGCCGATCCTGGAGCAGATGGACCGGCAACTTCAGCAGCCGGCCCGAAGACTGCTCCAGCAGGCGGCCTTGATACTCCAACTCCAGCAGACGGTCCAGCAGTCGCTGCGCCGGTTCCTGGCCCGAGGACTGCTCTAGTAGGCGGCCAAGAAGCGCCAGCTCCAGCAGACGGCCCGGGTACTGTCGCAGCCGGCTCGGGGACTTCAGAAGCACAATAGGCGGCTCAACCCATCCCTCCACATCCCAGCCCAACCGCCCTGGTCTCTTTGGCAGAAACAACAGGAGTCTCAGCGCCGTCTTGGGCACAGCCAATCCTCAACTTCCTGCTAAGAAGAGAGGTGCCAGCAGATGAAACTTTGGCACGGCAAGTTCAACGCCGAGCTTCAGCATACACAATAGTCAACAGAGAGCTTGTCAGAAGAAGTGCAACAGGCGTCTTCCAGCGCTGCGTGGAAGTAGAAAAGGGTCTGGCTATTCTGAAGGACATTCATCAAGGGGAATGTGGCCACCACGCGGTCTCAAGATCTCTCGTCGCCAAAGCCTTCCGCCACGGTTTCTTCTGGCCGACTGCTTTGGACGACGCCAAAGACTTGGTAAAAAAGTGCAATGGCTGTCAGTGCTTCAGGTCCAAGCAACACTTGCCGGCTTCTGCACTCAAGACCATTCCGATCACTTGGCCATTTGCCGTCTGGGGGCTGGATATGGTGGGCCCCTTCAAGACAGCCCGAGGCGGCTTGACACATTTACTCGTGGCAGTGGACAAATTCACCAAGTGGATCGAAGCAAAACCAATCAAGAAACTCAACGGCCCAACTGCTGTGACATTCATCGCAGACATCACGGTCTGGTATGGCATACCGCACAGCATCATCACCGACAACGGCACAAATTTTGCCAAAGGCGCATTGGCCCGTTTCTGTGCAACACAGGGCATCCGACTGGACCTAGCGTTCGTTGCTCACCCACAGTCCAACGGCCAAGTGGAGCGCGCCAACGGCCTTATCTTGTGTGGCATCAAGCCCCAGCTGTTCGAACCCCTGGAACAATCAGCCGGCTACTGGATCGAAGAGTTGTCGTCTGTCCTTTGGAGCCTCAGAACAACTCCGAACAAGTCAACCGATTTCACTCCTTTCTTCCTCGTTTATGGGGCCGAGGCCGTCATCCCAATAGACGTTGAGTTTAACTCACCTCGCGTCACCATGTACACAGAAGCCGAAGCCAAAGAGGCACGAGAAGACGGCGTGGACCTGCTGGAGGAGGCCCGGCTGGTAGCACTCAGCCGCTCCACCATCTATCAGTAGGGTCTCCGCCGCTATCACAGCCGGTGAGTCAAGCCACGCTCCTTCCGCGAGGGGGACCTTGTGCTCCGGCTGATCCAGTGAACAGCCGGCCAGCAAAAGCTCTCGACTCCTTGTGAAGGATTGTTCATCATCAGCAAGGTGCTAGGCAACGATGCCTACTACCTCGTCGATGCCCAGAAGCCAAGAGCACACAAGAGAGACGACTCCGACAAGGAGTCGGAGCGCCCGTGGAACGCAAACCTGCTTCGTCGCTTTTATAGCTAAAAGACAGTATGTGTCGTGCTATCTACTTTATTTTGAGAACCAATGGGACCCCCGAGGAGTTCTCGGGGACTGCCCAACCCTTTATCTATATGATAAGAATTATGCCTGTGAATAAGTGTTGTTCATTCCTTCGTCCGGCACCGGAGCCTAGCACACGGCCCGGGGACTGGCCGCCTAGCCCTATGTTTAAAACTTCTCCTTAAAACAGTCGTACAAGTAATGTGATGGCATCCAAGCCCCCTCCCGCCTTCAGTCACAGACTCGCAGAACGCGGTTGTTCGACCGGCGAGAGTTAAAGGCAAGAAGCGGTGCCCACATGAAAAATGGTTAAGGAAAATAAACATAGGGCAAGACGGCCCTTCATACAAATTAGCCGGCTGCCGGCTTCTGGCTTGGCTACACCGCCTTCCAGAGGGCGGGATACTTGCCCATCCGGAAAACAGCTAAGTACCTGACCCAGCCGCAGAACCACAGAGTGGCTATCTGGCTGGCAGAACAGCAGTTAAAGGAGACTGTAAAAGAAAATCACCCTAAGGAACATAGGACGGTGCTAATGCCAAAACCCGACCAATTGCATCAAAACAATGCAGCATTAAAAGAAAATTTACATCCAAAAGGCCTCAAGGGCCGCCTTCCAGCAGTAGCTTACTAATACACCCAACGGGTGGAAATGTTCGGACTAATCCTACCAAGTCTTACGAAGGAACAGGAATCAAACGATACAAGAATAACGCCTAGGACGCAGCAGGCGGAGCGGGCGGCACGACGGAGCCGGCTTCTGGGGGGCGCCTGACGGGTCTCGGTCTGGCCGCCTCCTGCAGCAGGCGGAGACGCCACGCCGGGTCCACTTGTCGAGGATTGGTCAGGCTGATGGCCAGCAGACGGATCCGCTTCCTGGGAGCTGGCCTCCTTGTCGCTGTCTCCCTCCTCCTCCTCGCCTTCATCGCTGGAGGCGATCTCTACGTCCAGCTCCTCCGACGCCGCCAAGTCCAGCCCGAAGTTGTTGGGTGGTACCACATGACCATTCTCATCCAGATTTGGGACGAAAATGGTGGTGTCGGCATACTCAGCAAGGGCGGCGGCGCGTCTGGCGAGATCTCCTTGCACCGCGGCCAGCTCGGGCTCAGCCTCCACGCGGAAGGTCTTCAACTGGTCGAGATTCAGGTCTGGGTACCAGCCCTTGGCAAAATCCAGGGCGGTCCGCGCACCAGCCCTTGTTGTGGCACCCTTCCAGGCCTCGAAGCGGTGGATGACCGCTTCCAGCCAGTCGGCAGTCCGGCTGGGAGTGCGGAGTACTGGAATGTCAGGCTAGAGGGCGGCCAGCACTTGAGCACCAGCACGTTGCAGACGGCGAAGCAGGCGGTGGGCCGGCTGGAGGCGCGCCTTGCCAGCAAGAAGCTATTCCGCCGGAGTCCTTGGTGCATTGGGCGCAATCACCCGGCCCGCCTTGCGCCTTTCGTCACGTTGGGCCTCGATGGCCTGGCTGGCGGCCACAGAGTGGCCCTGGAAGAACTCTGCAAGAGCTAGATAAAGAATCAGAAGAAAGAAAAGCGGCTGTAACAGACGGCAAGCACAAGAAGAAGGGGCAGGCGTCTTACCGTCGACCATGTCTGCAATGGCCCCATAGCCGTCTTGCAGAGCCGCCTCCTTCTCGGCCCAGTTCGAGCGCTCGGTCTCGAACTCTGCCCGAAGGAGCATGTCGGCGTCCGACAACTTCCCGAGCTCTGCCTTGTGCGCTTCCGCCTGGTCCGCTAGCTCCTTGGCCAGGCGGTCACGGTCCTGGGTGGCAAGATCACGCTCCCGCTCCTTGGCAGCAAGCTCTGACTGGGCCTCGCCCAGTTGGTTGCGGAGGTTGGCTGTGACCGCTGGCAAGGGAAGAAGAAGAATATCAACATCAGCAAAAAGATAACCTTGGAGTTCCAATCCGCCTACTTAGCAGCCGGCTCGGAACTCAGGGACTACATCCAGCGGGTGCGCTGACGTGCCCCCGCAAGGAAGAAAGGAACACTCACCCTGACTGTCTGCCAGGGCAACCCGCAGTTGCGCCAGCTCCTGGCGTTGGGTGTTGAAGGAGGCCACCTAGAGGTTGTGGTAGTTCTACAGTAAGACACAAGTTAGCCCGCAAGGTACCCTTTGGAGTTCCAAGTCGCCTTCTCAGCAGCCGGCTCGGAACTCGGGGACTACACCCAGTGGGTGCGCTGACACGCCCCCAGAGAAGAAATTGAAGAAATAAAAGCCAAAAAATATATATATGGAGTTAACATACCCGAACAGAAGTTCGCGTAGCAATGAACTCCCGCATCATCATCTGCACGACATCGCTCAGGGAGTTGAAGCGGTCGAGGACGTCCCGCGACGCGACGATCAGCGCACCGCCGCCTCCGGGCCTCCAGCCTGGTGGCGCCGCGCTGGTGGCGTCGCTCTCCAGCGTGGACGAGCTGGCGTCGCCGGCTTCTACTCGCCGCGACGTGGAGACCGCCCTCACAGGGCGTGGGCGGGCAGGAACTTGGGGGGCCGGTTACGGGCCTGTCACCAGCACGCTCTTAGTCGGCGGCACCTCCGCTCCTACAGGCCGGCTGCCCTGCGTCCCAGCAGGTGGCGCGGGGGCGGAGCTTCTGTCTCCATGGCGACGCGGCCGTCCCCCTCGTGGATTAGAGCCGGCTGCTCGTCAGCAGCCGGCACTTGGGCAGACGGCTCCAGAGAGCCCACCTCTTGGGGGATGGTGCGGCCCACTGGCTACTGGGAGCCCGCCTCCTGCTCCTAGGCTCGGGCGGCGGCGGCCGCCTGAGCCTTAGTGGCAGCCTCGGCCTCCGCCTTGGCGGCAGTATCAGCCACCACTCGCTAACGGTCCACGGCCTCCCGCTCCTCGCGCGCCTCACGGGCATTTCTCTCCGCCGCTTCCCGGAGAGCAGCGGCGGGATCCATGCGGTGGGGCGTAGGGGGGACATCTGTGCTCCCCACAATGGAGCCCACTGGTGCCCGCGAGAGGGAGAGTGGCGCGCTGCATGGGCATCCCAAAGAAGATAAAAAATCAGCCAAGTTGGGAACGGCAGAAGGAGATAAACATCAAAGAAAAAGAAGAAAACAAGGTAATTACCCGGATACGACCGGCCTGGGCTTGGGGAGCTAAGGAAGAACCGCCTTGGCGGCCGCCTCCCGGCGCTTGGTGGCGGCAACTGACAGTCGAAGCCTCTTGGGCTGGGTGCCAGACGGCCCCGCGAAGGACCGGCGCTTCACGCCGTCGGCTGCGGCTGACGACCCCGCTTGTTGGCTGCCGCGCCCAGGCGGATCCGCCTCTCGGACGCGGATCGGCGCTTCCTCCTCCTCCTCCTCCTCGTCCGGCCAGCTCTCGACGCCGCCTTCTGGCAGGCCGCCCGCTGGCTGGCCCCCGCCGCCTGTCACCTCTACCTCCTCCATGGCGGCGGCCCCAAGATCGGGGTCGCCCGTGTCGCTCTAGGAGCGATCTGGTTCTAGGGGCCAGCCTGGTTGGTCAGAACCCGGCGCCGGCTAGCCGGGGAAGATCTACAGACGGCTCCAAGATCAGACAGCTGTGACAGACCGAAAGAGAAGAAAGAAGAATTGAGAAAAAAAAGCTCACCGCAGGCGGCTGGTTGTTGCGGCTGTACGGCGGCTTGCCAAAGGCCCAGCCGGAGTCGGAGACCTTGCAGTTTGAAAGGTAGTTCACCAAGTATGCCACCTCCTTGTATGGCATGAGCTTGGTGCATGTTCGGCTCGGGTCCCGGTGCCTGCTCATGTCACAAATCAAGTGAGGGCGGCGCTGCAGCGGCAGCACCCGGCGCTCCGCGAACGTGAGCAAGAGGTACGCGAAAACCAAGCCCTCACTATCCCTCAGCTCCCAGAGACGCCGCACGGCGATGGAAGCGCCTTCCGTAAGGGAGGTGGGCCGAGTCTTCCAGGAGGCACGGGGCTCGGCGGGCGGGCCGGGTGCCTAGTCAGGCAGACCGATGAAATCGTGGGCGGGGTCGACATTGGAGACGTAGAAGTACGTCTTCTGCCACAACTTCACCGACGCCATGAGATGCTGCGCTGGGAAGTAGTTTCTTGCCCTGCTGCCCTTCATCGCGATACACCCCCCGCACTGGGCGGCCACGCTCTGGACTGCGGTACCAAGCTTCATGTAGAAAAGCTCGGTCCACAGCTCCATCGTGGGGAGGATGCCGAAGTACGCCTCGCACAGGATGACGAAGGAGGACAACGTCACCACCGTGTTTGGTGTGAGGTGGTGAGGTTGGCTGTTGAAGAACTCCAAGAAGGACCGGAAGAAGCCGCTCGCAAGGAGGCCGAAGCCGCACGGGAAGTGCGAGCGAAAGACGACCCGCTCGCCGAACCGTGGCGCCGGCCTGATCTCCGTCGCTGGCGCTAGGCGCACGGCGACCTTGTCAGCGGGAGGCAGCTTCCGCGCCCGGCGAAGGTAGTGGATGTGTTCCTCGAGGACGTCGATGCCGTCCCACTCGCCATGATGGCGGACTGACGCTGCGGCGGCCATGGCTCGGGGCGGAGGCTCGCTGCGGAGTTGGCGAGAGGAGCGGACGGGAGCGAGGAAGAAGAAGGAGAATGGAGAGGGGCGGGCGCGAGAACGGCGCCAACCTCTCTTCCCCGGCCTACTTATAGGCTCGGGGCAGCGAAGCCGAGGGGGCGGGCGTGGGATTAACTACTCCACGCCCCGCACGACCCCCGCCTTTTGCGCGCCTAATCCACGCGCATTAAATGCGCGTGGGGAGGGCAATCAATTGTCCCTGTCACACCGGATCCGCGCGCGGACCGAGGCCCTATAGTGGCGGGCCCCGGCCCACTGCTACGTCCCGTCACGTGAGTGGGATGGCAGGCTGACGCGACGGGGCGACGACACGTGGGGAGCCGCCAACGGTCGGCAGACCTGCGGAGCTGCCTGCTGACCAGGCGGTGACTTCCCCTCGAAGATTTGAAGACGAAAGTCCGGCTGCCAGGAGCCGGCACCCGTCACGGGAGTCCGGCCGCCAGCAGACGACTCTTTTCGGAAGATGGACGAAGGACGCTGGTCCTACTTAAGGGGGGAAGCTGCTCGAACCCCGATGTCCTCAAACACAAGCCGCCGAGTTCCACCAGCTTCGGGGACTACTGTCGGAGATATCGACCATGGGTGTCCTCATCGACCACCCCTGGTATTTTAAGACAATTTGGGGCCGCCTGTTACCCCCCAATCGTCTGCTCATCGGGCCGCCTCCTAGGATAGCCTACCCAAGGAGCCGTCTGCCAGCAGGCGGCAGGGGCCCCAAACAGGCGGCAGTCCCGCAGCCAGCAGCTAGCAGACGGTCCTATGCCTCTCCCTCGGGATGCGTGCTGGGGGACCACCGCGCAGCTGAGGCATGGCTACAGTTGAGCACGTCCTTAGAGAATCTATAAGGGCGTGGCCACAGTGAATGTGTACCTTATGGTCGTCTCTTAAGCAGTGAGTCACTGTAGCCATGCTGCCAGTGACCAAGCTTCGGTCAGAGGAAGCCATGATCCCACTACCCATAAACGGCGAGGCCAGCAGGCGGCTGGCCCCACCGGCCTATGGGTAAGTCATAAACAAGCCATCCCTGGCAGGCGGCCAGGGGAGGCGGCCGCCTGGTAACAGACGGCGAATCCTGCCCTAGAAGTCTGAACCTCATCAAGATGACAAGACATGACGTGGTGGCAGTATACAGCAGGAGACGACGACACTGTAGCCACTTCCCTCCTGACGATGCTGCTATCAGCAAAAGCACGCCTACAGTGAAAGGCAATCACGTGGGCCCGCAGGCGGCGGGCCCCAGTAGACAGGCGATGAGGCCGGCACCAGAAGACGCTGACAGCCGGGGGCCACTCCATCGAGATAACAATTGTACCCCAGGGGGTAGGCCTATATAAACCCCCCAGGGTCCTCCATGAGGAGGGGTTGGAACGTTGAACTCTAGAAAGAAGAGAGACACGTAAAGAGATAGAGAGAGAGAAACCCTAGCTACCATCCCAATTCCCTAGAGCGAAGGTAGTGAGCTAGCCTTGCTCATCTTCCTCCTCTAGACGACACAACTCAAGGAGCAACCTTGTAGCTACCCTATTGACATTAGTCATGATGCAGAGTCCCCGCAGAGCAGGACTAGGGGTGTTATCTCCACAGAGAGCCCCGAACCTGGGTAATATCCGTAGGCGTCCTAAGTTCCACCTTATCCCGCTTCCAGGGCCCGGCGACGCTCTATTGTCCCCATGCATGATAAGCCACCCGTTGGCATATGTCGCCCCAAAACCCCGACAGATGATCTTCGCAAGAAAAGTTCTTGTTACATTGCCAAGCGTTTACTCTTGTCTACTTACATGCCACAAGTAAAATCTAGCAACAAGAACAAGAAAGATTCTTCCTCTGGTAGTAACAACAATCATGATAAGTCCAATATTGTTGCTTCTAGTAGTTCTCTTGATTCCACTAATGATTCTCTTAGCCAAGTTACACTTGAGCAAGAAAATAGCCTATTGAAGGGAATTATAGAGAAAGGTGTTTACAAGAGCCTTGCCGGGAGTAAGCAATTCGATAAAATTGTACGCAAGCAAGGAAGACACCAGAAGAATCAAGGTATTGGTTTTGAATGAAAGTTCAATGCCAATGGAGTTGAGTGGGAAGAAGATCAATACTCCAAGACGAAGTTTGTTCCTCAACAAGAGAAGTATGATCCTACTTATTTTCAAGGGACACAAGTACGAGATGATCTTCCACCACAAGACCACAAGCTAAAGGGCAAGGACAAGCTTCAAGAAGAGATTGATGCATTTGAAGAAGCTCCTAAGGCCTTGGTCAAGTGGGTTCCCAAGACTACATCAAGTTCTACTTCATCAAGTACGACTACAACTCCAAGGATTCCCATCAAGATGGTGTGGATCCCGAAGAAGAAGAACTAGAGAGTTCTTGAGGGTGACTCCGCCAACATACTTCACTCATATCATTTTGGCGAGGAAAGCTGCAAGCAACTTCCATATTTTGCACTAGTTCAAGGAGTCACAAACCCTCTTGTTGGTAAGACAAGGGACAAGGTAACCTAATGCTTTCATGGACATCATCTTGTGTGCAATTCACTCGGTGACCATGGATATCTTTGTTTGTTCCTTGTGGGACTAACCCGTGTAGGTATTGAAAGTGCAACTCACTCCAATGGATTGCTCCAAATGATCTACATCAATATTGAGCATCTACATCTTCAACACCTACATGAAGTCATCATCGACAAAACCCAAGGTTAGTTCATCCCTCTTAAGGGGGATATCACATCTAGGGGGGACCTTTACTCTAATCAATTGAGCTAAAGCAACTCTAATGATGTGAACACAACAATGCTTTATGTAAAAGTGGTAACCCCACTTGTGCTTAAACAATGAGCATGACCTATGATCAAATGTTCTCATTTGACTCCTAAGTCAATATACTCATATATAGATGACCTAGTCATCACCAATTGCTTGATAGATGCTAGAATGGTTGTGCATGCTTTGCCACATGTTTCATTTGCTATCTTATTATGTGAGCATGTTGAATGCATATTTTTCTCATTCGAGGACATCCATTTGTTGCTTTTATTGTTTGGCTCTTTTTCTTTTGCCAAATGGATGGACAAGAATGCCTAAGAACCTCCCCTAGCTATCTATGCTCTTCTCGTCTCAAACTCTATTCATTCTACATCACAAAGTTTGATCAAGTCAGATTCGAACCACTCTGTGTGAGGAGCACTCGGAGTCCCCGATTCATCATAGACTTAAACTTTCAAAACCTCTTTGTGCATTTCGGTATGACCGGGTCATTGATATGTCTCCAACATATCTATAATTTTTGATTGTTCCATGCTATTACATTATCTGTTTTGGATGTTTAATGGGCTTTAATATACACTTTTATATGATTTTTGGGACTAACCTATTAACCCAGAGCCCAGTGCCAGTTTCTGTTTTTTCCTTGTTTTTGAGTATCGCAGAAAAGGAATACCAAACGAAGCCCAATTGACCTGAAACTCAATGGAGGTTGTTTTTGGACCAGAAGAAGCCCAAGGAGTACCGGAGATAGACCAGGGGAGTCCCGAGGCCACCACGAGGGTGGGGGGTGCGCCCTACCCCCCTAGGCGCGCCCCCTATCTCGTGGCCGCCTCGAGGACCCCCCCCCCCTTACTTGTTCCTGACTCCAACACCTCTTATATATACCCAAACTTCCAGAACATAACCTAGATCGGGAGTTCCGCCACCGCAAGCATCTGTAGCCACCGAAAACTAATCTAGACCCATTCTGGCACCCTGTCGGAGGGGGGAATCCCTCTCTGGTGGCCATCTTCATCATCCCGGCGCTCTCCATGATGAGGAGGAAGTATTTCATCCTCCGGGCTGAGGGTATGTACCAGTAGCTATGTGTTTGATCTCTCTCTCTCTCTCTCTCTCTCTCTCTCTCTCTCTCTCGTGTTCTTGAGATGGCACGATCTTGATGTATCGCGAGCTTTGCTATTATAGTTGGATCTTATGATGCTTCTCCCCCTCTACACTCTTGTAATGGATTGAGTTTTTCCTTTTAAGTTATCTTATCGGATTGAGTCTTTAAGGATTTGAGTACACTTGATGTCGTGGAATTGTCACGGCAGATGTCCTAGTGTGGGACTTAGTAATGAGGCCAACGCATCTATGTGGTAGCTTGAGAGGGGTTGAGCGGAATCGAGAGACGCAACACAAGACAAGGATTTACACAGCTTCGGGCCCCGGGAAACATCATTCGGTAATATCCCTACATGTTGTTTGAGGCTAGATCTCATTATGACCCTCATGGAGTCGCCGGTAAACCGGCTCTCCTTTAGTTGTGTCTAGCCCTAAAGAATATGGCGCCTCTAACTTGTGAGAGCTTCTCCCTCTTTGGGGAGCCCTGCCCCTCCTTATATATGTTGAAGGGGCGGGTTACATGACTAGTCCTAGTAGGATTAGGATTACTCTATTACAAGGAGTCCTAGTCTTGCTTCTTTTGTAAGAGACTATTCCTTATGCTTTCTTCATAAACCGGCCCACCATAACATGAGCCGGCCTTTCATAAACCGCACGTTGGGCCATCGGGTCTTGTCGCTCCTCTGACCCGCCTGCTGGATTACCAATGAATCGTAATCCGCCATGTCAAAGCGGGTCACCTGTGAATCGCCAAACTCCAGCCGGGTCATACATCCGGCGGTTTATACCGCAGGGTATATCCCCGACACTTGATGTATGTCTTGTGTGGGATACCCGTGGTGACAATGGGGTATTCTATTGATTCACTTGATGTATGTTTTGGTGATCAACTTGCGGGTTCCGTGACCTTGGGAATCTATGCATAGGGGTTGGCACACGTTTTCGTCTTGACTCTCCGATAGAAACTTCGGGGCACTCTTTGAAATTCTTTGTGTTGGTTGAATAGATGAATCTGAGATTGTGTGATGCATATCGTATAATCATGCCCACAGATACTTGAGGTGACAATGGAGTATCTAGGTGACATTAGGGTTTTGGTTGATTTGTATCTTAAGGTGTTATTCTAGTACAAACTCTAAGATAGATCGAACGGAAAGAATAGCTTCGTGCTATTTTACTACGGACTCTTGAATAGATCGATCAGAAAGAATAACTTTGAGGTGGTTTCGTACCCTGCAATAATCTCAGTGCAACAGATTTGAACTTTTCGGTCACACCGAGTTGCAGTAACTGCTAGCAGTTTTGCATCTCGGTGCCACCTAGTTGTTCCACTCGGTCACACCGACAGGGTCAGGTTATATATACCGACGGGTCAAATTTTGGCAAACTTTCCAAACCCTCTCGCCCGCGCATAACCTGCTCTGCCTCCTCGGTTCTCCGGATCATCTCCTCGCCGCCAGCGACCTCCCGCTGCTGGTCTCCGCCGCCGTCAATGGCAATCTGCCTCGCCGTTGCCGCTGTAGCAAGTTCACCGCCGAGTTAGGGTATGAACTTGATCTTTGTGCTATTCTTTACTCCGATCCTTAGCACATTGATTTGCCATGATTCTTGCCATGATTGAAATCATCCTGTCTAGCAGAAACATCCTTAGATTAGTTTTGATTTGAAAAAATTTAGGGTTAGGTCTCCGCCGAACTCATCTTGGACCGACCGAGTTGTAGAAATTGGTCTCACCGATTTGGCTTAGGCCATTGCACATGTAATTTTTGGTCTGACCGAAAATTGCAAATCGGTGCGACCGAGTTCGACTCTCTATGAAACCCTAGCAATCTCGGTGCCACCAAACTGTGACTCGGTCTGACCGAGTTCACTAGTTTAGATTCCAGAATTGCTTCGATATCACCGAGTTTAACAAATCGGTAGCTCCGAAATGCTTTCTGTAGAGAACTAAAACTAAGTTATTGAATC
This sequence comes from Secale cereale, assembly GCA_902687465.1. Classification (NCBI taxonomy): domain Eukaryota; kingdom Viridiplantae; phylum Streptophyta; class Magnoliopsida; order Poales; family Poaceae; genus Secale; species Secale cereale. The sequence goes on along the minus strand of LR738711.1, from coordinate 719,086,782 downwards.
ATCTATTTTGCAAAAACTCTGCACTTTGTGATGCTCATCCACTCTACCTCATCTACATCTATTCACAGGGTCAGCTTTCAGTTTGCTTTGCCAAGATGTCTGACCAGAGTGACAACCAGAATTTGTTTGAGGAGCAAGTGAACTTGAGTGAGGGAACTAGTCCCTCTAGCAGCTCCGATGAGGGTAGCAGGAGCACACCTAGCAACTTGCCCAAGGCAACTACCAAGACCAGGAAGAAGAAAACTTCTAACACTGATGATGAGGATTTGTTGCTGATGAGGCCACTTCAAAGAAGAAGGTGCTCAGGAAAGAGTATGGCACAGCTATTGTAACAAAGCCAAGTCTGAACAAGAAGGCACCTGCCAAGAGGATTCCAATGTCAAAGGCTAGAGCCTCTACTCAAGAGACTATGGTTTTCACACTTGAAACCAGAGATGATGAGCCAACAGGTATAAAGAAGAGAGCAAGAAAAACCATAGCCAGAGTGATTGGCAAGCCATCCATGAGAGAGGATGATGATGATGAAGCTGAAGCATAAGAAGAGGAAGAGGTTGCTGCGCTAGCACCCAAAGCTCATAAGCTTATGGGAGATGTAATCAAGTATGGGGATGCTCCTTCAAAGCCCAAGACTACCCCCAAAGTTGCTCAAGCCACCAAGTCTGTACCCAAGAGAAACACTAGAGATATTCCAGCTTCAGATAAGAACAAGGCCCCAGTGCCTGAGGTTGATGAAGATGCTGAGGTCCAAGTGCTCAGAAAGTTGAAGCCCAAGATCCTTGTTCATGATAATACTCATATTGTTGCTGAGGATATGAAGTTGAGGAAAGATGCAGGTCTCAGAAGATGGAAACAAAGTGACCCATATGATGTGAGGAGAAGGACTGTTGTGGACTACAGATTTCATACCAAAGAACAGCAAGACTTCTATGAGACAGTTCTGCTTGACAAGAAGCCCATAGTGTGTGACATCAGATGGGTTGACTGGGATTACATCAATGACAATGAAGATCACTTTCCAAATGTGATTGAAAGTTTCAAAGCATGTGGTGTTAACAAGTTTGTAGGTCAGCAGTTGACAAAATGGAATGATGAACTCATCATGTAATTCTACTCCACAGCTCACTTTTATCCTGATGGTAGAATTGTATGGATGTCTGAAGGTACGAGGTACCAGTCAACTATTGATAAGTGGGCCAAGCTGATAAAAGCCCCTAAAGATCATGAGGATGACTTAGATGTGTATGCCAAGAAGAAGCAAGACCACAACTCTATGGCAAACATGTACAAGGAGATCCCTGACAAAGCATTGGAGACACATCAATTTGGATCTGTGCATTTCTTGTTGTCTGGTCTAACCACAATCAACACAATCTTGAGGCATACATTGTTGCCCAAATATAGAGATCACAAGATGATAAGAGGACATTCAATCAACTTGCTGCATATTTTTGATGTCCCTCAAAAGTTCAAAGTCACGAGTCTGATTGTTGAAACAATCAAGAGGACTGCTGCAGATCAGAAGAAATCGTGTGGGTATGCTCCACACATTCATGAGCTCATCAACTCCAAGATGGGCACATGCATATACTTGTTGGACAAGGAGCATTTACCCCTATATCCAGACTTTGAGGACAACACAGTTGTGATGGATGAGAATGAACCTTCATCAGTGCAAGCACATGCGAAGAGAGAGAAAGCCAGAGCTGAGAAAGCTGCCAAGATGCCAAGTGTTGCATAGGCATCTCAAGTGTTCCTCAAGTCCAAACAAGATCAAATGGCATATCTGATTCAAGCAACTATGAGGATTGAGAAGGGCTTGGCCATCCTGACTCAGAATCAAGGGATCTTGGAGAGGATCATTAAAACTAAGTTCTATGGTCTTGATCTGAAAGTGACAGAGATACAGTCTGCAGTTGAGCAGCTCTAGGAGGAAGCAGAGGAGAGGAGAGGGCGGGCTACCACAGATGCCTTTCAGAGAGTGCCTACAGGTCAGAGGTCTGCTACAGTGCCAGTACCTGATACTAGAGCTACTATATCAGCACCAGCAGCCACAGCTTCAGTGCCACCTCCAGCAGCCACTCCACCAGCTCAAACTACATCATCTGAAGCCTTCGTCCTTGGAGTTCTCTCTACACCGCCTCCCAAAGATCAAGCCTGAGAGACGCATAGCACTATGCATTTTCAAACTTTTTGGTAACTTGTTGCCAAAGGGGGAGAAATATGTATAGATCATAGGCTTCGAGAGAGTGTGTTTTGCGTCTTGGTCTCTCTTGATTTTGGTTGAACTTCATTTGTGTGTTTGCTTGATACTCTATGTTATGTGTGTGAGATACTAGTTTGACCATGTGATTGATCATATGCTATCTTAATGCTTGCTTGAATGACATTATCTTTTGAATCCCTATATGATCATTCACTTTGCTTGGTGATGAGTGCATGTTTTTAGTTTATATCATTTTGAGCGCTCCACCAAGATGTATGTGCCATGGAAGAGTAACCCATGATCCTAATCGATTGTACATTTGCATTCAAACGCAAATTTTAATAATGCACAAATTTAGGGGGAGCTCTTGCTTATCACATACTTCTCAAAGCGATGTATTTAAATCTTATTATCATTTGTCGAAGCTTTGATCTATATGTTGTCGTCAATTACCAAAAATGGGGGAGATTGAAAGTGCAACTATCCCTGGGTGGTTTTGGTAATTCCTAACAACATATAGCTCATTGAACTAATGCCATTTCAAGATAAATATTTCAGGAAAGTTCAGTGATTGGCATGGCATGGATTAGGAGTGTGGACCCCTCAAAATGCTAAGGACACATATTGGCTCAAGCTCAAGACTCTACATTTTCTATTTTAGTGATCCAAGATCACATTGAGTCCATAGGAAAGCCAATACTATTAAAAGGGGATGAGGTGTTGCTTAATGGGTTTCTTGCTCAAAGTGCTTAGTGATATGCTGCAAAACCCTCAAACACTTTTCCACATCCACATATGTCCCAAACCAAAAGTCAAACTCGGCCCCATCGAAAAGTTCTATCCGGCGCCATCGGGTTCACTTAACATAGCCACTTCCACAAACCCTAATCATTTCGGTCTCACCGAAAGGGATCTCGGTCTCACCGAGATGGGATTGCAAACTCTCTGTTTCCCTTCGTAACATTTCGGTCTAATCGAGATGAGCGACCGGTCCCACCGAGTTCGCAATGCAAGCTCTCTGTTTCCCATTCGTAACATTTCAGTCCCACCGAATGAGCGAATCGGTCCCACCGAGTTTGCCTGACCAACTCTCTGGTTAGTCTATTACCAAAATCGGTCCCACCGAGTTTGAGTAATCGGTCTCACCGAGATTACGTTATGCCCTAACCCTAATGAAATCGGTCCTACCGAGTTGATCATATCGGTCCCACCGAAATGCCTAACGGTCACATTATGAGCTAAATTGGTCTCACCGAGTTGTCTGATTCGGTCCCACCGAGTTTGGTAAATTGTGTGTAATGGTTAGATTTTGTGTGGAGGCTATATATACCCCTCCACCCACTCTTCATTCGTGGAGAGAGCCATCAGAACATACCTACACTTCCATTAATCACAGTTCTGAGAGAGAACCACCTACTCATGTGTTGAGACCAAGATATTCCATTCCTACCATATGAATCTTGATCTCTAGCCTTCGCCAAGTTGCTTTCCACTCAAATCATCTTTCCACCAAATCCAAATCTGTGAGAGAGAGTTGAGTGTTGGGAAGACTATCTTTTGAAGCACAAGAGCAAGAAGTTCATCATCGACACACAGTCTATTACCTTTTGGAGAGTGGTGTCTCCTAGATTGGTTAGGTGTCACTTGGAAGCCTCCGACAAGATTGTGGAGTTGAACCAAAGAGTTTGTACGGGCAAGGAGATCGCCTACTTCGTGAAGATCTACCCTAGTGAGGCAAGTCCTTCGTGGGCGATGGCCATGGTGGGATAGACAAGGTTGCTTCTTCGTGGACCCTTCGTGGGTGGAGCCCTCCGTGGACTCGCGCAGCCATTACCCTTCGTGGCTTGAAGTCTCCATCAACGTGGATGTACGATAGCACCACCTATCGGAACCACGCGTCAAAAATCTTTGTGTCTACATTGCGTTTGCTCCCTCAAACTCCTCCCTTTACCTTCATATGCAATTGTTTTACATTCCGCTGCTATACTCTTAGAATTGCATGTGTAGGTTGATTGCTTGATTTGTGCTAAGTTGCTAAAATCTGCCAAGAATTAAAATTGGGAAAAGGCTAGATTTTTATTTGGTCAAGTAGTCTAATCACCCCCCTCTAGACATACTTTCGATACTACACAAACTTTGTGGAAATGCAAGACATTTTGTGTTATTTTGCACAATATAATTGTCGAGGATGAGGTAATGGTGTTGGCCAAACCAATGTTTTTCAAGCTCCTGGAGAACAAGTTCAAATCCTGGAAGATCAACATGTAGCTCACTTATGAACTTTTTACAGATGCGTTAGAATCTTCGAGATCATCATGTGCATGTGCATCTACACAGTAATCTAGTGGAGCATATGTGCACCCACAATGGAAACCAAAGAACTAAATTTGAGTTATGCACTTAAAATAAATTTTAGGTAAATTCGGTACCAACATTTGTTATTTACGTGCGACATTGGCATGTATGATCGACGTGCATGGATTTGAGATATGTGGATGCCCGACACAAGATATGAGGTGCCATCGGGCGCTGTTCACGGACGCGCCCAGACGCGCCCGCGGGCGTATAGGGGGGCAGACTTGCCAAGTCCGCATGTAGATGCTCTGAGGGTGCCAGATGCAGACTCCGACCTCATGGGGTGGTGGAGGTGCACATTGGGTGCCTGCAGAGACTGTAGGCACAACGAGGAATGTTTGGACCTGCTTGATCTTGGTCTAATGGTGCTTGTGGCACTTGTGGGGGCATACGAATGACGTGGTCTTTGATGGGGTAGCGGTATCGTTACAAGAGGTGCTACTCCATATATGAAGGGAGTAGAATATCACATGAAAAACCCAAGTTTCGAAGGAAATCGGTGAAAATCACGTGGAAATGATGTTTTAAAGTTTAAAAAGAATACGGGATGTTGAGAGTGTGATGTTATATTAGCATGTGAAATTCCCAAGTTCAAAAGCATTACCATTTACCCCGCAAAAAGTATTACCATTTACAAGGTATAAAAAAATAAAATCAACATTGAATAGTGTCGAGCAGTAAACATCACTATGTATTGTTGAATTTGTTCTTTTCATTGCTCATCAAATGGTAATGTGTTTGAACTTGGAATTTCACATGGCAACATAGCATCACCCTCTTAACCTCGAGGTTAATTTAAAAAAATCCGAAACTTTCAAACATGGTTTCATAGAGTTTTGTCAAGACTTGGTTTCCATGTAATATTCTCCCTTTATCAAGGGTGCTATGTTCTCTTCCAGGACGATGGTGGAGGGTGGCGAGTAGTCCGTAGTGTGTACTAGGCCAGGGTACGTTGTGCATGCTTGGTGTGGGTGGCTGTAATGGCATTGTATGTGGCCTTATACAAATCTGATGCGACTTCTAGGTCGCATTCTTGAAATAGTTTTCTATAATTTTCTAGAAAGTACAACTTGAGTTTTTGACTTGCATTTTGTCATAAAAGTGCAACTTTGGTCAAAAATTATATATGCAAATTACCCTTTGTACTAAAGTAAATGACACCTTTCCAAAATATACTAAGATAGTTTATGAGATATGGCAATACCTTCAAAAAATCCTATGAAATATCTTGGTACTCATGTCGGTCATTCTTCTTTGAAAAACTCTGACATGGACTTCTTAGAAGGGAAATATTTAAAACACTTTGATGCCTACAAAAGGAAATCTTGTGTCCATGGGTGGTAGAAATATCCTACTAAATGGTGTCCTTTCTAGCAGCTCCTCTTACCACATGTCCATGATCTTGTTTAACAAGACCTTATTGGAAACTAGACGAGCCTAGAATAAGATATTTTGTCAAGGATGCCATGTTGAGACGAGATAATATCTAGTGAAACCAACTATAAGTTGTCGATCTAAAAATAAAGAAGGACTAGGGGTCTTAGAAAGGAAAACATTAGCCTTTTAGTTAAATGGTGGTGGAAGTTAGAACATAGGGAATGTATTATTCCCGCCAATACCCCCGCCAGGAAATTAAGAACATAAATCCAGTAGCCCAAACAAGATGTCCAAATATGCAAGCTATTGTTTAAATACACGCGGAAGCAAACTGTTGCACCTATTGGAACTAAATTTAATGGTTCTCCTTGCTGGAAAGCAATTTTGAAAGTGGGGTTTTCTAACCGACTCTGGCAACCTCACCTAACTTTCGAAAGATCCAATCCTAGGGCCAAGTCCTTGGTGTGCCTCAACTCTATGACATTTGCAACTTCCAGGACCGTATTGTCCAAGATTCTAGAAATGCAGACATTTCCATCCTTGTTTAGGAGGAGACTAACACCTGATTTGTTTGGTCACTTGGACAACCTCTACTCTCTTCTGGCTGATATACCTATTTTCCAATGAAGTATATTGGGTATTGAAACATATTTACAAATCCTTCTCGGTCAAATCCATGTACATACGGAAATGGGGGGCTAAAAATCACTTTAAAACTAATTTTTTCGTGGAAACTTTTTCAAGTGTTGTGCTAACTAGAGATGTTGCCAAAATAAGAAAATAGTTCGGAAACCCTACCTACTTTTCCCTGTGATATACTTGAATCATCTCAACATATTTTCTTTTGCTGCCCTGTAGTAGGAGCAGTTTGACGTAGAGGGGATCGGTTTTTGCCATTGACGTGTGTCCCAATAACATCTAGCAATTCTTTGCTTAAGACCAACTCCACCGCGCGACCCCATCTTGTCCGGGTGCGTCCGTTTGGGGGTAGAACGGACGAATAGCGCGGCCCAACGCGCGGCCCCAAACGGACAAATGTCCGGATTCTGTCCGTTTTCGCCCCATCCCCGGCCCAAACTTGCGTCGAGTTTGGGGTGAAACGGACATCGCGCGGATGGGCTCGGCGCACGCCCTTGTCCCCTTGTGGCCCGCCTGTCGGGGATAGTAGCAGTCCCTTCGCTTCCAACGCCTCCACCCCCTCTCCCACCCCGCGCCGCCGCTATTCTCTGGACGCCTCCTCACCGCGCAACCCTCGGCCATCCATACCAAACCACGTGTCGACATGGCCACCACCATGCCCGCGCTTTCACCTTAGTTTTGGCCTTCCATCGGAGGAGGTTTGGCCGTCGCCGTCGTAGCCGGCGGCCGTGGGGATGCGACCGCCGGCAACCACGACAACTTTCGATGAGTGCTCCAGAGCGACCAGTAGTCGGCCGCCAACCACCCCTGCTGCATTGAGGTGATCATCGCGGCCTCTTTGCCACCACGATCGCAAGGTGTTCGACACTTTGCCACAAAGGTATGGACAGTGGAGATGAGTTTTTCTTCCACCACTTCATTTGTTCATCGGACGGTTCGTCGTCGGATGATGAAGATCTTGTGGTGGCTGCACTGGTAGTTCACGACCACATCCAACGGCAGCTTCCTCGATACAGGGGGTCACTCCCTAGCCGTGCTCCCAACCTGAACCGCAACAGGGAGAGAGGCCACGCCCTGCTCTATGCCTATTACTTTGCGAACACCCCGCTCTTCAAGCCGGATAAATTCCGTCGCCGTTTTCGTATGGCAAGGCATGTGTTCAATTGTAGCCGAGAGGGGGTGGTTTCTCATGACCCATACTTCGAGTGCAAGATGGATGCCCTTGGCAATCTTGGATTCTCCTCTTACCAGAAATGCACCGCGGCCATCCGCATGCTTGCATATGGAATTCCAGGCGATCTAGTGGATGAGTATGTGCAGATGAGTGAGGCAACATGTCTGATGTCAATGTACAAGTTCTGCTAGGTTGTGATCGAGATGTTTGGCTCTGAGTACTTGAGGTAGCCAACTGCCACTGATACAGAGGGATTGTTGGGGACCAACGTAGCTAGAGACTTTCCAGGCATGCTTGGCATCATAGATTGTATGCACTGGGAGTGGAAGAACTGTCCATTTGCTTGGCAGAGCCGGTACAAGGGGCATGTCAAAGCGTGCACTGTCATATTAGAAGCGGTGGCTTCGCATGATCTTTGGATATGTCATTCTTTCTTCGACATGACAGGTTCTCACAATGATATCAACGTGCTGCAGCATTCTCCAGTCTTCGCAAGGCTTGCAGAAGGCCACTCCCCACCTGTCAACTTTGAGATCAATGGCCACCAGTACAACAAGGGATACTATCTAGCTGATGGTATATATCCTCAGTGGTCAACTTTTGTGAAGACAATCTCGAAGCCCCAAGGTGAGAAGAGAAAGAGATTTGCCCAAATGCAAGAGAGTGTTAGAAAGGATGTGGAACATGCTTTTGGTGTGCTTCAAACCCGATGGGGTATCGTTCGAAACCCTGCACTTTCGTGGGATGAAGGGAAGCTTTGGGAGGTGATGACTGCTTGTGTGATCATGCACAACATGATCGTTGAGAACGACCGTGATGACAGTATCTTCGACCAAGGATTTGATTATCAAGGTGAAAATGTTGAGCCCCTGCACCAAGAACCGGCCACGTTTGAACAGTTTGTCTAATTCCACCGTGAGCTGTGTGATTGGCAAACTCATTTGGATCTTCAAAATGACTTGGTTGAGCACGTGTGGGATCACATTGGCAACCAATGGATATATTGGTTCATTTTATGTTCATTCAAGACAATTTCGATTTGGTTGTAAAACTATTTTATTAGAGACAATTTCGAGTGGGTTGTAAAACTATTTTTATTTTCAAACAATTAATATTTGGACGTGCAAACTTGTTTGATATGAAAATATGGACATTTTTGGCCCTGGCGGACAGGATGGGGCCAACGGATGCGGCCGCGCGCTGGACGCACGGCCACCGCATCCAAGGACAGGCCCGGACACGACCCCATCGCCCTACCCAAAGGGACAAAATCCGACCAAACCAGACGTCCGTTTGGGATCGCGTGGTGGAGTTGGCCTAATCTACTCCTTTTGACTGAAGGGAGGACGTTTCTATGTTGTTGGTCTAATGGCTGTCACTTTGGGCCATTTGGAAGGATATGAATGTTTGGTTCATGGGTGTATATACACCCTATATTAAAAGGAGTAATTAAATAAAAAGTCAATAAAATCTGAAAATATTTTTGAAGTAAATTTGACCTTTCATTGTACTTGTAAATATTGCACGGAAAGAAAAAATGTTGACTTTCGGACAGAAAAATGGCCTAAATAGTGTGAATAATGTCTTGTATATAGCAATAAACTTTTTTTGGCCCCAAAGTCAACAATAGCTTTTATTCCTGAAAATTTATATACTGGTGCAAAAGAAATTCAAGTTTATCCAAAAAAACTTCTAAACTTTTATTGCCTTTTTATTAAAAAAATGTATAAGGGGTATATACCCCCCAAGAACCAAAGGGCATATCCCCATTTGGAACACCTACAATAGAGCTAGTTTCACGAAGATGATGATCAGATTAAAACCCTCCTTTGATGTTATCTTTGCAACATGGAATTCTTTATTTTCCTATGCATGTATCCAAAAAGCAGGGGGCATGTAGGTGGCAAATTTGACAATTTTGACCTGTTGGCGTAATCAATTCACGGAATGAACTGCATGCGAAACTATTTCACAGCCATGACCTTTTTGTGCAGCGCCTGCCACGACGGCGCTGCACCCTACTGTGCAGCGCCTGGCTCAGGGGCGTTGCACGCCTGTCCACCGTGGCAGCCCCCGGGCCCGCACCCGGCCGTGCAGCGCCTCCGAGCTAGGCGCCACACAATGTAATATGCAGCGCCTCCGAGCCAGGCGCTGCACTATGACTTATCCAACAGCCGCGCGAAGGCCCAATCCCACCCATTGCAGTTACAGAAGAGAGAAGAGAGGAGGCTGTGGCGGCTGCTGGATCCCATCCTCTCCCTCTCTCAATCTCATCCCCAAAAAACTTCAGATCTGAGGTTTTGTCCGTGGAGTTCTTCACCCTTCCATCCTACAAGGTACACTCCTCCGACCCCCTTCTTTCTATCCATACATTTTCTTTTTTTTTGAAGATTTGTGTAATCCTTTTTTGATTAGATTAGAATCTTGCATATGTGGGATTTATGATTTGTAGATGATTTATAAGTTATATGTAACCTTAGTTTAGTTAGTATGTATTAAAAAAAATTCTTCTATGTTGGAAACCTACATTATGTTAGATTTTATTAGATGTTATTTTAGATGAGTTAGATGAATTGAATATTAGTTATATGGAAAAGATATTTGTATTGAAGTAGGCTTAGTTTAGTTATTTTGTATTCATAGGATGATGTTATTTATATGGTTTGAGAAGAAAGCATTTTTTCAAATTTTGCATCTAGTAGCTGTAGTTTTGTTTTTGTGTATTCAAAAGTTAATCGTGTTGACAAGAAAGCTTTTTTCAAATGGTTAGGATGGATTGGCTTCTCGATGATCACTGGGACAAACAACACCGGTCTTACGCTATGTTGGTGGATCAGCGGGTAATAATGAAAGTTGCCGGTGTTAATTATTTCGTTATTTTTCAAACACATACCCCCAGATTTAATGATTTGTTTGTTTTGCTTGTAGGAGCTTGCACCTCTGAAGCTTTGGGCTCACAGAGTCAACCTTGGGTGGATGCGCTATGATGAGCGCTACACACTGTATGTTAGGGAGACAGGACTTCTCCCTTTCATTCAGTTGGTCAGCTGGTCGACGCCACCCAACAATGCTCCGGCACTCACCGCGCTCATTGATCACTGGAGGCCGGAGACACACAGTTTCCATCTGCGGACCGGGGAGATGACCGTGACGCTTCAGGATATAGCAATGATCACCGGTCTTCCTGTCAATGGCAATCCTTTATGTATGAGCACTGATTCAGATGGGTGGCGCGAGCAGATGCATGCCCTTATCGGTATGGTTCCTCCGGAGCCTCAGGAACCAGAAGTTGAAGGCAAGAAGAAGGAAAGAGTCGCAGCCGGTGCCCCTTACACCTGGATTACTACGGACTTTGGTACTTGCCCTTTGGAGGCTGATGAGGACACGGTGAAGACACATGCTCGTGTCTACATGTGGTATGTGATATCCAGGACTATGTTTGCTGATGGCACAGGCAAGAATGCTCCATGGATGTGGCTGAAGGCGTTGACCGTCTTCGATAGCAAATGGAGTTGGGGTTCGGCGACACTGGCTTACTTGTATAGACAGGTATGAAGTTGTTTATATTTCACTTCATTGCTACATGATGATTGCGATCTTGCTGTTAATTCAATCATGTTCTTTTTTATGTGCAGTTGGACGAAGCCAGTTGTAGGCTATCTGGAGGTATCGGTGGTTGTTTGCTCGCACTTTCCATATGGAGCTGGGAGCGTTTGCCGGTTGGACGACCGAAGACTGTGAAGTACGAGCCTTGGGACGAGAAAACGACCCACTACGGCTCCCCACTTGGGCTTACAAGTGGGATGTGTTAAATGATATGACGGATGATCCATCGGTCATGTACAAGCTCTACAGGAGCGAGATGGACGCGATCACGGCTGAGCAGGTGAGTCGATATTGCATAAGTTATTATCATGCTTATATCGTAACTCGATATCAATTTTGCATTTTATCCCCTTTTGTAGGTTGAATGGGAACCGTATGGAAGTGCAGAGAGTTTTGGGAACCCTATGGAGTTCGCGCTGAATCCGATGTGCACTAGGGATAGGGAACTCTGGCATATGCAGTGTCCACTCATATGCAACTGGGCGGTCGAGGTTCACCTGCCACATTGGGTGTACCGCCAGTTTGGTTTGTTCCAGACACACCCACCGGAGTGGGAGGACACGGACCACATGCTACACGCGTAAGATATAATTAACCTTGAGCACCTAGCTGCTTCTCGGCCTCATCGATGGTTCTAATATTATGTTTCTAACTTGCAGGTTGGATAGGAAAAAGCAACGTAAGATCAAGGACTGGGCCAAGCATCACAGGAAGTATGTTGTGCAGTGGCAGTTTAGTATTGATCAAGCTAGGCGCAACAAAGGAGCCCCGCTTCGTGAGCACTGCCCGATCGCGTTCAACAACTATCTCACATGGTTCCTTGCAAGAACCCGTGTGGAGGTATGCAAGCCGGCGTATGCTGAGGAGATTTTGGAAGATCCCACCGTATTTGATGATATAGCCCAGCACGAGTACAACGCATTAGTCCGGAAAGGCAACTCAGTGATCCCTGCAGGCTCAATGATGAACTTTGTGGTATTTGCCTTTTATTCTTTTCCATTCGCACTATTTACATCTTCGCTTGCCTAACACGTTAATACCATTTGTGTTCATAGCGTGCCCAGATCAAGAAAGCAGCCGATGAGACCGACACTATTTTGGAAACAACCCCGGCTGGCAAAGGCGATGGGGAAGGTGCCCTTCGAGCATTTCTTAAGGTTCACATCTCCTTCAAACTAGCACTTAACATGTGTTGGTACGTTCGATGTCTCATTCACTTGTTCATGTTGCAGCGCCAGGGCCAAAAGTTAAGGCGGCTATCTAATCTTTTCGGTTGTCGTGACCCCGAGTATGTATCACCAGAACGTTCTAGGTCGGCGACACCATCAGATCCCATTTCTGGCGATGCTAATCCTTTGGATGATGAGGATGTGGGTGTGGTCACCCAAGAGGTATGGCATTAGCATATATATCCAATTGTTGATGCATTGCTAACTACATGCTCACACACGGTCTTTCCATAACTTTTGTTGATGCATAGGCTCCTGATGATATGGTCTTGGGGAAGTACAAGGCTCGTTCTGCATACAAGCTAAAGCCTAGGAGGGAATTCAAGAAATACACACCTGAGGACTTTACCCAAAAAGGCAAAAGGACGGTCGAAACCTCGCGGATGGCGGCTTTGGATGATTATTTGGATGACGATGAGGATGACGAGCCGGAGCCAGAGCCGGAGCCGGAGCGGGTTCCTCTTCCTAGGAAGGCGAAGAAGATTAGTGTCAAGAGGGGGGGAGGAGCCAGCAAGCGCGGAAGGAACTAGTCGTATTACTCTTTTTGTAATGTCGAACGCTATGTTGGTAGTAATGTCGAACTTGTCGTGATGGTTACGTGTTGAACTCTATGTTGGTTCTAATGTTAAACTCTATGTTAGTTCTAATGCTAAACTCTATGTTGGCACTATATGTGTTGAAGTATTCATCTTTGTAATGTGTATGCAACTGTTTGTGACTAAAACAGACCCATTTAGAGAGACAAAACTGGTGCAACAATGATCAATAGAAATGTAGGATAAGATACAGCCTTGTGTGGCGCCTAGCCCCCAGGCGCCACACTGTACTGTGCAGCGCCTACCTGCCAGGCGTTGCACTATACAGTATGGCGCCTGAGAGCTAGGCGCTGCACAGGTCTATATCTTTTCAGAGCTTTATGTTGCTCTCTTTTGGCTGCTGGATAAGTCATTGTGCAACGCCTGGCTCGGAGACGCTGCACATTACCATGTGTGGCGCCTAGCTCAGAGGCGCTGCATGGCCGGATGCGGGTCCGGGGGCTGCCACGGTGGACAGGCGTGCAACGCCCCTGCGCTAGGCGCTGCACAGTAGGGTGCAGTGCCGTCGTGACAGGCGCTACATAAAAAGGTTATGGCTGTGAAATAGTTTTACGGACAGTTCATTCCGTGAATTGATTGCAGCAGCAGGTCAAAATTGTCAAATTTGCCCATATAGGCTTTGAAGATCAGAGCAGAGCCATTGAAGGCAGACACTATGAGCTTGATGAGGCTGTGTGATGTCGTGAAGCCAGGACCCACGACTTGTGCCTAATGCACGAGTTCACAACTTCAGTTTTACCGGATGTCTATCTTATCTTTTGTTGTTCTCGTCTACGGGTCCGATTGGAATGTCGTTTTTCAGCTGAGTGCAACCGTAAAATACACCCACGTACAGAAAAAAAAACAGTAGACTTCAGCTGCGTGCTTGGATGATCGTGTTCAAGCAGTAATAGTTCCGCCGATATCCTAGATTATCCCTGTACCCAACCTGCATACAAAATGCCTCACCTATGACCGGTTTTCCCGGCTCTCGTATCCATCTCTTCATGAGGAAATTGTTGGAGGCAGGTAATATAAAATAGTTAAGAGTTACGAGGGTAGCAAAAACCAAAGACGACCATAACGCCCACACGTGTGCCATACTAGATATCCGTTCACACATCGTGTGTAGCGTGAGCAGGAGGCAACCCACACGAGCTATGTGTGGGTGGACATTAGAATTGCCCACACATGTGGACGCAGCTACTTCGTGTCATACGCCCAACAAGTACTACTCATCTTCACCTCGCGCGTGTGGCACGAAGCAAAAATGCCCACACGTCCCGCCGCAACTACGTTAGGTACCCCGCGGAATGACGATTTAGTTGCCATCCGGGATGGCAGATGTAGTTATCCGGGATGACAAATGTAGTAGTAAAAGCATGGCAACTCTATCTATTTTGGTTAACTATAGTTGTCATGTCTAATTTATGGTAGTTGCCGCGTGTAATCAAGCCATAGTTGCCGTGTGTGATTAACTACTTGCCACATATGTGTGTTTACCTGGTTGCCACGTATGATCCAACCATAGTTGTCATGTATGGTTAATCACAGTTGCCATGTGTGTTTATCTGATTGCCACGTACACGCAACTGCAGTTGCCGTCTAGCAATGAATCATAGTTGCCATGTGTGTTTTGCCACGTACGCGTAACTGCAGTTGCCATCCAACAACGTACGAGTGTCGTGTGGACGAAAAACAGTTCGCCCACACGCGCGTGGACTAGGTGGTGGATGTGTGGGCAGAAACTAGTTCGCCCATACAGCGCAGTTGGCAAATCGCGTGCTGTGGGACGTGTGGACGAACTCTCCAACGCCCACGCATACTGTAATGCCCAGGATGGGACTATACCTCCTATGTGTCGAGGCACGACTTAAAGGTATAAGCCCATCCTAGAATGATCTCAAGTTTGGTATCTTTGCACGACTCATGTAAAAGAGGGATTAAATTGCAAAAGGAGATAGTTGGCTTACACTCGCCACTTCACACAATACATTACATAAGCAAAACATCATTCAAAACATCACAACTCGACTACGGGTGAAGATCCAAAAGAAAAGATACCAAAACAACATAAAGCCACAGGCTTAGGATCGAATCCTAGTAGAAACCACTACTGATCGTCGAAAACGTCACAAGCATACGGCCACTCTCTTCATCGAGCTCCAAGAATAGAACTTGAACCAGCTCCTGCTTCATTCTCGGCTGAACCTGCATCTGGTGTTGTAGTATCTGTGAGCCACGAGGACTCAGCAATCCCATAACCATGGGTATCAAGACTAGCAAAGCTTTGTGGGTAGGAAGAGGTAAGTGGTGAGGTTGCAGCAGCGACTAAGCAATATATGGTGGCTAACTTACAAGTACCAGAATAAGATGAGCATCTACGCAAACGGTCGCAAAAGTAGTGATCGCTAAAGATCCTAACTACATACGAGTCAAACATAACCCCACCGTGTTCTCTTCTCAAAGTGAAAAGAGACAGTCACGGTTACTCACACAGTTGTGTGTTTTACTTCGGATCCTCTGTCAAGTTTTCTACAACTGGACATTAACAAATTCCAATCTGCCACATAACCGCGGGCACGGCTTTCGAAAGATCATAACCCTGCAGGGGTGTCCCAACTTAGCCCATCACAATCTCTCACGATTAGCTGAAGTGATAAATATAATATCACCACTCCTTATCTTAGGGAAATCCGATCAGGCTCGGCATCCGGTAGCACAAGTCATTTCGACAATGGTAAAACAAGTCCAGCAAGACCTCCCGGCGTGCCGACACCCTGATAGTAGCCGCGCGCATCTCGTCTCAGGCCACGTCCGGATGAGCGCTACGTACAGTAACCGAAGACCCCAGATAACTGGGTGGCACCGCAAGTGGCTCTAGTTTGGGACCAACACCATCAGCACTGGCCCCCCTGCTATGTAGAATTAAGAGTCCGAGGGTGCGACCCCCTATGCAAATTTAATTAATTAATTAAGTTGTTATTATGAGGCAAATTAAAAACCAATGTTGGGCCTTGCTGGAGGAGTTTTATTCAAAGTCGAACTGTCAAGGGGTCCCCATTTCACCCATCGTGTAAGGAACGCAAAATCAAGGAACATAATGCCGGTTTATCGGCGCCTAAGGTGGCATGAGTGGAACAAAACACCGAGCAAAAGGCCAAGCCTTCCACCCATGCCCAGTATATAGGTGTGTTAACAATAATTATAGATATTGTGATATAACCAACAACAAGTTCCCGCCTGGAACGATCTTCATCTTCACCTGCAACTAACAACGCTATAAGAGGGGCTGAGCAAGCGGGTAACATAGCCAAACAGTGGTTTTGCTAGGAAGGTGTCAAGGTTAGAGGTTTCATGGCAACGAGGAGAGGGCTGACATAAAAATGGGTAGCGCGACATGTAACGATAGCATCGAGACAACTAAGCATGGCAATGGTAGTAAAGGTATCCAAGGGTATGATCATCTTGCCTGGGATTCCGCAAAGGAAGAAGAACGGATCCATGAAGTAGACGGAGCAACAGTCGAGCGAATCCTCACAACTCCGGAACGGAACCGAAGCTAACAAGAGAAGCAACCGGAAAGAAGCAAACAACACGGTAAACACACAAGCTTAAACATGGCATACGATGGGCAAACAAATATGATGCATGTCCGGTTTAATTACGCATGGCATGGCAAAGTGCACACACAAATCTACAAGTTAAGTGGAGATCAATATGCAACGAGTTGCATATTGACGAAACACCACATGTTATTTATTTCGTTGACTCCCGTTATTTACAAGACAAGATTAAATGTTTGTTAACATGGCAAGAGGTGAAGCATAATAAAACTACACTATTAAGACATTTTAAATGAGGCCAGAAAAATAACAACAACAAATCCGGAAAACCCCATGAGCATGTTTAGTAATTTAAAGCAACAACAATTCACACATTATAATGTTGTTAAATGATGCGGATGACATGATCAAGTTTATGCAATTTTATTAAAAGATGACATGAAGAAGATATGAAGTATTGTCACCGTGGTGGAAGAAAGGGTGCCACGGCAACGATCCGAAAATGATGCAACGGCACCATATCGGTTTCGTAACTCGTTGAGAGTCCGGAGCAAAAGCAAAGGTGGAGTGAGCGAGCGGACAAGATGAAAGTGGAGTGATCCCGTCACCGGGTTCCCACGAGTCGGTGACGAGGCAACCGAGGAGCACGACAAAAGAAGGGCACAACGGGCACGGAGCACACAAGGTCAAACATTTCATACAACACAACATCACACGGGTCATCGTCTCGGGTTATACCTTCGAAACACTCGTTTCGGGACGGTTCGAGATTGTAGAGGAAGGAGTCGTTCTCGCGAGTCGTAGAGGAAGTAGTGGTTCACGTTTCCGAAGAGGAAGTAGTTGTTCACGTAGAGGTACACGTGTAGTCGTTCACATCCCGTTCGGAGAGGTACTTGCGGTCTCGGCGACGGTAGGGGTACACGACGACGGTAGTTGTTCACGTTCGTAGATGTACTCGTCATCGTAGCCGTTCGGTCGTCGTGGTACTTGGTCGTGGTACTTGGCATCGGTAGATGTACTCGTTCCGTTTGGTCTTGCCGGTCTCGTCTCGAGTCGTAGTTGTACATGTCGTCGAGGTACTTGTTACATCGCGATCGTAGTGGTACTTGACATATCGGAGGGGTACTTGGTCGGGTCACCGTGTACTCGTTCATGTAGTCGTACACGGAGCTCGTAGCCGTTCGGTCGTCGTACACGAGGGTCTCTGTCAAATCAGCAGCACAGCAACACAACAAAACAAAAAAACAAAAACAACA
>LR738711.1:719053337-719068675 GCA_902687465.1 Secale cereale | reverse complement strand
CAGCGGCAACAGCAAGGCGGCTGGAGGTGAGCTGCGGAGGACGGAGGCGCGGCTTCGAGGAGAAGGCGCGCTGGTGTTGTTGCTGGTCACCGCAGGGCTCGCCGGAGAGGGCGGGGCGCGGCCTTGGCTCCATGGCAGGTGAGAAGGCAGGAGACGGGGCGCTGCTGCGGCCTGGAGGAAAGGGGAGGCGAGGCGCTGGTGCAAGGCGAAGAGGAGGCGCGAAGCGCGGTCTTGGCGGAGGCCGACGGGGCTCGGGCGTCGCGGGGCCAGAGGCGAGGCGCCCTTCGCGCGCCGGGACTGGAGACGGAGGGAGCGGGCCTGGCGCGGCAAGGACGGAAGGGGCGGCCGGAGGGGATCCCCGCGGCGGCCTGGGGCGACCTTGGCGAGGCGAGGGCCTGGCGAGGCGCTCGCTCGGGGCCGGAGCAGGGAGGCTGGGGTGCTCGCGGCGAGGGAGGCCACGGGAGATCGGGCTCGAGGCCAGAGGGGTTCGGTGGGATCGAGCCTGGCTCGATGGGAGGAGGGGTGCGGCGGACAGAGGGAAAAGTGACGAGAGGGAGAGGTGTTGCGGTCGCTAGGGTTTGCAAGGGAGCGCTGGAGGCCGGGCCTCGGGAGCAGGAGGTCCTAGAAGGGAGGAGGGCGCGCTGGGCTGATGGGCCGGTTGGGAATGGCAGGCTGGGAGGAGAGCCTAGAAGGGAGGAGAAGTGGGCCGGCTGGGAGGAAGTTTGCAGCTGGGTCGAAGGACCTGGCTGCTGGGTTCTCTTCTTTATTAGAAAAAAGAAAAAAAGAAGAGACAGAAAGTAAAAAGAGGTTAGGGATGGATTTAGGACATGAGGTCAATAACCCTGGGCTCACAAAACTGTCAGGAATTTAAATAAAATAGTTGGGGGGGGGGGTTTGGAGGAACCTGGAAACAACAGAAAGAAATATTGGCAAGGTTTTTGAAGGAGAAACTCGAAGTGAAAAAGACATGGGGAAAATAATATGCAAGTGTGTTGGGTTAATTCCAACGAATGGAATATTATTATATAGCTCCCTAAATATTGAGATGATATGTTATAAAGAGAAGTCACACTTCCCTCGATTTAAATGGACCGAAGGTCCACACGATTTATTTAGGGTTGAGATGCAAAAGATATGACATGATGGCATGATGACATGATGCAATGCAAAAATAAAAACACAAGCACAAAAGAAACACACGGGCAATCCGAAACATCTGGAATCTTCGGGAATCTTCTGGAATCTTCTGGGACGTCGGTCTTCGGGTGTCACACATACCAGCCCCGTCCTACGTGGCACGCAAAATCCGTCTCAATATGTCAAGATTCGTATAAACTCGACTGGACGGTGATCCACGCGTGTGGACAAGTTGCAAAACTGCTATACATATGGGCATTAGTATTTTTGAAAACCAAACCTAGCATTCCAAGCGCGACCTAAGTGGTATCTCGATTGTGGTTTTTGAGCTTGCTTTGTTGTTAGTACTTGTGTTATCTTTGGTGCTACCTGATTTTTGGGCAGTGCGTAGTGATTTTTCTGATAGTGCTTTTTTTTGGAACTTCAGAGAGCTTTATTTAAATGAAGGCATTCGCTGGGCAGTCAGCCAGTAGGCTATTGACCAGGAAACTAGGAGTGGAGTCCAACTAGCTTTCAGTCTCATTCAGCGTACAGGCATGCTTAGCACACAAGTGCACGGGGCCGTTAGCGGATCTAGTTACATGAGAAATACTGGAACAAAAAACTATCAGATAGCTCTCTAATTTCAGACAGAATCAGTGCTACAACCGAGCAATCGGTGTAGCTAGAGTTCCAGAGGTTAACTGCCTCTAGACAGTCGGATTCCAGTTGCACGTGCGTGTAGCCACGAAGCCGGGTGAAGATGGTACCCTCGCGTAAGGAAAGTACCTCAGCAATGAACGGATCTGTGACCCCTAGATGGGGTTTGCACCATGCACCCAGGAATGCCGAGGAAGAACGGGCGAGGCCTCCAATGCTTGTAATGCCAGCATCTCGGTGGCTCGCTGCGTCGGTGTTGATTTTGATGTAGTTTGCTTCTGGAGGACGCCAACCGTTGCCCGACAAAGGTATGATGGGCTGTCCGGGAATGTCCAGCAGCACAAGGTCTTCTCGGATTCGTCTCACCGAGCTGACTGGATCAATGATCTCCTGATCATGCGTACGCCTGTTGTGGGACATCCATATCGCCCACATAACCGTGATGATCGTAGCGCGATCCTTATCAGTAAACCGCTGATCACACAATATATCTCTTGCCCACAAATTGGGATGAAGCCGTGGAAGTCTGATCTCGAAGAGCAGCCGCGCCTCCTCCCAGAACCGCCTTGCATGAGAACAGTGGATGAGTGCATGCATCAGGTCCTCATCCATTGCAAGGCATAACTTACATAGGCTTGTTTCTTTGATATGTTGATGTTTAAGAGTGCATTCATCCGGGATAATCCCGCGGATCACTCTCCATCAGAAAACCCTGACTTTCGGGACCACATTGAGTTTCCATAAGAGCACTCCGCATCTGTTGATCATTCGTTGATGGTTCCGCTATCTTCCCTTCTTCTAGAGCTAAGCGCTCTTTCTGATTCACTAGAGCTCGATAGGCCGTTTTTACAGAGTAGATGCACATCTCTCGTGTGCCCATGCTAGGTAGTCGGCACCGCCGCCTTGTTGGAGAGGAATGTTCAAAATTGCCTCCACATCCGGCATGATGAAAGTTGAGCGAATGAGGTCGCGTTTCCAGGTCCCGTTCTCCCGGTCGATGAGATCCTTGACCGTAAGAACCGGGGAAGCAGGGGGCCTGAATAACGGCTTCATGGAGACAGTGGATGGGATCCATCGGTCGTTCCGGACTGAAGTGGATGCGGCATCACCGATCCGCTTGAGAAGGCCAACCTTGAGAGCTTCTCGTCCAGCAACAATGGCTCTCCAAGTGGCCGATGCTGACTTCGGAGTAGTAGCTGTTGTTGTTGTATCATCTTTCTCCTTCACGCATTTTATACCAAAACTTTGATACTGTATTTCTGATAGTGTATTTGTAGGAGTATGCTGTTTAATTTTTTGCAATGAAAATGGGATAATCCCCGGTTAAAAAAGACAATACCATAAAATGAGAAGAAACCATTAGTTAGATCGGAATCACACTGTCGTCCTCCTTTTTCAAAAATAATAATCGGAATCACACTGTTCCGTCAACGTATCGTTTGATCGCAAACACGTTTTAAACGGACAGGAACCAAAGATTAAAACGGACAGGAACCAAAGATGACACGAATCTAAACACGTGACACGACGTCGAGAGCGCCAACGGAAAAATGTCGTTTCTGATCCTTATCGGCTGTATTCGCAAAAAAGAAAAAGAAAATCCTTATCGGCTGACCACACCGGCACTCCGGCAGGCCTACGCCACCCTCCCAGTCGTGAGTCCGGCATGGACTGCACCTACCCAATAACCCAAACGACCCACTGTCCGCCGCCGGTGCGCCCACGCCGCCCCATGTCCAACCCCGACAATTCTCGCTCGCGGTAAACCAACGGCCGTAGTACATAAACTACCGCGCGCAGCTGCGCACCCCGACCTCCCCTCGGCCCGTTCACCTGCCACATCAGAACCAGTCCTCCCCCTCCCGGCGCGCGTGACAGGCGAGGCAGACGGAAGATGGCAACGGCAGCCTCCGCCTCCCCCTCCCCCGCCGCTCTCCGCGCCAAAACCCCAGTCCCGGGCGCGCACCCCAGCCCGAAATCCAGCCTCGCATTCCCGTGGCCTTCCCCCGGGGCCTCCGCCTCCGCCGCTGCCTCCGGCAGGCTCCACGCCAGCCTCCACCTCGGCGGGGTCCGCGGCGTCGGCACCGCCAACGGCACCGGCCTCCACGTGCTGCACCCCGACGTCAAGCCGCTGGCCGTGCCCAAGATGGCCGGCGGCGCGGGGGCCCAGAAGAGCATCCTGCTCTACCACTGCGAGGAGATGAGGGATCTCGCCCAGCAGGTGGCTGCGCGGAACGACGACATCGAGCTCTGCACCATCTCCTGGAGGTCCCAGCCGAGCCCCCTCTTCACTTATAGTATCGCGTTGCTCTGTTTTTCTCCTTGGGTGTTTGAATTTTATTTGGTGCGTCCGGAATATTGGATTATCTGGGCACACAATTTGAGCCCCAAGCTTTCAATCTGTCGGAGGGAAGTCTCTCGATTGCTCCAGTTCGGGGAAAATAGGCAGATGTGATGATTTTGGCGTGGGCTCGTTTAAACTTGCAGAGTGCATCAGGATGACATTTCTTCCCCAAACTGATGGAAACATCATGTTATGGAAAAATATCCAAAGTGGGTGGGAAATGGAAACATTCTGAAGACATCCCAATTGACAATTGATGGAGGGGATCTAACCCAATTATTGTTCAAGTAGGCACTTGGGACAACAAAAGCATGCTACCGACTTATCGTCTAGCAACTGATACTACAATTCGCGTAGAAACTGTACTTCCTTTCACAAACGCCCGTTATGGCCCAAAAACTGATTTAGTAGCATATACGTGATTGCTCATGGGAACCATCAAGGGACGTAGAATTGAAAGTGTAAATCATCGCAATGTTCTGATCATGCTAATTTAGGAGTAGGTAGGAACGAGTACTTTTTTACTTTTAAATTTGTCTCTGCAGCAACTTATTTAGTGTTAGTAGAAGTAGACCAAACTTTTCTCTCCTGTTAACTTGTGCTCAATTTTTTTAGGAAGTTTCCGGATGGGTTCCCAGATTTGTTCATACCAAATGCCCAGAACATTCGTGGGCGACATGTTGCTTTCTTAGCATCATTCAGCTCGCCTGGTGTCATATTTGAGCAAATATCGATTATATATAATCTGCCAAAGCTGTTCATTGCTTCATTTACTTTGATACTGCCATTTTTCCCAACTGGGACTTCCGAGCGTATGGAAGATGAAGGAGATGTCGCAACCGCCTTTACACTTGCTAGAAGCTTGTCACACATACCAATATCCAGAGGTGGACCCACCAGCTTAGTGATTTTTGATATTCATGCTTTGCAGGTAAGTGAAATTCGTCCATATCATCCAGTTGAGTTCTTCACCTGTTCCTTTAAAAAAAATGTGTGTAAACTTGTGTGCAACAATACATCAGGAGAGATTCTACTTTGGAGACGCAATCTTACCATGTTTTGAGAGTGGCATCCCCTTGTTGAAAAGTAGGCTTCAGGAGCTACCTGATTCGGATAACGTGAGTACGCCCGAGTCCCAAGTAAATGAAGAAAAACAGGTTTTAATTGACAGTGTTATATGGTATCAGTCTGATACACTACTTAATATGTTTTTCAGATAGCCATAGCTTTTCCAGATGACGGCGCATGGAAGCGCTTTTATAAGCAACTTCAACATTTTCCTATGGTAAATATGCTCTGTCCTAATACCTCTAAACACCAACGGAATTGTCATTCTTATCTATGTATTGTATAATGACTTGTTTCCGCGAAATATCTTGAAATAGATTATATGCAACAAAGTTAGAGAAGGTGATCAAAGAATTGTGCGTATAAAAGAAGGAGATGCTAGAGGCCGTCATGTTGTTATAGTGGATGACTTGGTGCAGTCTGGTGGTACTTTGATTGAGTGCCAGGTAACGAAATGTGTATATGGCTTAAAATCTTCTTTTATTGTGGTGATTAATTGTGGATCTTGAATTCATGTGTCCTTATGGTTGAAAAATTTATTTCTCAATTATGTATTTTTTACCATACTTCATCAAGAGTGTAAGCTGATACTCTAGTTTCCTGTGCAGAAAGTGTTGGCTGCTCATGGAGCAGCAAAGGTTAGTGCATACGTGACACATGGCATTTTCCCCAACAAATCATGGGAGAAATTTAAGCCTGATAATGGAGGTATGTACCCGTCATTAGCTTAATAATATTAGCATGCTAAAAGGTTTCCCTAGTATTATTATTATTTTTCTCTTTATTGCTACTGAATCAGAGATTCAGAGGCAATTAATATGATTATGGATAAGTTTGTTTCTTTCTCAGCTGATACCCTTTCAATAGCATGTGACCGAATTAGAACAACTGGTCAAATTGGTTGGCAAACCTGTGTTTCCATTTTTTCTTAGCTTTGTCACTGTTAAACTTTTCACCTATCATACATCTTTGACTGAGCAACTGAATTATTGACTTTTCCAAGGAGTTAACATATGAAATGTCCTTCGCCCTAGAGGGAAAACCATTTTTCTCTTCTTTTTGCCAAGGCAGCTTCTAGCTGCAAACTTGCCCAACTTTTGGCTTGCATGGGATGAAATCCTAAAGATATCAAAGAAAGAAGGCTTTCAGTTCCTACAGCGAACATAAAATCTTATGATTTTCCTTGCATCCTACTTTCTTGTTGATGCAGTGGAGCTGCATCATGTTTTCAACTCCAATGTTATGTATCTTTTTGTCCAAACTGGGCAAAAGCTGGAGTGGCAAAAACAGAGTTTCCCCTTTTGTCCTAACACCTTGAGACAGCAATTTGGAGAACCCCCTTTTGACTCTTCACGCAAATAGCAGTCTTATAAGGTTTCGACTCCAATGTTATATTCTTCGCATCCTAATTCACCATTGAGGCAATTAGGATGCATCGTTCCCCGTAACCTTTCCTTACGCAAGTAAAATCATCTGTTCAAAACACTTTGTGGGAAGCACTACCCAACAAAAGCTTTGCGGCTCGATGCATTGAAAGTTATTTACAAGCCTGAGAAGCGACCAACAGCCCAGAGTACAATGCTTCATTCTGTCGTGGCAAGCGAGCCAGATGTAGGACTTAACCTGCGGAGGGGCCCATGGTCTCTAGCTTCCAGTGTCTAGATACAATCGACCCCTGGAAGAGAGTCTTGTGGCAGGACTTAAAAATACTGAGGGTGACACAGTTACCTCTGTGTACATGACTATGATGGAAGCACCTTGCACAAATGAAATTTCAAGAGCTTTTGCTAGTTCAGCACTTTTGTGTTATAAAAATAATTTGTTCTGCATTTTCTTGATTATACTTACCAACTTGTTCATTGTAAAAATTTCAGAGGGTCCAGAGCATGCCCTGAGCCACTTTTGGATTACCGACTCGTGCCCTCTCACAGTTGAAGCGGTCAAGGACAGGCGGCCGTTTGAAATTCTCAGCCTGGCAGATTCCATTGCTTCGGCTCTTCAGATTTAGCAAGCTGATTTGGTCTGCTCGCTCGGCTGGGATATTGTTTAGTTCATTTTTCTGGCGCATTTCCTCCCCACCTTTTTTTTCGCAGTGGTTTCTTTTGGCGGGGATATTGTGTAGTTCACCTTTTAATCTTCACCTCAGGGAAGTGTTCAATGGATTGTTGGAACCACAAAAACATTTCTAGGATAGTATGCCTAATAACTTGGCACGACAAGCTAAGTGAGTCACATGTTTGCTATATAAATAAAAAATCGAATAAGTTTATCTGGCTTGTATTCTTGCATACTTTTCTTCCTATTTATGTCATGTCTACGGTGGCTGATTCCGGTGGTAAGTAGTGTTATGATGCAACTTGTATTATTAGGAGGCCAATGCCAACATATATACACATACATGAGGATGCCAAAAGGCTACAAGAGGATGCCAAAAGGCTACAAGAGGATGCCAAGAGACTAGAATGCAAAAGATCAAAAGACATCACTTAATATAACTCTAACACCCCCCCTCAAACTCATGGTGGATCCACAACACTGAGTTTGGAGAGATGAAATCCATGTTGCGCTCTTGTCTGAGCCTTCGTGAAGAAGTCCGCTAGCTGTAACTCAGAAGGCACATACTGAAGAGCAACAACATGATCCTGCACAGCAGCGCGCACATAAGAAGCATCAACACCAATGTGTTTGGTAAGCTCATGCTTCACGGGGTCCCGCGCAATACTGATAGCACCTGTGCTGTCTGATAGGAGGGTGGTAGGTGTAGAAACAGAAACACCAAAATCCTCCAGTAACCATCGTAACCAAGTCACCTCAGCCGTCAGAAGAGCCATAGCTCGCAACTCAGCCTCTGCACTCGAACGAGAAACTGCGGTCTGTTTCTTCGTCTTCCAGGAAATGAGGGAACCACCAAGAAAGACACAGTAGGCAGAAAGTGAACGGCGATCCGTAGGATCACTAGCCCATGTAGCATCTGAATAGGCCTGGAGCTGTAACGAGCTGGAACGGGGGAAAAAGAGACGATGAGAGATCGTTCCACGAAGATATCGTAGAACGCGAAGAAGGTGACTATAATGAACTGAAGTGGGAGCGGAAACAAACTGACTCAGAATATGGACAGGATATGAGATATCCGGACGAGTGACAGCAAGATACACAAGACTCCCAACAAGATGACGATAACGTGTGGGATCAGACAAGGGCTCACCATCAGAAGCACGAAGGTGAACATTGAGCTCCATAGGAGTCTCTGCAGTGCGCTCATCACTAAGAGCTGCACGAGTAAGCAGATCCTGGATATACTTTTCTTGGGAAATAAAAAAGCCAGCAGAGGTGGAGGAAACCTCAATCCCAAGAAAGTAACGAAGAGGACCAAGATCAGACATAAGGAACTGCTCATTAAGACGAGCCTTGACAAAGGCAATGTACTCAGAATCGTCACCAGTGATGATCATGTCATCAACATATAGAAGAAGAAGAGTGCGACCACGAGCAGAAAGGTGAACAAACAACGCTGGATCATGATCACTGGGTGAAAAACCAGCAGCTGTGACCACAGAGGCAAAACGCTCAAACCAAGCGCGAGGGGCTTGCTTAAGACCGTAGAGAGAGCGACGAAGACGACAAACCATGCCATCGGGAACTGAATAACCAGGTGGTGGCTGCATATAAACCTCCTCATGCAACTCACCATTAAGAAAGGCATTTTTAACATCAAGTTGTGAGACGGACCAGTGGCGAGCAGAGGCCACGGCGAGAAGTGTGCGAACAGTGGTCATATGGGCCACAGGAGCAAATGTCTCATCATAATCACGACCATGCTCCTGCTGAAAGCCGCGAGCCACAAGACGAGCTTTATAACGCTCAAGAGAACCATCAGAGCGAGTCTTAATCTTATAGACCCACTTACAAGTGATGGGACGAACACGGGGAGGAAGAGAAACCAAATCCCATGTGCCGTTGCGCTCAAGAGCGGCAATCTCCTCTGCCATCGCAAACTGCCATTCAGGATGAACAACAGCATCACGATAAGAGGTAGGCTCAAGTATAACCGAAAGGCCATATTGGCTAGGAGAATAGCGGTCAGGAGGAGGGCAAGGTCGAGCCCGAAGACCATAAGTCGGCTGGGACGAGGAAGACGGTGCACCAGAAGTAGATGGAACGTCAGTAGATTCATCCATAACACGTCGACGACGGGTATAATGAAAAGGAAAAGTGGGATGAGAAGGAACCACCGGAGGTGATGGAGACGGAGAAGAAATTGGTGATGAAGGTGGAGTGTCATGCAATAAGGAGGGAGAAGGAACAATAGGAGAAGATGGTGTCGGATCTGCAATAGTGGGACGAGAAGGAGGAGTAGGAATATGAGGTATCGAGGGAGGTGTATCAGGAAACGTGAGAAAAGAGATATCCTCTACAGAAAAGGTCGAAGAGGATGGTCGTGGGTAGAATGGACGAGACTCATCAAAAGTCACATCCCTAGAAATACGCATCCGTCGACCGACAGGATCCCAACACCGATAACCCTTATGTTCATCACTGTAGCCCAGAAAAACACACTCAACAGACTGAGCGGTTAGTTTCGTGCGTTCTCGGGGGGCAAGGAGAACATAACAAACACAACCAAACAACCGAAGAGCAGAATAATTAGGAGAATGATCAAAAAGACGCTCTAGAGGAATACCTCCCTGTAGAGCAGATGAGGGTTGAATGTTTATGAGATATGTGGCAGTGGAGACAGCCTCAGCCCAGAAATGAGGCGGAAGAGAGGCGGCAATCATCATTGCACGAGCTGACTCAAGAAGGTGACGATGCTTGCGCTCAGCCACGCCATTCTGAGCATGAGCACCGGGACAAGAGAATTGAGCAAGAGTACCCTGCTCGGCAAGAAAACCACGCAACATTTTGGAGATATACTCACCAGCAGAATCAACACGAAACACACGAATAGGTGTAGAGAACTGAGTGTGGACCATGGCAGCAAAACGCTTATAAATAGAGAGAACCTCGCTACGAGAAGACATGAAGTAAAGCCAAGTGTAGCGAGAGAAATCATCTATAAAAATAATATAGTAGCGATGGCCCCCTTTGGAAGAGAAGGGAGCCGGACCCCACACATCTGAATGAACTAAATCAAAAGGGCGCTGCGACACTGACTCGCTAGTAGGATAAGGTAACTGCACTTGTTTACCAAGCCTACAACCCTGGCATTGTAAGGAGACATCTCCTGAGACAGGCCCCAGAAGACCACGACGAACTAAAGACGATAGCCGAGAACCACAAAGGTGACCAAGTCGATGATGCCATTGCTGGAAGGAGCTGGTAGCTGATGCGGCGAAGGCAGATGGACTGGCGAGTGTGGTGGTAGCGGAAGGAATATTAAGCCAGTCCAACTCCCAAAGCCCCTGAGAATCACGGTGGCGTGGGCCAGCCCCAACCAGAGCCTTCGTGTGACGATCCTGGATAGTGCAAGAATCAACGTCAAGAATGACACGACAACCAGAATCAGTAAGCTGACCCGCAGAAAATAGGTTCATGGTAAGGCGAGGCACATGAGAAACATCTGGAACATAAAAGGAAGAAGTGGCAAGAGTGCCTCGACTCGCAACAGGAAGAGGAGTACCATCAGCAGTAAGAACATTAATTGGGAAATCGAGAGATCTACGAGAGGATAAAATAGAAGAATCGGAGGACATATGAAATGAAGCTCCAGAATCCAGAACCCATGGGGATGTACCTGACTGTGTCGACAGTGGTCGCTCAGCACTAGAAGCACCAGTAACAGAGCCTGCAGTACCTGTCGAAGAACCTGAAGCAGCAAGTAAACGCTTGAGCTTCACAATATCTTGCTCAGTCAAGGATACAGTAGACGGCGTCGAGGAAGAAGCACGAGTCCCAGAAGAAGAACTGCGCTCCCTATTACGCATATCACGCTTCTTCTTGAAGCAGTCAGACTCAGGGTGACCATCCCTGTTGCAGTAGTCACAATGAGTACGAGGACGAGAGCGGCCTTCACGAGAGCGGACCTCACTACCCGGAGGAGTGGGTAGTAGCGGCGGAGCACTGGAGCGAGAAGATACTGGTGGAGTAGCACCTCGAGCAGCGAGCACAGAGGGGACCTGAAGCAAACCAGCACCACGGAGGCGAGTCTCCTCAGCACGAAGCTCAGAAAGCACCTCAGAAATAGGAACACGGCCACGAGCAAACAACTGAGCACGTCGAGGCTCAAACTCCCCACGGAGCCGTGACAAGAACTCATAGACGCGCTGAAACTCCAAGTCTGACCTCACAGTCTGGCAACACATGCAAGTGCCACAAACAGTAGTGCGAAGGGAGTCAAGCTGGCGCCAGATAGCAGAACTTTGAGTGTAGAACTCATCAATAGTGGAGTCTGCCTGCTGAAGAGCATGCTCCTGACGTACCACAGACAAGTAGAGAGCATCACCAGAGGGCTGATAGCGCTGACGAAGATGAGTCCACATCTCAAAGACAGTACCGAGGCCTATAAACTCAGAAGCAAACTGAGGCAAAACACTGGAAGTGAGAACAGTCGCAGCACGAGCATCATCATCACACCACTGAGTGTAAGCAGCCAGATCGTCACGATAAACCGAAAGAGCATTTGAATAATCCAAGACCTCCTGATCATAAGCGGCATCTGCATCATCAGCAGCAACCCTGGCTGCAGCCCTATCATCATCAGAAGCATCAGCACCGAGAGCCGGTGGCGTCGGCGGTGGGATAGGCGCCACAGGAGGCACTGGGCGCGGAGGACAGGGGACCTCACCGGAAAGAACGCCCCAGAGACGAATGCCACACATGTGAATGCGCATAAAGGCAACGAACTCAGCATAGTTAGCCCCATCAAATATCACCGGGCAGCGCGGGATGGCAACATAGCCAGATGACGCCGAAGACATAGCCAGATTTTTTTTTTAAGAACCACAGAACTGAAGGCGGGCAGCTGGAAGCAAGCCAACTGGTAGAATAGCCCACGCGCACACAGACAGGCGGATGGAACGATTCACCCGCGGTCAAACGCACGCGAGCCTAAGATGGATCCAGCGGCCGACGATCGATCTAGAACAAGTACCGGGCGGACGCCGATGGCAGGACAAGGAAGCGACGCGACCGACCTCCGGTAGATGACGGAAGGAGCCGGACAGGGCGGTCCAGTGGGAAGAAAGCAGCAGCGGCTCGATCGGAGTTCGGACGGGCGGCCGCTCGATCAGAGGCGCCGGACCGACGGGCGGTTCGATCCGGGATGGCGAGATTGGCAGCTGGAGCAAAGAGTCACGGAAAAGGAGCACCAGTCAGCAACTAGATCAATCGAGACCAAGTCAATGGGATCCAAACACCCAACGCTAGCATGGACGTGGAGCACCAGTAGCCAGAGATGGACGTGGAGCAGGGCGGACAAGCGGACCAGCTAACCGTGGAGCTGCAGGGCAGACGCGTGCACTCCCGACCTGGTCCAGCGGACGCGAGCTACAGGAACCACACCTGCAGCGCGAGCGATGACCTGTAGGTGGAGGCGCGGGAGCAACGCCGGAAGATGGATGGAGAGCAGCGCAGCCGGCCAGAGAACAGAGGCGGCGGCGCCAGATTGGATCGGTAGAGCGAGTTGCGGCACTCTGAAAATTTTCCTAAACCTAGGCTCATGATACCATGTTATGATGCAACTTGTATTATTAGGAGGCCAATGCCAACATATATACACATACATGAGGATGCCAAAAGGCTACAAGAGGATGCCAAAAGGCTACAAGAGGATGCCAAGAGACTAGAATGCAAAAGATCAAAAGACATCACTTAATATAACTCTAACAAGTAGGATATCGGAAGTGCCTGCTACTGCTAATGCTGTTGCCATGCCGCCGCTACATGTGGGCTGTTGGCTCATCGGCTCTACACATGATAAACTATGGTGTCAGGATCTTGGCGGGATTCGGATTGATAATGACAGGGATAGGGATGGCTCTTTTTTCTTAGAGGAAGGCCTTCATGGCTTGCACTTGCATCATCCGTTAAAAAACTTAAGAGGAAAAGTAGGAGTTGTATCCAACCACATGGTTGGTGGATTACACCTCCGAAAACTAGCTAGCTCATGAGGTACTATATCAGGCTCTCTCATACAATGATCGATATAGACATCCCCAAACTCTTTCAGTAAATTTCGATAATCATTGATAATTGTTGCTGCAACCAAGGAATATCCTTCATTCTTGGTCAGTGCCTCCACCACGGTCAAATTACCAGCTTGTATGTAAACCTTGCTCCATCCTAGGCTCTGGATAAGTAACAAACCCATCCCATTGCCTCTGCCTCCGTCGACACCACATCTTAAACATGTTCCATCCGTGTTGTTGATGCTTCAGTAAGTCCTCTGTTATGATCCCTCACAACAGCCCCACAAGCACCCAAACCATCCTCTACAGTGATAAAGTTGAATTTGACAGATCTTAAGGTAGGGATCCTAAGCTAGGTGCCTTGAAACGATGGTAATAAGGACACAAGGTTTTTACCCAGTTTCAGGCTCTCCGAAGAGATTGTATTATTGTGTTGGCGTGTACAAAGTACAAGTTGTTTACCACGAGATTGTAATGTGTCTTTTAAAAACCTGCCCTCTTGGTTTATAGTTTATATAGATGTTGGGGGGGGGGGGGGGTCCTAGACAAGATCATAGTCGGGTACCTACTGAGAAACAAAGTTCCTCGCGGATACATCATCTTAGAGTATATGCAAGCATTCGGGGTTTTCCTTATAGTCACCATGGGCTGCTCGGAAAGGCCCAGGACGAAACCGCCACGGGGGACCTCCCTCAAGCTTGAACTCTTGCCTCTCCTCATTCTTCTCATATCGATATCTTCTCGATCTTCAAACACTTCATCCACACAAAACTTAACAAAACCTTCGTGAGATCCGTTACTATAATAAAGCAAATCATCACTTTAATTACTGTTGTAAACCCATTCATATTTTATTTTTGCATTATGCCTACTGTATTCTAACTTCACCATGACTTATACCCACCGATACAATCCATAGATTCATCAAAACAAGCAAACAACGCATCAAAAATAGAACAATATGTAGCAATCCGAACATTTACCATACTTCTGTAACTCTAAAAATTCTGAAATATTAGGAAAAAAATAGAACATTTGCATAGCAATACAGTGTAAAAATTTCAGAAACTTTTGACGTTCCAGTAAAAAAAAATGCAAATTCACGCACTGCAGCCAAAGTTTATGTTTTTTGCACTGCACATACCAAACAAGCAATCTAATCATCTTAACGGCAAATCTTGGCACATTGTTTTTATAATACAATGAGTTTGTACAATGGGGTAGTTACTTTTGCGAGAAACTTCCATGATTTTTTTTACATTATTTCCATGAGCAAGAACACAAGTTTTCAAGGTCGACCCTCACTTCTCCAATGCATAACCTTCCAATTGCTTCTCTCTTTGGAAAAGGTTTTTAGGTTCCCCTCTATTTTTTTAAAACTTGTTTTAAAAAGCACACAATATAAATAAACGACTCTCTAAAACTTTCGGGTTGTCTCCCTAGCAGCGCTTTCTTTAAAGCTATTAAGCTAGGCATATAGCGTTCAAGTAATTGATCCACCCGGATCCCAAGGTATATCAAAGCCAATTTTAATTAACAATGATCTGTAATCTAGTATTGAGCACAAGGCAACATATAGCAGGCAACAACGAAGTCTAACTATCTTCCTATGCAACGGCATGTCATAGAAGAACAATTCATGCACACAAAGTAAAGGCCGATACATAGCATAAATAGTTTCTTGCAATTTTATCATGTTGAAAACATAGAGAGGTGGAGATGTAGTTCCTCTCTCATAATAATTGCAAGTAGGAGCAGCAAGCACATGCATGTTACATCATTGCATAGAAAGGGAGAAAGTTTGTGTTGACGATAGCGAGGTTGTTGGTGTAGATTACCGTCACGATCCTTGCCCCGGCGGCACTCCAGTGCCACCGGGAGAGAGGGGGGGAGAGAGCCCCCCCCCCTTATTCTTTCTTGGCCTCCCCCTGGATGGGAGGAGAGTTCCCCCTCTGGTCCATGGCCGCCATGGCGGCGGAGGGGCGGGAGCCCCTCCTAGATTGGATCTCTCTCTCTCCCTCCCT
>LR738711.1:719037169-719053220 GCA_902687465.1 Secale cereale | reverse complement strand
CTCTCTCTCTCTCTCTCTCTCTCTCTCTCTCTCTCTCTCTCTCTCTCTCTCTCTCTCTCTGTTTCTCCTCTATTTCGCGAACCTATTTTCTGGCCTTTCACCGTTTCTTAAATATTCGGAGATCCCTAACTCCGATTAGGATGAAATTTTGAGTTTTTTTAATATAAATTATCTTTCTTGTGGCGAAAGAAGGGCATCAACCGCCTTACGAGGTGCCTACTACCCACCAAGGCACGTCTGGGACCCCCTCGCGCGCCCTGGTGCCTAGTGGGCCCCTCGAGCATCGTCTTGCGTTGATTCTTATTCAAAAAATTCACATATATTCCAAAATAAATCTCCATAATTTTTTATCGCGTTTGGACTTCGTTTGATATGGATATTCCGTGAAACAAAAGACATGCAATAAGCAGGAACTAACACTAGGCATGTTG
Organism: Secale cereale; assembly: GCA_902687465.1. Lineage (NCBI taxonomy): Eukaryota > Viridiplantae > Streptophyta > Magnoliopsida > Poales > Poaceae > Secale > Secale cereale. The sequence continues at coordinate 719,052,789 of LR738711.1, read as the reverse complement.
GGGAACGTAGCAGAAAACGAAAATTTTCTACGCATCACCAAGATCAATCTATGGAGTCATCTAGCAACGAGGGAGAGGGGAGTGCATCTACATACCCTTGTAGATCGCGAGCAGAAGCGTTCAAGAGAACGGGGATGATGGAGTCGTACTCTTCGTGATCCAAATCACCGATGATCCTAGCGCCGAACGGACGGCACCTCCGCGTTCAACACACGTACGGAGCGGGGACGTCTCCTCCTTCTTGATCCAGCAAGGTGGGAGGAGAGGTTGATGGAGATCCAGCAGCACGACGACGTGGTGATGGAAGTAGGAGGATTCGAGCAGGGCTTCGCCAAGCGCTGCGGGAGGAGGAAGATGTGTCACGGGAGGGAGAGGGAGGCGCCGGGGCTTAGGGTGCGGCTGCCCTCCCTCCCCCCACACTATATATAGGGGCCTAGGAGGGTGCGCCGGCCCTAGAGATCCCATCTCTAGGGGGCGGCGGCCTAGGGGGGGACTTGCCCCCCAAGTCAGGTGGGGCGCCCCCCACCCCTAGGGTTTCCAACCCTAGGCGCAGGGGAGGCCCATGGGGGAGGCGCACCAGCCCACCAGGTGCTGGTTCCCTTCCCCTTTCAGCCCATGGGGCCCTCCGGGATAGGTGGCCCCACCCGATGGACCCCCGGGACCCTTTCGGTGGTCCCGGTACAATACTGGTGACCCCCGAAACTCTCCCGGTGGCCGAAACTGGACTTCCTATATATAAATCTTTACCTCTGGACCATTCCGGAACTCCTCGTGACGTCCGGGATCTCATTCGGGACTTCGAACAACTTTCGGGTTTCCGCATACTTATATCTCTACAACCCTAGCGTCACCGAACCTTAAGTGTGTAGACCCTACGTGTTCGGGAGACACGTAGACATGACCGAGACGACTCTCCGATCAATAACCAAAAGTGGGATCTGGATACCCATGTTGGCTCCCACATGCTCCACGATGATCTCATGGGATGAACCACGATGTCAAGGATTCAATCAATCCCGTATACGATTCCCTTTGTCTATCGATATAGTACTTGCCCGAGATTCGATCGTCGGTATACCGATACCTTGTTCAATCTCGTCACGGCAAGTCTCTTTACTCGTTCCGTAATACATCATCCCGTGACCAACCCCTTAGTCACTTTGAGCTCATTATGATGATGTCTTACCGAGTGGGCCCAGAGATACCTCTCCGTCATACGGAGTGACAAATCCCTGTATTGGTTCGTGCCAACCCAACAGATACTTTCGGAGATACCTGTAGTATACCTTTATAGCCACCTAGTTACGTTGTGACATTTGGCACACCCAAAGTATTCCTACGGTATCCGGGAGTTGCACAACCTCATGGTCTAAGGAAAGGATACTTGACATTGGAAAAGCTTTAGCATACGAACTACACGATCTTGTGCTAGGCTTAGGATTGGGCTTGTCCATCACATCATTCTCCTAATGATGTGATCCCGTTATCAATGACATTCAATGTCCATGGTCAGGAAACCGTAACCATCTGTTGATCAACGAGCTAGTAACTAGAAGTTTACTAGGGACACATTGTGGTCTATGTATTCACACATGTATCACTGTTTTCGGATAATACAATTTAAGCATGAACAATAGACAATTATCATGAACAAGGAAATATAATAATAACCATTTTATTATTACCTCTAGGGCATATTTCCAACAGTCTCCCACTTGCACTAGAGTCAATAATCTAGTTACATTGTGATGAATCGAACACCCATAGAGTTTTGGTGTTGATCATGTTTTGCTCGTGGAAGAGGTTTAGTCAACGGATGTGCGACATTCAGATCCGTATACACTTTACAAATATCTATGTCTCCATCTTGAATATAATTCCGGATGGAGTTGAAACGGCGCTTGATGTGCTTGGTCTTCTTGTGAAACTTGGGCTCCTTAGCAATGGTAATAGCTCCAGTGTTGTCACAGAAGAGAGTGATACGTCCAAAACGTATCTATAATTTCTGCTTGCTCCATGCTTCTTTTGTGTGATATTGCTATGATATTGATGCACTTCCATGCACTTTTGATCATATTTGGACTAACCTATTAACTCAGTGCACCACAGTGCCAGTTCCTGTTTTCTGCTGTTTTTCTATTTCAGGTTTCCCCCATATTAAAAGTGCTCCAAAAATTCCAGGAAAAATATAGGAAAAATCAGCGTACACGAAGCTTCGCGAAGAACCAAAGATGGGCCAGAGGGGAGCCAGGGAGGCCCAGGCGACCACCTGGCGCGGCCCCACCCCTGGCCGCGCCAGGGGGGGCGCCTGGGGCCCCTGCTCCGCCTCTGGCTGCCCCCCTTCGCATATATATACCTCTCGTCCCGAAACCCTCGAGGACAGAACCCTTTTTCGCGATCTCGCCTCTGTTCCGCCGCCGCAGCCCTTCCAAGATCGGGAGCATCAGGAGAACTCTTCCCGGCACCCTGCCGGAGGGGAGAACCACCACCGGGAGCTTCTCCACCACCATGGATGCTTCCCGGATGAGTCGTGAGTAGTCCACCTTGGACCATGGGTCCATGATCAGTAGCTATGTGATGTTCTCCTACCCTCTTTGCTCTTCATTGTTTAGACCTCGTGAGCTGCCCTACATGATCGAGGCACATATGTAATCTTTCTGCTGTTGCTTTGCTGAGTTTGCTGGGATCTGATGGATTATGAGACTATGTTCAGATTGTGTTTGAGTAATATATTTGATTCACCTCTTTTATATCTTTGTTCTTGAGTAATTCTTGCATGTTCTCCGTTGCTGTTTATTGCTTTGGCCAAGTAGTAGGTAGTAACTCCAAGAGGGAGCGTTATGCTTGATTGTGGGTTCATGCCCCCTGATGACTAGCTTGAGTGACAGAAACATGAATCTAGGGGATGCGCTGTTGCCACAAGGGAGAAAACAACGGTGCTTGTACTTGCGGGTGCAAGGATTGTTTACTTTACGCAAAGTTCTTTTAATGCAGTTGTCTGTTGTTTTGAGTTTACACTTTGGGTGGGATTCGCAACTTAATACCAGCGAGATGTTCTGGATAGATATCTCAAGGTGGATGATTAGTAGTAGATGCAGATGGATTTCGGTCTACTTGCCTTGGCGTACCGCCCATGCTTTTGAGCCTCTACCTTTCTTTGCAGCATAGTTAGCATTGGTTTGCGCACATAATCCTATCAATTGCCCAGCTGTAATTTGTTTACCTCGCTTTGCTGTTTTATCGTCTTTTGGTAGAGAGACATCACTAGTGAACATCATGGGACCCCGGTCCATATTACCACCGCTGATCACACCTTCTATTTACTTCCTGTTTTTATTTCCTAGTTGCAGTCATAGCTATCATTATTATCTCTTGTGTTTGATCCTTTGTAAACAACAAGGCCGGAGGGATTGACAACCTCTTTGTACTCGTTGGGAGCAAAGTTATCTGTATCTGTGTGCAGGTCCCGTCAACCGCTAAGTTTCTGGCGCCGTTGACACCTACTTGTCGACCCTCGGAGTCTCACGGGATTCGATCCTTGGTATCTTTGCCAAGGGAAATTTGCCGCTACGCTACATCTCAACCTTCCACTTGGGGTAACCAACGAGGGGCGAGAAGCCATCAAGCAAGTTTCTGGCGCCGTTGCCGGGGACTCCACTCTTCAAGATAGGGGAGTTGCACGCTATCTTTTATCTTTGCTTTTTAGTCTTGTTAGTTTACCTTTCAGTTTTTGCTTTAGTGTCCCTTACCAAAAATCACAAAAATAGTTATCTTGCTTGCTGCTGCTATGGGTTCCACCGAGAACACCAAGTTGTGTGACTTCACTAGTCATAACAACAATGACTTTATCTGCATGCCTATTGCTACACCTGCCACTTCAGCACCTTCTTATGAGATTAAACCTGCTTTGCTGAACCTAGTTATGAAAGATCAATTCTCCGGTGCTGGAGATGATGCTGCTTTGCACTTAAATAATTTTGTTGAGCTCTGTGATATGCTAAAGTACAAAGAAGTAGATGGTGATATTGTTAAGCTTAAGCTTTTTCCTTTCTCCTTGAGAGGAGGAGCTAAAATCTGGTTTCAATCCTTGCCTAGGAATAGTATAGATTCTTGGGACAAGTGCAAGGATGCCTTTATTGGGAAGTACTATCCCCCTGCTAAAATTATCCAATTAAGGAGTAACATAATGAATTTTAAACAATTGGATAATGAGCACGTTGCCCAAGCTTGGGAACGCATGAAATCTCTTGTCAAGAACTGCCCTACTCATGGTTTGACTACTTGGATGGTTATCCAAACTTTTTATGCAGGCTTGAACTTTACCTCGCGGAACTTGTTAGATTCGGCCGCAGGAGGAACCTTTATGTCAACTAGGTGCTGCCACGAAGCTTCTCGACGAGATGATGACCAATTATTCCCAATGGCACACCGAACGCGCTCCAACAGGTAGGAAGGTAAACTCTGTCGAGGAGATTTCCTCCCTAAATGAAAAAGTTGACTTGATCATGTCTCTACTTTCCAAGCAATCTTCTATTGATCCTCATGATGTTCCTTTAAATTCTTTGATTGCTCAAGATCAAGTAGATGTGTACTTTATCTCTAGAAACAATTTCAATAACAATGCTTATAGGAGTAATTTTGGTAGCAACCCTAGACCGTTCCCCTCTAATTCCTATGGGAACAACAATGCTTATCCTAGCACCAAGAACTCCACTTCTGAACTAGAGATTATGCTTAAAGACTTCATCACTACCCAAAAGGCCTTCAATAAGAGTGTAGAAGAAAAACTAGATAAACTAGATAATCTCTCTTCGAAGGTAGACAATTTAGCCCATGAGGTAGAGTTGCTTAAAATTAGAACTTCTCCTCTTGAGGAGAGGAAGACCACTCCTATGAATGCTATTCAAGTGCAAATTAGTGAAAACATTAGGATGATGGCTAAACTTAAAAAGAGATGGGCTAGAGAAAAGGAGGAAGAAGATAGAATTAAGAGCCTTCCTACCCACCACACTGTTGCTACTATCCAAGTTGTTGAGGATATCCAAACTCTTAGCACCCAATGCACTCCTAGTCCCATTGGACCTATTAATGGTGATGCTATGACCTCAACCGTAGAAGAAGAAACTCCTATGACCATAGAAGCTACCAAACAAGTGAGCCTAAAGGACACCACTACCACTTTACTTGATAGTAGTGACCTTGATTTTGATAATTGCACCCTTTCTGAAGCTATTGGTTTTCTTCACAGAATGGCTAAAGACCCCCACACTAGCACACTTAACCTTGCCTTCACAGAGCATATCACCAATGCTCTCATCAAAGCTAGGGAGGAGAAGCTTAGGGTAGAAGCCTCCATACCTAGAAAGCTAGAAGATAGTTGGGATCCTATGATTAAAATTAAGTTGAATAACTTCTCTTGCTATGCTTTATGTGATGTTGGAGCTAGTACCTCCGTTATGCCCAAAAGAATGTATGATATGTTTGAATTGAAACCTTTTGATCCTTGTTCTTTTGGTGTTCGTCTTGTTGATTCTTCCGTAAAGAAACCTTTGGGGAAGATCGACGATGTTCTTATCATTGTCAATGACAATTATGTTCCCGTTGATTTTACTATTATGGATATTGAATGTGAACCTTCATGTCCAATTATTTTGGGACGTCCTTTTCTTCGCACCGTTGGTGCTATCATTGACATGAAAGAGGGGAATATAAAATTCCAATTCCCTCTCAAGAAAGGGATGGAACACTTCCCTAGAAAGAAGATTAAGTTGCCTTTTGAGTCCGTTACACAGGCTAGCTATTCTCTTACTCTTCATAAAACTTGATCTTCTCTTTTTGCATCATGCCTAGCTTAAAGGCATAAAAGAAAGCGCTTTTGGGAGGCAGCCCACAACGAATTAGGTTTTATTTTGCTTTTGTTGTGTCTTGATGTTTATTACTACAGTAGCATCATCATTGTATCTTTTCTTTTCAGCTTTGTGCGAAGTTTAGCCTTCGATTGCAAGAAAGTTCAAAAGTTGTGACGTGCTGTCCAGAAAACAGATTCTGTCCTTGGACAGAAAAATTCGAATAAAATCACCAGATCATCCTTTTGATCTGAATTGTTTTGACAGCGTGCTCTATACAATTGGATTTCGAGCGTCTGTTCTGAGTTTTTTGATTTGAGTTGCAGAAGTGCCCCGAAAAAATTATTTACTACCTGTTGGTCTGTTTTTCACAGATTCTGTCCTGTTTTGCCTTTTCTTCGTTTTGCAAACCTTGAGCTTGCTTTTTCTTTGCAAAAACCTTTTGGCAATCTTGAGAAACAGTAGCTCTTCAAGATTATTTTTATTTCCAGTAGGGAAAAATTATTTTATTGTGGTTACTAACCTCGCTAATCAGATTATGATGAGTTATGTATGAAGGGAGTTTTCAAGTGTGCGAGGGAAGATGATAAAAGAAGATTCAGGAGGGTCAAACGCTCAAGCTTGGGGATGCCCCCGTGCACCCCCAAGAAATATTCAAGAAGACTCAAGCGTCTAAGCTTGGGGATGCCCCCATGCATCCCCTTCTCCATCAACAATTATCAGTTCGTCTTTCGTTCCACTATATTCTTATCACTTCATGCGTTATGTGCTATGCTTGGAGCGTCTCGCTCTTAGTTTCCTTTTTTTAGTTTTCTTTAGCTTTGCTTGTTGTTCATAACAAGTTAGAACCCAGCTTTCTTTGTGTGGGAGAGAAACACGCTCCACTTCAACCTAGAACACAACATAGGATTTTCAGGCTTATCTTTGCTGTGTGTGTTCTTTGTCTTTCCATAGCTGCTGTCATGTTTAGCTCTTAGTTTTCATGCTTTTCTTTTTAAAGAGATTTTGTTTAGTTGGTTGCTGAACTCTCTTGAGTTTTCATGTTTATCTTGTTAAGAGAGTTTGCCTGTTGCACTGAGTTGTGTGTCTTAACTTAAAGTAGGTAATTGAGGTTGCTATTTAATTTTAGTAGTAACTTGCAATAGTTTTGAGGTATTGCCATGAGTAATGTCTGAACTTTTGGTGTCAAGAGCTTTAGCCTATTAGTGATAGATGTCGTATTTTGGGCAATCTGTGTTTATTTTCGAAAACCTACAAAATAGTTGAGAACTTTAGCTACTAGATGGATCACTAATCTTTGGAGGGATCGAATATTAGAGTACACTCACGTACCATGAGTCGAGGATGCGCAAGGATAACCAAAACCCCATACACTCCTCCTCGGGGTACTTGTCTCTTTGTGAACCTCCTAATTAGATTGAGAGTTACCGATAATAAGTGCATGAGTTCTTCGGACTAATGTGAGTATTCGAAAGTTGACACTTCCACCTAGCCATATTTTTCTAGCCTCTTCGGTACCGTGCATTGCCCTTTCTCACCTCGAGAGTTGGCGCATACTTCGCCGGTGCATCCAAATCCTTGGCACGATACGCTCTGTCATCATAAGCCTCATTATATCCTTCCTCAAAACAGCCACCATACCTACCTATCAAGGCATTTCCATAGCCTTTCCGAGATACATTGCCATGCAACATCCATCTTCTCATGACTTGATATTCATGCCATACATGCTTTTTGCTTGATCGATGAGCCGCATGCTAGTTGGGCCTTGCCCTAATCATTGCTACATGACGCGCTAGTATCATTGCATATCCTGCTACACCGGCAGAGGCACACATTTGCATACATCATGATAGTTTCATTTTCTTTATGTTGAGTACTTTTGTAAAGTGCGAAAGATCTTCTATACTTCTTGTAATTTATAGAGTGTTGCCCCTAAAGTGAGGAAAAGATCCCAAAGAGGACAAAATCAAAAGATCCCAAAGAGGACAAATGAGAGTTAAATAGAAAGAGCCATTGAGGCCACAAAAAAGTAAAAAAAAAATAGAAAAAAGAGAAAAAGAAATAAAAAGAGAGAAGGGGGCACACTACTATTCCTTTTGAGAGATCCCGTTACCAATGATATTCAATGTCCATGGTCAGGAAACCGTAACCATCTGTTGATCAACGAGCTAGTAACTAGAGGTTTACTAGGGACACGTTGTGGTCTATGTATTCACACATGTATCACTGTTTTCGGATAATACAATTTAAGCATGAACAATAGACAATTATCATGAACAAGGAAATATAATAATAACCATTTTATTATTACCTCTAGGGCATATTTCCAACAGTCTCCCACTTGCACTAGAGTCAATAATCTAGTTACATTGTGATGAATCGAACACCCATAGAGTTTGTTGATCATGTTTTGCTCGTGGAAGAGGTTTAGTCAACGGATCTGCGACATTCAGATCCGTATGCACTTTACAAATATCTATGTCTCCATCTTGAATATAATTCCGTATGGAGTTGAAACGGCGCTTGATGTGCTTGGTCTTCTTGTGAAACTTGGGCTCCTTAGCAATGGTAATAGCTCCAGTGTTGTCATAGAAGAGAGTGATACGTCCAAAACGTATCTATAATTTCTGCTTGCTCCATGCTTCTTTTGTGTGATATTGCTATGATATTGATGCACTTCCATGCACTTTTGATCATATTTGGACTAAACTATTAACTCAGTGCACCACAGTGCCAGTTCCTGTTTTCTGCTGTTTTTCTATTTCAGGTTTCCCCCATATTAAAAGTGCTCCAAAAATTCCAGGAAAAATATAGGAAAAATCAGCGTACAGGAAGCTTTGCGAAGAACCAAAGATGGGCCAGAGGGGAGCCAGGGGAGGCCCAGGCGGCCACCTGGCGCGGCCCCACCCCTGGCCGCGCCAGGGGGGGTGCCTGGGGCCCCTGCTCCGCCTGTGGCTGCCCCCCTTCGCATATATATACCTCTCGTCCTGAAACCCTCGAGGACAGAACCCTTTTTCGCGATCTCGCCTCTGTTCCGCCGCCGCAGTGCTTCCAAGATCGGGAGCATCAGGAGAACTCTTATCGGCACCCTGCCGGAGGGGAGAACCACCACCGGGAGCTTCTCCACCACCATGGATGCTTCCCGGATGAGTCGTGAGTAGTCCACCTTGGACCATGGGTCCATGATCAGTAGCTATGTGATGTTCTCCTCCCCTCTTTGCTCTTCATGGTTTAGACCTCTTGAGCTGCCCTACATGATCGAGGCACATATGTAATCTTTCTGCTGTTGCTTTGCTGAGTTTGCTGGGATCTGATGGATTATGAGACTATGTTCAGATTGTGTTTGAGTAATATATTTGATTCACCTCTTTTATATCTTTGTTCTTGAGTAATTATTGCATGTTCTCCGTTGCTGTTTATTGCTTTGGCCAAGTAGTAGGTAGTAACTCCAAGAGGGAGCGTTATGCTTGATTGTGGGTTCATGCCCCCTGATGACTAGCTTGAGTGACAGAAACATGAGTCTAGGGGATGTGCTGTTGCCACAAGGGAGAAAACAACGGTGCTTGTACTTGCGGGTGCAAGGATTGTTTACTTTACGCAAAGTTCTTTTAATGCAGTTGTCTGTTGCTTTGAGTTTACACTTTGGGTGGGATTCGCAACTTAATACCAGCGAGATGTTCTGGATAGATATCTCAAGGTGGATGATTAGTAGTAGATGCAGATGGATTTCGGTCTACTTGCCTTGGCGTACCGCCCATGCTTTTGAGCCTCTACCTTTCTTTGCAGCATAGTTAGCATTGGTTTGCGCACATAATCCTGTCAATTGCCCAGCTGTAATTTGTTTACCTCGCTTTGCTGTTTTATCATCTTTTGGGAGAGAGACATCACTAGTGAACATCATGGGACCCCGGTCCATATTACCACCGCTGATCACACCTTCTATTTACTTCCTGTTTTTATTTCCTAGTTGCAGTCATAGCTATCATTATTATCTCTTGTGTTTGATCCTTTGTAAACAACAAGGCCGGAGGGGTTGACAACCTCTCTGTACTCGTTGGGAGCAAAGTTATCTGTATCTGTGTGCAGGTCCCGTCAACCGCTAAGTTTCTGGCGCCGTTGACACCTACTTGTCGACCCTCGGAGTCTCACGGGATTCGATCCTTGGTATCTTTGCCAAGGGAAATTTGCCGCTACGCTACATCTCAACCTTCCACTTGGGGTAACCAACGAGGGGCGAGAAGCCATCAGAGAGTCATTGGGTCCGACGCGCTTGGAATAACTCCTAGGTCGGTGATGAACTCCTTCATCCAGACTCCTTCCTGCGCTGCTTCGGAAGCAGCTATGTACGCCGCTTCACATGTAGATGCCGCCACGACGCTTTGCTTGACTACTCCTCCATTCAAAATATACACGTATCCGGTTTGTGACTTAGAGTCATCCAGATCTGTGTCAAAGCTAGCATCGACGTAACCCTTTACGACGAGCTCTTTTTCACCTCCATAAACGAGAAACATATCCTTAGTCCTTTTCAGGTACTTCAGGATGTTCTTGACCGTTGTCCAGTGTTCCATACCGGGATCACTTTGGTACCTCCCCACCAAATTTATCGCAAGGTTCACATCAGGTCTGGTACACAGCATGGCATACATAATAGAACCTATGGCCGAGGCATAGGGGATGACACTCATCTTTTTTCTATCTTCTGTCGTGGTCGAGCATTGAGCCGTGCTCAATCTCATACCTTGCAATACAGGCAAGAACCCTTTCTTGGACTGATCCATATTGAACTTCTTCAATATCTTGTCAAGGTGTGTGCTTTGTGAAAGACCAATGAGGCGTCTCGATCTATCTCTATAGATCTTGATGCCTAATATGTAAGCAGCTTCTGCAAGGTCCTTCATTGAAAAACTCTTATTCAAGTAGGCCTTTATGCTTTCCAAGAATTCTACATCATTTCCCATCAGCAATATATCATCCACATATAATATGAGAAATGCTACAGAGCTCCCACTCACTTTCTTGTAAATACAGGCTTCTCCCCAAGTATGTATAAACCCAAACGCTTTGATCACCTCATCAAAGCGAATGTTCCAATTCCGAGATGCTTGCACCAGCCCATAGATTGAGCGCTGGAGCTTGCATACCTTGTTAGCATTCTCAGGATCGACAAAACCTTCCGGCTGCATCATATACAGTTCTTCCTTGAGGAAGCCATTAAGGAATGCCGTTTTGACGTCCATTTGCCATATCTCATAATCATAGAATGCGGCAATTGCTAACATGATTCGGACGGACTTCAGCATCGCTACGGGAGAGAAAGTCTCGTCATAGTCAATCCCTTGAACTTGTCGATAACCTTTAGCGACAAGCTGAGCCTTATAGATGGTCACATTACCATCCGTGTCAGTCTTCTTCTTAAAGATCCATTTATTTTCTATGGCGTGTCGATCATCGGGCAAGTCCACCAAAGTCCATACTTTGTTATCATACATGGATCCTATCTCTGATTTCATGCCTTCAAGCCATTTGTTGGAATCCGGGCCCGCCATCGCTTCTTCATAGTTCGAAGGTTCACCGTTGTCTAACAACATGATTTCCAGGACAGGATTCCCGTACCACTCTGGTGCGGAAGGTGTCCTTGGGGACCTACGAAGTGCAGTAGTAACTTGATCTGAAGCTTCATGATCATTATCATTAACTTCCTCCCTAGTCGGTGCAGGCACCACAGGAACATCTTCCCGCACTGCGCTACTTTCTGGTTCAGAAGGGGTGACTGTCACCTCATCAAGTTCCACTTTCCTCCCACTCACTTCTTTCGAGCGAAACTCTTTCTCCAGAAAGGATCCATTCTTGGCAACGAAGACTTTGCCTTCGGATCTGAGGTAGAAGGTGTACCCAATAGTTTCCTTAGGGTATCCTATGAAGACGCATTTTTCCGATTTGGGTTCGGGCTTTTCAGGTTGAAGTTTCTTGACATAAGCATCGCAACCCCAAACTTTCAAAAACGACAACTTAGGTTTCTTGCCAAACCAAAGTTCATACGGTGTCGTCTCAACGGATTTAGACGGAGCCATATTTAAAGTGAATGCGGCAGTCTCTAAAGCATAACCCCAAAATGATAGCGTAAGTCGGTAAGAGACATCATAGATCGCACCATGTCCAACAGAGTACGATTACGACGTTCGGACACACCATTACGCTGAGGTGTTCCAGGCGGTGTCAATCGTGAAACAATTCCACAGTTCCTTAGGTGCGTGCCAAATTCGTGACTTAAATATTCTCCTCCATGATCCGATCGTAAGAACTTTATTTTTCTGTCACGTTGATTCTCAACCTCATTCTGAAATTCCTTGAACTTTTCAAAGGTCTCAGACTTGTGTTTCATCAAGTAGACATACTCATATCTACTTAAGTCATCTGTGAGGGTGAGAACATAACGATAGCCCCCGCGAGCTTCAATACTCATTGGACCGCACACATCGGTATGTATGATTTCCAATAAATTGGTTGCTCGCTCCATTGTTCCGGAGAATGGAGTCTTGGTCATCTTGCCCAAGAGGCATGGTTCGCACGTGTCAAATGATTCATAATCAAGTGACTCCAAAAGTCCATCCGCATGGAGCTTCTTCATACGTTTGACACCAATATGACCAAGGCGGTAGTGCCACAAGTATGTGGGACTATCATTATCAACCTTACATCTTTTGGCATTCACACTATGAATATGTGTAACATCACGTTCGAAATTCATTAAGAATAAACCATTGACCAGCGGGGCATGACCATAAAACATTTCTCTCATATAAATAGAACAACCATTATTCTCGGATTTAAATGAGTAGCCATCTCGCATTAAACGAGATCCAGATACAATGTTCATGCTCAAAGCTGGTACTAAATAACAATTATTGAGGTTTAAAACTAATCCCGAAGGTAGATGTAGAGGTAGCGTGCCGACGGCAATCACATCGACCTTGGAACCATTCCCGATGCGCATCGTCACCTCGTCCTTCGCCAGTCTCCGCTTATTCCGCAGCTCCTGCTTTGAGTTACAAATGTGAGCAACTGCACCGGTATCAAATACCCAGGAGCTACTACGAGCGCTGGTAAGGTACACATCAATAACATGTATATCACATATACCTTTGATGTTGTCGGCCTTCTTATCTGCTAAGTATTTGGGGCAGTTCCGCTTCCAGTGACCCGTTCCCTTGCAATAAAAGCACTCAGTCTCAGGCTTGGGTCCATTCTTTGGCTTCTCTCCGGCAACTATCTTACCGGGCGCGGCAACTCCTTTGCCGTCCTTCTTGAAGTTCTTCTTACCCTTGCCTTTCTTGAACTTAGTGGTTTTATTCATCATCAACACTTGATGCTCTTTCTTGATCTCCACCTCCGCTGATTTTAGCATTGAATACACCTCGGGAATGGACGTCTCCATCCCTTGCATATTGAAGTTCATCACGAAGCTCTTGTAGCTAGGTGGGAGCGACTGAAGGATTTTGTCAACGACTGCTTCATCTAGGAGATTAATTCCCAACTAAGACAAGCGATTGTGCAACCCAGACAATTTGAGTATATGCTCGCTGACAGAACTATTCTCCTCCATCTTACAACTGTAGAATGCGTCGGAGACGTCATATCTCTCGACTCGGGCATGAGCTTGGAAAACCATTTTCAGCTCTTGGAACATCTCATATGCTCCGTGGTGCTCAAAACGCTTTTGGAGCCCCGATTCTAAGCTGTAAAGCATGCCGCACTGAACTAGGGACTAATCATCACAACGCGACTGCCAGGCGTTCATAACGTCTTGGTTCGCTGGGGCGGGAGCGTCACCTAGTGGTGCTTCAAGGACATATGTTTTCTTGGCAGCTATGAGGATGATCCTCAAGTTACGGACCCAATCCGTATAGTTGTTACCATCGTCTTTCAGCTTGGTTTTCTCTAGGAACGCGTTGAAGTTGAGGATAACATTAGCGTGGGCCATTGGATCTACAAGACATATTGTAAAGATTTTAGACTATGTTCATGACAATTAAGTTCATCTAAACAAATTTAATGAACTCCCACTCAGATAGACATCTCTTTAGTCATCCAAGTGATACATGATCCGAATCGACTAGGCCATGTCCGATCATCACGTGAGACGGACTAGTCATCAACGGTGAACATCTTTATGTTGATCGTATCTTCTATACGACTCATGTTCGACCTTTCGGTCTTTCGTGTTCCGAGGCCATGTCTGTACATGCTAGGCTCCTCAAGTGAACCCTAAGTGTATTGCGTGTGTAAATCTGGCTTACACCCGTTGTATGCAAACGTTAGGTCCTATCACACCCGATCATCACGTGGTGCTTCGGAACAACGAACCTTAGCAACGGTGCACGGTTAGGGGGAACACAATTCTTGAAATTTTAGTGAGAGATCATCTTATTTACTACCGTCGTTCTAAGCAAATAAGATGTAAAACATGATAAACATCACATGCAATCAAATAGTGACATGATATGGCCAATATCATTTTGCTCCTTTTGATCTTCATCTTCGGGGCTCCATGATCATCATCGTCACCGGCATGACACCATGATCTCCATCATCATGATCTCCGTCATCGTGTCTTCATGAAGTCATCTCGCCAAACATTAATTCTACTACTATGGCTAACGTTTAGCAATAAAGTAAAGTAATTACATGGCGTTTTCAGTGACACGCAGGTCATACAATAAAATAAGACAACTCCTATGGCTCCTGCCGGTTGTCATACTCATCGACATGCAAGTCGTGATTCCTATTACAAGAACATGATCAATCGCATACATCACATATATATCATTCATCACATCCTTTTGGCCATATCACAACACACGGCACATGCTGCAAGAACAAGTTAGACGTCCTCTAATTGTTGTTGCAAGTTTTTACGTGGCTGCTATAGGTTTCTAGCAAGAATGTTTCTTACCTACACCAAAACCACGTGATATGCCAATTTCTATTTACCCTTCATAAGGACCCTTTTCATCGAATCCGATCCGACTAAAGTGGGAGAGACAGACACCCGCTAGCCACCTTATGCAACTAGTGCATGTCAGTCGATGGAACCTATCTCACGTAAGCGTACGTGTAAGGTCGGTCCGGGCCGCTTCATCCCACGATGCCGCCGAATCAAGATAAGACTAGTAACGGCAAGAGAATTGAACAAATCTACGCCCACAACTACTTTGTGTTATACTCGTGCAAGATACTACGCATAGACCTAGCTCATGATGCCACTGTTGGGGAACGTAGCAGAAAACGAAAATTTTCTACGCATCACGAAGATCAATCTATGGATTCACCTAGCAACGAGGGAGAGGGGAGTGCATCTACATACCATTGTAGATCGTGAGCGGAAGCGTTCAAGAGAACGGGGATGATGGAGTCGTACTCTTCGTGATCCAAATCACCGATGATCCTAGCTCCGAAGGGACGGCACCTCCGCGTTCAACACTCGTACGGAGCGGGGACGTCTCCTCCTTCTTGATCCAGCAAGGTGGGAGGAGTGGTTGATGGAGATCCAGCAGCACGACGGCGTGGTGATGGAAGTAGCGGGATTCCAGCAGGGCTTCGCCAAGCGCTGCGGGATGAGGGAGATGTGTCACGGGAGGGAGAGGGAGGCGCCGAGGAGGCTTAGGGTGCGGATGCCCTCCCTCCCCCCACTATATATAGGGGGCCTAGGGGGTGCGCCGGCCCTAGAGATCCCATCTCTAGGGGGCGGCGGCCTACGGGGGGGGGGGG
>LR738711.1:718980631-719037113 GCA_902687465.1 Secale cereale | reverse complement strand
CCCCCCCCAAGTCAGGTGCCCCCCCACCCCTTGGGTTTCCAACCCTGGGCGCAGGGGAGGCCCATGGGGGGCGCACCAGCCCACCAGGGGCTGGTTCCCTTCCCCTTTCAGACCATGGGGCCCTCCGGGATAGGTGGCCCCACCCGGTGGACCCCCGGGACCCTTCCGGTGGTCGCGGTACAATACCGGTGACCCCCGAAACTCTCCTGGTGGCCGAAACTGGACTTCCTATATATAAATCTTTACCTCCGGACCATTCTAGAATTCCTCGTGATGTCCGGGATCTCATCCGGGACTCCGAACAACTTTTGGGTTTCCGCATACTTATATCTCTACAACCCTAGCGTCACCGAACCTTAAGTGTGTAGACCCTACGGGTTCGGGAGACACGTAGACATGATCGAGACGACTCTCCGGTCAATAACCAACAGCGGGATCTGGATACCCATGTTGGCTCCCACATGCTCCACGATGATCTCACCGGATGAACCACGATGTCAAGGATTCAATCAATCCCGTATACGATTCCCTTTGTCTATCGGTATAGTACTTGCCCGAGATTCGATCGTCGGTATACCGATACCATGTTCAATCTCGTCATGGCAAGTCTCTTTACTTGTTCCGTAATACATCATCCCGTGACCAACCCCTTAGTCACTTTGAGCTCATTATGATGATGTCTTACCGAGTGGGCCCGGAGATACCTCTTCGTCATACGGAGTGACAAATCCCAGTCTTGGTTCGTGCCAACCCAACAGATACTTTCGGAGATACCTATAGTGTACCTTTATAGCCACCCAGTTACGTTGTGACATTTGGCACACCCAAAGTATTCCTATGGTATCCGAGAGTTGCACAACCTCATGGTCTAAGGAAAGGATACTTGACATTGGAATAGATTTAGCATACGAACCACACGATCTTGTGCTAGGCTTAGGATTGGGTCTTGTCCATCACATCATTCTCCTAATGATGTGATCCCGTTATCAATGACATCCAATGTCCATGGTAGGAAACCGTAACCATCTGTTGATCAACGAGCTAGTAACTAGAGGTTTACTAGGGACACGTTGTGGTCTATGTATTCACACATGTATCACTGTTTCCGGATAATACAATTTAAGCATGAACAATAGACAATTATCATGAACAAGGAAATATAATGATAACCATTTTATTATTGCCTCTAGGGCATATTTCGAAAAAGGCACTGGATCAATATGTTAGTCCCAAAGACAATATAAAATGCTGCCAAAAGTGTATGAAAGTTGTATAATATTGGCATGGAACAACAAAAAACTATAGATACGACGGAGACGTGTCAGCATCCCCAAGCTTAATTCATGCTTGTCCTCGAGTAGGTAAATGATAAAAAAAGATATTTTTTTATGTGGAATGCTACCTAGCATAATCTTGATCATATAATCTAATCATGGCATGAATATTAAGACATGGGTGATTCAAAGCAATAGTCTATAATTTGACATAAAGACATCAATACTCATGCATCCCAACAAACAAGTATGTCTTTCAAAATATCAATGCTAAAGAACGATATCCCTGCAAAATCATATAGTCTTATCATGCTCCATCTTCTTAACACAAAGTATAAAGAGTAAAATGCATCATAGGTCCTAAAACTATTGGAGGCGTGTCAATTTAGTCATATAACTTTGAAACTGCAGTTTTTGGTCCTAAATCTATTGCAGATGTGTCAGTTTTAGTCCTATAACTTCAAAACTGCAGTTTTGGTTCACAAAACTATTGGAGGTATGTCAGTTTAGTTCTATAACTTCGAAACTACTCCCTCCGTCCCAAAGTTCTTGTCTTAGATTCATATAGATAGGGAAGTATCTAACACTAAAACGTGACTAGATACATCTGTATTTAGACAAATCGAAGACAAGAATTTTGGGACAGAGGGAGTACAATTTTGGATCCCAAAACTAACTAAGTTTGTTAAGCTTGCATGGCCAGCATCTATGGTGCATTTTTTTCAAATGATTCCTTTATATGTGTTTACTTCCCAAAACTGGTCCATACACTTCCATGGTGTTGTGTGTGTTGCAACCTGCACACACACACACACACACACACACACACCACCTGCATGGTCATGAGCTATAGGGCAATCTTGCTGAGAGGTTTGGCGCGGCCAACGGGGAGACCCTGATCCAGTCTACATGGAGGACGACATCCCTCTCCCTCGACGAGGCCGCCGGGAGATCCCGAGCCAATCCGGATGGAAGACGCCATCCCACCCCACTTTCTTTGTCTCGCATGGCATCATCATTGCCCTACACTCTTCCCGTAGAGCTCGTCGTGCAAGTTGTTGTTTAGGCACGAACATGACCACAAGTGGGACTTGTCGTTGTTGTCAAATGATGCGGAGGAGTGTGCAGAAACAGCGAAGCTGATGCAAAGGTGGGCGAGAGTGACGAATGTCCGCGCACGACCATTCGACACGGTCACCCCACCAGCGAGGCGAAGAGAAGATAACGCTGCGGCCCATGGGTTCGACCCCAGTCAAGCCACCAACAGGCCGCAGCGCATACGGCAGCCCAACAGGAGGTTTGCCGGGCCCGAATGGGCCAGCTAAGGCTCAGCTCGCCCCTCCCTCACCTACTTCTACCCAAAGGCAGACAAAAACGACATTCGGTTGGATCAGAACGAGACGGCGGCTCTCTTCCCTTTCCCCTTTCTTCTTCCTCCTCGCAAGAACAGCTGAGCTGATTGTAACCAATTCGAGATTGTATGTGAGATTGAGTATAGATCGATTGGGACCTAACAACGCAGCCCCAGCAACAGCCATAGGTGGATAACAGTTGGACGTTGTGCGACATGTCATTCCGCTACTGTGGGTTGAGGCTAAGATGATTGGTCAACTTTCCTCGCTGGAGCTCAAGCCATCATGCCATTGATGGCTGCAGTTTCGGAGTTATAGGACTAAACTGACACACCTGCAATGTTTTTAGGACCTAAAACTGCAGTTTTGAAGTTATAGGACTAAACTGACACACTTCCAATAGTTTTAGGACCAAAAAGTGCAGTTTCAAAGTTATAGGACTAAACTGACACACCTCTAAAACTTTTAAGACTTATGATGCATTTTACTCAAGTATAAATCATGCACTACCCCGGCGTCAGCCAAGCAATTGGTTCATATTTTTTAACACGCTTCAACATATTCAACTCCCATGCAATACATGAGTGTAGGCCATGGACATAACACTATCGGTGGAATAGAATGCGGTGGCAGAGATAAATATGGAGAAGACAAAAAGGAAGATAGTCTCACATCGACGCGTCTAATCAACGGGCTATGGAGATGCCCCTCAATTGACGTCAATGCGAGGAGTAGGGATTGCCAAGCAACAAATGCACTAAGTGTTGGGGAACGTTGCATGGGAAACAAAAAAATTCCAACGCTCACCAAGATCCAAAGGAGATGACCATCTACGGGAGGAGAGATTGCATCTACATACCCTTGTAGATCGCTACGTGGAAGCGTCAAGAAATGCGGTTGATGTAGTCGAACGTTGATGTCGCTTAAAGCTACGTCGGTTTTTCCCCAAAGAGGAAGGGATGATGCAGCACAACGACAATAGGTATTTCCCTCAGATGTGAAACCAAGGTTATCGAACCAGTAGGAGAACCAAGCAAGACAACGTAAACAACACCTGCACACAAATAACAACACCTCACAACCCGACTTGTTAAAGGGGTTGTCAATCCCTTTCGGGTAACGAACGTGAGAGAGAGATAAATATTGGTAGATTGGTTGATAAATAAGATAAATTACAACAAGGTATTTTTGGGTTTTTGGTTTAGTAGATCTGAAAATAAAAGCAAAGGCAAATAGATCTCAAAGGCAAGTATATGAGGAAGAAGACCCGGGGGCCGTAGGTTTCACTAGTGGCTTCTCTCGAGAAAATAAGCAATGGTGGGTAAAAAAATTACTGTTGGCCAATTGATAGAACTTCAAATAATCATGACGATATCCAGGCAATTATCATTACATAGGCATCACGTCCAAGATTAGTAGACCGACTCCTGCCTCCATCTACTACTATTACTCCACACATCGACCGCTATCCAGCATGCATCTAGTGTATTAAGTTCATGGGAAATCAGAGTAATGCATTAAGAACGAGGGCATGACGTAGACAAGATCCGTTTATTTATGGCGTTAGATATGGATCTCGTTGTTTTATCCTTAGTGGCAACGATACATACGTGTCGGTTCCCCTTCTGCCACTGGGATCAAGCACCGTAAGATCGAACCCACTACCGGGCAGCTCTTCCCATTGCAAGATAAATAGATCAAGTTGGCCAAACAAAGCCCAATATCGGAGAAGAAATATGAGGCTATAAGCAATCATGCATATAATAGATCAAAGAAACTCAAATAACTTTCATGGATATAAAAAGATAGATCTGATCATAAACTCAAAGTTCATCGGATCCCAACAAACACACCGCAAAAAGAGTTACATCATATGGATCTCCAAGAGACCATTGCATTGAGAATCAAAAGATAGAGAGAGGAAGCCATCTAGCTACTAACTACGGACCCAAAGGTCTACAAGGAACTACTCACGCATCATCGAGAGGCACCAATGGAAGTGGTGAACTCCTCCATGATGGTGTCTAGATTGGATCTGGTGTTTCCGGGCTCTACGACGGTTGGATGAATATTTCATCGACTCCCATAGGGTTTCTGGAACATTGGGGTATTTATAGAGCAAAGAGGCAGTCCGGGGGGCACCCGAGGTGGGCACAACCCATCAGGGCGCGCATGGGCCTCCTGGCGCGCCCTGGTGGGTTGTCCCCTCCTCGGGTCTCCCCCGAGGTGCCACTAGGGCCCATAGTGTTCCTTCTGGCCTAAAAAAATCTCCAAAAAGTTTCGCGGTGTTTGGGCTCCGTTTGATATTGATTTCCTGCAATGTAAAAAACATGCAGAAAACAGCAACTGGCACTTGGCACTATATAAATTGGTTAGTACCAAAAATTGAGATAAAATGATTGCAAAACATCCAAGAATGATAATATAACAACATGGAACAATCAAAAATTATAGATACGTTGGGGACATATTATCATCCTCAAGCTTAACTCCTACTCGTCCTCGAGTAGGTAAGTGATAAAAACAGAATTTTTGATGTGGAGTGCTGTTTATCCAGTCATATCATATTATTTTCTTTATAGCATGGACATTTGGACTTTTATACGGTTCAAAGCAATAGTCTAGTTTTGACATAATAATTTAGATACTCAAGCATATGAACAAGCAACCATGTCTTTCAAAATATCAATGCGAAAATAAGTTATCCCTAGCCCATTATGCTCATCCATTGATCCATTCATGAAACACACTCGCATATTAGTTACACCAAATGCTCAAGTACGATCATAGTGTTTCCTAGTTGGTGCTTGTAAGAGAAGATGGAGACTCGGATTCAAAAATAAAAATTGCATAAGTAAAAGAAAGGCCCTTCGCAGAGTGAAGTAGGGATTTGTGGAGGTGCTAGAGCTCAAAGCTTAAATTGAGAGATAATTTTTTTTGGGAGGTATACTTTTCCACCAGCGAGAACGACTTGAGGTTCCCAACACTTTCCATGCTAGATATATCATAGGCGGTTCCCAAACAGAAAATAAAGTTTACTCCTTTTCCACCAAACTTTCACAAGCCATGGCTAGCAGAAACCACGGTTGCCTTCCATACCAACACTTTCCAAGGAATTTATTATTTGACAACATAAAGTAAATTTGTTTTTCATTTAGGGACTAGGCATCCCTAATACCTTTGTCATACTCTCGTGCAATGACAAGTGAATAAACACTAGTCATGAGAATAACACATCCAGCATGGAAAATATTGACCACGCTTCACCGCCTCGTGAGCGGTACATGCACACAAAAGGGAAATTTATTTTGAAAATTAGAGATGGCACATACAAATTTGCTTAGAACGGTAAGGAAACACCGTATATAGATAGGTATGGTGCACTCATATGGCAAAACCGGGATAAGAGATTTTGGATGCACAAGTATAATCATACTTAGTGCAAAATGAAGGCTAGCAAAAGACTAGGAAGCGACCAACCATGAAACAAATAATCTCGTAAGCGAACAATGACCATAAATAACACCGAATAATGCAACAAAAGTAGAATATAATTTCATTGCATAATTATTGACTTTCGTGCTTGCATGGGGAATCACAAACTTTAACAATAGTATTCTTACTAAAGCACAATTCATCAACATGACTCACATATCATACAACAACAAGATCCTATCCCTAGGTAGGCCAAGGGTCACTGAGAGGAGGCCTAACCCTAAGCCGCCGCCGCCACAACTACAGTCGTCTCCTCGGTCCCCCTCCTCTTTCCCGTCCGGCGGCCTCGTCAGTGGCAAGAGGAGAGGGGACCCATCCGTCTTGTTTTTATTTTCTTAGGTTTTTGTTTCTCCGGCGGCATCGACGAGGTGGTGGCGACGATGGCGTGTTTGAATAAAGTCTCTCTGGTCTCTCCCTACCTCGACGACATCCGATCCGGCGTCGGCGAAGAGCCTGTGAGAGTTTGTGTCCCCAGATCGGTTGGTTTCCTTCAGATCTTGGTAGTTCGTGTTTTTGTCAAGGAGTGCTTTTGGCCAGCGTTTGGTGTGGCGACTATGACATCTTCTTTTGTGTTGTTATGTGGCTTAACTCAGTTTCTCCAAACCTCTGAACTGGTGGTGGTGGATTGCAAGCCTGTTCTGCTTGGGGTGATGCTCCAGCTGATGTTGCTTTAATGATTTTTAGATCTCGTCTCAAGGGGCGAGTGGCTATTGCGGTCTTCAAAGCCTTGTATGGCGAGGGCGTTTGCAGGTGTTGCTTTACTTTGCTGTTGGTTCAGTGCAATTTTCAATCTCCGGCGGGCAGCGCACAATCTGAGGAAGAAGAAGACTAGTATGCTTTTTAATGTAATTTTATTTTTTACTGGTCGTTCTACATCCAGTTGTCTATCCAATGTACTGGCCTTTGTTTTCCTCGATGATAATCAGATCTAAGATGCCCTATGGGTGTCTTTATTCAAAAAAAACATGACTCACATATCATATCTGTTGGGGAACGTAGTATTTCAAAAAAAAAAATCCTACGATCACGCAAGATCTATCTACTAGATGCATAGCAACGAGAGGGGAGAGTGTGTCTACGTACCCTCGTAGACCGAAAGCGGAAGCGTCTAGTGACGCGGTTGATATAGTCGAACGTCTTCGCAATCCAACTGATCAAGCACCGAATGTACGACACCTCCGCGTTCAGCACACGTTCAGCTCGATGACGTCCCACGAGCTCTTGATCCAGTTGAGCTTCACGGGAGAGTTTCGTCAGCAAGACGGCATGGTGACGGAGATGATGAAGCTAGCGGCGCAGGGCTTCGCCTAAGCACTGCAATGGTATGACCGAGGTGTGTTTCTGTGGAGGGGGGCACCTCTGTAATGCCCCAGATGTAACACTTTCCCTATATGGCAATATATAAACTTTGGCTTCATCAATTCCATTCCGGGTTCTTCTTCATTTCGGGTTTTCTTCGTTTTGTCGTGTGCGTGTGTGCATTTCATCCATGTCATGTTGTCATGTGCATTGCATTGCATTTGTGTTGTCACTTGCATCCGGTCTCACTCGTCTCTTCCCGTTGTCTGTTTTGAGTTCCGACGCTCTACGTGCCCGTGGCATCCCCGAGTCCTTCTTTCGTGTTCGGCCGTGTAACGTTTCCAGAATGGCGTGAGACTTGTCGTGTGTTGTTGTTTTGGTACGTGTAGGCCGCCTGTCAAGTTTCGTCGCGTTTGGAGTTCGTTTGGTACTCCAACGGTTAAACTAGTGGGCTAAAAGAACCTCTTCTTTGAGGCCCAAGACCCCCTCCACAATAGCCCACCAACCCAGCACAACCCTTCCCATCATCTCGGTCATCGAATTGTGATCGTGTGGCCAAAAACCGCTCCCCATTTGGACTCCCCTAGCTCCTTGTGCCTATAAAAACGTCCCCCATGCCATTTTCGTCCAAAAAACCCTAGCTCCACTCCTCCCTCGCCGCGCCGGACACGTCCGTACACCGTCGGACATGTCGAGCGACCTCCGCTCCACTCCATGGGCGACACGTGGCAGATCCGACCGCCTGCGCCGCCGGCCCGCGAGGCCCGAGGAGGGCCCGCCGCCGCCGCCGTTCCGGGCCGCGCCCCCGCGCGCCCCTCCGCCCTCCGCCTCCGCGCCGGGCCCCGACGCCGGCCACGCCCCGCCGCCGGAGAGCGCCGCCTTCCGCCGTCGGCGCAAGAGCTCCGCCGCCGGGCCTCAGCCACCGCGCCGTCGCGCGCTCAAGACCTCAGCGCCCTCCGCTGCGCCCTTCGAAGCAGCCGCGCCGCCCTTCTTCAACCCCGGCACCGCGGCCTCCTCCGGCGACCCCTCGCCTCCGGGCCCCTCGCCGCGATTCCTCGCCGGGGTCGCCGAGCTTGAAGCCGCCGACCGATCCCGATCGGAGACAGATCGCCACCGCGGATCCAGCCGAACCCTAACGGGCCGCGCCCGTTTCGCCCGCAACCCGCTCTGCGCCCGTTCGCCCGCGTTGACCCGGCCTAATCCGCCGTTGACCAGATCTAAGGTTGACCCTGTTTTCCTCTAAGTCTTTTGCTAAATTTTGTTGTTTGATAGCATTTTGTGATGGCGATAACTTTTTATGTGTATGTTCAATTTGTGCATATGATATATCGAAATGATCGTGGTGATGTGTACTACGTTTTGTTCCATTGTGTCATGCTTGTTTGAGTCCATTTAGATGTATTAATCATCATGAAAAGAGTGCTACTTGATATAAACTGCCGCTACTTGTTATTTTCATGCCATGTTCGAGATGTGATAACTTGGTGCATGTTTATCCAAATGAAGTAGATGATATGTCAAAATGTTCATCATGAGATGCTCTACATGTTGGTTGCTATAGCATGAATGTTAGAGTTCATATTGCCATGTTTATCTATATTGCAAAAGTGCATGTGGCCGTTAGGTTTTGTAACTTGTTACGAGATGCCTAGTTGAGGAGCTCGTTGCTATTGATGTGTTTGTCCCCATGTCACATGCTCATATGTTTTAGATTCTCCATCATGTGTTCTTTGCTGTGGTGCAAACCTTTTGCCATGTTATGCTTTAAGATGACTTAAAAATGCTTGCAAACATGCCATGATAATATTACTGTTTTAACACTTAGTGAAATTTCACTAAGTCTGGAATCTGTCATATCCTGATGCCATGTTTGCTTGATGCCATAGGCAAATCCATGTTAGTTTTGGGGTTACCATTGATCATTCTTTGTTGTATATGTTGTTGACTATCCATCCATGCCCTCACATGCTCATTTGGGTTGTTGTAGCTTATTTAATTCTTCCTCCCAAGTTGCTATAAAATATTACTGTCAGGTTTTTAACGTCATGATCAAAATGTTGTAGCTTGTTGCTATTGATCCATGCCTCCTATGGAGTTGATCCAATGGAGTTGTTTGCTGTAGGATATGTCTACTTCATGTCCATGGTTCTTGTCACCATGTTTGAGTGCTGTAGAGTATATATTTCTTGCTCCAAAGTTGCTATGTGGCTGTTAATTTCAGCTTTGCTTTGTTTCTTGTTTCGGGTGTATCTTTTAGTCTGTTGCTCCGTTTTGAGCAAGTCCTACATGAAACTTGTGTGGTTTTGCATGTAGAATCATAATATCATCTTGTTAACATGTTTGGAGTATGTTTGCTTGATGTTTGGGTGCATCTTGCACCGTTGCCATGCTTATCTTGTTTTGATCATATCTTCTAGACCGTAGCTCCGTTTTAAACAAACTTTATATGAAACTTGACTAGAATTTCGTGTAGATTATTTGGGTGCATGTTAACTTGCTGTTTATCAACTTTAACTTAAGGTTTGATCAGATCTGAACTAATTTCAAACTATGCATTTGAGGACTTACCGGATTTGTCTTAAGTAGTTTCCGGCCTCATTTAAACCCGTTGTTTTTTGTCTTGTTTCTCTGTGCTTCCTACCTTACCATGTTTTGCATCCTATATAGATCTGTCTTGCATCCTACTTGCTTGAGCATATTGTCATGTTTCTTGTGTTGTTCTGGTGTGCTTCCTACTTTGTCACGTTATGCATCCTAAGTGCATCATACGTGCATCCTATAGATTGTGCATTGCACCTTGTTTGATTTTGTGCCTCGTGTGTTCTTGTGTTGAGTAGAGCCGGAAGCCGAGACCGAGTACGAGAATGAGGTTACTACCGAGGTTGAGAACGAGGAGCCGTCTTACGATCCCATCGATGACTCGACAGGCAAGATGACCTGACCCAGATATCATTAGTATCTTTGCCTATTGCTAGAAGTCTCGCTCTTTAGCTTATTGCCTCGATGCCCATGTTTGTTTGTCAGCCTCCTATTGTAACCATGAATCTGTCTAACCACCCAACCTATGCAAACCTTTGATTGCCTACGTAGGCTTTGCTCAGCCCCTCTTATAGCATTGCTAGTTGCAGGAGAAGACTCGAAGATTCTTGCTTCATGTTGAAGTATTTGTTGGGATATCACACTATATATCTACTTAATGAAATCATCTATATATTGGTAATGGGTGGAAGGCTAAGCCTCTTGCTAGGTGATTTGTTCCACTCATGCCGCCCTAGGAACCGTATAAACCAGTGTTATGTTCCTTGATTATGCGTTCCTCACACGGTTGGGGTTATGGGACCCCCTCGATAAACCGCTTAGCGCTAAGGCTTTTCCAGCAAGTCCCAACATTGGTACTCCATTTGCCTAACAACTAAAACTTGCCGAGGGAGTAATTAACCCAAGGATTAATTAATCAACCCCCCAGGACCAGTGCTCGATTTGAGTGTTGGTCCAAACTAGAGCCACTTGCGGTGCCACCCAGTTCGCTGGGGTCTTCGGTATCTGTACGTACTGCTCATCCGGTCGTGGCCTGAGACGAGATACGCGCGGCTACTATCAGGGTGTCGGCACGCCGGGAGGATTTGCTGGATTAGTCTTACCTTAGTCGGAGTATCTTGAGCACGGGATTCCGAGGATACTCGAGCCTTCCCACCTTGGAGTTGCGACTCCGCGGATCGTGGGCTTGTAATGGGCCAAGTTGGAACACCCCTGCAGGGTTTTGAACTTTCGAAAGCCGTGCCCGCGGTTATGTGGCGGATGGGAATTTGTTAATATCCGGTTGTAAAAAACTTGATACCATGTTCAGAATACACTACCAGCGTGAGTAACCGTGACGGTCATTTTCCGAAAGGGGTTCGGGAAGTGAACACGGTGGGGTTATGTTTGACATGCTTAGATAGGATCACTTCATGATCACCTTGTCGCTCGTGGCACTTCTCTTCTCGCTCTTAATGCGTAAGCTAGTGCTAGTGCAGCTGCAACCTTTGTCTTTCTTCAGCCTTGTTCCACACCCAAGGCTTAGATAGTTATGCTACCCGGGAACGGGATTGCTGAGTCCTCCGTGGCTCACAGATTCTACACCACACCAGATGCAGGTACTATGGTGAACTACTCAGGTGACGGCACGCAGCTGTACTGGGAGTACGATGAAGAACGTAGTCGATACTATGTGCACTATCCCGATGATCAGTAGTGGTTTTTACTAGGGGCGATTCGAACCTGCGGCTTTATGTATTTGGTATCTTTCATTTGGATCTTCACCCGTAGTCGGGTTGTGATGTTATTTGGATGATGATTTGCTATGTAATGTATTGTGTGACGTGGCGAGTGTAAGACAACTATCCTTTTGTTTTTCATCCCTATTTTTACATGAGTCGAGCAAAGATACCGAACTTGAGATCATTCCAGAATGGGCTTATACCTTTAAGTCGTGCCTCGACACGTAGGAGGTATAGTCCCATCCTGGGCATTACAAGTTGGTATTCAGAGCCTTCTCCGACCTAGAAGCCCCCACTGATTGATCGAATCGTTGACGGTTGAGTCTAGGCACACGCTTAAAAATGTTTTGAGTCCTATATATATATCGGAGAGTAGGATTTCTTTTGCTCCTCATCTCTTTTCACTCTGGTGAGGACTCCTGACGATTACTCTTGTCTCTTCTACTCTCAAAATTTCACCAATTTTTTTTTAGGAATCTCGCGAGTATTGTTTGGATTGTTCCGATGTCTTTGTGACGAGAACATTATTCTCGATGCCTCCTGTCATTTAGGGGTTGTGGCAGTGTCCCGGGGAGTTGAGCTCCGAGGTGTTGTCGTCACAAATATATCGCATCAGTTTTGGAATACTTAAGACGGCCGACATCGAAAACTCTCCTATGCGGTTAGTGGCAAGATAACCCCGACGTCACCCAGTACTTGGGAGGTAGTTCGGGAGTATTGCCATAGCTTGTATAGTAGATGCGTTTCGAAGGTCCGAGGTAGACGGTTTCCGGAAATAACTGGTTATGTGTTGAAGGATGGATACAGCTAGATGTAGGATTAGAGTTGAGTGCGCAATGCTTCCATTGTATCCCCAACACTTGATTGCATAACTGGAAACTTTCGGAAATTAATAGGTGGGTTCATCTAGTCGCTCATAGGCATTCTTCCAACGAATGCATGATATGGAGTTTGGGGTGCTACATTGAGTGAAGTAGTTTTTGGGCATTTGTTCCGATCGGGAGTTGCATCTTAAAGGGTCCTTGGCTATGCTGATCCAGGGATTGCAAAACCCTTTTGTAACACGTTCCATAAGCTTTCAGCACGAATTTGTCCAACGAAGCTTCTATCTTGTATTTGTTCTATCTGCTCCTTGTTGTTTTTTTAATTTACCTTTTGTTCTCCCAAGTGGCTTCTCGTGAAGATTGTTGTTACTATTAAACTGTGAATTTCACGTTCATCTTGTTCGAATGATTCTTGTGAAGACTATGTTGGAATTTCTAGCCGTTGATTCAGCTTATATATTCTTTCAATCAATGGCTAATAGTTGTCATCCTGTCGGTGTACAAAAAGAGGGTTACACTTTTTGTACCCCTATGACTGTGCATGGGCAGTCTGAGCCGCGGGCACCACCACACCAAGCATGGCAAGGGAGGTGAGCCGGGGTAAGACCGAAGCTTGATGGAGACTGGAACAACGCCAAGAACAAGACCACAAAGAGCAAAGGGACGAAGCGGCTCTCCCCGGCAAGATCCTTGCCGGGGCCGGCTCTGGCAGCCCTGGCAAGACCCTTGCCGCGGCAGCTCGCCCCGCGCCTACGGAGCGGATCACCCTTGAGTCAACCGCCCCCATGGGGCCAGGATTCAGGAGATATCCCCGTGGTGGCATGCAGATCTTTGTGAAGACATCCAAGATCAGATACAAGTTAAGAAGACAACGACCCTTGGCAGGATCCCAGCCAAGGAGAACTACAAGGCCCCCGGCAAGCACCTTGCCGGGGATGACAGCAGGCGCCACGGAAGGACCCTTGCCGAGGACACCCATAGGGCCACCATCAGGCCCGCACCAACTGGGTTCCACTGACCCACGCAGCTGCCGACCCGACCAGCTGGACAGGCTCCTGCGTGGCAACCCACAGATCTTCGTGGAGACCCGCCGTTGCGCCACCTCAGCTGCCTGTCTGCCTACATGGCACCTCAGGCACGGCTGGCCAGGGCACGTGTCAACACGAGGAGGGGCGGTGACGGACAAGACGGACGTCTCCCCTCGTCCCCGATAAAGCAAGGACACCTAAGCTCAGTGCATTAAATGCGCCTTGACCTGTAATGCGAGGGATAACCTTGCATCACTGTACCCTTTCCACCTCCTGTGTGCCACTGTGGCAACCCCCTTTTTCCTATAAAAGGAGGCCCGAGGCGACCAGGAGGAGGATTCGGCTTTTTAGAACTCCTCACGACTCTTTTGGAGCTCCTCACTAGCTGAAGAACACAAACATATAATCCACCAAACCTAGGGTTTTACGCATCTTTGCGGCCCGAACCTGGGTAAAGGAACCGTGTCCTGACTATCAGATCCGCTCTTCACTCAACCCCGCGCCCCGCAACCGTAGTAGGGATTCTTGTGATCCCATAGGTGTCGATCCAAATACACCGACATCTTTGGCGCGCCAGGTAGGGGGCGCAGTTGTGAGAATCGGCTCTAGTGGTTGGCCCGACGCTCTCTCGTCTTCGTGGCCCTTCGAGGAGGCCGGAAGACCTGCGCTCAAGCGACTGCAAATAAAAGCTAAGTTACATCGAACCTTGGATACTTCTACCCTATTATTTAAAGTTATTATCCTCGGAGCTGTCATTCTTTGTGAAAAAAGAAACCTGCACGCAAATGGGGCCCTTCCCGATCGGCAACGCCTTTGTTCTGTTTCGAGTCTGCTCAACAGTTCAGACGGCTGCGTTGGAAACGGTAGGGTAGCCTTCCGCAATTGACAAAGCTCTCGACTCTGACTCGAGTCAAACTCGACACTTCGAGCGGCTGCATTAAGAGTGGCAAGGTGGCGGACCTGGCAGACGCTCGCCCGGCAGGCCAATGGGGGCCCGTCCCCAAGATGCCGCCTTGGGTATTTCGCACCGGCAAGCCTACCAAGTTAACGTAGGGTGGACACACAAAGAGGCAGCAAATAGGAAAATAACATGCATGATTCTAAAGATGTTTCAAAGTTATATTACATCATGCCATCGCTGCGGTTCTAACTAAAGATAAAATTTGTTTTGGTCATGAACCCGCAGTGGCAAGGAAAAACGGGATGCCTAATCCCGGCGCTGGCCCTCCACCCTCTTGATTTCGTCGATGCGGCTGATGACGGGCTTGATGCGCTCCTTGAGCGCCGTGAGGTTGGCATCCTCCGACAAGCTGTCCATCACGGCTTGGAAGTCGAGGGCGGGGTTCCAGAACG
Source organism: Secale cereale (assembly GCA_902687465.1). NCBI lineage: Eukaryota > Viridiplantae > Streptophyta > Magnoliopsida > Poales > Poaceae > Secale > Secale cereale. Next base: position 719,022,229 of record LR738711.1, on the reverse strand, counting down.
CCACCTTGGTGAGGACCTTGGTCATGACCCCCCGGCAGAGCCGCCGGGCCTCCCCGGCGAGCGTGGCCGTTTTGTTGGAGTGAAGATCAGTCAAGGCACTGAGGACGCCCTCGAAGAACAGGGTCAGCTTGGCGTTGACGGACCCGCTCCATTCAGGGGCATACCTCACGTTTGGTATCCCCATGAGGGCCAACTGTGAGGTAACCCTGCCGGCGATGTCCTCCAGCCGGCTGATCCACCTGTTCTCCTCCACCACGTATTCTTGGTGGGAGGCGCCCTCGTCCGCCCGCAGCTGCTTCTCCTCCTCCAGGCTCTTGGCCAAGGCCTCCTCCCGAGCAGAGCTCTCCGCCAACATCTTCTCGAGATTCTCCAGCCTCAGCCTGAGATCTCTGATGGAGTTTTGCGCCTCGGAGAGCTCCCCAGTCCTGCTGATGATCGCTCCCTGCGCCTCTGTCAAGGTGCAGTTGAGCCTGTTCTTCTCGTCGGATAGCCTGAGGGCCTGCTCCTTCAGCCCGTCCCGTTCCACCTCCAGCTCTTGTACCTTGCTGGCATGGGCCAGGCCTTAGGCATCGAGCGCCTCTTTGTGCCTCTGCCCCAGCTCACGAGTCCGCCGCTCGACAAGAGCCTCGAGCTCCTCATCCTTGCCGCAGAGCGTTGCGGCAAGCTTCGCCTCACGCGCAGAGAGGTCTTCTTCCTGGGAATCAAGGGTGGCTTGATGCTAGTTCTGGGCGGCCTCCGCCACGGCAACCAAGTTCGCTGCCTCTTCCTGGGCCTTCTCGATGTCGGCCATCTTCATGATAAGCTCAGCATTACGCTTGGCCGGTTCTTCCTGGAAGGCCCTCTGCTCCTCGCGGGACTGGTGGAACCAGGTTTGCGCCTCAGCGACACGCGCCTGGAAGTCCACCTCCGCGTCGTCTACCGCTGTCGTTTTGGACTTAACTTTGTCCAGACGGGCACGGTAGAGCGCCTGGAGCTTCCGGAAGTTGGCCCCCATGGCCCGGAAGAGCTGCCCTTCTGGAGAGCCGTCGCCTCCGGCGCCCGGCTCATCAACGACCTCGAGCTCGGTGGCGGCAAGCACCTCGCCATCAAAGACTTCCCCTCCGGCAGGCGCCCGGGAGCTTGACGCCCCGGAAGAGGTTGTCACCCACCTTCAGATACCTGCCGAGGCCCGAGGTCACGGAGAAAGAAGGCTAGTCATCAATCGCCTCTTCCTCGGCTGCGGCCTTGCCGGCCTCCCCGACAGGCCCACCGCCGGCACCCTCAGCGGCGCCTCTGGCAGCGTCCTCGGTGGCCTTATCTGCGGCGGCCCTGGCGGCGTTCTCGGCAGCCTCCTCGGCGGTGATCTTGTCGGCCTCCGCTGCGGCCTCCTCGGCAACCTCCTTGATGACGGCGTCCACGTCCTCCGCATCCGTTGAAGGAGGGCCTGGACCATGATGAGGATGATGAAGTCAAGAAAAAGCGCAAGGGAAAAGCAAAGACAAAAGACAGGCGACTCACCAGCGCCGGGCTGTGAAGCGGAAGTTCCCTCCCCGCCGGCGTCGGACGCCGGGGCCGGGCCACCATCGCCCAAGTTCCCCTCCTCCTCCATGCGTGTGGGCTCCATGCTTGGTGCCCTTGCCGGGGACGCCCCTCGTGGCGGCGTGGTCGATGGAGGTGGTGTGTTGGGAGTAGCCCCGTGCGGCTCCTCCTGCCGCTGCTCCCGTCCTACAGAACCGGCGAGGTCAGCACCTTTAGCATCAAACGCCTACTGCATGTCGAGCGAGAAGAGGTTGGCGGACTTACGCTGGGGGCTGTGCCGGGGGCTGCCGTCGGAGCTGCTCAACACCACAAGTGGTGTCCCTGAAGCCCCAGCCGAGGGCTGGTTGCTCGCCGAAGCTTTGGCCCTCTTTACCCTCTGGGCCAGCGTCTCTGCGTCCTTGAAAGAAGCAAAAACAAATCAAGATGAGTGGCATGGTCTAGGGAGATGGAAATGACGATAAGGAATGGAATACTTACTCGTCGTCCATCTCCTCCTCCTCCGCCGTTTTCCTCTTCCTCTTCGGGCTGAGGGGCCCGAGGTCGAAGGGGAACTCCGCGTCGCCCTCCGAATCGACGTCTGCCGAGGGAGGCGAAGAAGGGGGCGGAGTTTGTGCGTGCCTCGACAAAGAGAGAGCTGCCGCTTTCTTCTTCTCGGTGGCCTTCGTCGACCTCTTCGCCACCGTGGCCCTCGTGAGGCGCCCGGACCCCTCCAGGGCCAATTGAGGCTACGTAGTCTTGCCGGGCCGGACCGGCTCGCCGGAACAGGCCCGCCGCAAGACTCGCCCTCTTCCCCTGGCTGGCACCGGGCCAGCCGCCGCGTCCTCCTCCGACGACGACTCGTCGGCCACGTCTTCAACCAGTGGAGCTCCGGTGCTGGCGCTGCTAGCCTCTCCTGCAGCCGCCGCCCACTGGGCGAACTCCTCCTCCTCCTCCGCAGCCGCGCTGTCCTGGTCCTCCATACCTCCAGCGCTGCCGGCCTCCCTAATGAGCTGCGCCTCCCTCACCCTAGCGGCGATGTAGTCCAGCTCCTCCGGGGTGGTGTCCCTGACAAGCCACCGCTCGGCGTCAGGATCGACGCACACCTCGACCAGAGTGTCAAAGAACTGCTGCACGACCTCGTCCTTCGGCTCCTGCTAGCTCAGGACGGGGCCGTGCGCGCTGCATTCCGACATCATGGCAACGATCTCAGACTAGCGCGAATTGTTGCACAGCGGGACCACTCCCGCTGGCAGCTTGAAGAGCTGCCCCTTGACGGCCTTGCCGGCCTTTGCGACAGCCTTCGCAGCCTTGCCGGTCCGCTCGACCTCGCCATCGCGACCCACATCCAGCTGGAAGAGCCGCTGACAGAAATGGCCGTGTCCCATCACTGTGAGGTTGTGGTCGAGGCCAGGGCGGAGCCGCATGACGTCAGCCGGGTTCCTGAAGAGCCAGGCTGGCCTCCCCTTGTTGTGCAGCGGGGCGATCCGACGGCGAATGAAATCCGCCCCGATCATCTCGAGGGTGAGCCCGGCCTGGACGAGCCGGTTGATCCTGGTGAAGGCAACAGTGAGCCTCCCGTCGGCGGCGTCGACGTCGCTCCAGTCGCTGCCACGGACCGGCGGCGCCCGGCGGACCCTGCAGAATGTTGGCGGCTCGTCTTCCTCAATCCAGCACCACCGGCCGCGCCATTCGTCCCACCTCTCCTTCACGGCGCCCTCCGGGTACACTACCTTGGCTCTCGGAATCCAGGTGATGCATCCAAAGACTGCGCCTCCCAGCTGGATCCGAGGGGTGAAATAGTGGCGGAAGAGCGCCGTATTGGGCTGCACTCCGACGAAGCCCTCATAGAGGTGCGCGAAGAAAGCCATGCACGCCACCGCATTTGTGGTAAAATCCAAAAGGCGGAAGCCAAAAGTGTGCATGACGTCACAGAAGAAATCGGAGAAGGGGGGACACAACCCGCAAGAGAAGTAATCAACAAAGAAAGGGTACCGATTTGAGCCAGGTTGGGCGCAAGCGGCCGGAATGACGTGCGTCGCCGGATGGCCCAAGCCTTTCCCCCCCCCGTCTCTGCCCCCCAAAGGGGTTTGAAGGTGGCCCGGAGCTCGTGGACATCGACCGACGATGGGATGAAGAAAGCGGCCTTTGTCCGATCCCCCGTAAACACGCCCTCCGGCGGCGCCACAGGCCCGGCTCCCTTGGCCGCCCCTTTGCCCTTGGCGGGTTTGGACGCCATAGCGACTGAGTGGGAGGGCTGAGGGAAGGGGATGGCGAAGCAACGGCGACAGGCAACGGCGAAGGCTTCAGAAGGAAGGAAGAAAGGGAACAACGGCACTGAGATTGGAAGAGGCGCGAGGAAAATAGAGGAAGTAAGCAGCGCGCTCGCGGTTATTCCTTTTTATGGGGGAAGACGCGGGCCGCCTCCTTTCGCATTTACTGCGACATGACGCATGCCTGTGGAAACCGCCCCACGCATGCCGCCCACGTCACGCACGCCCCTCCACCCCGCGCCGCGTGTGCGGGTCGTGGGAGGCGCAGCGCGCGGAAATTTTTACCACGGTGAAAACCGCCCCGCATGCCCGCACACCATTCTGGGCCTGGCCCAACAACGTGTCGCGCTTATGTGTGGCCCATGCCCGGGGGCTCCTGTCGGTGTACAAAAAGAGGGGTACACTTTTTGTACCCCTATGACTGTGCATTGGCAGTCTGAGCCGCGGGCACCACCACACCAAGCATGCCAAGGGAGGTGAGCCGGGGTACCGAAGCTTGATGGAGACTGGAACAACGCCAAGAACAAGACCACAAAGAGCAAAGGGACGAAGCGGCTCACCCCGGCAAGATCCTTGCCGGGGCCGGCTTTGGCAGCCCCGGCAAGACCCTTGCCGCGGCAGCTCGCCCCGCGCCTACGGAGCGGATCACCCTTGAGTCCACCACCCCCATGGGGCCAGGATTCGGGAGATATCCCCGTGGTGGCATGCAGATCTTTGTGAAGACATCCATGATCAGATACAAGTTAAGAAGACGACGACCCTTGGCAGGATCCCAGCCAAGGAGAACTACAAGGCCCCCGACAAGCACCTTGCCGGGGATGACAGCAGGCGCCACGGCAGGACCCTTGCCGGAGCCCCGGCAAGGCCCTTGCCGAGTACACCCGCAGGGCCACCATCAGGCCCGCACCAACTGGGTTCCACCGACCCGCGCAGCTGCCGACCCGACCAGCTGGACAGGCTCCTGTGTGGCAACCGACAGATCTTCGTGGAGACCCGCTGTTGCGCCACCTCAGCTACCTGTCTGCCTACATGGCACCTCAAGCATTTCTGGCCAGGGCGCGGTTCAACACGAGGAGGGGCGGCGACGGACAAGACAGACGTCTCCCCTCGTCCCCGATAAAGCAAGGACACCTAAGCTAAGCGCATTAAATGCGCCATGTCCTGTAATGCGAGGGATAACCTCGCATCACTGTACCCTTTCCACCTCCTGTGTGCCACTGTGGCGACCCCCTTTTTCCTATAAAAGGAGGCCCGAGGCGACCAGGAGGAGGATTCGGCTTTTTAGAACTCCTCACGACTCTTTTGGAGCTCCTCACTAGCTGAAGAACACAAACATATAATCCACCAAAGCAGGAGTAGGGTTTTACGCATCTTTGCGGCCCGAACCTGGGTAAAGGAACCGTGTCCTGACTATCAGATCCGCTCTTCTATCAACCCCACGCCCCGCAACCATAGTAGGGATTCTTGTGATCCCATAGGTGTCGATCCAAATAAACCGACAATGTCATTCAGGATGGCTCCTAAAAAGGTTCCCAACGCTAACCCAGAGGGGGAAGAGGATCATGATCGTCCTCCTTCCCCTCCTCCTCCGTCTGAGGCCTGGAGAGCAATTATGCAAGCGATGAACCAGAACACCCAGATGCTTATTTAAATGATGCAGAACATTCAAGCAAATCAAGAAAATCAGGGTGCTCATGGGAACCAAGGCCAAGGCAATTTGTTCAACCAACCTCACTTTGCTACGCTCAACCAGTTTCTGGCAAACCAACCAAAGGCATTCAGTTACTGTGTGGACCCTCTAGGTTCTGAAGACTGGATAACAGATATCAAGAAGCATTTCGAGTGCAGTAACGTCAGGCCCGAGGACTATGTGAAGTTTGCAGCCTTCCAACTCAAGGACCAAGCCGCTGATTGGTGGCAGCAGTACAAAGATTCCAGAGAAGGACGTGTAATCTCCTGGGATGACTTCTGCAAGGACTTTCGCTCTCATCACATTCCAACAAGTGTCATCGAGGGTATGCATGAGCAATTCCGCAACCTGAAGCAAGGCTCAATGACTGTCTACCAATATAATGTCAAGTTCTAGAACCTTGCCCGCTATGCCAAGCAAGACATCCGAAATGCCAAGAGCAAGATCTATCAGTTCCGTGGTGGTCTGAAGGATGAACTCCAACTAGCTCTCACCTTGTTCGAGCCTGATGAGTTTGATCAATTCTATAACATGGCACTTAAGCAAGAGGCAGCCCAGCTCAAGATGGAAGCTTCCAAAAAGAGGATCAGAGACGCTGTTCACTCCTCCTCTTCTTCCCAAGTGGTCGCAAAGCAACAGAAGTTTTGGGTTCCACCTCCTCCAGTGATCCGAGCTCCCAACAACAACAACAAGAATTCTGGTGGCCGTGGTTTCTCCCACCCACCCAACCCAAGCAATCAGTCAAAAAATCACTTTCAAGCTTCAAAGTCAAGTGCTCCTTATCACCGTCCTCTCTCAGAAGTGATTTGCAACAAGTATGGCCAGAAGGGTCACTATGCTAACAAGTGCCCCAACCCAAGGCGCCTCCCGCCTCCTCCACCTGTCAGCACTGCTATTGTCAAGCACAATCCCAAGGTTGCAAGAGTGAATCTGATGAATGCAGCTCAAGCAGAGAATTCTTCAGATGTGATACTTGGTAATATTCCAGTTAACTCTATACCTGCTAAAGTATTGTTTGATTCGGGTGCATTGCTTTCTTTTCATTTCAAGACCATTTGTTGCCAAGCATGAATTCGTTACTCAAGTGTTGCCAAAGCCTTTGAGCATTATTTCTCCTGGATTGCAAATGTCCTCTCGGGTGCATGTTCCGGATGTATCTATTCGCATGGGTGATTACCGCTTTCTGGCTTCTCCGGTTGTTCTCGGTAACTCCGACATTGATCTTATTCTGGGGATGGATTGGCTTTCTCAGCATGATGCTCACATTGATTGTGCAAATAAGGAAGTCAAGCTTACTCATTCCGACGAAGACGTGATTATCTTCGCCTCTTGAGATAACACAATCAGGCTATTCTCTCTCAATGACAAGAGCGAGATTAATGCCATCTCTTAAATTCCGGTGGTCAATGAATATGAAGATGTTTTCCCTGAAGAGCTTCCAGGCATGCCTCCGCATCGTCAAGTTGAATTTGTCATTGAACTCGAGCCTGGTACTGAGCCAGCATGTCGGCGTCCATACAAGCTTTCCCCTGAAGAGTTGAAGGAGTTGAAGAAACAGCTTGATGAACAAGAGCGTTTGGGTCTAATCAGGCCTAGCACTTATCCTTGGGGTTGTGGTGTCTTATTTGTCAAGAAGAAGGATGGCACGGAGCGCCTTTGCGTTGATTACTGGCCATTGAACAAGAAGACAATAAAGAACAAGTATCCGCTCCCCAACATCTATGAATTGTTCGAGCAGCTCAAAGGAGCTAAAGTGTTCTCAAAGCTCGATCTTCGGATGGGTTATCACCAGATCCATATCCACGAAGAAGATATTCACAAGACTACATTCAGAACAAGCTACGGCTCCTATGAATATACAGTCATGTCTTTTGGCCTCGCTAATGCTCCACCCACCTTCTCGAGAATGATGCACTACATATTCAACCCCTACACCAACGAATTCGTGCTTGTTTATCTGGATGACATCTTGGTATTCTCCAAGAATGAAGAGGATCACGAAAAGCACCTCCGTCTGGTTCTCGACAGACTCCGTGAACATAAGTTCTATGCCAAGTTCTCCAAGTGCGAATTCTGGCTCGATAAGGTCTTGTATCTGGGCCATATCATCTTCGCTGACGGTATTGCGGTCAACCCCGAGAAAGTTGAAGCGATTGTCATCTGGGAACCCCCTCAGAACGTCAAGCAACTCCGAATCTTCCTTAGTCTTGCTAGCTATTGCAGAAGGTTCGTTGAGAACTTCTCCAAGATTGCCAAGCCTCTCTCCAACTTGCTGCAGAAGAATGTCAAGTACAACTAGTCTCCGGATTGTGATGTGGCATTCAAAACTCTCAAAGAAAAGCTCATCTATGCTCCAGTTCTTACCCCTCCAGATGAGTCCAAGCCCTACGAAGTATTCTGTGATGCTTCTCTTCAAGGACTTGGTGGTGTGCTAATGCAGGACAAGAAGATTGTGGCATACACTTCTCGTCAATTGAAGCCAAGTGAGAAGAACTACCGCACACATGATCTCGAGCTAGCAGCTGTGGTACACGCCTTGATCACGTGGAGACACCTTCTGTTGGGCAGAAAAGTCGACATCTTCACCGATCACAAGAGCATGAAGTACATCTTCACACAGCCGAACCTGAACCTTCGCCAGACTCGTTGGGTTGAGATGATCCAAGAGTATGATCCAAGCATCAAATACACACCTGGCAAGGCCAATGTCATTGCAGATGCCTTCAACAGAAAGGCATATTGCAACAGTCTCCTTATCAAGCCATTTCAGCCTGAGCTTTGTGAAGCATTCAGGAAGCTCAACCTCCAAGTTGTTCCACAAGGTTTTCTTGCAAATCTTCAAGTTGCTCCTACCTTGGAAGATCAGATCCGTGAGGCCCAACTTAGTGATGCTATGGTGCAGAAAGTGAAACATGGTATTGCAAAGGGTACTCCCAAATACAAGTGCTATCGCGTTGATGAGAGAGATACCTTGTTCTTTGAGGACAGACTTGTGGTTCTCAAGGGTGATCTCAGGAAGCTCATAATGAACGAAGCACATGACTCCCTCCTCTCGATTCATCCTGGAAGTTCCAAGATGTACCAAGACCTCAAGCAATCTTACTGGTGGACTCGCATGAAAAGGGAGATTGCCCAATTCGTGAATGAATGTGATGTCTGCAGAAGAGTGAAGGCAGAGCATCAACGTCCAGCCGGTCTCCTCCAACCTCTTCCTATACCCAAGTGGAAATTCGACCACATTGAAATGGATTTCGTCACTGGCTTTCCTAAGTCCAAGAAGGGGAATGATTCTATCTTTGTGGTGATTGACAAGCTTACCAAAGTAGCTCACTTCCTTCCAGTCAAAGAATCCATCAATGCAGCTCAGCTGGCAGAGTTGTACACTTCCAGAATTTTGTCGTTACATGGCATTCCTCAAGTTATCTCCTCAGACCGTGGAAGTTTGTTCACATCCAAGTTATGGGACTCCTTTCAGAAAGCCATGGGCACTAAGATCCGTTTCAGCACCGCGTTTCACCCTCAGACTAGTGGTCAAGTCGAAAGAGTGAACCAGATCCTCGAAGACATGCTCAGAGCTTGTGTCATCTCTTTTGGCATGAAGTGGGAGGATTGCCTTTCGTTTGCCGAGTTCTATTACAACAACAACTTCCAAGCAAGTGTCGGCAAAGCTCCGTTTGAAATCCTCTATGGTAGAAAGTGCCGTACTCCTCTCAACTGGTCCGAGACTGGTGAACCTCAACTTCTTGGCAATGACTTGATCTCAGAAGCCGAAGAAATGTGCAAAGTCATACGTGAGAATCTCAAGGCCGCTCAGTCGCGTCAGAAGAGCTACTATGACGGCAAGCATCGTGATTTGGCCTTCAACATTGGTGATCATGTCTATCTCCGTGTTTCTCCTATGAAAGGCACTCAAAGATTCAGTATCAAAGGCAAGCTTGCTCCTAGATACATGGGCCCTTTCAAGATCCTTGGCAAAAGAGGCGATCTAGCCTATCAACTTGAGCTTCCATCCAACTTTGCAAATGTTCATGATGTGTTTCATGTGTCTCAGCTCCGCAAGTGCTTCAAGACACCTGAACGCACCATTCCGTTTGAGGAGATTGATCTTCAACAAGACTTGTCTTATCGAGAGCACCCAGTTGCTATTCTTGAAGAAACCGAGCGCAAGACCCGCAACAAGTCAATCAAGTTCTTGAAATTTAAGTGGTCACACCATACCGACCGAGAAGATACGTGGGAATGAGAAGATCACCTTCGTTCCAAGTATCCTTCCTTCTTCCAGTCCTAGATCTCGGGACGAGATCTTTTCGTAGTAGAGGAGAGTTTGTAATGCCCCGGATGTAACACTTTCCCTATATGGCAATATATAAACTTTGGCTTCATCAATTCCATTCCGGGTTCTTCTTCATTTCGGGTTTTCTTCGTTTTGTCGTGTGCGTGTGTGCATTTCATCCATGTCATGTTGTCATCTGCATTGCATTGCATTTGTGTTGTCACTTGCATCCGGTCTCACTCGTCTCTTCCCGTTGTCCATTTCGAGTTCCGACGCTCTCACACATGCCCGTGGCATCCCCGAGTCCTTCTTTCGTGTTTGGCCGTGTAACGTTTCCGGAATGGCGTGAGACTTGTCGTGTGTTGTTGTTTTGGTACGTGTAAGCCGCCTGTCAAGTTTCGTCGCGTTTGGAGTTCGTTTGGTACTCCAACGGTTAACCTAGTGGGCTAAAAGAACCTCTTCTTTGAGGCCCAAGACCCCCTCCACAACAGCCCACCAACCCAGCACAACCCTTCCCATCATCTCGGTCGTCGAATTGTGATCGCGTGGCCGAAAACCGCTCCCCATTTGGACTCCCCTAGCTCCTTGTGCCTATAAAAAAGTCCCCCCCATGCCATTTTCGTCCAAAAAACCCTAGCTCCACTCCTCCCTCGCCGCGCCGGACACGTCCATACGCCACCGGACGTGTCCAGCGACCTCCGCTCCACTCCGCGGGCGACACATGGCAGATCCGACCGCCCGCGCCGCCGGCCCGTGAGGCCCGAGGAGGGCCCGCCGCCGCCGCCGTTCCGGGCCGCGCCCCCGCGCGCCCCTCCGCCCTCCGCCTCCGCGCCGGGCCCCGACGCCGGCCGCGCCCCGCCACCGGAGAGCGCCGCCCTCCGCCGCCGGCGTAAGAGCTCCGCCGCTGGGCCTCAGCCATCGCGCCGCCGCGTGCTCAAGACCTCAGCGCCCTCCGCCGCGCCCTTCGAAGCAGCCGCGCCGCCCTTCTTCAACCCCGGCACCGCGGCCTCCTCCGGCGACCCCTCGCCGCCGGGCCCCTCGCCGCGATTCCTCGCCGGGGTCGCCGAGCTTGAAGCGCCGCCCGATCCCGATCGGAGCCAAATCGCCACCGCGGATCCAGCCGAACCCTAACGGGCCGTGCCCGTTTCGCCCGCAACCCGACGCCCGATCTGCGCCCGCAACCCGCTCCACGCCCGTTCGCCCGCGTTGACCCGGCCCGATCCGCCGTTGACCAGATCTGAGGTTGACCCTGTTTTCCTCTAAGTCTTTTGCTAAATTTTGTTGTCTGATAGAATTTTGTGATGGCGATAACTTTTTGTGTGTATGTCTGATTTGTGCATATGATATATCAAAATGATCGTGGTGATGTGTACTACGTTTTGTTCCACTGTGTCATGCTTGTTTGAGTCCATTTAGATGTCTTAATCATCATGACAAGAGTGCTACTTGATATAAACTGCTGCTACTTGTTATTTTCATGCCATGTTCGAGATGTGATAACTTGGTGCATGTTTATCCAAATGAAGCAAATGATATGTCAAAATGTTCATCATGAGATGCTCTACATGTTGGTTGTTATAGCATGCATGTTAGAGTTCATATTGCCATGTTTATCTCTGTTGCAAAAGTGCATGTGGCTGTTAGGTTTTGTAACTTGTTACGAGATGCCTAGTTGAGGAGCTCGTTGCTACTGATGTGTTTGTCCCCATGTCACATGCTCATATGTTTTAGATTCTCCATCATGTGTTCTTTGTTGTGGTGCAAACCTTGTGCCATGTTATGCTTTAAGATGACTTAAACATGCTCGCCAACATGCCATGATAATATTACTATTTTAACACTTGGTGAAATTTCACAAAGTCTGGAATCTGTCATATCCTGATGCCATGTTTGCTTGATGCCCTAGGCAAATCCATGTTAGTATTGGGGTGACCATTGATCATTATTTGTTATATATGTTGTAGTCTATCCATCCATGCCCTCACATGCTCATTTTGGTTGCTGTAGCTTATTTAATTCTTGCTCCCAAGTTGCTATAAAATATTACTGTCAGGTTTTTAACGTCATGATCAAAATGTTGTAGCTTGTTGCTATTGATCCATGCCTCATATGGAGTTGCTCCGATGGAGTTGTTTGCTGTAGGACATGTCTACTTCATGTCCATGCTTCTTGTCACCATGTTTGAGTGCTGCAGAGTATATATTTCTTGCTCCAAAGTTGCTATGTGGCTGTTAATTTCAGCTTTGCTTTGTTTCTTGTTTCGGGTGTATCTTTTAGTCCGTTGCTCCGTTTTGAGCAAGTACTACATGAAACTTGTGTGGTTTTGCATGTAGAATCATAATATCATCTTGTTAACATGTTTGGAGTATGTTTGCTTGATGTTTGGGTGCATCTTGCACCGTTGCCATGCTTATCTTGTTTTGATCATATCTTCTAGACCGTAGCTCCGTTTTAAACAAACTTTATATGAAAATTGACTAGAATTTTGTGTAGATTATTTTGGTGCATGTTAACTTGCTGTTTATCAACTTTAACTTAAGGTTTGATCAGATCTGAACTAATTTCAAACTATGCATTTGAGGACTTACCGGATTTGTCTTAAGTAGTTTCGGTCTCATTTAAACCTGTTGTTTCTTGTGTTGTTTCTCTGTGCTTCCTACCTTGCCATATTTTGCATCCTATATAGATCTGTTTTGCATCCTACTTGCTTGAGCATATTGTCATGTTTCTTGTGTTGTTCTGGTGTGCTTCCTACTTTGTCATGTTATGCATCCTAAGTGCATCTGCAGTGCATCCTAAGTGCATCATACGTGCATCCTATAGATTGTGCATTGAACCTTGTTTGATTTTGTGCCTCGTGTGTTCTTGTGTTAAGTAGAGCCGGAAGCCGAGACCGAGTACGAGAATGAGGTTACTACCGAGGTTGAGTACGAGGAGCCGTCGTACGATCCCATCGACGACTCGACATGCAAGATGACCTGACCCTGATATCATTACTATCTTTGCCTATTGCTAGAAGTCTCGCTCTTTAGCTTATTGCCTCGATGCCCATGTTTGTTTGTCAGCCTCCTATTGTAACCATGAATCTGTCTAACCACCCAACCTATGCAAACCTTTGATTGGCTACGTAGGCTTCGCTCATCCCCTCTTATAGCATTGCTAGTTGCAGGAGAAGACTCGAAGATTCTTGCTTCATGTTGAAGTATTTGTTGGGATATCACACTACATATCTACTTAATGAAATCATCTATATATTGGTAATGGGTGGAAGGCTAAGCCTCTTGCTTGGTGATTTGTTCCACTCATGCCGCCCTAGGAACCGTATAAACCGGTGTTATGTTCCTTGATTATGCGTTCCTCACACGGTTGGGGTTATGGGACCCCATCGATAAACCACTTAGCGCTAAGGCTTTTCCAGCAAGTCCCAACATTGGTACTCCATTTTCCTAACAACTAAAACTTGCCGAGGGAATAATTAACCCGAGGATTAATTAATCAACCCCCCTGGGCCAGTGCTCGATTTGAGTGTTGGTCCAAACTAGAGCCACTTGCGGTGCCACCCAGTTCGTTGGGGGTCTTCGGTATCTGTACGTACTGCTCATCCGGTCGTGGCTTGAGACGAGATACGCGCGGCTACTATCAGGGTGTCGGCACTGCGGGAGGATTTGCTGGATTAGTCTTACCTTAGTCGGAGTATCTTGAGCACGGGATTCTGAGGATACTCGGGCCTTCCCACCTTGGAGTTGCGACTCCGCGGATCGTGGGCTTGTAATGGGCCAAGTTGGAACACCCCTGCAGGGTTTTGAACTTTCGAAAGCCGTGCCCGCGGTTATGTGGCAGATGAGAATTTGTTAATATCCGGTTGTAGAAAACTTGACACCATGTTCAGAATACACTACCAGCGTGAGTAACCGTGACGGTCATTTTCCGAAAGGGGTTTGGGAAGTGAACACGGTGGGGTTTTGTTTGACATGCTTAGATAGGATCACTTCGTGATCACCTTGTCGCTCGTGGCACTTTTCTTCTCGCTCTTAATGCGTAAGCTAGTGCTAGTGCAGCTGCAACCTTTGTCTTTCTTCAGCCTTGTTCCACACCCAAGGCTTAGATAGTTTTGCTACCCGGGAACGGGATTGCTGAGTCCACCGTGGCTTATAGATTCTACACCACACCAGATGCAGGTACTATGGTGAACTACTCAGGTGACGGCACGGAGCTGTACTGGGAGTACGATGAAGAACGTAGTCGATACTATGTGCACTATCCCGATGATCAGTAGTGGTTTCTACTAGGGGCGATTCGAACCTGTGGCTTTATGTATTTGGTATCTTTCATTTGGATCTTCACCCGTAGTCGGGTTGTGATGTTATTTGGATGATGATTTGCTATGTAATGTATTGTGTGACGTGGCGAGTGTAAGCCAACAATCCTTTTGTTTTTCATGCCTATTTTTACATGAGTCGAGCAAAGATACCGAACTTGAGATCATTCCAGAATGGGCTTATACCTTTAAGTCGTGCCTCGACACGTAGGAGGTATAGTCCCATCCTGGGCATTACAACCACACACGGCTAGAACAATGTTTCGTGTGTGTCTTTGGGTGCCCCCTGCCCCCGTATATAAAGGAGCAAGCGGGAGGTGCTGCTGGCCAAGGGGCGCGCGAGGGAGTAGTGTTCTTACTCCTAGTAGGAATAGGAACTCCCTTTTGCTATTCCTACTAGGAGTAGGAAAGGAAGGGGAGAGGAGAAGGAAAGGAGAGGGGGAACCTCCCCCTTTTCCCAGTCCAACTAGGAACCCTAGGGGGGTGAGGCCAGCCCTATGGGCAGCCCCTCTCTTTCCCTCATTGGCCCACTATGGCCCATACTCCCTCGGGTGGGTTCCGGTAACCCCCTCCGGCACTCTGGTTTTAACCAATAACACCCGAAACACTTCCTGTGTCCGAATATAGTCGTCCAATATATTAATCTTTATGTCTCGGACATTCCGAGACTCCTCGTCATGTCCGTGATCTCATTCGAGACTCTGGACTACCTTCGGTACATCAAAACTCATAACCTCATAATACCGATCGTCATCAAACGTTAAGCATGCGGACCCTAGTTCGAGAACTACGTAGACATGACCGATACTCATCTCCGGTCAATAAACAATAGCGGAACCTGGGTGCTCATATTGGCTCCTACATATTCTACGAAGATCTTTATCGGTCAAACCACATAACAACATACATTGTTCCCTTTGTCATCGGTATGTTACTTGCCCGAGATTCGATCGTCGGTATCTCAATACCTAGTTCAATCTCGTTACCGGCAAGTCTCTTTACTCGTTCCGTAATACATCATCTCGTGACTAACTCATTAGTCATTTTCTTGCAAGGCTTATTACGATGTGTATTACCGAGAGGGCCCAGAGATACCTCTCCGACACTCGGAGTGACAAATCTTATTCTTGATCTATGCCAACACCACGAACACCTTCGGAGACACCTGTAGAGCATATTTATAATCACCCAGTTATGTTGTGATGTTTGATAGCACACAAAGTGTTCCTCAGGTATTCGGGAGTTGCATAATCTCATAGTTATAGGAACATGTATAAGTCATGAAGAAAGCAATAGCAACAAAACTAAACGATCATACTGCTAAGCTATGAATGGTTCTTGTCCATCACATCATTCTCCTAATGATGTGATCTCATTGATTAAATGATAACTCATGTCTATGGCTAGGAAACATAACCATCTTCGATCAATGAGCTAGTCTAGTAGAGGCATACCAGGGACACTCTGTTTTGTCTATGTATTCACACATGTACTAAGTTTCCGGTTAATACAATTCTAGCATGAATAATAAACATGTATCATGATATAAGGAAATATAAATATCAACTTTATTATTGCCTCTAGGGCATATTTCCTTCAGTCTCCCATTTGCACTAGAGTCAATAATCTAGTTCACTTCGCCATGTGATTTAATATCGATAGTTCACATCGTTATGTGAATAACACCCAAAGTTCACATCGCCATGTGAACAACACCAAAAGGGTTTACTAGAGTCAATAATCTAGTTCACATCGCCATGTGATTAACACCCAAAGAGTACTAAGGTGTGATCATGTTTTGCTTCGTGAGAGAAGTTTAGTCAGCGGGTATGTCACATTTAGATCCGTATGTATTTCGCAAATTTCTATGTCTACAATGCTCTGCATGGAGCTACTCTAGCTAATTGTTCCCACTTTCAATACGTATCCATATTGATACTTAGAGTCATCTGGATTAGTGTCAAAGCTTGCATCGACGTAACTCTTTACGACGA
Source organism: Secale cereale (assembly GCA_902687465.1). Lineage (NCBI taxonomy): Eukaryota > Viridiplantae > Streptophyta > Magnoliopsida > Poales > Poaceae > Secale > Secale cereale. The sequence continues at coordinate 719,006,187 of LR738711.1, read as the reverse complement.
ATTCTTTATCACCTCCATAATCGAGAAACATTTCCTTAGTCATTCAGTAACTAAGGATAATTTTGACCGCTGTCCAGTGATCTACTCCTAGATAAAAATTGTACTCCCTTGCCAAACTCAGGGCAGGGCATACAATAGGTCTGGTATACAACATGGCATACTTTATAGAACCTATGACTGAGGCATAGGGAGTGACTTTCAGTCTTTCTCTATCTTCTACCTCGGTCGGGTTTTGAGTCTTACTCAACTTCATACCTTGCAACACAGGCAAGAACTCTTTCTTTGACTCTTCCAATTTTGAACTGCTTCAAAAACTTGTCAAGGTATGTACACATTGAAAAAAATTATCAAGCGTCTTGATCTATCTCTATAGATCTTGATGCTCAATTTGTAAGCAACTTCACCGAGGTCTTTCTTTGAAAAACTCCTTTCAAACACTCATTTATGCTTTCTAGAAAATTCTACATCATTTCCGATCGACAATATGTCATTCACATATACTTATTCGAAAGGCTCTTTCTTGTAAATACAGGCTTCACCGCAAGTCTGTATAAAACTATATGCTTTGATCAACTTATCAAAGTATATATTCCAACTCCGAGATGCTTGCACCAGTCCATAGATGGATCGCTGGAGCTTGCACATTTTGTTAGCACCTTTAGGATTGACAAAACCTTCTGGTTGCATCATATACAACTCTTCTTTAATAAATCCATTAAAGAACACGGTTTTGTTATCCATTTGCCAGATTTCATAAAATGCGGCAATTGCTAACATGATTCGGACAGACTTAAGCATCGCTAGGAGTGAGAAAATCTCATCGTAGTCAACACCTTGAACTTGTCGAAAACCTTTCGCAACAAGTCAAGCTTTCTAGACAGTAATATTACGATCGGCGCCAGTCTTCCTCTTAAAGATCCATTTATTTTCAATTGCTCGCCGATCATCGGGCAAGTCAACCAGAGTCCATACTTTGTTCTCATACATGGATCCCATCTCAGATTTCATGGTTTCAAGCCATTTTGCGGAATCTGGGCTCATCATCGCTTCCTCATAGTTCATAGGTTCATCATCGTCTAGTAACATGACTTCCAGAACTGGGTTACCGTACCACTCTGGTGTGGAACATAGTCTGGTTGATCTACGAGGTTCAACAGTAACTTGATCCGAAGTTTCATGATCATCATCATTAGGTGTAGGAATCACTAGAACTAGTTTCTCTGATGTACTACTTTCCAATTCGGGAGAAGGTACAATTACCTCATCAAGTTCTACTTTCCTCTCACTCACTTCTTTCGAGAGAAACTCCTTCTCTAGAAAGGATCCATTCTTAGCAACTAATATCTTGCCTTAAGATCTGTGATAGAAGGTGTACCCAACAGTTTCCTTTGGGTATTCTATGAAGACACATTTCTCCGACTTGGGTTCAAGCTCATCAGGTTGAAGGTTTTTCACATAAGCATCGGAGCCCCAAACTTTAAGAAACAACAACTTTGGTTTCTTGCTAAACCATAGTTCATAAGGCGTTGTCTCAACGGATTTAGATGGTGCCCTTATTTAACGTGAATGCACCTATCTCTAATGCATAACCCAAAACGATAACTGTAAATCGGTAAGAGACATCATAGATCGTACCATATCTAATAAAGTACGGTTATGACGTGCGGACACACCATTACGCTGTGGTGTTCCGGGTGGCATGAGCTGTGAAACTATTCCACATTGTTTTAAATGAAGACCAAACTCGTAACTCAAATATTTGCCTCCACGATCAGATCGTAGAAACTTAATTTTCTTGTTACGATGATTCTCTACTTCACTCTGAAATTCTTCGAACTTTTCAAATGTTTCAGACTTGTGCTTCATCAAGTAGATATACCCATATCCGCTCAAATCATCAGTGAAGGTCAGAAAATAACGATACCCGCCGCGAGCCTCAACACTCATCGGTCCACATACATCAGTATGTATGATTTCCAACAAATCAGTTGATCGCTCCATTGTTCCGGAGAACGGAGTTTTAGTCATCTTGCCTATGAGGCATGGTTCGAAAGCACCAAGTGATTCATAATCAAGTGATTCCAAAAGCCCATCACCATGGAGTTTCTTCATGCGCTTTACACCAATATGACCTAATAGGCAGTGCCACAAATAAGTTGCACTATCATTATCAACTTTGCATCTTTTGGCTTCAATATTATGTGTATTACTACGATCGAGATCCAACAAACTATTTTCGTTGGGTGTATGACCGTCGAAGGTTTTATTCATGTAAACAGAATAACAATTATTCTATGACTTTAAATGAATAACCGTATTGCAATAAACATGATCAAATCATATTCATGCTCAACGCAAATGCCAAATAACATTTATTTAGGTTCTACACTAATCCCGAAAGTATAGGGAGTGTGCATTGATGATCATATCAATCTTGGAACCACTTCCAACACACATCGTCACTTCACCTTTAACTAGTCTCGGTTCATTCTGCAACTCTCGTTTCGAGTTACTAATTTTAGCGACTGAACCGGTATCAAATACCCAGGGGTTGCTATGAACACTAGTAAAGTACAAATCAATAATCTGTATATCAAATATACCTTTGTTCACTTTGCCATCCTTCTTATCCGCCAAGTATCTAGGGCAGTTCCACTTCCAGTGACCATTTCCTTTGAAGTAGAAGCACTTAGTTTCAGGCTTGAGTATAGCTTTGGGTTTCTTCACGGGAGCGACAACTTGCTTTTCATTCTTCCTGAAGTTTCCCTTCTATCCCTTTGCCCTTTACTTGAAACAAGTGGTCTTCGTTAACCATCAACACTTGATGCTCTTTCTTGATTTCTACCTTCGCCGATTTCAGCATCGCGAAGAGCTCGGGAATTACTTTCGTCATCCCTTGCATATTATAGTTCATCACGAAGTTCTACTAACTTGGTGATAGTGACTAGAGAAGTTTGTCAATTACTATCTTATCAGGAAGATTAACTCCCACTTGATTCAAGCAATTGTAGTACCCAGACAATCTGAGCACATGCTCACTGGTTGAGCTATTCTCCTCCATCTTGTAGGCAAAGTACTGTCAGAGGTCTCATACCTCTTGACACAGGCATGAGTATGAAATACTAATTTCAACTCTAGGAACATCTCATATGCTCCGTGGTGTTCAAAACGTTTTTGCAGTCCCGGTTATAATCCGTAAAGCATGGCGCACTAAACTATCAAGTAGTCATCATATCGAGCTTGTCAAACGTTCATAACTTCTGCATGTGCTCCTGCAATAGGTTTGTCACCTAGCGGTACATCAAGGACATAATACTTTTGTGCAGCAATGAGGATAATCCTCAGATCACGGACCTAGTCCGCATCATTGCTACTAACATCTTTCAACTTATATTTCTCTAGGAACATACCAAAAACATAGGGGAGCTATAACGCAAGCTATTGATCTACAACATAATTTGCAAATACTATCATGACTAATTTCATGATAAATTGAAGTTCAATTAATCATATTACTAAAGAACTCCCACTTAAAATAAGAAGCATAATAAGATAAACATCACATGCAATCAAAATATGTGACATCATATGGCCATCATCATCTTGTGCTTTTGAAGCATCGCCATGATCTCCATCGTCACCGGCTTGACACCATGATCTTCATCGCAGCGTCGTGGTCGTCTCGCCAATTATTGCTTCTACTACTATCGCTAACTCATAGTGATAAAGTAAAACAATTACATGGCCTTCGCAATTCATACAATAAAGAGACAACCATACAGCTCATGCCGGTTGCCGATAACTTTACAAAACATGATCATCTCATACAATAACGTATAACTCATCATGTTTTTACTATATCACATCACAACATGCCCTGCAAAAATAAGTTAGACATCCTCTACTTTGTTGTTCCAAGTTTTACGTGGCTGCTACGAGTTTAGCAAGAACCGTTCATACCTACGCATACAGAAACCACAACGATTTTTCGTCAAGTATGTGATGTTTTGACCTTCACAAGGATCGGGCGTAGCCACACTCGATTCAACTAAAGCGAGAGAGACAGACACCCGCCAGTCACCTTTAAGCAATGAGTGCTCGTAATGGTGAAACCAGACTCACGTAAGCGTACGCGTAATGTCGGTCCGGGCCGCTTCATCTCACAATACCGCCGAATCAAAGTATGACATGCTAGTAAGCAGTATGACTATTATCGTCTACAACTCATTGTGTTCTACTCATGCATATCATCTACGAATAGACCTGGCTCATGATGCCACTGATGGGGAACATAGTATTTCAAAAAAATCCTACGATCACGCAAGATCTATCTACTAGATGCATAGCAACAAGAGGGGAGAGTGTGTGTATGTACCCTCATAGACCGAAAGAGGAAGCGTCTAGTGACGCGGTTGATGTAGTTGAACGTCTTCGCGATCCAACCGATCAAGCACCGAACGTACGACACCTCCGTGTTCAGCACACGTTCAGCTCGATGACATCCCACGAGCTCTTGATCCAGTTGAGCTTCACGTGAGAGTTTCGTCAGCACGATGGCGTGGTGACGGAGATGATGAAGCTACCGGTGTAGGGCTTCGCCTAAGCACTACAACGGTATGACCGAGGTGTGTTTCTGTGGAGGGGGGCACCGCACACGGCTAGAACAATGTTTCTTGTGTGTCTTTGGGTGCCCCTGCCCCCGTATATAAAGGAGCAAGGGGGAAGGTGCGGCTGGCCAAGGGGCGCGCCAGGGAGTAGGATTCCTACTCCTAGTAGGAATAGGAACCCCCTTTTCCTATTCCTACTAGGAGTAGGAAAGGAAGGGGGATAGGAGAAGGAAAGGAGAGGGGGTGCCTCCCCCCTTTTCCTAGTCCAACTAGGAACCCTATGGGGTGCAGCCAGCCCTATGGGCGCCCCTCTCTTTCCCTCATTGGCCCACTATGGCCCATACTCCCTCGGGGGGGGGGGGGGTCCGGTAACCCCCTCCGGCACTCCAGTTTTACCCGATAACACCCGAAACACTTTCGGTGTCCGAATATAGTCGTCCAATATATTAATCTTTATGTCGGACATTCCGAGACTCCTCGTCATGTCCGTGATCTCATCCGGGACTCCGAACTACATTCGGTACATCAAAACTCATAAACTCATAATACCGATCGCCATCAAACGTTAAGCATGCGGACCCTATGGGTTCGAGAACTATGTAGACATGACCGAGACTCATCTCCGGTCAATAACCAATAGAGGAACCTGGATGCTCATATTGGCTCCTACATATTCTACAAAGATCTTTATCGGTCAAACCACATAACAACATACGTTGTTCCCTTTGTCATCGGTATGTTACTTGCCCGAGATTCGATCGTCGGTATCTCAATACATAGTTCAATCTCGTTATTGGCAAGTCTCTTTACTCGTTCCGTATTACATCATCTCGGGACTAACTCATTAGTCATTTGCTTGCAAGGCTTATTATGATGTGTATTACCGAGAGGGCCCAGAGATACCTCTCCGACACTCGGAGTGACAAATCCTATTCTTGATCTATGCGAACACCACGAACACCTTCAGAGACACCTGTAGAGCATCTTTGTAATCACCCAGTTACATTGTGATGTTTGATAGCGCACAAATTGTTCCTCTGGTATTCGGGAGTTGCATAATCTCATAGTCACAGGAACATGTATAAGTCATGAAGAAAGCAATAGCAACAAAACTAAACGATCATAGTGCTAAGCTAACGAATGGGTCTTGTCCATCACATCATTCTCCTAATGATTTGATCTCATTGATCAAATGACAACTCATGTCTATGGCTAGGAAACATAACCATATTTGATCAATGAGCTAGTCTAGTAGAGGCATACTAGGGACACTCTGTTTTGTCTATGTATTCACACATGTACTAAGTTTCCGGTTAATACAATTCTAGCATGAATAATAAACATTTATCATGATATAAGGAAATATAAATAACAACTTTATTATTGCCTCTAGGGCATATTTCCTTCAGTCTCCCACTTGTACTAGAGTCAATAATCTAGTTTACATCGCCATGTGATTTAATATCGATAGTTCACATCGTTATGTGAATAACACCCAAAGTTCACATCGCCATGTGACCAACACCAAAAGGGTTTACTAGAGTCAATAATCTAGTTCACATCGCCATGTGATTTAATATCGATAGTTCACATCGTTATGTGAATAACACCCAAAGTTCACATCGCCATGTGACCAACACCAAAAGGGTTTACTAGAGTCAATAATCTAGTTCACATCGCCATGAGATTCACACCCAAAGAGTACTAAGGAGTGATCATGTTTTTCTTCGTGAGAGAAGTTTAGTCAGCGGGTCTGTCACATTCAGATTCGTATGTATTTCGCAAATTTCTATGTCTACAATGTTCTGCATGGAGCTACTCTAGCTAATTGCTCCCACTTTCAATACGCATCCAGATTGATACTTAGAGTCATCTGTATTAGTTTCAAAGCTTGCATCAACATAACTCTTTACGACGAACTCTTTATTACCTCCATAATCGAGAAACATTTCCTTAGTCATTCAGTAACTAAGGATAATTTTGACCGCTATCAAGTGATCTACTCCTAGATAAAAATTGTACTCCCTTGCCAAACTCAGGGCAGGGCATACAATAGGTGAGGTATACAACATGGCATACTTTATAGAACCTATGACTGAGGCATAGGGAATGACTTTCAGTCTTTCTCTATCTTCTGCCATGGTCGGGTTTTGAGTCTTACTCAACTTCATACCTTGCAACACAGGCAAGAACTCGTTCTTTGACTATTCCATTTTGAACTACTTCAAAAACTTGCCAAGGTATGTACTCATTGAAAAAACTTATCAAGTGTATTGATCTATCTCTATAGATCTTGATGCTCAATTTGTAAGCAGCTTCACCGAGGTCTTTCTTCGAAAAACTCCTTTCAAACACTCCTTTATGCTTTCTAGAAAATTCTACATCATTTTCGATGACAATATGTCATTCATATATACTTATCCGAAAGGTTGTAGTGCTCCCACTCACTTTCTTGTAAATACAGGCTTCACCGCAAGTCTGTATAAAACTATATGCTTTGATCAACTTTCAAAGCGTATATTCCAACTCTGAGATGCTTGCACCAGTCCATAGATGGATCGCTGGAGCTTGCACATTTTGTAGCACCTTTAGGATTGACAAAACCTTCTGGTTGCATCATCTACAACTCTTCTTTAATAAATCCATTAAAGAACGCAGTTTTTTTATCCATTTGCCAGATTTCATAAAATGCGGCAATTTCTAACATGATTCATACAGACATAAGCATCGCTAAGAGTGGGAAAATTTCATCGTAGTCAACACCTTGAACTTGTCGAAAACCTTTCGCAACAAGTCGAGCTTTCTAGACAGTAATATTACCATCGGCGTCAGTCTTCCTCTTAAAAATCCATTTATTTTCAATTGCTTGCTGATCATCGGGCAAGTCAACCAAAGTCCATACTTTGTTCTCATACATGGATCCCATCTCAGATTTCATGGTTTCAAGCCATTTTGCGGAATCTGGGCTCATCATCGCTTCCTCATAGTTCGTAGGTTCATCATGGTCTAGTAACATGACTTCCAGAACTGGGTTACCGTACCACTCTGGTGCGGTATTCAGGAGTTGCATAATCTCATAGTCATAGGAACATGTATAAGTCATGAAGGCAATAGCAACAAAACTAAACAATCATAGTGCTAAGCTAACGGATGGGTCTTGTCCATCACATCATTCTCCTAATGATGTGATCTCGTTGATCAAATGACAACTCATGTCTATGGCTAGGAAACATAACCATCTTTGATTAATGAGCTACTCTAGTAGAGGCATACTAGGGACACTCTGTTTTGTCTATGTACTCACACATGTACTAAGTTTCCGGTTAATACAATTCTAGCATGAATATTAAACATTTATCATGATATAAGGAAATATAAATAACAACTTTATTATTGCCTCTGGGGCATATTTCCTTCAATATCATCATGTCTCAAAACTATTACAAGGAATCAAGTTTATTTTGTCCGATGATCTTCATGACATTTTTACTTTATCCTTCTTGGATATCTATCACTTTGGGACTAATTTTCATGTGTTGCTTTTCATAAGCTCAAACAAATATAAGCGAAGATCATGAGCATAATTTTTCTTTCTTCTCTCAAAATAATATAAGTGAAGCAAGAGAGAATTTCTTTAAAATTTACTAACTATCAAATAAATCTAAGCGAAGCAAGAGAGTATTCCTTCAAAAATACTAAGTACACCGTGCTCAAAAAGATATAAGTGAAGCACTAGAGCAAGTCCTAGCTCATAAAAGATTTAAGTGAAGCATAGAGAGCTATTCTAGCAAGTCATGTCATAATTTTGGCTCTCTCAAATAGGTGTGTAGAGCAAGGATTGATGACTTAAAAAAACAAAACAAACAAAGACTCATATCATACAAGACGCACCAAGCAAAACACATATCATGTGATGAATAAAAATATAGTTTTGAGTGAAATACCGATAGTTGTGGGAAGAAAGCGGGGATGCCACTCGGGGGCATCCCCCAGCTTAATTGATTGCTCATTTTTGGATAATAGCTTGGGATGCCGGGGCATCCCCAAGCTTAGGATCTTCCATCCTTCCTTCATCCATCGTAAGATAACCCAAAACTTGAAAACTTCAATCACACAAAACTTTAACAAAACCTTCGTGAGATGTTAGTGTAAGAAAGCAAACCACTACTATAAGTACTGTATCAAACCAAATCATAATTTGTTTTTATTATATCTACTGTATTCCAACTTTTCTATGGCAAAAACTCATCAAAGAAAACCATAGAGCCATCAAAATAAGCACACACCACAAAGAAAACAGAATCTGTAAAAAACAGAACAGTCTGTAGTAATCTGGAAGTTTTAAAAACTTCTAGAACTCTAAAAATCTTGAAAAAATAGGGCCACGTGGGCAATTTGTATATTAATCTTCTGCAGAAAGAATCAACTAAAAAGCATTTCGCTGTTAAAATGAGATTTTTTTTCTCGTGAATGCAAAGTTTCTGTCTTTTTCAGCAAGATCAAACAACTATCACCCAAGAAGATCCTATTGGTTCTACTTGGAACAAACACTAATTAAAACACAAAAAACACAATCATACCAGTAGCATAATTGTGTAAACACTCAAGAATAGAAAGCAAAAGGCAAAAATAAATTTCATTCATTGGGTTGCCTCCCAACAAGCGCTATCGTTTTACGCCCTTAGCTAGGCATAATACAAGGATCTTGGTTTTGTCATTCTTTTCTTCAAGTTCCTCAATCACACAATTTTTCAAAGATTGGGCTTATAATTCTTCAATAAAAACACTTCTGGGGATAACATCAAGGAATTTGCTTTTGTAAAGGGGCTCTTTTATTACTTCAATGAAGTTAGGATGAATACTAATCATTTTAAGATCCCCATTGTTATTACTAGAAGTAGCCCCTTTGTTCTTACATCTTTTTCTGGAGTTTTTTCAATAGAATTAACGGAAGAAAAAGCGGTACCCAAGTTACTAAGAATTTCTTCCAATTTATCAATCCTAGAAGGGTTTTCTTCGATTCTTTCATTAACTATGGGTTCCTTCTCTTTTAGCATTTTAAGAACATTACCCGCTTTAGCCCCAAATTTATTAGCAAGCTCATGCATATTTCTATCTAAATTTTCAATATGTTCTTTAGTGAGCATTCCCTTTTCGATAGCATCTAATCTTTGCATAACATGCTCAAGAGTAAGAGTAGTTTCATTGACAATTATAGGTGGGGAACCCATCAAACTTCCCATAGCATTCAAGGCATCAAGAGTAGGACAACTTAAGAAATTTCCCCCGGTAATGGTATCAAGAACGAAATTACACCAAGTAGTAATTCCCACATAAAAATTTCGAAGAAGAACAATAGTGGATTGCTTACGGATATATCTGTTATTAGCATCACAAATCCTATACCAAGCATCTTTTAGGCTTTATCCTCCTCTTTGCTTAAAGTTGAGAACTTGGTTCTCGGGGGTGCAAATGATGAGGGTAGGATTAGCCATGATGACAAGAACTCAAATAGATTCGGCAAGAAAACGGCGAACGAAAAATATGGCGAATAAATAAGGAAAAACATTTGTGAAGTGGGGGAGAGGAAAACGAGAGGGAAATGGCAAATAATGTAATTACGAGGAGATGAGATTTCTGATTAGGAACCTGATATATGTTGAAGGTGCTCCCCGGCAATGGCGTCAGAAATTCCTTTTGATGTCTCTTAAAGCTACGTCGGTTTTTCCCCAAACAGGAAGGGATGATGCAACACAGCGGCGGTAGGTATTTCCCTCAGATGTGAAACCAAGGTTATCGAACCAGTAGGAGAACAAAGCAACACAACGTAAACTGCACCTGCACACAAATAACAACACCTCGCAACCTCGCAACCGGAGAACAAAGCCTTGCGATGATTTTGATGGGGGTTCCGACGAGATAGCCAAGAAACTTGAACTCCGGAAAAGAAAAAATGACGACACTTGGAACTAGAATTTATTCATCAATAATAAACTCCGAAGGAAGGAATTAAATCAACTTGATGAATAAGGAATAAGAATTATGTTATGCTTATCCTCCACCAATTAAATTGATGAAAAGCAACGGATTCGCAAAGCACTAATTCACGTTGAACTTGATTAAAGAGGGATATAGCACAAAACTTGAGAAAGTCTTCATGAACCACCGGTAGGATTGGTATAAAACTGAATGGATTGATATGATAACACCGGAAAAGAACTCTTGAACGAACCACCATAAGAAATGAAGCCGAGTAATACAAGAGAATGAATCGCCGGGAAGAATAAAGCACTTGGGGAATTTAGAATGATGAGAACGAAGAGATCGCGAACTGATTACATAATACTTGACAAAGCACCGGAAAGAATGGGAGACGAACGAAGACGCATCAATGAAGAATATTTGGAGGACGAAGTTGAATACTGTGGACGAAGAAATCTTCTGAAATGTTGGCCTTCGGAGGAACACAAGAAAAGAATTCATGAAATACTCCGGAAAAATGAAAAGAAGAAAGGTCGATCAAAACACGAAAGATTTTGAAAGCGATCTTGAAGAAGGGCTATGACTGATGGAATCCATACTTACGTCATACTTGAAAAGAATTTGGGAACACTCCCGGAAATTAGAAGAGTCGGGTAAGATCCTGGGAATAAACCTGTGGGTTATGAGCCTACCGAAGAGAAAACACCGTTGGAAAAGATCGAAAAGGAGATGACGCACTGAAACGATTGAAAAACTCGAATGAGGTGACAACCTCGAATTAATTGGAACACACAAGAATCTTATATGCCTGCAGAACTCCGGATAATTAAATGGCGAGAGGTAAACAAGCAAGAGGAAACATATGAGCCGAGGGGAAAAAATATGATGAACACCGAAAACTTGAATTGAATCCACCGGAAAAGAAAGAGATGAAGAAGGACGAACGAGATGAGAATTCACCAGTTGAAGCAACTGATGAAAGAAGCAAATACTTCACACAAGTAGGATGGATACTCGATTAAGGACTCCGGTCTGAGAAGAAAAAGGGAGGGCGGGTGGGAAAAAGAAAGACAACTTCGGAAGGGGAAAAAGGACATCGGTTGGAAACAACCGATGATTGAAACAAAAGATGGGGAGGGTCAATCAACTTCATGAGAGATGCACCAGATGAAAGAACTGACATCACAACAAATGAAAATTAACCGCGTGATCCTAAAAAAATTTGAAGGGGAAGAAAACTAATTCAAAACACCTACGTCAAGATTCCTCACCAGAGCGACGAAGGGGCTGAGGAGTGAAAAGAATTCCTAATCTCCGATATAACTAGACTCCGAAAAAGTTTTCTGCTAGACTCAACAACGACCAAGCTACGATCAATCAAGGGGGCTCCTATGGTCGGTCGAGGCTCTAATACCAACTTGTCAGGCCCAAGATGCGATTCTATCCTGATCACGTGACACATACGTGATTGGGGCACAACCGCATTTCGAGCTCTTAACAAGATGGATATCATTACATCGTATCATTACATACATACATGGGGGATACAACAATTCATACAGGTCACATGAATACAACATCATCAATACAAGGCATCCGACTACGGATGCAAACATGAAAAGCACAACGACATCCATCTGCTATCCCAGGCTGCCGACCAGGAACCTAACCCAAGACTGAAGAAGAAGAAGAAGAAGAAGAAAGAACTCTAACACAAAGGACATCGCTCTCACATCGAGTCATCGAAAACCTGCACCTGCAACTGGTGTTTTAGTATCTGTGAGCCACGAGGACTCAGCAGTCCCATAACCATGGGTAACAAGACTAGCAAAGCTTAAAGGGGTAGGAAGAGGTTAAGTGGTGAGGTTGCAGCAGCGGCTAAGCAAAAATATGGTGGCTAACTTACGAGTACAAGAATAAGATGAGCATCTACGCAAACGGTCGCCAACTAGTAGTGATCGCTAAAGATCCTGAACTACCAACGGGTCAAACATAACCCCACCGTGTTCTCTTCTCAAAGTGAAAAGAGACAGTCATGGTTACCCACGCGGTTCGTGTGTTTTATTACGGATCCTCTGTCAAGTTTTTTACAACCGGACATTAACAAATTCCAATCTGCCACATAACCGCGGGCACGGCTTTCGAAAGATCATAACCCTGCACGGGTGTCCCAACTTAGCCCATCACAAGCTCTCACGATCAGCAGAGATAATAATAATATTACCCCTTATCTTAGGGAAGGCCCGATCAGAATCGGAATTCCCGATGCACAAGACATTTCGACAATGGTAAAACAAGTCCAGCAAGACCTCCCGGCGTGCCGACACCCTAATAGTAGCCGCGCGTATCTCGTCTCAGGCCACGTCCGGATAGGTGATCCTATGGGAGCCAGATACCTCGAGTTTCCCCGTGGTGGCCCCGCAGTCTCCCCATTTGGGACCAACACCATCAGCACTGGCCCACCTGTTATGTAGAAATAATCCTCGGGGACGCGACCCCCTATGTAATTTAATTAATTAATTAAGTTGTTATTATGAGGCAAATTAAAACCAATGTTGGGCCTTGCTGGAGGAGTTTTATTCAAAGACGAACTGTCAAGGGGTCCCCATATACCCAACCGTGTAAGGAACGCAAAATCAAGGAACATGACACCGGTTTATCGGCTCCTAAGGTGGCATGAGTGGAACAAAACACCGAGCAAAAGGCCAAGCCTTCCACCCATTGCCAAGTATATAGGTGTGTTAAGATATATAAGAAATATTGTGATATTCCCAAAACATCAAGTTCCCACATGGAATAGTCTTCATCTTCACCTGCAACTAGCAACGCTTTAAGAGGGGCTGACCAAGCGGGTAACATAGCCAAACAATGCTTTGTTGGGAAGGTGTCAAAGGTTAGAGGTTTCATGACAACAAGGAGAGGGGCTGACAATAAAAGATGGGTAGTGCGACATGTAACGATAGCATCGAGACATCTAGCATAACAATGATAGTAAAGGTATCCAAGGTGATGGTCATCTTGCCTGAGATCCCGCAAGGAAGAAGAACAGATGCATGAAGTAGACGAAGAAGAATCTGCGAAGACGAACCATGCGTAGTCGAACGAATCCTCGTGATCGCAACGAAAAAGAACAAGCGAGAAGAAGCATACAACAAGGTAAACACACCACTCAAGAACATGACAAGATGCTCAACCAAGTATGATTCAAGACAAGTCTATATGATGCAATTCATGGCAAGGGATGAAGCACACCAGAACAACAAAAAACAACAGGTTTAAATGAGGCCGGAAACATCATATAGCAATTCCTGTAAGTCCTCATATGCACATTTTGAAATTGGTCCAGATCTGAACAAACCTTAAGTTCTAGTTATTAAACAGCAAGTTAACATGCACCATGATGATCTACTCGAAATTCTAGTCAAGTTTCATATAAAGTTTGTTTAATTAGGAGCTGCGGCCTAGAAGATATGGGCAAAACAAGTCAAACATGGCAATTATGCGAAATGCATCCAAACATCAAGCAAACACACTCCGAGCATGTAAACAACATGATATTATGCTTCTTCATGCAAAAACACACAAGTTTCATATAGGACACACTCCAAACGGAGCAACGGTTCAACACATACACACGAGATAAGATATAACAACAAGCTGTCCAAAAACAGCAACATGGCAACTTTGGAGCAAGGTATATATATGCTACAACACCCAAACATGATAACAAGAGGCATGGATGTGAAATAGGCATGATACTTAACAAGCATGAACTTAGAACACTCCCAAAATCTTGCTGGAACACAATTAAACAAGCATGGAAAGTTGCAATAAATTTATCCAGACTTAGTTAAAATCTGGAAAGGCAAAAACATCATCACGATGCTGCCTTCGGAGGCACAAAACAACAAGCATATCAACTCCACTAAGTATATAAATATCATGTACATGTAATAGACATAGCATACATCAAATAACTCCATTGGGGCAACTCCATAGGAGGCATGGATCAATAACAACAAGCTTCACCAAATTGATCATGCTGATAAAAGCCTGACGGGTAAATTTATAGCAACTTGAGAGCAAGGAATAAATAAGCTATAGCAGGCCATATGTGCAAGTAAGGGCATGGATGGATAGAGCATAACATGGACAACAAGACATGATCATTTGACATGCTAAAACATGCAAGGATCTGAGTGAGGCATCAAGCAAACATAGCATCAGGTTTAACAGATTCCAGACTTAGCAGTTTTTTCACTAAGTATATAACAGTAAAATTGGCATGGCATGTTTACAAGCTTGTTTAAGTCACCTCAAGGCATATCATGGAAAGTGGATTGCAACAACAAAGATGGCATGATTGTGCTTCTAAAACATATTGACATATGGCATGAAAGACAAACACATCAATAGCTATCAACAAGTCAAAACAGCATCTCATAACAAGTTTCAGCACTTTACAACCACATGCACTTTTGCAACAGAGATTAACATGTCAATATGGCACCTAACATGAATGCTACAGGAACCAACATGTAGAGCACTTCACAATGAACATTTTGACATATCATATGCTTCATTTGGACCAACATGCACAAAGTTATCAACATCACAAGCATGCAACAAAATTACAGTTATCAACAGTTTTAAACAAGTAGCACTCTTGAAACGAGGATTAGGGCATCAAGATGATCTCAAACAAGCATGCCACAATGGAACAAAATGAAGAGCATATCACAACGAACATTTTGACATATTATATGCATCATTTGGACAACCGCACAAAAAGATGTTAGCCACACAAGAATGCATAAAAATGTGTGAATTTCACACATTTAGTCTTTTTTAATAGGAAAGAAAAAAACAGACGAGCATCAACAGATTAAACCGCGCTGATGGCGTCAGATAGGGACAAGAGAGGGCGCGCGCTGGGCTCACCAAAGCAGGCTCGGCCCAGGGAGCAGAGGGGGGTCTGGCCGGCTGTAGCTGGGCCGCACAGGGCCCATGAGGCCCAGGAGGCGGCCGACGGGCGTCGAACAGGTCCTCCTCCCGATCCCGCCTGGATCGGGGGAGGTAGGGCGGCGGCGGCGCTGCTGGTTCTCCGGTGAGGTGCCCCGGACGGCGGGGAGGCCGGCAACGCAGGTGGATGGCCAGATCCGGCCGCCCCGGATCCGTTTCGGCCAGATCCGGTGGCGGCTCGACACCGGACGGCGGCGAGGGAGCTCGCAGCGGCGGCGCTGTTCCTGGCAGCACGGGGCGAGGAGGAGTGGTGGTGGCTCGCTCTGTGGCGGTGGGGATCGGTGTGGCCGGCGATGCAGAGCCACGGCGGCGGCGGGACGAAGTCCGGCGAGCAGTGGTGCGGGGTCCAACTCCGGCGAGGCTGGCCGGCGGCAGAGGTGAGGTCCGGCGACCGGAGGGATGGGGTCGGGGAGGAGCGGCGAGGGCGCTGGAACGGGCGGATCGGGCCCGGCGCGGCCTGGAGCGGGCCGGAGATGGGCTCCGCGGGCCCGACGGCGAAGTGGGGCGCGGGGAGGCCACGTGGAGGCGCGCGGTTGGCTGCGGGCGGCGAGGAGGGTGACGTGGCGGCCTACGATTGGCCTAGGCGACGTGGAGGTGGGGTGGACATGTCCGGCGGCGGCGCGGACACGTTCGGCTGCGTGAAGGAGCTGTGGAGGGGCGCGGATATCAAGGAAAATGAACTAGGGTTTCCATATTTGGACGGGAGGGACGTTTTTATAGCTAGAGGGAGCTAGGAGGGTCCAAATGAGGAGCGGTTTTCAACCACGCGATCATGATCCAACGACCGAGAGCATGGAGGTGGTTGGGATGGGCTTGTGGGCTGTTCCGAAGGGGTGATGGGCCAAAAGAGAGAAGGCTTCCAGCGGTTAACACGGTTAACCGTTGGGCTATCAAACGAACTCCGAATGCGACGAAACTTGACAGGCGGTCTACCTATGCTATAATAAGACCACACGCCAAGTTTCATTCCATTCCGAGAACATTTTCTGGCCACTCAAAAAAAATATTCGGAGGTGCCGCGGGCACGTGCAAGTGTGACTGGGCTCAGAACGGACAACGGAGAGGACGAGGGGGTTCGGTCGGATGCAAGTTTTGAAAACATGCGGATGCAAGCACATGATGACAAGGCAAAGATGCAACACGCAAGCAGATGACATGGCAAGGACGACGAATAACTGGCTGAGACCTGGCGCATCGGTCTCGGGGTGTCACACACTCCCCTACTAACAAGAGATCTCGTCCCGAGATCTTAGGAACGAGATGGAAGAGGAAAGGAAGAACAAAGTTCTTCTTGACAAGAAGAGTGAAACAGCAGAACCTCGAGAGGTTGAGCCACTTGAAAGAACGAAAACGACGGAGGAGAACGAAGTTGCAAACGCTTCGTTAGACAACAAGAACAAGGGATACGACGAGAACCAAAAGGTTGAAGGATATGAAGCATGAGTTGAAGGAATAAGAATGAATTCAAAACCACTCCGGTCAAAACAGATAGAAAAGCAATTCAAACGAAGGAATTTGGGCAGCACTCCGGCTGAAAATGGAAGGAATAGAACATGAAGTCCAGAATATGGAGCGATACTTGACGAGATGAACAACACAACGCCTCCGGAAGAAATAAAGAATGGAATGAGAAGAAGGCAGAAGAACAACATCTTCTGGCACAAAAGAATTTGAAAACATCCTTGCGAAGACGGAACGAACGGCGTTGTTGAGAAAATCAACAACAAAAGAATGAGCTTGTTGTGGGCTTATTTTAAACATCTCAAGACTTGAGGTGAATTATGCCACAACCCAAATATCGACGAGCTGAGGATGAATAAATGCAAAACTCCACTTCAAAAGAATACGAAGAATTATTTGCATCTCGAGACGCAAAAGGATAAAGCTTGAGCTGCTCCACAAGAATTATGATGAACATATGAAGAATGATTAAATGATGAAGAACCACAATGAAGAACTCCAGTAACGAAAAGGAAAGGATGATGATATAGAAGTGAAGGATTCAAGAATAAGAATAAAGCCTTGCGATGATTTAGACGGGGGTTCCAACGAGATAGCCAAGAAACTTGAACTCCGGAAAAGAAAACATGACGACACTTGGAACTATAATATATTCATCAAGAATGAACTCCGAAGGAAGGAATTAAATCAACTTGATGAAAAAGGAATAAGAATTATGTTATGCTTATCCTCCATTAATTAAATTGATGAGAAGCAACGGATTCGCAAACCACTTATTCGCGTTGAACTTGATTAAAGAGGGATATAGCACAAAACTTGAGAAAGTCTTCATGAACCACCGGTAGGATTGGAATAAAACTGAATGGATTGATATGATAACACCGGAAAAGAACTCTTGAATGAACCACCGTAAGAATGAAGCCGAGTAATACAAGAGAATGAATCGCCGGGAAGAATAAAGCACTTGGGGAATTTAGAATGACGAGAACGAAGAGATCGCGAACTGATTAAATAATACTTGATGAAGCATCGGAAAGAAAGGGAGACGAATTAAGACGCATCAATGAAGAATATTTGGAGGACGAAGTTGAAAACTGCGGACGAAGAAATCTTCTGAAATGATGGCCTTCGGAGGAACACAAGAAAAGAATTCATGAAATACTCCAGAAAAATGAAAAGAAGAAAGGTCAAATCAACACGAAAGATTTTGAAAGCGATCTTGAAGAAGGGCTATGACTGATGGAATCCATACTTACGTCATGCTTGAAAAGAATTTGGGAACACTCCGGGAAATTAGAAGAGTCAGGTAAGATCCTGGGAATAAACCTGTGGGTTATGAGCCTACCGAAGAGAAAACATCGTTGGAAAAGATCGAAAAGGAGATGACGCACTGAAACGATTGAAAAACTCGAATGAGGTGACAACCTCGAATTAATTGGAACACAGAAGAATCTGAGATGCCTGCAGAACTCCGGATAATTAAATGGCGACAGGTAAACGAGCAAGAGGAAACATCTGAGCCGAGGGAAAAAAATATGATGAACACCGAAAACTTGAATTGAATCCACCGGAAAAGAAAGAGATGAAGAAGGATGAACGAGATGAGAATTCACCAGTTGAAGCAACTGATGAAAGAAGCAAAGACTTCACACGAGTAGGATGGATACTCGATTAAGGACTCCGGTCTGAGAAGAAAAAGGGTGGGCGGGTGGGAAAAAGAAAGACAACTTCGGAAGGGGAAAAAGGACATCGGATGGAAAGAACCGATGATTGAACCAAAAGATGGGGGGGTCAATCAACTTCACGAGAGATGCACCAGATGAAAGAATTGACATCACAACAAAAGAAAACTAACCGCATGATCCTAAAAAAAATGAAGGGGAAGAGGAGTAATTCAAAACACCTACGTCAAGATTCCTCACCAGAGCGACGAAGGGGCCGAGGAGTAAAAAGAATTCCTACTCTCCTATATAACTAGACACCGAAAAAGTTTTCTGCTAGACTCAACAATGGCCAAGCTATGATCAATCAAGGGGGCTCCTATGGTCAGTCGAGGCTCTAATACCAACTTGTCAGGCCCAAGATGCGATTCTATCCCGATCACGTGACACATACGTGATTGGGGCACAACCGCATTTCGGGCTCTTAGCAAGATGGATATCATTACATACATACATGGAGGATACAACAATTCATACAGGTCACATGAATACAACATCATCAATACAAGGCATCCGACTACGGATGCAAACATGAAAAGCACAACGACATCCATCTGCTATCCCAGGATGCCGACCAGGAACCTAACCCAAGACTGAAGAAGAAGAAGAAGAAGAAGAAGAAGAAGAAGAAGAAGAAGAAGAAGAAGAAGAAGAAAGAACTCCAACACAAAGGACATCGCTCTCACGTCGAGTCATCGGAAACCTACACCTACAACTGGTGTTGTAGTATCTGTGAGCCACGAGGACTCACAATCCCATAACCATGGGTAACAAGACTAGCAAAGCTTAAATGGGTAGGAAGAGGTTAAGTGGTGAGGTTGCAGCAGCGGCTAAGCAAAAATATGGTGGCTAACTTACGAGTACTAGAATAGGATGAGCATCTACGCAAACGGTCGCCAACTAGTAGTGATCGCTAAAGATCCTGAGCTACCTACGAGTCAAACATAACCCCATCGTGTTCTCTTCTCAAAGTGAAAAGAGACAGTCACGGTTACTCACGCGGTTCGTGTGTTTTATTACGGATCCTCTATCAAGTTTTTTACAACTGGACATTAACAAATTCCAATCTGCCACATAACCGCGGGCACGGCTTTCGAAAGATCATAACCCTCCAGGGGTGTCCCAACTTAGCCCATCACAAGCTGTCACGATCAGCAGAGATAATAATAATATTACCCCTTATCTTAGGGAAGGCCCGATCAGACTCGGAATTCCCGGTGCACAAGACATTTCGACAATGGTAAAACAAGTCCACCAAGACCTCTCGGCGTGCCGACACCCTGATAGTAGCCGCGTGTATCTCGTCTCAGGCCACATCCGGATAGGTGATCCTACGAGAGCCATATAACTCGAGTTTCCCCGTGGCGGCCCTGCAGTCTCCCCATTTGGGACCAACACCATCAGCACTGGCCCCCCAGTTATGTAGAAAGAATCCTCGGGGACGCGACCCCCTATGCAATTTAATTAATTAATTAAGTTGTTATTATGAGGCAAATTAAAACCAACGTTGGGCCTTGCTGGAGGAGTTTTATTCAAAGACTAACTGTCAAGGGGTCCCCATATACCCAACCGTGTAAGGAACCCAAAATCAAGGAACATAACGCCGGTTTATCGGCTCCTAAGGTGGCATGAGTGGAACAAAACACCGAGCAAAAGGCCAAGCCTTCCACTCATTGCCAAGTATATAGGTGTGTTAAGATATATAAGATATATTGTGATATTCCCAAAACATCAAGTTCCCACATGGAACAGTCTTCATCTTCACCTGCAACTAGCAACGATATAAGAGGGGCTGAGCAAGCGGGTAACATAGCCAAACAACGGTTTGCTGGGAAGGTGTCAAAGGTTAGAGGTTTCATGACAACAAGGAGAGGGGCTGACAATAAAAGATGGGTAGTGCGACATGTAACGATAGCATCGAGACATCTAGCATAGCAATGATAGTAAAGGAATCCAAGGTGATGGTCATCTTGCCTGAGATCCCGCAAGGAAGAACAACGGATCCATGAAGTAGACGAAGAAGAATCCGCGAAGATGAACCACGCGTAGTCGAACGAATCCTCACGATCGCAACGAAAAAGAACTAGCGAGAAGAAGCATACAACAAGGTAAACACACCACTCAAGAACATGACAAGATGCTCAACCAAGTATGATGCAAGACAAGTATATATGACGCAATTCATGGCAAGGGATGAAGCACACCAGAACAACACAAAACAACAAGTTTAAATGAGGCCGGAAACATGATATAGGAATTCCGATAAGTCCTCATATGCACATTTTGAAATTGGTCCAGATCTGAAAAAACCTTAAGTTAAAGTTGTTAAACAGCAAGTTAACATGCACCATGATGATCTACTCGAAATTCTAGTCAAGTTTCATATAAAGTTTGTTTAATTCGGAGCTACGGCCTAGAAGATATGAGCAAAACAAGTCAAACATGGCAATTATGCGAAATGCATCCAAACATCAAGCAAACACACTCCAAGCATGTAAACAACATGATATTATGCTTATTCTTTCAAAAACACACAAGTTTCATATAGGACACACTCCAAACGGAGCAACGGTTCAACACATACACACGAGACAAGATATAACAACAAGCTGTCCAAAAATAGCAACATGGCAACTTTGGAGCAAGGTATATATATGTTACAACACCCAAACATGATAACAAGAGGCATGGATGTGAAATAGACATGATACTTAACAAGCATGAACTTAGAACACTCCCAAAAACTTGCTAGAACACAATTAAACAAGCATGGCAATTTGCAATAAATTTATCCAGACTTAGTTAAAATCTGGGAAGGCAAAAACATCATCATGATGCTGCCTTCGGAGGCACAAAACAACAAGCATATCAACTCCACTAAGTATATAAAGATCATGTACATGTAATAGACATAGCATACATCAAACAACTCCATTGGGGCAACTCCATAGGAGGCATGGATCAATAACAACAAGCTTCACCAAATTGATCATGCTGATAAAAGCCTGACATGTAAATTTATAGCAACTTCAGAGCAAGGAATAAATAAGCTACAGCAGGCCATATGTGCAAGTAAGGGCATGGATGGATAGAGCATAACATGGACAACAAGACATGATCATTTGACATGCTAAAACATGCAAGGATCTGAGTGAGGCATCAAGCAAACATAGCATCAGGTTTAACAGATTCCATACTTAGCAGTTTTTTCACTAAGTATAAAACAGCAACATTGGCATGGCATGTTTACAAGCTTGTTTAGGTCACCTCAAGGCATATCATGGAAAGTGGATTGCACCACAACAAAGATGTCGTGATTGTGTTTCTAAAACATATTGACATGTGGCATGAAAGACAAATACATCAATAGCTATCAACAAGTCAAAACAACATCTCATAACAAGTTTCCGCACTTTACAGCCACATGCACTTTTGCAACCGAGATTAACATGTCAATATGGCACCTAATATGAATGCTACAGTAACCAACATGTACAGCACTTCACAATGAACATTTTGACATATCATATGCTTCATTTGGACAAACATGCACAAAGTTATCAACATCACAAGCATGCAACAAAATTACAGTTATCAGCAGTTTTAAACAAGTAGCACTCTTGCAACGAGGATTAGGGCATCAAGATGATCTCAAACAAGCATGCCACAATGGAACAAAATGAAGAGCATATCACAAAGAACATTTTGACATATTATATGCATCGTTTGGACAACCACACAAAAAGATATTAGCCACACAAGAATGCATCAAAATGTGTGAATTTCACACATTTAGTCATTTTTTAATAGGAAAGAAAAAAACAGACAGGCGTCAACAAATTAAACCGCGCTGATGGCGTCAGATAGGGACAAGAAAGGGGGCGCGTTGGGCTCACCAAAGCGGGCTCGGCCCAGGGAGCAGAGGGGGGTCTGGCTGGCTGTAGCTGGGCCGCATAGAGGCGGCCGACGGGCGTCGAACATGTCCTCCTCCCGATCCCGCCTGGATCGGGGGAGGTAGGGTGGCGGCGGCGCTGCTGGTTCTCCGGCGAGGTGCCCCGGACAGCGGGGAGGCCGGCAGCGCAGGGGGATGGCCAGATCCGGCCGCCCCAGATCCATTCCGGCCGGATCCGGTGGCGGCTCTACACCGGACAGAGGCGAGGGAGCTCGCAGCGGCGGCGCTGTTCCTGGCAGCACGGGGCGAGGAGGAGTGTTGGTGGCTCGCGCGGTGGCGGTGGGGATCGGTATGGCCGGCGATGCAGAGCCACGGCGGCGGCGGGACGAAGTCCGGCGAGCGGTGGTGCGGGGTCCAACTCCGGCGAGGCTGGCCGGCGGCGGAGGCGAGGTCCGGCGATCGGCGGGACAGGGTCGGGGAGGAGCGGCGAGGGCGCTGGAACCGGGCGGATCGGGCCCGGCGCGGCCCGGAGCGGGCCGAAGATGGGCTCCGCGGGCCCGGCGGCGAAGTGGGGCGCGGGGAGGCCACGTGGAGGCACGCGGTTGGCTGCGTGCGGCGAGGAGGGTGATGTGGCGGCCTACGATTGGCCCGGGCGACGTGGAGGTGGGGTGGACATGCCCGGCGGCGGCGCGGACACGTCCAGCTGCGCGAAGGAGCTGTGGAGGGGCGCGGAAATCGAGGAAAATGGAACAGGGTTTCCAGATTTGGACGGGAGGGACGTTTTTATAGCTAGAGGGAGCTAGGAGGGTCCAAATGAGGAGCGGTTTTAGGCCACGCGATCACGATCCAACGACCGAGAGCATGGAGGTGGTTGGGACGGGCTTGTGGGCTGTTGTGAAGGGGTGCTGGGCCAAAAGAGAGAAGGCTTCCGGCGGTTAACACGGTTAACCGTTGAGCTATCAAACGAACTCCGAATGTGACGAAATTGACAGGCGGTCTACCTATGCTATAATAATACCACACGCCAAGTTTCATCCCATTCCGAGAACATTTTACGGCCACTAAAAAAACAAATATACGGAGGTGTTGCGGGCACGTGCAAGTGTGACTGGGCTCAGAACGGACAACGGAGAGGACGAGGGGGTTCGGCCGGATGCAAGTTTTGAAAACATGCTGATGCAAGCACACGATGACAAGGCAAAGATGCAACACGCAAGCAGATGACATGGCAATGACGACGAATAATTGGCTGACACCTGGCGCATCGGTCTTGGGGTGTCACAACCGACTCCTGCCTGCATCTACTACTATTACTCCACACATCGACCGCTATCCAGCATGCATCTAGTGTATTGAGTTCATGGAAAAACGGAGTAATGCCTTAAGAACGATGGCATGATGTAGACAAGATCCGTTTATCTATGGCGTTAGATATGGATCTCGTCGTTTTATCCTTAGTGGCAACGATACATACGTGTCGGTTCCCCTTCTGTCACTCGGATCAAACACCATAAGTTCGAAGCCACTACCGGGCATTTCTTCCCATTGCAAGATAAATAGATCAAGTTGGCCAAACAAAACCCAATACCGGAGAAGAAATATGAGGCTATAAGCAATCATGCATATAAGAGATCAAAGAAACTCAAATAATTTTCATGGATATAAAAATATAGATCTGATCATAAACTCAAAGTTCATCGGATCCCAACAAACACACCGCAAAAAGAGTTACATCATATGGATGCCCAAGAGACCATTGTATTGAGAATCAAAAGAGAGATAGAGAGAGAGGAAGCCATCTAGCTACTAACTACAGACCCGAAGGTCTACAAGGAACTACTCACGCATCATCGGAGAGGCACCAATGGAAGTGGTGAACCCCTCCGTGATGGTGTCTAGATTCGATCTGGTGTTTCTGGGCTCTGTGACGGCTGGATGAATATTTCGTCGACTCCCCAGGGGTTTCTGGAATGTTGGGGTATTTATAGAGCAAAGAGGTGGTCCGGGGAGCACCCGAGGTGGGCACAACCCACCAGGGCGCGCCCTGGTGGGTTGTCCCCTCCTCAGGACTCCCCCCAGCTGCCACCAGGGCCCATAGTGTTCCTTCTGGCCTAAAAAATCTCTGAAAAATTTCGCGGTGTTTGGGCTCCGTTTGGTATTGATTTCCTCCGATGTAAAAAACATGCAGAAAACAACAACTGGCACTTGGCACTATGTCAATAGGTTAGTACCAAAAAATGATATAAAATGATTGTAAAACATCCAAGAATGATAATATAACAGCATGGAACAATAAAAACTTATAGATATGTTGGAGACGTATCAAACGTCTTCGCGATCCAATCACAATCCGCCCCGTGAACTTCGATCTAGCGCCGAACGTACGGCACCTCTGCGTTCAACACACATACAGCTTGATGACGCCTTCACCTCCTCGATCCAGCGAGCGATGGTGAAGTAGTAGCTCGAGTCCTCTGGCAGCACGACGACGTGGTGGCGGCGGCGGCGGTGGAATCTTAGCAGAGCTTCGCTAACCACTACGGAAAGGAGGATGGCTACGAGGGAGTGGAAGGGCAGCGCAGTGGCTTGGAGATGTGCTCATGGGTGCGGCTGCCCTCCCTCTACCTCTTTATATATAGGAGGAAGGGGAGAGGGGCGCCCCTAGGAGATCCCATCTAGGACCGGCGGCCACAAGAGGGAAACCCTAGATTGGTTTTCCCACCTAGGAGACTTGGCCCTCACGGAAAAGGGGTGGGCAGTCCTAGGTGGCGCCCCCACCTCCTCTAGCATCGTAGGATGGGGTGAGGGGGTGCGCACAGCCCCTTAGTGGGCTGGTGTGCCCCCTCCTCTAGGCCCATGAGGCCCCCCAAC
>LR738711.1:718945280-718980524 GCA_902687465.1 Secale cereale | reverse complement strand
CGAAACCCCTTTCGGTCATGCTGGCCATCACCCGATACCCCCAAAACACTTCAGAACTCCAACATCCTTCGTCCAATATATTATCTTCACCCCCGGACCATTACAGAGTTCCTCGTCACGTCTCGGATCTCATCCTGGACTCCGAACAATCTTCGGTAACCACCATAATGACTCAACTATACTTGTATCATCACCAAACATTAAGTGTGCAGACCCCACGGGTTCGAGAACTATGCAGACATGGCTGAGACACCTCAACGACAAATAACCAATAGCGGGACCTAGATGCCCATATTGGTTCCCACAAATTCTACGAAGATCTTATCGGCCGAACCTCGATGTCAAGGATTCAGTTAATCCCGTATGTAGTTCCCTTTGTCTATCAGCATGTTACTTGCCAAAGATTCGATCGTCGGTATCTCCATACCTAGTTCAATCTCGTTATCATCAAGACTATTTACTCATTCTGTAATACAAGATACCGCAACTAACTCCTTAGTCACATTGCTTGCAAGCTTCTTGTGATGTTGTATTACCGAGAGGGCCTAGAGATACCTCTTCGTCACACGGAGTGATAAATCCCAGTCTTGATCCATGTCAACTCAACAGACACCCTCAAAGATACCTGTAGAGCACCTTTATAGTCATCCAGTTACATTGCGACATTTGGTACACACAAGGTACTCCTCGGGTGTGAGTGAGTTGCATGATCTCATGGTCATAGGAACATATACTTGACATGCGGAAAATGATAGCAATAAACTTGACACGATCATATGCTACATTTATAGTTTGGATCTTTGTCCATCACATCATTCTCCTAATGATGTGATCCCATTATCAAATGACAACTCATATCTATGGCTAGGAAATCATAGCCATCTTTGATCAACGAGCTAGTCCGGTAGAGGCTCACTAGGACACATTGTTGTCTATGTATCCACACATGTATTTGAGTTTCCGATCAATACAATTCTAGCATGGATGATAAACTATTATCATGAACAAGGAAATATAATAATAACTACTTTATTATTGCCTCTAGGGCATATTTCCAACACTAAGAGTTATAAGTGTATGAAAGCTCAAACTGAAAACTCGGTGGGTGTGCATCCAACTCTATAAAATTTCCACTAGTATATGAAAGTGACAACATAGGAGACTCTCTATATGAAAATATTGTGGTACTTTGAAGCACAAGTGTGGAATTAGTATGCCCCTTCTCTCTTTTTCTCTCATTTCTTTTTTCCTTTTTTTTATTTTCTTCCTTTTTTCTTGGGCTCTTTTTGGCCTCTTTTTCCATTTTTTATTTTCTCACTTGGGACATGCTTTAATAATGAATAATGATCATCATCACACTTATATTTACATACAACTCAAAATTACAACTCGATACCTAGAACAATATGTGCCTCTGGCGGTGTACCAGGATATGCAATGATCTAGCGTAGCAAAGATATAAAAAAACCGAAAATCCATGAAAATATCATGCTAGCTATCTTACATGATCATGCAAAGCAATATAACAATGAATGCTCAAGTCATGTATATGATGATGGAAGTTGCATGGCAATATATCTCGGAATGCCTATGAAAATGTCATAATTGGTAGGTATGGTGGTTGTTTTGAGGAAGATATAGGGAGGCTTATGTGTGATAGAACATATCATATCACGGGGTTTGGATGAACGGCAAAGTTTGAACCACATCTCGAGGTGAGAAAGGAAAATGCACGGTACCGAAGAAGCTAGCAAATTGCGAAAAGGTAAGAGTGCGCATAATCCATGAACTCACATTAGACATAAAGAACTCACATACTTATTGCAAAAGTTTATTAGCCCTCGAAGCAAAGTACTATTATGCATGCTCCTAGGCAGGAGGTTGGTAGGAGTTAACCATTACGCGCCCCCGACCTTCACGCAAAGATAGACAATAAATGATAAATTATGCTCCAACTTCCCGGCATATCGGAAGACTATACGTGCATGCTTCGGGATTCATAGAACTTAACACAAATATTCCTACAAAACCACAATCATTCACTAGTACCTCCCGCATATTAATATCTCTATATCGTAAAACAATTGCAAGGAATCAAACATATCATATTCAGTGATCCACAAGTTTTATGTAGGATTTTGTGACTAACCATGTGAATGACCAATTCCCGTTGACTCTCTAAATAGATATAAGTGAAGCAAGAGAGTTTAATTCTTTCTACAAAAGACTTGCCCGTGCTCTAACAAATACTCCCTCCGTCCGGAAATACTTGTCATCGAAATGAATAAAAGGGGATGTATCTAGATGTATTTTAGTTCTAGATACATCCTTTTTTGTCCATTTTGATGACAAGTATTTTCGGACGGAGGGAGTATAAGTGAAGCAAAAGAGCATTCTACAAATAACGATTTTGCTATGTAGAGAAACATGCATCCAAACTTCAAATGATATAAGTGAAGCACATGAAGCATATATAAAGCCATACTCAAAAGATATAAGTGAAGTGCAAAGAGCATTCTATAAATCAACCAAGGACCATCTCATACCAGCATGATGCATAAAATAAAAAGTGAAAAATAAACACAAAAAACGCTCCAAGAATTTACGCATATCATGTGAACAAAACAAAAACCGAAACATACCAATACTTGTTGAAGAAAGATGAGATGCCTTCCGGGGCATCCCCAAGATTAGATGCTTGAGTCTCCTTGGATATTTACTTGGGTTGCCTTGGGCATCCTCAAGCTTGAACTCTTGTCTCTCCTTCTTCTCTTCATATCGATACCTCCTCGATCTTTGAACACTTCGTCCACACAAAACTCAACAGAAAATTCGTGAGATCTGTTAGTATAATAAAGAAAATCACTACTTTAAGTACTGTCGCAAACCCATTCATATTTTATTTTTGCATTATTCTAACTTCTCCATGGCTTATACCCTCCGACACAATCCATAGTTTCATCAAAACAAGCAAAACAATGCATCAAAAACAGAACATTCTGTAGCAATCTAAACATTGACCATACTGTTCTAACTCTAAAAATTCTGAAAAATTAGAAAAAAATAAAACATTTGCATAGCAGTACCGTATAAAAAATTCATAAATTTTTGACGTTCCAGTAAAAAAATGTAAATTCACGCACTACAACTAAAGTTTCTGTTTTTGCACTGCACATACCAAGCAAGTAATCTAATCATCCTAAAGGCAAATGTTGGCACATTATTTTTATAATACAATGGATTTTTACAAGGGTATAATTATTTTTGCAAGAAAATTCCATGAAAAATTCTACATTGTTTCCATGAGCATGAACACAAGTGTTCAAGGTCGACCCTCACTTCTCCAATGCATAACCTTCCAATCGCTTCTCTTTTTAGAAAAAGTTTTTAGGTTCCCCTCTATATTTTTTGTTTTAAAACTTTTTAAAAGAAAACAACAGAAATAAATGACTCTCTAAAACTTTCGGGTTGACTCCCTGGCAGCGTTTTCTTTAAAGCCATTAAGCTAGGCATATAGTGCTCAAGTAATTATCCACCCGGATCCCAAGGTATATCAAAACAAATTTAATTAACAATGATTTGTAATTTATTATTGAGCACAAAGCAACATATATCATGCAACATCAAAGTCTAACTCTCTTCCTATGCATCGGCATGCCATACAAGAACAATTCATGCACATAAAGTAAAGGTCGATACATAGCATAAGCAGTTTCTTGTAATTTTATCGTGTTGGAAACATATAGAGGTAGAGATGTAGTTTCTCTCTCATAATAATTGCAAGTAGGAGCAGAAAACACTTGCATATTATGTTCATCAAAATCATCATGTGTAGTAGTAAAATGCAACCCATCAATATAATTCTTAATAAGCACAAACTTCTCTGATATAGTGTAGTTGGGAGAATTT
The DNA here is from genome assembly GCA_902687465.1 of Secale cereale. NCBI lineage: Eukaryota > Viridiplantae > Streptophyta > Magnoliopsida > Poales > Poaceae > Secale > Secale cereale. The sequence continues at coordinate 718,976,615 of LR738711.1, read as the reverse complement.
TAAAATATAATAGAACTATCATGCGTGGGTGCAATAGCAACAATTTCATTCTTACATCTCCACAAGCATAATTCATATTGGCATCATGAGCACAAGCATAACAAGCATCAATTTCATCAAAAATGGATATTTCAAACGAATCCAAGGGATCATAGCATTCATCCTTCGGTAAGCATGAAGGGAAATTAAACAATGTATGAGTTGAAGATTTATTCTCATTAGAAGGTGGGCATGGGTAGCTAATCTGCTCTTCCTCCTTTTATTCTTCGCTCTCCTCCTCATCTTTATCATCCAATGAGCTCACTTTGTCATCAATTTCTTCTTCCATAGTTTCCTACAAAATATTAGTCTATTATTGGATAGCGGAGACCTTCTTAATAGATGCATTAATATCGCCATTATATTCATAATTCTTGTAGCAATATTTAAGTATAGCAAAAATTTCAGGTATGTAAACAACATCATCATAATTTTCACGCTTTTCAAACAAAGATTCAATTTCATAAGCACCCTTAAAAGTGACAAATTCTTCTATTCATTCCACATCACAGTAATCATAAATACCTTTAGCATAAGAAGCCAAGGTTTCATTATCATTAAATTCACAAGAAAAGGGAAGGTGTGGAGCCTTCATCCTAGAGCAGCAATTATAATCATATCTCAAGTATAATTTTCAAGCATGCCAATGCAACATATGAGTTTGATCCCATAACAATTTTCTTTTTAGAGTCAAGTGATAATTCCTAAAGTACTCATGTTGATCCAACGTGTCTCCCATTATCAAGTTGAATGGGGTTTTCTCAGGATTATCAAAGTAGTATTTAATATTTTCCACATAACGAGCATCGAGGGTTTTAGGAGGTTCCCCATCTCCATGAGTAGCATGTACACCTATTTTTTTGGGTGTTTCGTGTTCCATGTCCATAAATAAAGATAGAGAATAACTTAGAAGAGAAAATAAATCTATTTTGTGATAAAGCAAACAAGCACACACGAGAATGTTCACCCCACACTATTGCTCCTGGCAACGGCGCCATAAAAAGGTCTTGATAACCCACAAGTATAGGGGATCAATTGTAGACTCTTTCGATAAATAAAATTGTCGAACCATATGAGGAGCTAAAGGTAGAATATATATTCTGTCAAGTTCTATCGACCACGGATACAACTCTATGCACACTTGACGTTCGCTTTACCTAGAACAAGTATAAAATTATTTTGTAGGTGTTATAGGATAGGTTTGCAAGAATAAACTACGAGTAATTTGCAAGATAATAAAGTTAGTTGTTTAGTAGAAAGGTTCTTGTCACACAAGAAAGTTATTTGTCCCTAGGCAATCGATAACTAGACCGGTAATCATTGTTGCAGTTTTACATGAGGGAGAGGCATGAGCTAACATACTTTCCGTATTTGGATAATACGCACTTATGATTGGAACTCTAGCAAACATCTGCAACTACTAAAGATTATTAAGGTAAAACCCAACCATAGTATTAAGTATCAATTCCTCTTTACTCCCATACGCAATAACCCCCTTACTCGGGTATGTGTTTCATTCACTCACGCCACCCACCATAAGCGAATCATGAACGTATTGCACCTTACAATGGGATCACTCATGCTTGCGCGACACAGAGAGCACCATAGGACAGCACCAAAATAAAACATACAACTCAAACCAATCACGATCATCAATCAACCCATAGGACAAAATGAATCTACTCAAACATTATAGGATAGCCCCTCATCATTGGAAAATAATATATAGCGTTGAGCACCATGTTTAAGTAGAGATTATGTAACGCCCAAGATGCGATTCTATCTCGATCACTAGATAAAACTTGTGATTGAGGCACAACCACATTTCGGGCGCTTAGCAAGATCGATATCGTTACATCGTACCATTACATACATAGATGGGGATACAACAAGTCATACGACATCGACATGAATACAACACATCACATACAAGACATCCGACTACGGATGAAAATATGAAAAGCACAACGACATCCATCCTGCTATCCCAGGCTGCCGACCAGGAACCTAAACCAAGACTGACAAAGAAGAAGAAGAAGGAACTCCAACACAAGTAAACATCGCTCTCACGTCAAGTCATCGGAAACCTGCACCTGCAACTGTTGTTGTAGTATCTCTGAGCCACGAGGACTCAGCAATCCCATAACCATGGGTATCAAGACTAGCAAAGCTTAATGGGTATGGAGAGGTTAAGTAGTGAGGCTGTAGCAGCGGCTAAGCATTATATGGTGGATAACTTACGAGTACAAGAATAAGATGAGCATCTACGCAAACGGTCGCAAACAAGTAATGATCACTAAGAGATCCTGAACTACCTACGAGTCAAACATAACCCCACCGTGTTCTCTTCTCAAAGTGAAAAGAGACGGTCACGGTTACTCACACGGTTGGTGTGTTTTATTTCGGATCCTCTGTCAACTTATCTACAACCAGACATTAACAAATTCCAATCTGCCACATAACCACGGGCACAACTTTCGAAAGATTATAACCCTGCAGGGGTGTCCCAACTTAGCCCATCACAAGCTCTCACGGTCAGCAGAGGTAAAAAAACCTTTATCTTAGGGACAACCCGATCAGACTCGGAATCCCAGTGCACAAGACATTTCGACAATGGTAAAGCAAGTCCAGCAAGACCTCCCGACGTGCCGACACCCTGATAGTAGCCGCGCGTATCTCGTCTCAGGCCACGTCCGGATGAGCAGTACGTACGGTAACCGAAGACCCTAGATAACTGGGTGGCACCGCAAGTGGCTCTAGTTTGGGACCAACACCATTGGCACCGGCCCCCTGCTATGTGGAATTAAGAACCCGGGGACGCGACCCCCTATGCAATTTAATTAATTAATTAAGTTTTCATTATGAGGCAAATTAAAACCAAAGTTGGGCCTTGCTGGAGGAGTTTTATTCAAAGCAAACTGTCAAGGGGTCCCCATATACCCAACTGCGTTAGGAACACAAAATCAAGGAACATAACGCCGGTTTATCGGTTCTTAAGGCGGCATGAGTGGAACAAAACACCAAGCAAAAGGCGAAGCCTTCCACCCATTGCCAAGTATATAGGTGTGTTAATTATAGTAATAGATATTGTGATATTCCAACAACCAAGATTCAACATGGAGCACTCTTCATCTTCACCTGCAACTAACAACGCTATAAGAGGGGCTGAGCGAGCGGTAACATAACCAAACAACGGTTTGCTGGGATGGTGTCAAATGTCAGAGGTTTCATGGCAACAAGAAGAGGTGGACAACAAAAGATAGGTAGCGCGACATATAGCGATAGCATCGAGACAACTAGCATAGCAATGATAGTAAAGGTATCCAAGGAGACAGTCATCTTGCCTGAGATCCCGCAAGGAAGAAGAACGAGTCCATGAAGAAGACGAAGAAGAAGTCATGAAGATGAACCAAGTGTAGTCGAATGAATCCTCACGATCGCAACGGAACAAGCACTAACGAGAAGAAGTAAACAACACGGCAAACACACAACACAAGAACAAGACATGATGCTCAAACAATTATGATCCAAGACAAGTCTATATGATGCAAAACATGGCAAGGGATGAAGCACACAAGAACAACACAACCAAACAAGTTTAAATGAGGCTGGAAACAACCTATAACAATTCCGGTAAGTCCTCATATGCAAATTTTAAAATTGGTCCAGATCTGAACAAACCTTAAGTTAAAGTTGTTAAACAACAGGTTAGCATGCACCATGATGATCTACTCGAAATTCTAGTCAAGTTACATATAAGGTTCATTTAATTCGGAGCTACGGCTTAGAAGATATGAGCAAAACAAGATGAACATGGCAAAGATGCAAGATGCATTCAAACAATAAGCAAACACACTCCAAACAGAGATTCAACATGTTATTATGCATCTACATGCAAAAACACACAAGTTTCATATAGGACACGCTCAAAACGGAGCAACGGTTCATCACATACACACGAAGCAAGTTTGAAACACAATCAGCCCAAAACAGCAAGTAGGCATATAGTTGACATCAAAATAACATGATACAATAACATCTCATGGCATCAAAGGGCATGGCAAGCATGTACATGCCAAGCACTACAAGCATGATCACTCAGCTACTACCAAACACCACTAGAACATGCTCAAAACATCATGGCAAGATTGCAAAAGATAACAGATTCACAGACTTAGTGAAATAAACTAAACATGGCAGCAACAACAACAAGTAGGCATGTTTGCAAGCTTGTGCAACTCATCTCGAAGCATATCATGGCATGTGAATATAACCAACAGCAAGAAGACATGTTTATGCAGCTACTCATGGCAAGAACATGGTCATAGGATGCATAGAACACTCGCTATTCACATGGCAAAACTGAACTTACTGTTAACATGTTGACAGAAACATTTTATAGCAATTTGAGAGCATGAAAACAACAAGCTACATCAGTTCATTAATGCAAACAAGCGCATGGATGGATAGAGCATAACATGGACTTCAAGACATGGTCATTGGATATCCCAAAACAAGCATGGATTTGACTAGGGCATCAAGAAAACATGGCATCAGGATGTAACCGTTTCAGACTTAGCAGTTTTTAACAAGTCATAGAAATCAACAACAGCGAGTAGGTCACTTTGCAAGCTTGTTGCACTCACCACAAAGCATGTAATGGAAAATGGATTGCACCGCGGCAAAGATGACATGATTGTGCTTCTAAAACATGTTGACATGATGCTCAAACAAAAATCACACATAAAGATACAAAAAATGACAAATCAGCATCTCATGACAGTTTCAGCGCTTAACAGCCACATTCACTTTTGCAACAGAGATAAACATGACAATATGGCACCTAACATATATGCAAGTGCATCCATCATGTAGAGCATCACTAGAAGAACAATTTGACATATCATACACTCCATATAGACCAACATGCACAAAGTTACACAATGTTAAACATGCATACATATTGTTGACAAACAACAAGGACTTGACAATAACATCACATAGCAGTTTTGCAACGAAGATTAAGGCATCAAAATGAACAGTAACATGCATGCAAATGCAACTAACGTGTAGAGCACTTCGAGACGAACATTTTGATATATCATACATTCAATTTGAAGCAATATGCACAAAGTTATGCCATGAGGAAGATGCACACATTTTATTACAGATCCGGGGACTTAGCAGTTTTCAGACAACGGGAAAAAAATGGGTGAGCGCTAAATACTATCTAGCGCACCGGGAGGAGTTTAGGGGAGTGGCTCACCATGGGCCTTGGCCTAGTTCGGCGAAGGAGGTAAGGCAGGCCGGCTTGGGAGATGGGCCGGCCTCGGTTGGGCCGTGGGCGGAGCAGGCCGGCTGGGTCTCGCGGGGCCCACGAGGCTGGCGACATGGGGAGCCGGCACTGTGGCGTCCTCCCGATCCCGCCTGGATCGGGGCGAGGGCGGTGGCGCCCACCGACGATGGCCGGAGGTTGAGGAGAGGCTGGGAACGGCGCCGAGGTTGCGGAGGCGGCGGATCTGGCCGGCGGTCGCCGGATCTGGCCGGAGGAGCGGTGGCCGGCGAGGTAGCACGTGGACAAGGCGGCGGCGACATGGCGCGGTGGCGCGGCGGTCCTACTCCGGCGGCCCTGGTCGCCGGCGGCGGGGACGAGCGTTGGAGGCGGCGGAGCGCTGCGGCTGGCGGCGGGGACGAGCGTTGGAGGCGGCGGAGCGCTGCGGCTGGCGGCGGGGACGAGCGTTGGAGACGGCGGAGCGCTGCGGCTGGCGGCGGGGGCGAGCCGGGCTCGGCAGCGGCGGTTCGGGCCCGCGCGGGCCTGCGATGGGCTCCGCGGGCCGCGACGGCGGGGAGGAGAGAGGAGGCCGGCTAAGGACACGTGGCGGCCTCTGATACGTCCAAAATGCATCACTATTTTGTATCATAATTTATCCTTATACATTTATATATTTCACGTTACGGTGATGTTCTTATGTTGTTTTGGTCTATTTTACACAGTTTGCAAACTTTCCGATGCCGAAGCAGCAGACGCAGGATTCAGCAGTAAAAAGTGGACACTGAGTTGCTGAAGAAGAATACCTCCAAATTACCTGAAAATTGACGGGAGATATTTTTCAGACGGATCACGAAGGCGCGCGAAAGGGTAACCAGAGGGGGGCCACAGGGTGCCCAGGCGCCCTGGGAGCGCCCTCCCCCCCCTGGCCGCGCCGGGGGGGCGCCTGGAGCCCCTGGCCCACCTCTGGCCGCCCCCTTTTGCATATATGCTCTCCGTTATCCAAAAACCCTAGAGACGGGAATTTTTACGGAGTTCCGCCGCCGCTCCGTGGCGGAAACCTATAGAGAAGAAAAAGCCATCTCCGGCGGGCAGATTCCGCCGGGGAGATCACCTCCCGGAAGGGGAGATCGTCGCCATCGTCATCACCATCGTCACGGGCATCATCGAGATCATCATCAACATCATCCCCAACATCAACACCATCTCCATCTTCATCCAAATCTCATCTTACAATTGCAACTTGTGTTGTAACTCGTACTACCTATCCTCTCTGCTCCATCGGTGTTGATTATTACTTTGTGGTGAATGCTATTGAGTCTTGTTGGAGAAATACTATTATGTCCAGATTGTTTTATCACATATTTATCCCCACTGATCATGATCTCTTTTATGTCTCTTGAGTAGTTACCTTAGTTCTTGAGGACATGGGGAAAGTCTTGTTGTTAGTAGTCATATGCTGTTGAAGTAATATGTGTTGTTTGATACTTAAGTTGCGTTGTCATTCTACTAGTGGTGTTGTGTGAGTCGAACACCCAACACTTTGCCTTATTAAGGACCTAGGAGAATACATTGTGTATAAAGAATGCTTATGGTGGGTTGCCGGAGTGACAGAAACCTGAACCCCAGTTCGCACGCTTTTGCATAAGGGAATAATGGATCCTCGATCGTATTTCTATGGTTAGGCTTTTGCCTTAAATTCTATCTTGTATTTGCGGATGCTTGCAAGGTGTTTAATCATAAGAGTGCACTCATCTTAGTCTAGAGAGTGTACTAGCATAGATCCACCCACTCAACACTTATCAACACATAACATAGTATTGATACGGAATATGGTGAAAGCACATGACTACCTCTCCCGTGTGTCCTCAGGAACGCTTTAGTCTTTATAAGTTCAGTTGCTAGGCCTCTCCTTTACTAAGAAAGGATTGGGCCACTTGTTACTCTCAGTACCTTTTACATTACTTGCTTTTACTTTCCTGTTGCTTATACCGAGAAAACCCCTAAAAGTTATCTTTCAGTACTTGCAGTAATTTCTTGCTCAGAATCGCTTATCAATACCTTCTGCTCCTCGTTGGGTTCGACACTCTTACTTATCGAAAATGCTGCAATAGATCCCTTACGGTTGTGGGTCATCAAGTACCGTTTTCTGGCGCCGTTGCCGGGGAGCGTAGCGCTATTGGTAAAGTGAAACTGGTAAGGAAGTTTTTTTTATAATTCTGTTTTTGTTTTTGCTATTGCTGCTCTTTGTCCTTATGGATAACCCTGTTATTGGATCATTGCTTGCGGGAAGACGCCCCACACCTGTGGTGGTTGATCCTCCCCCTACTGAAATTGTGCCTTATAAAATACCAGCTGGCATTATCGATTATGTTTTGGCTAATCGTTACGCAGGAGACAGACATCCCAGTGAACACTTGCTATATCTGTCACAACTATGTTCATTATTTAAGCTTGCAGGTGTATCGAGGGAGTTTGTCATGAGGAAATTGTTTGTCGTATCACTTATAGATAAAGCTTTAGATTGGTATGGGCTTCTCGATAACTCACACTTGCTGGACTGGCAGGAGCTTATGTCTCTCTTTTATACTAAGTTTTATCCTCTTCATGAAATTCATCGAGACATGAATTATATCTATAACTTTAGGTCTCGTGACGGAGAAAGCATTGCTCAAGCTTGGGGGAGATTGAAGTCCCTAATGCTCAAATGCCCTATTCATAAGCTTCCCAAGGAAATTATACTTACAAATTTTTATGCCAGGCTTTCTCGTCAGGATAAGGAGATGCTGGATGCCTCCTCTAGTGGGGTATTTTAGAAGAAGAGTGTTGAAGAAAGGTGGGATCTCATTGAAAGAATCCAGAGGAATACCGAAGATTGGGAAATTGATAAAGGTATTGAACCCGCTATAAATTATGAACATGATTATATTGAGAGCTATGTGAAAACTGATTACTTCAATACTTTTTGCTCTAAGATTGGTCTTGATTCCCATCTAGTGATTGATTTGTGTAAGAATTTTGCCTCTCACGTTGATTCTTTTAAAAAGAAGAGAGACCAGCACCATGAACCTTTTAAAGAACCACCTATTGATATTTATGTTGCTGACCCTATTTTGCCTGCAGTTATATATGAAAAGCCTCCTTTTCCCGCAAGGATAAAGGAGCACTCTTTTGTGACAGGCATAATAAATAAAAGTGAGAGAAGAGTTGATGAGTCTGAGGACCAGATCAAAGTCGATCCTCAAGTTGCATTGATTAAAGACCTTGCTACTAATGATGTTTTGGATTCCAATATAAATTTTTGTGTTGTTTCCACTAACCTTGTCACGGCCAAGAATAAAGGCCCAATTTCAGGTACTCTAGTGGTATCTGTTAAAATAGGAGATCACAATTATTATGGGCTATGCGATTTGGGATCGAGTGCAAGTGCTATCTCCTATTCACTTTATGAAGAGATCATCGGTGAGATTCCCCCTTGTGAACTTGAAGAAGTTGATGTTACCATTCATCTTGCAAACAGAACAACTATCTCTCCTATCGGGATTGTGAGGGACATTGAAGTCCTATGTGGAAAGGTAAAATACCCTACCGACTTTCTAGTACTTGGTTCAGAGAGGGACAATTTTTGTCCAATTATTTTTGGTAGACTTTTTCTTAGGACTTGTGGAGCTATAATAGATTGCAAGAAAGGTAAAGTTTCTGTTGAATTCGATGGTGAGCCATATGAATTTAATTTTTCTAAGTTCTCTAAGCAGCCTCGTGGTACTGATTTACCCAGTGATGATAAAATTATTGAAAGTATTGCCTCTATTGCTATTCCCCCTAATGATCCTTTGCAGCAATACATGGAGGACCACGAGAATGATTTGCATATGCAGGAAAGAAATGAACTAGATGAAATATTCTTGAGGCAGCCTGCTATTCTGAAGCACAACCTTCCGGTTGAACCTTTGGGAATTTTATCAAAACCGAAAGAAGATCCGGTGTTCGATCTTAAACCTCTGCCCGATACGCTCAAGTATGCTTATTTAGATGAAAAGAAAGTATATCTTGTTATTATCAATTCTAACCTTTCAGGATATGAAGAAGAGCGATTATTGGAAGTACTTCGTAAACACCGAGGCGCAATTGGCTATACCCTTGATGACCTTAAGGGGATTAGTCCATCTATCTGTCAACATACTATCAACCTTGAGCCTGATGCTAAACCAGTTGTTGATCATCAACGACGGTTGAACCCGAAGATGATGGATGTTGTGAGAACTGAGATTCTCAAGCTTCTGGCCGCAGGTATTATCTACCCTATAGCTGATAGTAAGTGGGTAAGTCCGGTACATTGTGTTCCTAAGAAAGGAGGTACAACTGTGGTTCCTAATGATAAAAATGAATTAATACCTCAGAGAATTATTATTGGATATAGAATGTGTATTGATTACAAAAAGTTGAACAAGGCAACTAGGAAGGATCACTACCCATTGCCGTTCATCGACCAAATGCTTGAAAGGTTATCCAAAAATACCCACTTTTGTTATCTCGATGGTTATTCTGGCTTCTCTCAAATTCATGTTAACACTGCTGATCAAGAGAAGACCACTTTTACTTGTCCCTTTGGTACTTATGCTTACAGGCGTATGCCTTTTGGTTTATGTAATGCCCCTGCTACTTTTAAAAGGTGTATGTCTGCTATCTTTCATGGGTTCTGCGGGGATATTATGGAAGTCTTCATGGACGATTTCTCCGTCTATGGAACTTCTTTTGACCATTGTCTTCACAATCTTAATAAAGTTTTGCAGAGATGCGAGGAGACAAATTTGGTACTCAACTGGGAAAAGTGCCACTTCATGGTTAATGAAGGAATTGTTCTTGGTCACAAGATTTCCGAAAGGGGAATTGAAGTGGACAAGGCTAAGATCGAAGCTATTGAGAGGATGCCCCACCCAAGGGACATCAAAGGTATTCGCAGTTTTCTCGGTCATGCAGGTTTTTATAGAAGATTTATTAAAGACTTTTCTAAAACCTCAAGACCCCTCACTAATCTTCTCCAGAAGGACGTTCCTTTTGTATTTGATGAAAATTGTAAGGAAGCTTTTGAAGTCCTTAAGAAAGCTTTAATAACCGCTCTTATAGTGCAACCATCTGACTGGAATTTACCTTTTGATATGTGTGATGCTAGTGATTTTGCTGTTGGAGCTGTTTTAGGACAAAGAGTTGATAAGAATTGAATGTTATACATTATGCCAGCAAAACTCTTGATAGTGCTCAAAGGAATTATGCTACTACTGAGAAGGAATTCTTAGCTGTAGTTTTTGCTTGTGATAAATTTAGACAGTATATTGTTGATTCCAAAGTTATTATTCATACTGATCATGCTGCCATTAAGTACCTTATGACAAAGAAGGATGACAAGCCAAGGCTTATCAGATGGGTACTCCTTCTTCAAGAATTTGATTTGCAGATTGTTGATAGGAAAGGAGAAGACAATCCGGTAGCGGACAATCTTTCAAGGATGGAAGATATACCGCATGATCCCATCCCAGTTAACGATAGTTTTCCAGACGAGCAACTTGTCATTGTAAAAGTACAATCTCTTTCCGATCCTTGGTATGCAGATTATGCTAATTTTATTGTTGCAAAGTATTTGCCTCCAGGTTTAACACTTCAGCAAAGGAAGAAGTTCTTTCATGATTTGAGGCACTACTTTTGGGATGACCCACATCTTTTCAAAGAAGGTCCCGACGGGATCCTGAGAAGATGCATACCGGAACATGAGCAAAAGGACATTCTCAGACGGTGTCATGATAGTCCCTATGGAGGACATCATGCCGGTGAGAGGACTGCACATAAGGTTCTTCAATCAGGTTTTTATTGGCCTACTCTCTTTAAAGATGCTAGAAATTATGTTTTAGCCTGTGATAAATGTCAGAGAGTTGGTAACATTAGTAGAAGGAATGAGATGCCTATGAATTACTCACTAGTGATTGAACCTTTCGATTGTTGGGGTTTTGATTTTATGGGTCCTTTTCCTTCTTCGCACAAGTACACTCACATTTTAGTAGCTGTTGATTATGTGACCAAGTGGGTTGAAGCAATCCCCACTGAAAGTGCTGATCACAAGACATCTTTGAAAATGCTTAAAGATGTAATTTTTCCTAGGTTTGGTGTACCAAGGTATCTCATGACTGATGGGGGATCACACTTCACGCACGGAGCTTTTAGAAAAGCTTTGGCCAAATATGATGTTAATCATAGAATTGCTTCACCATATCATCCTCAAACTAGTGGGCAAGTTGAGCTCACCAATAGAGAGATTAAGTTGATCTTGCAGAAAACAGTAAACAGAAATAGAAAGGACTGGTCAAATAAGTTAGGAGATGCTTTGTGGGCATATAGAACTGTTTACAAAAACCCCATGGGCATGTCCCCCTATAAGATGGTGTATGGCAAGGCTTGCCATTTGCCATTAGAGTTAGAGCACAAAGCTTTCTGGGCTGTTAGAGAGCTTAACGCTGACCCAAAACTAGCTGGTGAGAAGCGTCTCATGAACTTGACTTCTCTAGATGAATGGAGAAGTGAAGCTTACGAGAGCGCTAAAATGTTCAAGGAAAAGGTAAAAAAGTGGCATGATAGGAAGATTCTGAAAGGTGAATTTAATGTTGGTGATAAAGTTTTGTTGTTCAGATCCCGTTTCAGGTTTTCTCCAGGTAAACTACTTTCCAGGTGGGAAGGACCATTTCATATTGAAGAAGTTTATCGGTCTGGAGCAATTAAGATTAATAATTTTGAAGGCACCAAACCTCAAGTTGTGAATGGGCAAAGGCTTAAACATTACATAGCAGGAGACCCTGTCAATGTTGATGTGAAAATAATATACACAACAACCCACGAAGAACATGTTGCAGCCCTGTTTCAGACGCCAGTAGAAGCAGAATAAAGAAAAGGTATGTAGTACGGTAAGGAAACATCGCGAACCGCCATAAAAGTTTCGTATTACGAGTTTCTGCAAAATTAGTAAAATTCCGAGTCTAAGTGGAGCCGGAGACGACCTCCAGGGAGTCCGTCTCCGACCCCGCTTTGGTCCGTTACCTTCCTTTCCGTGCATAAATTTTTCCTATATATTTTCCCGGACTGTTCCGGCAACGTATCTTGCGATTTCGCGTGTTTTCTCTTCGATCTGTTTCTGCCAGGGAATCTTTCAGCTGAATTTAGGTGCCATGGCTTCTCCAAGCTCCCCCAAGGACGAGTTCGTCGTCAACGTCATCAACCCTTACCTCGCTGAGGTGAAGAAGCACCCTCAGGTTGTTCGGATGGAGGACGGTGTCCTTCATCAAGAAGATCTGAAGGGACCTATCAAGGAGGGGAGCATCCAGGCCAGGCTGGAAGAAGTGGAGCAAGAAGTCTTCGAGTACAAGAAGATGATCGAGCGTGGTGTTGAAGCTAACTTTAACATCACCAACGAGCTGAAGAACTACTTCCTGAAGGAGATGAAGGAGATGTGGAAAAGCATCACCGCGTCTGAAGAAAGAATTATAGAGCTCCAAGGGCAAATTAATGATCTACATAACCAGAACTGTGAGTATGAACTAAGGTTTCTGCGCATGGGTTTGGGTGCTGAATGCAGGATTCAGGAGACGAGCTTCTCATATGAGACTGGAGAACCCCTTCCATGGAAGCGTTTCACCAAGGACTACTTGATCAACGCCAACAAGGATGATGAGTGAAATCTCCTTGGGTAACGGCATTCCCTTGGCTTGTTCCAAGCTTGGGGGAGTGCCCGGTATCTTTATCTTTACCTTTTGTCTTTTAGAGTCAAGTAGAGTCGTATCATGTCTAGGGAGGTTATTATATGAGAAAGGTGTGTGCATTGAGGTCTATCACTCCTTCGGTGAAGAATTGTATCCGTGAGTGTGGAGTCGTCCATGATGGAATATTAATGAGAAGTTTATTGGTTCCTTTTGCTGCACTCGGTATTCTCTTCACGCAATCGACCTTATATGATGATTCTTATGGGGAGTATTGACCTTATATCAGGAATGGCTGTGAAAACTTTATTTAATTTTGGCAAACATAGCTTTGGTCATAACAACAAGCATGATTTTCTTAAAGTATCAACATAGCCAAAACCTTTATGTTATTATGCTTGAAGTGTTATGCTAACAAGGAAGACAACTTGATGTGTTATGCTTATTTCAATGTTCATGCTTTATATTGCTTTGCATCTTAGTCATCATCAGTTGTCTGCTCTCTCAAAACCTTTGCTAGCCTAACTCTGTACTAAGCGGTATTCTGCTTGTGCATCCATACACTTAAGCCAATACCTTCCATATGAGTCCACCATACCTTCCTACTCGTGGTATTCCACTACCACCTCCTAAAGTACAGAATTTATGTGTTATCCTCAAATGTTCAAAATCTTTTATTTTGTGCCTCTGTTTTAGCTCATGAGGAAGTAATAGCTAATTCATAGTCTTTTTGAGTTGGACAAGCTTCACCCCGGGATTGCATGTATAATGTGCAAACCCATAATACGAGAAGGAACTGGCATTGAGTGCGCCTGGCTCAAAAAGATAATATAACAAACAAACCCTCCTTCACGCTTTGTTCATGAGAAATCAGAAAACTTTGGCAGTGACTAACAAAGGAGAATAAGAGGATGTGATCGTCCTCGTGCGGGAGCCGTTCCTCGAAACTTGTCCAGCTCAAGAAGTAGTTGAGTTATCTATTAGCATTTGTTGACAAATCATGCACCTCTCAAAACTTGTTTTCATTCTGTTTGATTTAAGGATAGCACATGAGTTTTCCCTACTACCCTAGAGCAGGGCCCATCTTTTAATTTTAAGTTGAGTCAGTTATTCCTACTTCCTTCTATTCTTAAAGAGAGCAGACATTTGATGTTGATAAGGACGCATTCATATAAAGTTGCATTAAGATTTGTCATATCATATCCTTGTTGACATTATCATTCGATAAGTAAGTTGTTTGTCATGCCCAGCTAAGGCAAATATCTTCCTTTGTGTTAACACTTTCACTTCTTGCCTATTAACATGTTATCTCAAAAAGCTTCAATTGATCTCATCAAAATATAAGAGCAAAAGTTAAATCTATTTGTTGTTCTTTGACCAAAGGACATGTTTGCCATGATATAATGAGTTTCCTTAGCCCTACTTTCGAATATAAGTGTTATCACTCTTTTATAAGGGCCTTATGAATTGAAGATTGCTGTTGAGGATATTTGAGTTGGTAAAGAAACTATGATGCTTCTTGTCCGTATTTTATTTATCGACACTTCACTCTCTAAACTTGTGGACAGGTTTACCGAGTTCATATTCGCTTGGGGACAAGCGAGGTCTAAGCTTGGGGGTGTTGATACGTCCAAAATGCATCACTATTTTGTATCATAATTTATCCTTATACATTGATATATTTCACAATACGGTGATGTTCTTATGTTGTTTTGGTCTATTTTACACAGTTTGCACTACTGATCGTCGAAAACGTCACAAGCATACGGCCACTCTCTTCATCGAGCTCCCAGAGAAGCTCTGAACCAGCTCCTGCTTCATTCTCGGCTGAACTTGCATCTGGTGTTGTAGTATCTGTGAGCCACGAGGACTCGGCAATCCCATAACCATGGGTAACAAGACTAGCAAAGCTTTGTGGGTAGGAAGAGGTAAAGTGGTGAGGTTGCAGCAGCGGCTAAGCATAATATGGTGGCTAACTTACGAGTACAAGAATAATATGAGCATCTACGCAAACGGTCGCAAACTAGTAATGATCGCTAAAGATCCTGAACTACCTACGAGTCAAACATAACCCCACCGTGTTCTCTTCTCAAAGTGAAAAGAGACAGTCACGGTTACTCACACAGTTGTGTATTTTACTTCGGATCCTCTGTCAAGTTTTCTACAACCGGACACTAACAAATTCCAATCTGCCACATAACCGCGGGCACGGCTTTCGAAAGATCATAACCCTGCAGGGGTGTCCCAACTTAGCCCATCACAAGCTCTCACGATTAGCTGAAGTGATAAATATAATATCATCACCCCTTATCTTAGGGAAATCCGATCAGGATCGGTATCCCGATGCACAAGACATTTCGACAATGGTAAAACAAGTCCAGTAAGACCTCCCGGCGTGCCGACACCCTGATAGTAGCCGCGTGTCATGGAATTAGCACGGCAGATGTCCGGTTTAACGGACTTGATGATGGAACCATCGCACGGGTTAGCTTGAAGGGGTTCATAGCACACAAAGGACACAGAGGGTTTATACTAGTTTGGCCCCTTCGATGAAGGTAAAAGCCTACGTCTAGTTGGTTTGGTATTGCTTGGGCGTCGGTTTACAGGGAGCGGATCGCTTGCCTGTAGTCTCGACGGGTTGATTCTTGCTTTTTCCTGAACCGTCGCCGGGTCGTCCCTTTATATAGAGAGGCGACGCCCAGTCCGGTTTACAGAGTCCCGAGGCCGGCTCATACTTGTGTCCGCCTCGGTCTCTGTTCTTTCTTCCTTATTCCTCAAGTTACATCATCAGGCGGTTTACAAATCGTAACTCTATACATGGGCCCTAAGATCTCATGGGCCGTAGCTTATTACTAAATATTACAACATATTATAGTAATCCGGTTTATACTAGCCGGTTCATACCTGCTAGTAATATCCCTGACATTAGGCCCCAGAATGATTTGAACTTGTTCACATCAATCTCCTTTGTCTTTTATAATTTTCTTCTGTGTCTTCTCATTTTTTTTGGTAAACCGGCCCTGGCGTCATCCTTGAAAATCATGGAATCTGATCGTGACATCATTTCCGCATTTAATGCCGTGAGCTGTACTGTAGCTTTGTTTAATGGTTATCCCGAAGATCGAGGCGTCAAAAGGATCTTTATCCGATCTTTGCTCCCTCGAATCCCGCACATGTCGCTTCGTATTTGACCTTCCCTTATAAATATCGCCGTCCTCATTCGTTTATCTTCTTCTCGCCTCTTCTTCCTCTGTCCGTCGCCCGAGCTTCAAGACGCCATTGACGCCCGAGCTCGAACCGCCGGCGTCGACCGCCGAGTCCGAGACTTCACTGGCCGCTGCATCAACCTGACTTTTGACCAGAAAACCTCCGCCGCTGATCCCTGCTGTTCCAAGGTACCTCTTTCTTCCTCACTGTAGATCCGTATCTTCTAGGGTTCTTGCTCATGCCTCCGCCATTAGAGCCTCGATGATAACTTCGTCTTGTTCGCAGAAGTTTTGACCTTTACGTTCTGCCCTTAGATCCTACTGCTTCCATGCTTTAGATCTCGTCATTTTAATAACCTGTAGATTCATCCGCTCCGTATATCACCCTTGTAGTTCTTCCCGTATGTCCTTGTATTTATTTTCCTTTTTCTTGCATGCTCAGATCTGTTCTGCCTTTAGATGTTTGCAAAAACCTGTTTCTTCTCCTTCGTAGATCTATTAAGTATACTCCGGTTTACACTGTCATACCTTGTTCCGGTAGGCTTTTAAAATTGAACGTGACGGTTTAGTTGTTCCTCTTTTGCTATCTGAACCGGCAGTAACATAACTCCCTGTTCTTGCCGGGTTAACCATATCATTAGTCCCTTGTCTAAACCGTTGCGTGATCTTCATATATATCTTCCGGTTTATACTGTTGTACCTGCATAATCCGGTTTTACACTTTATCTTTTTCAGTGCTTGTCCTTCTGTTGCTATGGCCAAGCAGTTTGTCTCGTGTGACTGTGTTCCTTCCATCATCACGGAAGAAGACTTAGTTAGAATCGCTTCCATTGGTACTTTAGGCCCTCAATCTATTTTGAAGTGGCGGGCTCCAGGAAACGAATGCCCTCCTACTCCCAGAGAAGGGGAGGTTATTGTTTTCTTCGACCATATAGCTCGCGGCTTCTCACCCCCCGGTTCAAAATTCTTCTGAGATGTGCTTGCTGCCTTCCAACTCCACCCTCAGGACATTGGGCCCAATTCTGTCTCGAATATCTGTGACTTCCAAGTTTTTTCAGAGGTATACCTGCAAGAAGAACCGTCTGTTGATCTATTCCGGGATTTCTTTCACCTGAACCGGCGTACGGAATTCACCAGCGGGCTGCATCAGGAACTCGGCGGGGTTAGTATCCAGAAAAGGAGAGACGCAGTCTTTCCCCATGCCGCTCTCCATACGCACCCAAAAGAGTGGAACAAATCTTGGTTTTATTGTGTTGACACTTCTCCTGAAGGGGAGAACCCACTGCCGGGTTATCGCGAGCACCGTCTTCCGGAAGATCATCCTCTGCCACAACGACTCAGCTCCGCCGAACGGCCCCAGTTCGCATCTCAACTTTCCAGACTGAAAGCTTTTATGGCCAACGGTTTAATTGGAACCGATTTTATGCACTGTTGGCTTTCTTGGAGTATTCTTCCCTTGAGTCGGCGATCACAGTTGATGTGCCAGTATTCTGGTAAACCGGACGACCCTCAACGATTTACCAAGGATAAACTTTCTGAATCGGAGGTTATTGAATCGGCTAAGAAGATGCTCAACGTCTCCTTAGAAGATTGCAGCAAGGTCGGATTAGCTCCGTATTACAAGAAGAACAGACTGCCTGCAGTAAGCCTTGTTTTCTTGTATATATTTTTTAATCCATTTATGTAAACCGTCTTCTAACTGTCTCTTTGTCTGAACAGGCCGATGATCCTTTCTGGAAAAGAAAGCCTCAAGAGAAACCCGGCAAACAGGCACGCCGGAAGACCTTTGCCAATAAGAAAAGAAAAGCGGCCGTTGGCTCTAGCTCTCACGCCGAGGTTGACGATCTGGATTCCGAGGTATGTATTAATCCGGTTTTAATTTGCTTGCTTGTACTCATATATGTATCTAATGATATTGTCGGGGGAAACTGTCCGCCACGAACACCTATGGGACCGGAGCCCCTTGTCTGTGCGGTACGAGGGCGGAGGGAGCACAAAGAGCAGATCGAAGCAGACGCGCAGGCAGTTTTACCCAGGTTCGGGCCGCACGGATGCGTAAAACCCTACTCCTGCTTGGTTGTGTATTGAGTTGAGCGCTCGGGAGCTTGAAGAAGCAGCTACACCGTGCGTGAGAGTAATCTAGGTTTCGAACCCTCTCCACGTTGTGCATGGGCCTCCTTTTATAATGCAAAGGGGTCACCGACAGGTGTCAACGTAGGAGAAAGGGGTAAAAATGTAAAAGAGGTGGTAGTTGTAACAGTGCGGGAACAGTGGAGCTACAGTACAGAACAGTGGTCTATACCTACTTTAACAGTGGGGGACAAGGGCATTCAATGCCCGTCGCCGTCGACCTCAAAAGCTCCCGCCTTAGCGTCTCCGTCCGCCACGGCGACGGGTCCATCACCGTGGTGCGCCACCGTGTACCCCAGGCTGCACAGCCGTCCGCCACGCGTCCCTGGTTAGGCCCCAGGGCGACGCGTGGGCCGATGAGCTGGAGCGCGGGCACACAGCGTAGCTTCCCCGGCAAGCGCCTTGCCGGGGCCTTGATCTTGCCGGGCCCGGGAACTTGCCGCTCCCCGGGCCCCTTGCCGGGGCGCGCATAGCGCCGAGGCAATATCTTCTAATCTTCCTGGCAAGCTCCTCTTGCCAGGGTCTTGTGTTAGTGGGACAGCCTTGAGCCTGGTACGGCCTTCCCGGCAAGCTCCTCTTGCCGGGGTCTCGATCTTCTGTCTTGTATACTTTGTTTTTGAATGGTTTAATAGGAGGCAGGAAGGTCTCCGGCGAGCACGCAGTAAACCTTGCCGCGGGAAGCTGCAACTGCCCGTGCACAAGTTGGGGTACTGGGGTACCCCTACCTTAGTACACCGACAGGAGCCCCCGGGCCTGGGCCACACACGGTGCCGAGCGCTGTTGGGCCAGGCCCAAAACAGTGCACGGGCACCCGCGGCCCGCGGCGTGCCGAATCCACTTCCATATCCGCCGCACCCCACGGTAACGGCACGCGTCGATTGCGGCGCCGTGGGATGGGACGTGCCCACGATCTCTTAATGGAAAGGGGGAAACGCCCCCCACTCCCCCATAAAAGCAGAGGCAGCGGGCGCGGTTCCCCTCCCTGTGCTCTCATTACGTCGTCTTCTTCCTGCAAAAGATTCTTCCTTGCGCTCCGCCTCCACAGCTCCGCCGCCGCTTAGCTCTTCGTCCTCTTCCTTCCGCCGCGTCCGCCATGGCCCCAAAGGCCGACAAGGGGAAAGCGGAGAAGTCCAAGAAGGAGAAATCCGAGCAAGCAGCCAAGCTCATTGCTTACCGGAAGCGGAACGTCGTCTTCTCGCCGAGGCTCGGCGTGCAAGAACTCTGGAACAAGTACTACTTGTTCTGGTCCAAGGGCACCGACGCGCATCCCCGCACCCGAGCATACCCGGCCGCCGCCAAGGACAACTATCCCAGCGGGTATTACTTCTTTGCTGCCTTTTTCCACTGTGGCCTCTGCCCTCCTTTTTCGAACTTCTTCTGTGATATCATGAATACGTACGGCTTCCATCTGCTTGATTTCACCCCCAACGCCATCCTCACCATGGCCGTTTTCGCACATATGTGCGAAAACTTCATAGGAGTCCACCCCAACGTAGCCCTCTTTAGACACTTTTTCACCCCTAGAGCCGAGGCCGATGCCCCTCTCTCCGGATGTATTTCTTGGGTCTTCCGTCTCGGGAAGAAGGGGTCGTACTTGCCGGGGGAGCTCCGCGGCAAGTGGGAGGAATGGCGAGCTGAGTGGTGTTGGATTGTAGAGGACCAGCCGCAAGCCTTTACTGCGCCGCGCACAACGCCTATCGCGCGCGGCAGAGATTGGAGCGAACTAGACTCCGACGACGTCAAGCTCGACATCGCTCTTGTCCGGATCCTCCGTCTTCGGCTGGCCCGGCTGTCAGTTGCCGAGGTGGGCGCAGATTTCCTCCGCCGGCGCATCGCCCCTCTCCAAGACCGGAAGAGGCCGGCCTGGTTGTACGGCGGCCCGGCAGACATCATGAGGCCGCGCCCCGGGCTTAATTTTAACTTCACCACTCTGGAACTGCGCGGGATGGTACGAGAGCTCTTCAAGTACGACCCGGCGCACCCCGAGTGGTTCAGGACTCCCCGGGAAGTGGTGCCGCTCTGCAACAACGCCGCGAGGGACCGAATCCTTGCCATGATGCCGATGTGCGACTCGCATGGCTTGGACCGCTCGTGGATCGCCCCGAAGCCCATCGATGTCCTCAACTTCTACGACAACCTCGTCGAGGTGGCGAGTAACAAGGAGGACCTCAAGCTGCATACGCGGGACACCACCGACCAGGAAATCGCCTACATAGCTTCTCGGGCTGAGGAGGCCGCCGCAGCCGCGGCGGCAGGAGTCTTCGGGTTCTCGCCGGAGGAGGCGGAGGCCGAAGAGGCGTCCACCCAGGCGGAAGAGGCGGAGATCCGCCGATTGCTGAACCTCCCACCCGACGCGCTCACCGGGGTCCCCTCGTTGAGGCACTCCGGGATCCATGGGATCGCGACGGAGGCCGCGGCAAGGGAGGGAACCGCCGGAGGAAGCAGAGGCGCCGCGAGGGGCGGAGGCGCCAAGGGGAAGAGGGCCGCAGCGCTGGGTGCTGGGCCCAGCGAGCCGGCCGAGGCAGAGGAGGAGGAGGAGGAGGAGGCCGAAGACTCCGGCGGATCTACGGAGTTATACGCCGACGACCTCTCCTCGTCGGAGAGCTCCTCGCCTCCGGCAAGCCCGAAGGAGTCCCCGGCAAAGCGCCTCCGCAAGGCGGCGACGGGGGAAAGGGCACAGGCGCCCCGGCAACAGCCACCTCGGCGGGCGGCTCCCCGGGGGAGTCAAGCCGCGCCAAGGCCGTCCGGCGCACCAGCCGCAGCAGAGGCGGCCCGTGCGCGGACCACGACGGAGGCGCCCCGCAGGCCGGCAGCGAGCCGGCAAGGGTCTTCTCGGAGCGGAGCAGCGGCTCCGCCCGCCCCCCGGGCGCCGGCAGCCACAGGGGCTGGGTCTTCGCAGCCCCCAGCCCCGGTGAGTACCAAGCGCGCGAGGGAGTCTTCACCTCCCGCTCCTCGCGTCGACGCGCCCACGGTGGAGTATGACTTCTCCGCCCTGAGCGAGGACGACGAGGAAGACCAGGAGTAAGGATCCGTGATTCTTCATCTTCTTAATTCTTGTCTTGAGCTTCTGTTGATGCTAACTCTGTCTTCTGTTCTGGTTTCAGGACCCTGGCCCATCGCGCCGCGAAGAAGGCCAAGGCGCCCGAGGCCGAGGTCGCGGAGGACTCGGCAGCGGCGGCAACGGAGGGCGCGCCGGAGCCGAGCCTGCCGGACTCTGGCACTGCTCCGATGAGCAGCCCCCAGCGCAGCCCGCAGCGCAGCCCCCAGCGTAAGTCTGGGGTTCTTCCTTTTTGCTTGTCGGGGTACGTCTGAGGCTTTTGACTTTATCTTCATATTTTGACATCTCTTGTCTTATTCTGTGCAGAGGAGGAGCCGCAGCGGGAAGAGCGCCCGGAGACCACCGCCGAGGAGCTGCAGGCACCGCCATCCCCGCCAAGGCAGGACTCTCCGGCAAGGGAGAGTGCTCCGTCAAGGGCGGGTACTCCGCCAAGGCAGAGTACCCCGCCAAGGACGAGCAGCCCGGCAAGGGCGGCCACTCCGCCAAGGCCAAGTTCCCCGGCGAGGGCGACTACTCCGACGAGGCCGAGCTCTCCGGCGAGGGAGCCCGTCGCTGAGGACGCCCGCCAAGGTAACCTTTGTAACTTGTCTTCTTGGCTTGTCTCTTTTTTGGATATTTGCTTGAGTCTTGAATTTCTTTGTCTTCTTCTTCTTTCTAGATCTTCCTCCTCCTGCGCCTATGGAGACGGAGGTAATCATCCTCGAGGAGGAGGACGCGCAGGGCGGTGGCGGCGACGCTCCAGTCGTCGAGGAGGTGGGCGAGGCCGCCGAGCCGGCCGCGCAAGAGACTGCTCCGGCTGCGGACGCAGCGGCCGGGGAGGGAGACGGTGGCCGCACCGCTGACCCGGAGGTGGCGGGAGCATCGGATGCTGCGCCGGCCACCGGTCCCTCCACCGGCGAGGAGCAAAGGTTTTATCTCGAGGCCCCCAATGGCGTCTTCATCCAGATGCCGTGGGGGTCCTCGTCGCGAGCTCCTGCGGAGGGCGAGGCGTTCGACGGAGAGGTCCTCGCCTCCGCAGGCCTGAAGATAGTCCAGGCGCCCGGCGGAGGTGAGGGGCCCGAGGAGGAGCGATTGCTTCATCAGCTCCTGGCCCTTTACCGGGCCAGGCAAGCAAAGCTCGCTTCCCGGGAGGCTCTCGCCGCCAAGGCCGCGGCGGAGATGGAGAAGCGTGCGGCGGAGCTCAGCGCCGCCAACCAGGCTGCTCTCCGCCAGGTGGCGGAGGAGCGAGAGCGTCTCGCCGGCGAGTACCAAGAGTGGGTACTTGAGAGGGCCGAAGCCGATGAACAGCAGCGCCTCGCCGGGGTGGAGATGTCCCGGCGAGAGGGAGAGCTCGCGCAGCGGAAGGTGGATCTGGATTCTCATGAAGAAGACCTTGCCGCTCGCGAGGCTGCCCTTGGCGGGGAGCTGAAAGAGGCGAAGGCCGCCGCGGCTGCCGCGGAGGACGCCAAGAAAGAGCTCGCCGCCAAGGTTGAACAACTGGAGAAGGCGATGAAGGTGAGCGCCGAGAAGGTTGCCGCGCTCATCCTGGAGCGCGAGAAGGATGCTCACACCAACTCAGAGCTCCAGGTGAGTTTGTCCCAGAGGGGTGACGAGCTGAAGGCCGCCAAGGATTCCATTGAAGACTTGGAGCTGAAGGTCACCACCCTGAAGGAATCGCTTGATGCTGCCCGGGCCCAGGAGACCAAGCTGAAGGATGAGCTCCTCAAGGAGCGAACCTTGATGGAGAGCGTCAACAAGGCCTCCGAGCTCTTCCGGCAGACTATCGAGGTGTGGACCGAAGAGCTGGTTTCTTCTGCGTCCAACATTGACCAGGAGTTGCTTGCTTTGAAGGTTGAACATCTTATCTACTCGCCGGATCCAGACCTCCCGCACAGCGCCAAGCTCAGCCTCTTCTTCAGAGGCGTCGCTCCAGCCCTTGCAGGTCTCCGGAACCGCATCCCCGCGCAGCTGGCCGAGGAGTCGCGCCGGCTCTGCGCGGGAACTCTGGAGCGGGTCTTGACGAAGATCGTGTACCGCAACCCGGGGATTAATCTCACAAACGTTCTTCGCACCCTGCCAGCAGATGCAGACACGGAGGCCCTGAAGGAGCAGGTCGGCCACATCATCGCCAAGCTGGCAAGGCTTGGCAGGAAGGAAGGCGACCGCGTAGACTAGGGCCCCATTTATCTTTATCTTTTTATTGCTGCATATTATGTTATGAACTCATTAGTCCATTGCGACAAGCTATCCTTGTAAGATATTTGCTTTACTTCAATCAATCAGTGCAACGTTATCTTCCTTGGCCATGAAAATCTGGTGATAGCCTGAGTAAGCATCAAGAAAACAGAGTAGCTCACATCCGGCCGTGGAGTCAACGATCTGGTCAATGCGCGGCAAAGGGAAGGGATCCTTGGGACATGCTTTATTGACATCAGTGAAGTCTATACACAATCTCCACTTCCCGTTGGCCTTGCGCACGACGACTGGGTTTGCCAGCCACGTCGGATGGATCACACCTCTAACTAGGCCTGCTGCCTCTAGTTTCTTGATCTCCTCATTGATGAACTCTTGGCGCTCCACGGCTTGCTTCCTCACTTTTTGCTTGATGGGCCGCGCATGAGGACAGACAGCAAGCTTGTGCTCAATCACCTTCCTGGGAACGCCGGGGATGTCAGATGGTTGCCAAGCAAACACATCGACATTCGCCCGCAGGAAGGCGACGAGCGCGCTTTCCTATTTGCTGTCAAGGGTGGCACTGATGGTGAAGGTACCACCAGTGCCATCCTCCTTTGCGGACACTTTCTTGGTTGCCGGAGGAGCAGCCATTCCTTTCTTGCTCTTGCCGGTGGAGCTCGATGGAACGTCCTCGACGGCAGCGCAGCACTCCGAAGAGGTGCGGTTGCCGGAGTGGGTCCCAGAGCATTTGCCGGACTTGGTCTTCGTCTTCTTCCCCCCGGGAGCTTCAGCGGCAAGAGTATCCTTCTCGGCCGCAGCTGCCGCATCCCGGTAAATCTTGTCGGCGCCGATAAGCGCATCCTTCTTGTCGCTGTGGACAGTGATGACGCTTATCGGCCCCGGCATCTTCAGCACGTTGTAGGCGTAGTGGGAAGCTGCCATGAACTTGGCGAGGGCGGGACGGCCGAGTATTCCATTGTAGGGCAATGGAATATCAGCAACGTCAAAAGTGATGCGCTCAGTCCTGAAGTTGAGCTCCCCGCCAAAGGTCACCGGCAGAGTAATCTTTCCCTTGGGCTTGCTCCTTCTCGGGTTGATTCCTTGGAATGAACCGGTCTCTTCGAGCTCGCCGTCTTGAATCTGGAGTTTCTTGATCACAGCAGAGGAGATCAAGTTCAGCCCGGCCCCGCCGTCAACCAACATTTTGGTGACCTTGAGGTTGCGGATGGTGGGGGAAACCAGCATCGGCAAGCACCCGACCGCCGTGGTGCGGTCAGGGTGATCCTCAAGGTCAAAAACGATGGGCGTGCTGGACCATTTGAGGAGCCTGCGCGACTCCACGGGTGGCTCCGCTGCATTGACCTCACGCACCCACTGTTTCAGCTGGCGGTGGGAGGTGTGCAGGGAGGCGCCACCGTCGACGCACAGGACCTCCGTGGCCTTCTGGAACTCCTGCTCGCTGTTCTCGTCGTCCTCCATGTCTTCATCGTCGTCTTCGTCGTTGTCGCGGCCCCGGGGAGGTCGATCTCCTTGCCGCTGCTTGGCTTTGCCGCGGCGTCCTCCCCGGCCATTGAATGGCCGCTTCTTGCTGGGCTCTTCCCCGCCACCTTGGGCCTTCTCCTTGTCGCGCCTCTCGTACTCAGCTTTTTGCTGCTCGACGAGGTACTCGACGCGCTTGCAGTTGGAGAGGTCGTGACCCTTGGTGCGGTGAATCTTACAGTATTGCTTGTCGGAGCTACCCGGCTTGTCGGCCGCCGCCGCAGGGGCAGGCTCCTTGCCGGAGCCGCCAGCCTGCGCTTGCTTGGCGGGGGCCTCCTTGCCGGACTTCTCGACGGCAAGCACTTCCTTCTTGCCCTTCTTCCTGTTGTTCCGCCGCCGGCTCTTCTTCGCCGGGGCGGCGTCGTCGCTGTCGCTTCCCCCTGCGCCAGCATCCTCCCCGGGGAGTTTCCTCCCCTCTTCTGCACGGGCGCACTTGTCGGCAAGAGCGTAGAGCTCGCTGACGTCCCTGATCTTGGTCATCGCCATCTCCTCACGCATGCGGCGGTTACGCACGTTCTGATGGAACGCGCTGATAACCGCAGCAGGGTGAACGTCGGGGATGTTGTGCTGTACCCGGCTGAAGCGTTGGATATATTTGCGCAGGGGCTCGCCTTCCTTCTGGGCCAAAATGTGGAGATCGCTCTCCTGGCCATGGGGTTTGTGGCCGCCGGTGAAGGCGCCAACAAACTGATGGCAGAGGTCGGCCCAAGAAGAGATAGAGCCTTCCGGCAAGTGCATGAGCCATGAACGGACGTTCGGCTTCAGCACGAGCGGGAAGTAGTTGGCTAGGATCTTCTCGTCGCGCCCCCCGGCCGCTTGCACTGCGATAGTATAGACGCTGAGAAACTCCGAGGGATGCGTCTTGCCGTCGTACTTCTCCGGTACGTCGGGCTTAAAGTTCTTCATGCTGGGCCACTGGACGCGCCGCAGCTCACGGGTGAACGCAGGGCAGCCTGCCGCGTACGGCAAGTCGCCTGGTTCACCGGGCGCGGGTGCGTCGACGGTGTTCCCAGCTCTCTTGTCGGATTGTCGCCGAGCTTCTCGGCGGCGCTCGATCGTGGTCCGAGCGTCTTCATCTCGCCGGTCGTCGAGGACCTGGCGCTGGTCCCGACGGGCCCGCGGGTCCGACGAGGCTGTGGAGCCGTCGTCGGGGTTATTCCGGCGGGGCGGCGTCTTCTGCTTCTGCGGCGGGGAGTGCACGCTTGTCGCACCCCCGGCAGTCTTGTCGCCGATAGCCTTCGTCTTCTCAGCCTGCCGCGGCCGTGAGGCCGACGGCTGCTGCGGGGAGTCGTTGTTGGCGAAGTCTATCAGGCTCCGGATAGTGGCCCTCCATTCTTCGGCCTTGTCGGCCGCCGGAGGAAAATCGAGAAGCAGCTGCGCCCTTGCGAGCGCTTCTGCCGGAGTAGTGGGGAACGCGGGCGAGCGGTGCGAGGAGCGGGATACGCTCGGACTTCTAACGACGTTAGAAGGAGCGGGGTCCCGCGCCGGCGCCTTCGCTTTGCTCGTGCCCGGACGGGGGTCCGGGGCGTCCCGCGAACCTCCAGTTTGGCCTTGTCCCAGCAAGCGGATACCACCTCCCGTGGTATGGCGCTGCGGGGTCGTTGTGTGCTGTGATGGACGCGGCGCGTCCACGGAGACCGAGGTCCGGTCATCCGTCTTGTTCTTGGATCTGGTGGCACCGTGAGTGTCCTCACCGGCAACCACCCTTCCGACGGCATCTCCCCCGCCCACCGTTGGCTCTGGTGGCGGCGGATGAGACGCAGACGGGCCTCCGACCTCCGAAGGCTTCTTCTTCGGGGCCATGGAGTTGTTGCTGATGAAGTTGCTGATGAAACTGGAGAGGTTGATGAAGAATGCGCCCGCGCGAAAGCCGGATCAGGTTCGCACAACCTCGACGCCCCCTACCTGGCGCGCCAAAGATGTCGGGGGAAACTGTCCGCCACGAACACCTATGGGACCGGAGCCCCTTGTCTGTGCGGTACGAGGGCGGAGGGAGCACAAAGAGCAGATCGAAGCAGACGCGCAGGCAGTTTTACCCAGGTTCGGGCCGCACGGATGCGTAAAACCCTACTCCTGCTTGGTTGTGTATTGAGTTGAGCGCTCGGGAGCTTGAAGAAGCAGCTACACCGTGCGTGAGAGTAATCTAGGTTTCGAACCCTCTCCACGTTGTGCATGGGCCTCCTTTTATAATGCAAAGGGGTCACCGACAGGTGTCAACGTAGGAGAAAGGGGTAAAAATGTAAAAGAGGTGGTAGTTGTAACAGTGCGGGAACAGTGGAGCTACAGTACAGAACAGTGGTCTATACCTACTTTAACAGTGGGGGACAAGGGCATTCAATGCCTGTCGCCGTCGACCTCAAAAGCTCCCGCCTTAGCGTCTCCGTCCGCCACGGCGACGGGTCCATCACCGTGGTGCGCCACTGTGTACCCCAGGCTGCACAGCCGTCCGCCACGCGTCCCTGGTTAGGCCCCAGGGCGACGCGTGGGCCGATGAGCTGGAGCGCGGGCACACAGCGTAGCTTCCCCGGCAAGCGCCTTGCCGGGGCCTTGATCTTGCCGGGCCCGGGAACTTGCCGCTCCCCGGGCCCCTTGCCGGGGCGCGCATAGCGCCGAGGCAATATCTTCTAATCTTCCTGGCAAGCTCCTCTTGCCAGGGTCTTGTGTTAGTGGGACAGCCTTGAGCCTGGTACGGCCTTCCCGGCAAGCTCCTCTTGCCGGGGTCTCGATCTTCTGTCTTGTATACTTTGTTTTTGAATGGTTTAATACGAGGCAGGAAGGTCTCCGGCGAGCACGCAGTAAACCTTGCCGCGGGAAGCTGCAACTGCCCGTGCACAAGTTGGGGTACTGGGGTACCCCTACCTTAGTACACCGACAGATATCCTTCCACAGAAGTTGGCTGAAGGTGATAAACCGGCCGAAGTTGAGGTAACTATCCTTTCTTCCGATTCAGAACCACTTCCACAAAAAAGTCGTCGGACAGTCCGGAAATACCAATTTTCTCACCCTTATGCTCAATTGGATCCTAATTTTCTTTTGAAGAAACAACAACATGAAGCTCTTCGCCGGACCACTCGCCATAGCGGCCTGGCAATGGAGTCATCCGGAATCTCTCTCACTCCAGCTTGGAGGCGCCGCCCTGAGATTATACTCTCTCCAACTCTCCTTCATCCCAAGGCCGGGCTTATCCGAAAACCTCTTAAACCGTCTGATCCTGATTATCAGGAGACTCCATTATCCTCCTCTGGTGAATCGACTGCTACGCAACTTCTCCCACTAAAAACTGTTCCAGGGTAAGTCTTTTAAACTTATCCGGTTTATGATTATATTTTGCTTCACCATCTTAACTCGTTTTCCGAACTTATTTCAGCAAGCCAAAGCCTAGCAAAAAACAAAAGGCAAACAAACCCACTGCTGAGACTTCTGCAGATGATCCGGCGGTTGATCCGACAACAACCGTCCCTCCGGAAAGCGAGCCCACGATTCCTCTTGAGAATCCTGCGCCTACGGATCATATTTCAATGCCCGAGAATCCTGCTGCTGATGATGTTCCTGATCCGCCAAGTCCTGCCCGGGCTAATTCTCCTCAGGTCAATCCGGCATCTCCTAGCCCGGTTCACAATACAGCTCCACCAACAGCACCTGCTTCTCCAGAAGTTGAAGTGACTGGCACTGCTTTCGTTGCTCCTGCTGAGCCCACCGTTTTAGCCAAACATACGGCTAAAACGGAGAAGCTGTATAAAGAGAAAGGTACATGGAGTACCGAGCTGTCCAGTCTTGCTGATATGAGTGCCCAGGAGCTCTATTCCGGGTACTTGAACCGGCTCCACAGCAGTCGAGATTATGAAGCGGGTTTGGTTAATCTGGTGAAAGAAAAATATGAGGTAATCCTTTCCTTCTGACTTTGTGCTTTTGATATGCCTCTATCTCATAGTAGCCCCCAAGTTCCGGTTTAGCTGCGTGTTGAAGGTGAACCGGAACTTATAACTTGAACAATTGATCTTACATTAGCCCCCAAGTATCAAGTAGATAACTTGGTTATGTATTTGATACTTGTAAGAATTTCTTCTGATACTTCAATGTTCCATTAGCCCCCAAGTGTCAAGTAGACAACTTGCTTGTGTGCTTGAGACTTTTGTCTTTGAACTGCTGTTGTTTATTGCTTCAACTTTACATTAGCCCCCAAGTGTCAAGTAGACAACTTGTTTGTGTGCTTGAGACTTCTCTGGTTTTTGTTTCTTATCACTTGTTTTGACTTGTAGGCTGACTTAAACCGGAATGCTGAGGAGATCAATGAACTTCGGAGCCGTCTTGCTGAAACAGAGTCTGCTGCCTTGAAAGCCAAGAAAGATTTGAAGGTGAGCTTAAAGACTGTTGAAGATCTGAAAAAATTCTTTGAAGAAGAGCGGTCCACTTTTGAGGTTCAGAAAAAAAGAGCTGGAGAAAAGGGTTCAGGATGCTGAGGGGGCGCTTAATCCGTTACTGAAGAGCTAACCGGCTTAAAGCGGCAAATTGAGTTAATGACTTCTGCAATCTTTGGTAAGTATAATCTGAACTCCCGCTTCATCCTTGCCAGCTTCCATCTATGCCGGTTTAACTGTGATATTCATATGCAGGGCGCCGTGTCACCCATCTCGGGGATGACCTTCGAAAGAAGCTTAAAGTATGTTACACTTTGGTCGAGCAGTTGTATTCCGGCGCTCAGAGGATCATCAGTGCAACATCTTTCGGTAAACCGGCCCCCACGACCATCCAAGGCACGTTGGAAAAGTTGTCTGTTCTGCCAGTGTGTCTAGAAGAAGTTAAGAAATCTGCTGCTCGAGCCGGTGCCCTCATGGCACTTACCAGGGCTAAAGCCTGGGTCCCGGATCTTGATCCGGAAGAAGCTTTGACGGGATTTCCTGACACTAAAGAAGACGGATCCACTTTTACCGCGAAGGACCTCCATGCCTTGACGAAGGAGATGCGTCCCCTCGCCAGCAAGCTTGCAGCTGAATCCGACTTATCCAGGTATCATCCGGGGTACGACTTGCAAAATGAGCGGGTGGAGCGGCCGGTTTATGACACCGTCAATTTAATCCCAACAGTTCGCCCTCATACCTTCGCTCCAGATATCGAACCTTCTGAACTTATCAGTGAAGAGATGTACTTCCGGGCTCTGACGAAGATTGACTGGTGTGTTCCGGACTTCCAACCGCTTCAAGAAGAAGAAGAAACTCCGGATCAAGTCGATGCCCAGCCGTCGCAGCGGGAGGAAGCATAGCTCATAACTTATTGTTGTAGTTGCAGCCCCGCTTTATCAAACAATCTTTTGAATCGTCAGGCTTGCTATGCCTTGTAATAGGATAGCTGAAACTTTATCCGCTTTATTCGGATATTCTGACTTCTTGTTTTTGACGTTTACCAATTTAATTTTCGTCTGATGTCGCTTATCGTGCGTGTCATCTGTTCCTGCATAAGTAAGACTGAAAACATGTCCTAGCGGTTTACCACTGGACAGATTAAATTGCTCTCACAGTATATCAAACAAGTATATACTTATCTGAGAAATAAATTTATACCTGAGACCAAGCATGCTAAATACTCTTAATCCGGTAGAATTTAAAATTTCTTGATGAAGATCTTCATGGATCCAATAACAAACCCGGGCTTTGATAAAAGACACCGGTTTATATCGTTCTGAAACTTTGTCCAGAAGTTTGTAGCTTGCTGCCTGATGGATGATCCAGGTTATAATGAACACCGGTTTATTTATGCTGGTATTCATGATCCAGACTTTTAACTTTATAGATATGTGGTCAACTTCTGTAGCTGTTCCACTTCGGTTTAAAGAGTCATAAAACATAAACACCAAAAGATGCGAATTTGCAAATAAAACCATGTAGTCGAGGCTTTTTAAGAGCTGCCAGGCTCAAAGCAAGGTTCAGCCAATCACTGGATGCGGGAATCCCGTCTGTCCAGAGGGCCGGTGGATGTGGATTATCCATCTTTCCATATGAACCATAAGAAAACATTTAGCCAATCACTGAATGCGGGTAAACCCGTCTGTCCAGAGGGCCGGTCGATGGATGCGGGTAAACCCGACTGTCCATAAGAATTTTAGCCAATCACTGAATGCGGGTAAACCCGTCTGTCCAGAGGGCCGGTCGATGGATGCGGGTAAACCCGTCTGTCCATAAGAATTTTAGCCAATCACTGAATGCG
>LR738711.1:718891325-718945182 GCA_902687465.1 Secale cereale | reverse complement strand
GGCCGGTCGATGGATGCGGGTAAACCCGACTGTCCATAAGAATTTTAGCCAATCACTGAATGCGGGTAAACCTGACTGTCCAGAGGGTCGGTCGATGGATGCGGGTAAACTCGACTGTCCATAAGAATTTTAGCCAATCACTGAATGCGGGTAAACCCGTCTGTCCAGAGGGCCGGTCGATGGATGCGGGTAAACCCGTCTGTCCATATAGTTTTCCCTGGCTCCATGGAATCATGGGTAGATCTTGAAGCGTCCTCTCTTGAACCGGATGTGACCTCATGCTCTTCAGAGAGTTTTATTGCTTCTGTGTATATTCTGCAAAAAAATCAGTTTTAAACCGACCAATTTGTTGAAATATAACATATGATAAGACATACATGGTTGTCCTCACAAGATATTTGTATTGGAAAAAAGGCGGAGCCCCCGGTTTACCGAGGGTGCCAGTTTATTCATTGATCATAATATATACATAGGATACAGTGGAGCTCATAGCTCAAGTATAGTATGGCCGTAAATGGGCGATGTTCCATGGCCTCTTCGTCTCCTCCTCTGATGTCCGTGAGTCCTTGTGTTCTCGAACGTCCAACAGGTAATATGAACCATTGTGCAGATTCTTGCTGACCACAAAGGGCCCTTCCCAAGGTGGGGATAATTTGTGCATATCTGTTTGATCTTGGATGAGCCGGAGTACCAAGTCGCCCTCCTGGAACGTCCTTGTTTTGATCCGGCGGCTATGATATCTGCGTAAGTCTTGTTGATAAATTGCAGATCGTGCCGCAGCTATATCACGCTCTTCATCCAGCCGGTCCAAGCTGTCTTGCCTTGCTCTCTCGTTGGCCGCTTCAACATAAGCCGTTACCCTTGGTGAATCATGACGGATATCACTTGGAAGGACCGCTTCAGCACCATATACCATGAAGAAAGGTGTATAACCTGTGGACCGGTTTGGTGTGGTGTTGATACTCCAAAGAACAGATGGTAACTCCTCGACCCAGCATCCTGGGGTTCTCTGTAAAGGAGTCATAAGCCGGGGCTTGATACCTCGCAAAATCTCTTGATTTGCCCTTTCAGCCTGACCATTGGATTGGGGGTGGGCCACAGAAGATACATCCAAGCGAATATGTTCTCGTTGACAGAATTCTTCCATCTCACCCTGAGATAAATTGGTGCCATTGTCTGTGATGATGCTGTGCGGAAAGCCAAACCGAAAAATTACCTTTTTGATGAATTTGACTGTCGTTGCTGCATCACACTTGCTTATAGGCTCTGCCTCAATCCACTTTGTAAACTTATCCACTGCTACTAGTAGATGAGTTTTCTGATCTTGGGATCGCTTGAAGGGTCCAACCATATCAAGCCCCCAAGTCGCAAACGGCCAAGTTATTGGTATCATCCGGAGCTCCTGCGCCGGAACCAGACCACGTCTTGAAAATTTCTGACAAGCATCACACTTCCGGACCAGCTCTGCCGCATCAGCATGAGCGGTTAACCAATAGAAACCATGCCGGAACGCTTTAGCCACCAATGATTTTGAACCGGCATGATGACCACAATCCCCTTCAGGAATCTCGCGAAGAATCTCACAACCTTCCTCAGCTGATACACACCGCTGAAATACTCCAGAAGTACTGCGATGATGAAGCTC
The DNA here is from genome assembly GCA_902687465.1 of Secale cereale. NCBI lineage: Eukaryota > Viridiplantae > Streptophyta > Magnoliopsida > Poales > Poaceae > Secale > Secale cereale. Next base: position 718,943,537 of record LR738711.1, on the reverse strand, counting down.
TCCGTTTGCAATTGTCATGGACTTAGAACGCCGGACTATCTGTCGTGCCTCAATCTCATCAGCCGGTAGCTCTCCTCGGCTCAAATACGCCAAGTAAGGCTGCGTCCAATCCGGAATTATATGAAGTGCTGCAACTAACTGTGCCTCCGGATCAGGAACAGCTAGGTCTTCCTCTGATGGTACTTGAACCGAAGGACTGTGCAACTCATCCAAAAAAGTATTTGGCGGCACCGGTTTACGTTGGGAGCCCAGCCGGCTTAAAGCATCGGCCGCTTCATTCCGTCGCCGGTCTATATGATCCACCTGATACCCCTTGAAATATCCTGCAACTGCTTCAACCTCTCGTCTGTAAGCTGCCATGAAAGGATCTCGGGAATCCCACTTGCCTGAAACTTGCTGTGCCACCAGATCTGAGTCACCAAAGCACTTGACCCGGCTCAAATTCATCTCCTTTGCCATCCGCAAGCCATGAAGTAACGCTTCATATTCCGCTGCATTGTTAGTACAAGGAAACAACAAACGGAGGACGTAACAAAATTTATCACCTCGGGGGGAAGTTAAGACAACTCCAGCCCCCGAGCCTTCCAACTGTCTTGAACCGTCAAAGTGAATCGTCCAGTACGTAAGATCCGGCTTCTCCTCAGGGGTTTGCAACTCTGTCCAATCATTGATGAAATCCACCAATGCCTGAGATTTTATAGCGGTGTGTGGCACATATTTTAATTCATGTGGGCTGAGCTCAATGGCCCACTTCGCCACTCTACCTGTAGCTTCCCTGTTCTGGATTATATCCCCCAACGATGCTGAACTAACCACAGTTATTGGATGTCCTTGAAAATAGTGCTTCAGCTTCCGGTTTGCCATGAACACACCATATACCAGCTTCTGCCAATGTGAGTACCTTTGCTTGGACTCAATGAGTACTTCACTCACATAATAAACCGGGCGTTGAACCGGGTATTCCTTTCCTGCTTCCTTGCACTCAACCACAATTGCAACGCTGACTGCCCGTGCATTAGCAGCGACGTATAACAGCAACGGCTCCTTATCAACAGGGGCAGCCAGGACCGGTGGCTTTGCCAGTTGCCGCTTCAGGTCCTCAAACGCCGCGTTGGCCTCATCACTCCATATAAACCGGTCTGTTTTCTTCAGCATCTGGTAAAGCGGGATCGCCTTTTCTCCCAAACGGCTGATGAACCGGCTTAATGCTGTGATCCGGCCAGCGATACGCTGAACATCGTTGATGCAAACTGGCTTAGTCAAAGATGTAATGGCCTTGATCTTCTCTGGATTAGCTTCTATTCCTCTGTTTGAGACCAAGAATCCCAGTAGTTTACCTGCCGGAACACCAAAGGCACACTTCTCCGGATTAAGCATCATCTTGTAAGCCCGAAGATTGTTAAAAGTCTCCTTAAGATCCTCTATCATTGTCTCCTCTTTCCTTGACTTAACCACAATGTCATCCACATAGGCATGAACATTCCTTCCTATCTGTCCTTTAAGACAATTCTGAACGCAACGCTGATAAGTTGCTTGAGCACTCTTGAGCCCAAAAGGCATAGATACATAGCAAAAAGCACCAAAAGGGGTTATGAAAGCCGTCTTCTCTTGGTCTTTAACTGCCATCTTGATCTGGTGATATCCTGAGTATGCATCCAAAAAGCTTAGCCGCTCACATCCCGCTGTGGCATTGATAATCTGATCAATGCGAGGGAGAGCAAAAGGATCAGTTGGGCAAGCTTTTGTTGAGGTCTGTGTAGTCCACACACATTCTCCACTTCCCATTCTTCTTTAACACTAGCACCGGATTAGCCAACCACTCCGGGTGAAAAACTTCCACGATGAATCCTGCGGCCAAAAGCCTGGCCACTTCTTCTCCTATAGCCTTGCGCCTCTCTTCGTTGAAACGGCGCAAATATTGTTTAACCGGTTTATATTACGGATCAATGTTAAGGCTGTGCTCAGCGAGTTCCCTCGGTATACCTGGCATGTCAGAAGGTTTCCACGCAAAGATATCCCGGTTCTCACGGATGAACTCGATGAGCGCGCTTTCCTATTTGGGATCAAGGTTAGCGCTAATAGTGAACTGCTTGGACGAATCCCCTGGCACAAAATCAACTTGCTTGGTCTCCTCCGCCGATTTAAACTTCAACGCCGGATCATGCTCTGTAGTTGGCTTCTTCAGCGGAGTCATATCGGCCGGATCAACATTATCTTTATAAAACTTCAACTCTTCTGTGGCACATACTGCCTCTGCATAGGCTGCATCTCCCTCTTCACATTCCACTGCTATCTGGCGGCTTCCATGAACCGTGATTGTGCCCTTGTGACCCGGCATTTTGAGTTGCAGATAAACATAACATGGTCTAGCCATAAACTTGGCATAAACCGTTCTCCCGAATAAAGCGTGATAGGGACTCCGGATCTTGACAACTTCGAAAGTTATCATCTCTGACCTGGAATCATGCTCATCTCCAAAGGTAACTTCCAAATCAATCCTTCCAACTGGATAAGCCGACTTACCTGGAACCACTCCATGGAACACCGTGTTTGATTGTCTTAGCTTCTTATCCGTTAGGCCCATACGACGGAAGGTCTCATAGTACAAGATATTGATGCTGCTACCGCCGTCCATGAGAACCTTAGTGAACTTATAACCTCCCACCTGGGGTGCTACCACTAAGGCCAAGTGGCCCGGATTATCCACCCGCATCGGGTGATCCTCCCTACTCCATACAATGGGCTGTTCTGACCAGCGCAGAAATTGCGGTGTTGCCGGTTCAACCGCGTTAACTGCCCGCTTTAAAACCTTCTGATCCCATTTACACAGACTTGTGGTGAACACATGGTATTGCCCACTGCTCAATTCCTTCGGATTATTCTGATATCCGGATTGCGGTTGCTGTTGCTGATGCTGCTGATTCCCCTGATTATTGTAATTCCCTTGGCCCTGCTGTTGACTGCCTTGGTTATTGTAATTACCTTGGCCATGCTGCTGACTGCCTTGGTTATTGAAACCACCCTGGTTACGCGGCTGATTGCCCTGGTTATTATAACTTCCTTGACTATTTTGATTACCGGCCCGGTTTTGATAACCATTGTTATTGCCCCTATATCCTGATCCGGAGCAGTTCCCTTGGTGACCCGGACCGTAAAACCCTGGGCCTGAACCGCCATTTGGAGGCCTGTCATTAGGATTAAAGCGGCCCATCATTGCTTCCATAAAGGGCCTGCACTCTCTTATAGTATGTTTTGCCGGTCGTTGTTTCGAGCCATGCTTCGGGCAAGGCTGATCTAACTCTTGGTCTCAACCACAAGCCCCTCCGCCGGTTTGCTGAGGTGGGTTGCCCATACTACGCTGAAAACCCCCCTGAACTTGGGTATTGGCTACGAAATCAGAGCCACCTTCTGCCTTTCGCTTGCCCAAGAAACTTGCAGTAGCCGGGTTAACTTGCGCCGGTTTACCAGGTTTGTTAACCTTCCCTGCTTTGTCTCCTTCAGCTTCTGGATACTTGGTATTATCAGAGTCCCCATACTTTACCAGAGCACTCATGAGAGTTCCCATATCATTGCAATCCCTTTTAAGCCGTCCTAGTTTTAACTTTAAAGATTCAAACCGGCAATTATTTTCCAAAGTCACTATCGCCGTACTAGGATTGATACCATTCGAAGAGTGCAAGATCTCTGATACTCGCCGCACCCAAGCACTTGTAGACTCCTGCTCTCCTTGCACGCAGGCTGCCAGATCCACCACTGACATCGGCTGCTTGCATGTATCTTTGAAGTTTTTGATGAACTGACGACGTAGCTCTCCCCATGATCCGATGGAATTAGGGGGTAAACCCTTTAACCAGGTCCGGGCTGTGCCCTCAAGCATCATGGTGAAATATTTTGCACAAGCTGCTTCATCCACATCCAGCATCTCCATGGCCATCTCATAACTCTTCACCCAAGCTTCAGGAGGTAAATCCGCAGTGTAATTAGGTACCTTGCGGGGCCCTTTAAAATCTTTGGGCAACTTTACACTCTGTAAAGCGGGGATAAGACACTGTACTCCAAAGGAACTTGTCCTAACTCTTGTCTCTGCCGTGGCAGTTTGAACCGGCGTTGTCTGACGGACCTCCTCCCGGGCTACAGATCTAACCCGGTTTGCATCCCGAGCTTGAGCATCCGCGCCTGCCGGATTATCCTGTCTGTGCCGATGTCGCCTGCGCTCACTGCTAGATACTTCCGGCTCCTCCCAACGCCTAGTGTAACTCCAGCTGGGACGTGGTGTTGAATGTAGCCTTTCCCTGCTATGAGAGTATGCTTGCTGCTGTATTAACGCCGTATTAAGCAACTCCTTTGCCCGACGTGCCTCCAATGCTGCCCGGGATGTCCCCTCCACGGGTAAAGCGGCCAAACGTGCAGCAGCAGCCACGATGTTATCCAAAGGATTTGAGTAATGACCTGGAGGGGTAGGAACGTGAGGTGCAGACGTGATCCGCCGATCTTGCTCCGCAGTGGGTTGCTGAACCGGCTCTTCCCTGGCTGGAGGTGCCCTCCGGTTTAGAGCCGGATCGTTGCTGGCTCCAGCCCCGGGTGTCCTGAACAGATCCGTCGCTTCATAAACCGACGGTAGACGAGACTGGTACTTCCGGCCCCTTACCCCCTGCACAGAGGCCTGCTCCATCCTTAGGTAAAAAGCCTGATCATCCAGCTCCGCTTGCCTTATTGCTATCATTGCTTTCTCTGCTTTCAAATCCTCTTTCAATTGATCAATCCGGCCTTTCAACTGAAGAAGCTCTGCATCATGCTGCGCCTTGTGTGCTGGAGCTATCGTTGCCACCGCTTTAGCTGTGAACTCCTCGATCAAGGTGGATAGAACGTCGGCAGGTGAGAGGTCTGGGCCGCTCCCCCCTACACCAGCTTCTGATATCGTCCCGTTCACCGTGGGCTGTGAACCGGCCATAAAGACAGCCACCCGGTTTGGTGGGTCGAAGGGGTCCGGAATACTATTTCCATCGGACTCACCCTCAGACCGGCCGTCCTGCAACTGATACAAAGACTCAGTTTCTCCGGATGAAGATTTGTCGTCGGAGTAGACAACTGTTGCACCATCGGACTCCGATCCGTCCTCGGTTTGGACCCCATGAATTGCTCCAACGAACACGCGCTTCATGGCGGGCTGAATCCGGGCAAATCTTGCACGCTGAGCCGGCTCGATGATGTTGGGGAAGATGTCCGGCTCAGGTCCCGGTTCACCGATCTTGCCGATGAAGACGTGGATGCCGCCGAAGGGAACCCGGTACCCGTATTCGATTGAATCGGCCTCCGGCCCCCAGCCTGCATCATCGATGTAGATCCGGCCGCGGCGACTCTTGGTCATCCGGCCGACCGCGTAACCCTTGAGCCCTTCAAAGCTGCCCTTCAAGAACTCGAAACCATCGTGCGGAGGCCCCATGGTGGGCGCCAACTGTCGTGGAATTAGCATGGAAGATGTCCGGTTTAACGGACTTGATGATGGAACCATCGCACGGGTTAGCTTGAAGGGGTTCATAGCACACAAAGAACACAGAGGGTTTATACTAGTTCGGCCCCTTCGATGAAGGTAAAAGCCTACGTCTAGTTGGTTTGGTATTGCTTGGGCGTCGGTTTACAGGGAGCGGATCGCTTGCCTGTAGTCTCGACGGGTTGATTCTTGCTTTTACCTGAACCGTCGCCGGGTCGTCCCTTTATATAGAGAGGCGACGCCCAGTCCGGTTTACACAGTCCCGAGGCCGGCTCATACTTGTGTCCGCCTCGGTCTATGTTCTTTCTTCCTTATTCCTCAAGTTACATCATCAGGCGGTTTACAAATCGTAACTCTATACATGGGCCCTAAGATCTCATGGGCCGTAGCTTATTACTAAATATTACAACATATTATAGTAATCCGGTTTATACTAGCCGGTTCATACCTGCTAGTAATATCCCCGACACCGCGCGTATCTCGTCTCAAGCCACAACCGGATGGGACAAGCTACGAGTAAAACCAAACCTCGAGTTTCCCCAAGGTGGCCCCGCAGGTTGCCCGTTTGGGACCAACACCATCAGCACTGGCCCCCCTGCTATGTTGAAAAGAGTACCCGAGGGTGCGACCCCCTATGCAAATTTAATTAATTAATTAAGTTGTTATTATGAGGCAAATTAAAACCAATGTTGGGCCTTGCTGGAGGAGTTTTATTCAAAGTCGAACTGTCAAGGGGTCCCCATCCACCCATCGTGTAAGGAACGCAAAATCAAGGAACATAATGCCGGTTTATCGGCGCCTAAGGTGGCATGAGTGGAACAAAACACCGAGCAAAAGGCCAAGCCTTCCACCCATGCCCAGTATATAGGTGTGTTAATAATATTAATAGATATTGTGATATTCCAACAACAAGTTCCCACCTGGAACGATCTTCATCTTCACCTGCAACTAACAACGCTATAAGAGGGGCTGAGCAAGCGGGTAACATAGCCAAACAGTGGTTTTGCTAGGAAGGTGTCAAAAGGTTAGAGGTTTCATGGCAACAAGGAGAGGCTGACATAAAAGATGGGTAGCGCGACATGTAACGATAGCATCGAAACAACTAAGCATGGCAATGGTAGTAAAGGTATCCACGGGTATGATCATCTTGCCTGGAATTCCGCAAGGGAGAAGAACAAGTCCATGAAGTAGACGGAGCAACATAGTTGAGAGAATCCTCACAACTCCGGAACGAATCCGAAGCTAACGAGGGAAGCAAACCGGAAAGAAACAAACAACACGGTAAACACACAAGCATAAACATGGCATACGATGCACATCCAAGTATGATGCATGTCCGGTTTAATTTGCATGGCATGGCAAAGTGCACAAACAACACTACAAGTTAAGTGGAGCTCAATATGCAACGAGTTGCATATTGACGAAACACTACATTTTAATTATTTAATTGACTCTCGTTTATTTACAAGACAAGATTAAATGTTTGTTAACATGGCAAGAGGTGAAGCAAGAGCAAACTACCTATTTAGGCAAGTTTTAATGAGGCCGGAAATAACAACAACAATTCCGGAAACTCCTCATGAGCATGTTTAGCAATTTTTAAGCAAACAACAATTCACACATATAATGTTGTTAACATGATGCGGATGACATGATCAAGTTTATGCAATTTTATTAAAAGTTGACATGAAGAGATAAGGAGTATATGTCACCGTGGTGGAAAGAAAGGGTGCCACGGCAACGATCCGAAAATGATGCAACGGCAACATCTCGGTTCCGGTAACTCGTTGAGAGACCGGTGCAAAGAAAAGGTGGCACGAGCGAGCGAACAAGATGAAAGGTGGGGTGATCCCGTCACCGGGTTCCCACGGGTCGGTGACGAGGCAACCGAGGAGCATGACAAAAGACGATTCGGCACGGTGCACACAAGGGAAACATCTCATACAACCAACAAGCATTCGTCCACGGGTCATTGTCACGGGGTTATACCTTCGAAGCGTTCGTTCTCGAAGGGGTTCGAGTCGTAGTGGAAGTAGTGGAAGTAGACGTTCTCAAGGCGGTCGGGGTACACGTTCGTAGAGGGAAGTAGTCGTTCCGTAGAGGTACACGTTATGTAGCCGTTCTCGCGATTCGTAGAGGAAGTAGGCGTTCTCGTTTCGTAGATGTACTTGACGGTTCCGAGTGCTCCGGGCGTAGCGTTACTTGGCGCTTCAAAACGTTCATCGTGGTACTTGAGGTCTCCGAACTTGTCGTTCTTGTTAAACGAAGGGGTACTTGGTGTTTCCGGCGATGGTAGTCGTTCACGGAGCTCGTTTTTCCGTAGATGTTCGGGTCGTCGTGGTACTTGTCGGGGTCGTGGTCTCGGCATCGTAGTTGTACAAGAGCGTCGTCGGACTTGGCGAATCCATAGGCGCCGATGGTGGTGTAGTCGTACTTGAAGTCCTCGTGCACTTTGCGTCTCTGGAAGAGGAACATGGCAAATCCGATGCACACAAAAGAAAGACCATGCTCGAGCTTCACGGAGGCAGCAGCAAGGAGGCGATGGAGGGGCGCTGCGGGTGGCCCGTGGTGGTCGGTGGGGAGGAACGGCGCAGCTCCTCGCGCTGGAGACGGAGGGCGTAGTGCGCTGGGGCTCGGGTGCTCGAGGATGGAAGATGGAGGCACGGCGGACGAAGAGGCGGGCCTGGCCGGCGTCGGGGAGGAGGTCAGGCGCCATGGCGAAGCGCAGCCACCGCGGCATGGGCGCAGGAGCACGGGGAGCTCGCGCTGCTCCCGTCGGGCACCAATGGCGACGGTGCCATGGGCCACCAGAGCGAGTCGCAGTGGCCGGGATCCGCGGATCCATGGAGGTCGATGCAAGGGAAGGCAGTGGCGAGGGTCGACGGCGATGGGGCCGCCGGCCTGGAGGGCGCGTCCATGCGGCTCGGGAGGCGAGGAAGGGGGGCCCGACCGCGGGCGCTGCGGGGCTCGGCGGCGACCTGGCGGTGGAGCAGCCAGGCGCGGGCGGCGCTGGACGAACGAGGAGGGATGCGGGGCGCTGCGAGGGAGATCGAGGAAAACGAGAGGGAGACGATGGGATCGGGACCGAGCGGCGCTGAGGGGGGAGAGCGAAGGGAGCGAGGGTGCGGTCGGGCTAGGGTTTAGGTGAGCGGTCAGGTTGGGCTGATGGGCCAGGAGGGATGGGCCAGAAGGACCTGAGGCCTGCAGCTGCTGGGCTGGTTCTCTCTTAATAAAAAGAGAGAAAAGAAGAAGAAAAAGAGAATAGAGACGGGATAAAGGAAAAGAAAGAGGGGGTTAGGAGTAGAGTTTGGGCAAGAGGTTATTTTTCCCGGACTTGCAAAAATGTCTACGGTCCACGAAAAATAGGAGAGGCAAGAAAAGAGAAAGAGAAGGCATGGGGAAAATATGCAAGTGTGTTGCAGTTAATTCCAAACAACGGAATAATTTATTTATAATAGCTCCATAATACCAGGAGGATATGTTATAAAGAGAAGTCATCCTTCCCTCGATTTATATGGACCGAAGGTCCACACGATTTATTTAAGTTGAGATGCAAAAGATGAATGACATGATGGCATGATGACATGATGCAAAGCAAAAATAAATAACACAAGCACAAGTGAAACACACGGGAGAACCCGGAACATCTGGAATCTCTGGAATCTTCTGGGACGTCGGTCTTCGGGCGTCACAACTCTCCCACACTAACAGAGGATCTCGACCCGAGATCCTAGAGATAGCACCGGTTAAAAACGGAAGAGGAAGAGGTAAAACAAAGTTGCTTCTTCAACAAACGAGTGAAAACCAAAGAACCTTGAGAGGTTGAACAATCTTGAAAGAAAGAATACAACGGAGATGAACGAAGTTGAGAGCACTCCGGTAAAAAGGAGGAACAAGGAACATAGTGAGAACCTTGTAGGTTGAAAGACATGAAACAAGAGCTTACGAACCAAAAGAATATGAAACTGCAACGGTATAGCCAAGAAATAAGAATGACAGAATTTGGACAGCACTCCGTCTAAAAATGGAAGGAATTAACATGAGCTTGAGGAGATAGGCTGATAGTTGATGAAATCAACAACACATTGCCTCCGAAACAATTAAAAGAATGGCACAAGGGGTAAGAAGGATTCAGACAACACTTCGGTAAAAAGACAGGCAAAACTAGATAAGATGACGGAACTAGAATGGAGGTCACGACATTCCGGTTAAATAGACAAGCAAGGGAAGAACATGATCTTGATAAAAACGAGATGATGGTCAAAGAGAGCAATATCACAATGCCTCCGGAATGAAAGAATAGCATATAAATAAATGAAAGAATTGAACGGAGAGAAAAAGACAACTTCTCCGACAAATGAATTAGGAAATCCTCCTTACAAAGAAGGGTTGAACGGAGTTGATTTTTTTTAAAAAAAATCAACAACGAAAACGAATAAGCTTGATGTGGGCTTATGGAAAACATCTCAAAATTAAGAGGTGACAACCAGCCACTAACTTAAAAAATTGATTTGATTGGGATCAACAAGGAGACGAAAGAGTTATTTCACGGAGAGGATAATTAAGAACTTGGGTCATTTATAAGCACCATAATAACAACAATCCTTAGGGAAAGCTTTTAGGTGAAATACAACCCAAGATTACTCCAACAATTAAATTGAATGGTTGGAAAGATCTCCTAAACAAAGAAAATGATGGGTTTAAATATCTCATTCCTGACAACTTGTGAATCATGAAACATGAAGGGAAATTGTCAAAAATGGCATACCACCATCTCAAACAATAAAGGTAGAAAGAATTGCACTTGGAAAGCATGAAGAAGAATGCTTGAGCTCTAACAAGAATCTTGATGAAGACTTCGAGGAAGAATTAAAACATGATGAACCACCATGAGAACTCCGGTAATGAAAGCATGAGAAGTGAAAGATGAAAAGAATAAGATTCAACACCTGCGATGAATTAGATGGAGCTCCGTGACAAAATAATTGAGAGAGTTTGGAACTCCGGAAGAAAAGATGAACAACCAATAATTTGATATCATGAACGAACTCCAGACAAAGGAATTAAACACTTGGAAGGAACAAGAATAAGAATTATGTTATGAGTATCCTTCACCAATTTAAATTGATGACAACCAAAGGATTTGGCATACTACTTATTCTCGTTGCAAAGAATTAAAGAGAGATCTAGCACAAGCTTGGGTAAATCTTCAACGAGCGGTAGGATTATGAAAAGAACAAATGAATTAAAACGATAACAACGGAAGGTTAAACTTGAATGAACCGTCGTAAGAATTGGAGACGAACGAAGAGGCATCAATGAAGAATATTTGGAGGACGAAGTTGAAAACTGAGAACGAAGAAATCTTCTGAAATGATGGCCTTCGGAGGATCACAATGGGAGGATTCATGAAATGCTTCAGATGGGTATAAAAGAATTCCTCACAAACGGAACACTTATGAGGATGGTATGAAGCTAGAACCACGAATCTTCAAGAGAACGGCCAAGATTTAAGAGAAACTCGTCTTCGGGTCTTCAAAAATCTGAGAAGACGATGAGATACACCACCATGAATTGTATAGGCCCTTCGTAATGAACAATTAAAAGGTTGAACCAATGATGAAAAAGAATTTGAAAGCGGTCGTGGAGAAGGACTGTGACTGATGGGATTCATTCTTACGTCACACTTTGAAAAGAATTTGAGTATCACTCCGGAAAAAGAAGAGTCAGGTAAGATCGTGGGAAAAGACCTGTGGGTTAGGGCCCACTCAAAGAAAATCACCGTTGAAAAGATTGCTTAAGAGATATTGCACCAGTTGAATTAAATGACTAGAATAAGACGGCAATCTCAAAATAGCTTGAAAGGATTGCGAATGGAAACGTGAATCTTCTGAGATACCTTCACCTCTCCGGATATGAATAGCAAGAGGAGAATGATTAATTGGTGCACCGGAATAAGAAAGCATTGTGAAAAGAGGAAAAGGATAAGATCAACACCGAAATCTTGAATTACATCCACCGGCAGAATTTGAGAACAAAGAATGATGAACTTGAAGCTCTTGAGCATCTTCACGATAAAGCACCGGATAAGAACATTGAAGGAAATGAATGAAGAAATATCACATGAATAAAATGGATACTTCATTTAGAATTTCTTGCTCCGAGAAGAAGAAGGGTGGGAGGGTGAGGAAAACAAAGACAACTTGGGATGAATGAAACAGACAAATCGTCAGATTTCCCAACGGCGTCCGTATGGAATAACTTGAAGAGAAGGCACACCGGTTGAAAAGGATTAACATGAAGATCTCGATGGTCAAGAAGAATTAGCACTCCCATAGAAATATGAGAACACCGATTAAGAAAGGTATGGAATCAACATTTGACATCGAAGCAACTCGAATACCAGAATCAAAATAAAAACAACGGATAGATATGTTGCAACATAATCTTCACAATATCATCCGAACAGAGAATTGAACGAATGAATTCCGCAGGTACATCAACTTGTCGAGAAGCCACTAGGGAGACCAAAAGATAAATAAAAACAACAAGGAGCAGATAGAACAAATACAAGATAGAAGCTTCGTTCCACATATTCGTGCTGAAAGCTCATGGAACGTGTTACAAAAGGGTTTTGCAATCCCCGGATCAGCATAGTCAAGGACCCTTTAAGATGCAACTCCCGATCGGAACAACGCCCATAAAACCACTTCACTCAATGTAGAACCCCAAACTTCATATCATGCATTCGTTGGAAGAATGCCAACGAGCTACTAGATGAACCCACCTATTAATTTCCGAAAGTTCCCAGTTATGCAATCAGGTGTTGGGGATACAGGGGAAGCATCGCGCACTCAACTCTAATCCTACATCCAGTTGTATCCATCCTTCAACACATAACCAGTTATTCTCGGAAACCGTTTACCTCGGACCTTCGAAACGCATCTACTATACAAGCTATGGCAATACTCCCGAACTACCTCCCCAGTACTGGGTGATGTCGGGGTTATCTTGCCACTAACCGCATAGGAGAGTTTTCGATGTCGGCCGTCTTAAGTATTCCAGAACTGATGCGATATATTTGTGACGACAACACGTCGGAGCTCAACTCCCCGGGACACTGCCACAACCCCTAAATGACAGGAGGCATCGAGAACTATGTTCTCGTCACAAAGACATCGGAACAATCCAAACAATACTCGCGTGATCCTAAAAAAAAATTGTGCAATTTTGAGAATAGAAGAGACAAGAGTAATCGTCAGGAGTCCTCACCAGAGTGAAAAGAGATGAGGAGCAAAAGAAATCCTACTCTCCGATATATATATAGGACTCAAAACATTTTAAGTGTGTGCTTAGACTCAACCGTCAACGATTTGATCAATCAGTGGGGGCTTCTATGTAATGCCCAGGATGGGACTATACCTCCTACGTGTCGAGGCACGACTTAAAGGTATAAGCCCATTCTGGAATGATCTCAAGTTTGGTATCTTTGCACGACTCATGTAAAAGAGGGATTAAATTGCAAAAGGAGATAGTTGGCTTACACTCGCCACTTCACACAATACATTACATAAGCAAAACATCATTCAAAACATCACAACCCGACTACGGGTGAAGATCCAAAAGAAAGATACCAAAACAACATAAAAACACAGGTCCGAATCGCCCCTAGTAGAAACCACTACTGATCGTCAAAAACGTCACAAGCATACGGCCACTCTCTTCATCGAGCTCCCAGTGAAGTACTTGAACCAGCTCCTGCATCTTACTCGGCTGAACCTGCATCTGGTGTTGTAGTATCTGTGAGCCACGAGGACTCAGCAATCCCATAACCATGGGTATCAAGACTAGCAAAGCTTTGTGGGTAGGAAGAGGTAAAGTGGTGAGGTTGCAGCAGCGGCTAAGCATAATATGGTGGCTAACTTACGAGTACAAGAATAAGATGAGCATCTACGCAAACGGTCGCAAAAGTAGTGATCGCTAAAGATCCTGAACTACATACGAGTCAAACATAACCCCACCGTGTTCTCTTCTCAAAGTGAAAAGAGACAGTCACGGTTACTCACACAGTTGTGTGTTTTACTTCGGATCCTCTGTCAAGTTTTCTACAACCGGACATTAACAAATTCCAATCTGCCACATAACCGCGGGCACGGCTTTCGAAAGATTATAACCCTGCAGGGGTGTCCCAACTTAGCCCATCACAAGCTCTCACGATTAGCTGAAGTGATAAATATAATATCATCACCCCTTATCTTAGGGAAATCCGATCAGGCTCGGCATCCCGGTGCACAAGACATTTCGACAATGGTAAAACAAGTCCAGCAAGACCTCTCGGTGTGTCGACACCCTGATAATAGCCGCGCGTATCTCGTCTCAGGCCACAACCGGATGGGCGAAGCTACGGGAGCCAAACCTCGAGTTTCCCCGTGGTGGCCCCGCAGGCTCCCCGTTTGGGACCAACACCATCAGCACTAGCCCCCCTGCTATGTAGAAAGAATCCTCGAGTAGCGCTAACTCCCTATGCAATTTAATTAATTAATTAAGTTGTTATTATGAGCAAATTAAAACCAATGTTGGGCCTTGCTGGAGGAGTTTTATTCAAAGTCGAACTGTCAAGGGGTCCCCATCCACCCATCGTGTAAGGAACGCAAAATCAAGGAACATAATGTCGGTTTATCGGCGCCTAAGGTGGCATGAGTGGAACAAAACACCGAGCAAAAGGCCAAGCCTTCCACCCATGCCCAGTATATAGGTGTGTTAAATAATAATAATAATATATATTGTGATATTCCAACAACCAGTTCCCTCCTGGAACGAACTTCATCTTCACCTGCAACTAACAATGCTATAAGAGGGGCTGAGCAAGCGGGTAACATAGCCAAACAGTGGTTTTGCTAGGAAGGTTTCAAATGTTAGAGGTTTCATGGCAACAAGGAGAGGGCTGACAATAAAAGATGGGTAGCGCGACATGTAACGATAGCATCGAGACAACTAAGCATGGCAATGGTAGTAAAGGTATCCAAGGTATGATCATCTTGCCTGGGATTCCGCAAGGAAGAAGAACAAGTCCATGAAGTAGACGGAGCAACATAGTCGAGCGAATCCTCACAACTCCGGAACGAAACCGAAGCTAAAAAGAGAAGCAACCGGAAAGAAGCAAACAACACGGTAAACACTCATATCATAAACATGGCATGCGATGCACCTCCAAGTATGATGCATGTCCGGTTTAATTATGCATGGCATGGCAAGGTGCACAAACAACACTACAATTTAAGTGGAGCTCAATATGCAACGAGTTGCATATTGACGAAGCACCACATTTTATTTATTTAGTTGACTCCCGTTTATTTACAAGACAAGATTAAATGTTTGTTAACATGTCAAGAGGTGAAGCATAATAAAACTACACTGTTAAGGCATTTTAAATGAGGCCGGAAAAAACAACAACAATTCCGGAAATCCCCATATGCATGTTTAGTAATTTTAAGCAACAACAATTCACACATTCTAATGTTGTTAACATGATGCGGATGACATGATCAAGTTTATGCAATTTATAATAAAAGTTGACATAAGAGATATAAAGTATTTGTCACCATGGTGGAAAGAAAAGGGTGCCACGGCAACGATCCGAAAACGATGCTACGCAACATCTCGGTTCGGTAACTCGTTGAGAGACCGGTGCAAAAGATGACGGAGAGCGAGTGAGTCGAACGAGATGAAAAGGTGGGGTGATCCCGTCACCGGGTTCCCACGGGTCGGCGAAGAGGCAACCGAGGAGCACGACAAAAGACTAAACGGACATGGTGCACACAAGGGAAACATCTCATACAACACGAGCATTCCACGGGTCATCGTCTCGGGGTTATACCTTCGGAACGTTCGTTTCGGGGCGGTTCGAGATCGTAGTGGAAGTAGTGGTACACGAGTCGTAGAGGAAGTAGTCGTTCTCGTGATTCGTAGAGGAAGTAGGCGTTCATGTGGTCGTCGAGGGGAGCAGTTGTACACGAGGCAACGAGGTCGTCGTGGTACACGTTCATGTAGAGGTACTTGCGGTCTCGGCGACGGTAGTTGTTCACGTTGGTGTAGTGGGAAGTAGTTGTACACGGGTCTTCGGCGACGGTAGTCGTTCACGTTTCGTAGCCGTTCATATTCAACGTGTCGTGGAACTTGTTGCGTCTTCGAGTAGCCGAACTTGACGGGTTGTCGATGTCGTGGTACTCGTTCATGTAGTAGTCGGACTTGATGGAATCGAGGGTTCCGCACGTGCGTCGTGGTACTTGACGAAACAACATCGGATGAAGTGGTACTTGAAGAGGACTTGGCGGATCCAGCCGTCGCGGTACTTGACCTCCGAGGTCCTGGGATAAACAACAACAGCAACAAAACACCGAGCAAAGGTCTCGATCACGGTAACATCCCGGAGCAGCGGGGAGGAGAAGCCGAGGCGTCGGGCTGGAGGACGTCATGGCGCTGGAGAGGAGGGAGCGGACGCTAGGGCTCGGCTCCTGGCGCGGAGGCAGCCAGGCGCGGGTTGGCCGCGGCTTGAGGACGGGGAGGCCGGAGGGACGAGGCCCCCGAGCGCGGGCGCTGCTTGCGCCAAAGAGGCGGCGAGGCGAGGAGGCCTTGGCGAGGCCGGGCGACGCACTGGACGAGGAGAGGGGCGCGGGCGCGCTAGAGGTGAGGCAGGGCGGCGCCGGCGCTGGAGTGGGCAGAGGCATGCGAGGGCGAGGAGAAGGTGATGGGGCTCGGGCGCAGGGCCATCGGGTGCGAGGCGCAGGGCCTCCAGGCGGCGAGGATCGAGGAGCCGGGCCTCGAGGCCCTTGCGAGGCGGAGGAGGATCGAGGGGCTCGGGGAGGCGCTGGCTGGAGAGGGAGACGAGGCGCAGCGAGAGGAAGGAGACGGAGGGAGAAAGGGGATCGGGACTAGCGGCGGTCGAGGGAAGAAACGAGGAGCGAGGAGAGATGCGGCTGGGACGAGCGGTCGTCCTGCTAGGGTTCGGGTGGCTGGGCCAATGGCCACGGGAGGAGTTGGGCCTTGGGCCAAAAGGCTGGGCCAGGGAGGCCGGCTGCTGGAGCTCCTCTCCATATATTTCTTAGCAGAAATAAATAAATAGAGAGAGTCCAAAAAAAATAAGAAAGGAGGCCATGAAGAAGAAATAAATGACGGAACATTTTTGTAAGGCTTTATGGAATATTACCAACCCAACAAAAATGGTTCCAACAAAATAGGGAAGATATGCAAGTGTGTGTTGGTGATTCCGAAGCAATGGAATATTTATTTATAATAGCTCCATAATATTAGGAGGATATGTTATAAAGAGAAGTCATCCTTCCCTCGATTTAAATGGGCCGAAGGTCCACACAATTTATTTAGGTTGAGATGCAAAAGAAATATGACATGATGCAAAGCAAAATAAATAACACAAGCACAAAAGAAACACACGGGAGAACCCGGAACATCTGGAATCTCTGGAATCTTCTGGAATCTTCTGGGACGTCGGTCTTCGGGCGTCACAACTCTCCCACACTACCAGAGGATCTCGACCCGAGATCCTAGAGGTGGCACCGGGTAGAAACGAAAAAGAAGAGGTAGACAAAGTTGCTTCTTTGACAGACGAGTGAAACCAAAGAACCTGAGAGGTTGAACAATCTTGAAAGAAAGAATGCAACGGAGATGAACGAAGTTACGAGCACTCCGGTAAAAGGAGGAACAAGGAACATTACGAGAACCTTGAAGATTGAAAGACATGAAACAAGAGCTTACGAACCAAAAGAATATGAAACCGCAATGGTATAACCAAGGAATAAGAATGACAGAATTTGGACAGCACTCCGTCTGAAATGGAAGGAATTAACAAGAACTTGCCAAGTTGGGATGATACTTGATGAAAACAACAACACACAGCCTCCGTAACAATTAAAAGAATGACACAAGGGGTAAGAAAGATTCCGAGAGCACTCCGGTTGAAAAGAGAGGAAAGGCTAGATAGATGACGGAACTCGAACGTTGGGCTTAACACTCCAGTTAAATGGACTAGAAAAGAAAAGAACACGATCTTGATAAAGACGAGATGATGGTCAAAGAGAGCAACATCACAATGCCTCCGGAATGAAAGAATAGAATGCTAGGTCGTTGGAAAGAAAAGAACGAAGAAGAAAATGACAACTTCTCCCACGAATGAATTAGGAAATCCTCCTTACAAAGAAGGGTTGAATGGATTTGTTGGAAGAATCAACAACGAAAAGAATAAGCTCGTTGTGGGCTTATGGAATACATCTCAAAATTAAGAGGTGACAACCAGCCACTTACGAAAACATTTGATTGGATTGAGATCAACAAGGAGATGAAAAACTTATTTCACCGGAATGATAAATGAAGAACTTGGGTCATTTATAAGCACCATAATTAGCAACAATCCTTAGGGAAAGCTTTTAGGTGAAATACAACCCAAGATTACTCCAACAAATAAATTGAATGGTTGGAAAGATCTCCTGAACAAAGACAATGATGGTTTTAAATATCTCATTCTTGATAACTCGTGAATCATGAAACATGAAGGAATTGTCAAGAATGACATAACACCATCTGAAAAGATAAGGTAGAAAGGATTGCAATTGGAAGTATGATGAAGAATGCTTGAGCTCCAAAAAGAATCTTGATGAAGACTTCAAGGATGAATTAAATCTTGATGAACCACCATGAAAACTCCGGTAATGAAAGCGTGAGAAGTGAAAGATGAAAAGAATAAGATTCAAGGCCTGCGATGAATTAGTTGGAGCTTTGACATGATATAATTGAAATGACTTGGGGCTCCGGAAAACAAGATGAACAACTTATAACCGAGAATATGATATGATGAACAAGCTCCAGACAAAAGAATTAAATCCCCTTGAAGGAATAAGAATAAGAATTATGTCATGCATCTCCTTCATCAAATTAAATTGATGACAAGCAACGGATTTGGCATACTACTTATTCTCGTTGGGAAGAATTAAGAGAGATCTCGCGCAAGCTTGGGTAATTCTTCAACGAACCACCGGTAGGATTATGAAAAGAACAAATTAATTAAAACGATAACAACGGAAGGATAAACTTCAACGAACCACCGTAAGAATTGAAACCGGGTGATGAAATATAATAATCCACCGTAAGGAATTGAAATTGAGTGAATATAAAAGAATGAATCACCGGGAAGAATAGGGAGACGAACGAAGAGGCATCAATGAAGAATATTTGAAGGACGAAGTTGAAAACAGAGAACGAAGAAATATTCTGAAATGATGGCCTTCGGAGGATCACACTGGAAAGAATTCAAGAAATGCTTCGGATGGTATAAAAGAATTCCTCACAATCTAACCAATAATGAGGATGGCATGAAGCTAGAACCACGAATCTTCAAGAGAACGGCCAAGATTTAAGAGAAACACTTCTTCGATCTTCAAATCTGAGAAGACGATGAGATACCCCACCATGAATTGTATAGTCACTCCGCAATGAAGAATTAAAAGGTTGAACCAACGAAGAAAAAGAATTTGAAAGCGGTCCTGGAAAAGGCATGTGACTGATGGAAATCATTCTTACGTCACAATTTGAAAGAATTTGAGTATAACTCCAGAAAAATTAGAAGAGTCAGGTAAGATCCTGGAGAAAGACCTGTGGGTTAGGGCCCACTCAAAAGAAAACACCGTTGAAAAAGATTGCTTAAGAGATGTTACACTGGTTGAATTAAAAGGCTTGAATAAGATGATAATCCTCAAAATAATTTGAACGGATTAGGAATGGAATTATGAATCTTCAGCACTCCGGATATGAATAACAAGAGGAGAATGATTAATTGGTGCACCGGAATAAGAAAGCATTGTGAAATGAGGAAAAGGATAAGATCAACACCGAAGTCTTGAATTACATCCACCGACAGAATTTGAGAACAAAAGAATGATGAACTTGAAGCTCTTGAGCAACTTCACGATAATCACCGGATAAGAACATTGAAGGAAATGAATGAAGAAACATCACATTAAGAAAATGGATATTTCATTTAAAAATTGCTGGCTCCATAACGAGAAGGGTGGGAGAGTGGGGAAACAAAGACAACTTGGGATGAATGAAACAGACAAATCGTCAGATTTCTCAACGGCGTCCGTATGGAATAACTTGAAGAGAAGGCACACCGGTTGGAAAAGAATTTAACATGAAGATCTCGATGGTCAAGAAGAATTAGCACTCCCATAGAAATATGAGAATACCGGAAAGGTATGGAATCAACATTTGACATCGAAGCAACTCGAATACCAGAATCAAAACGAAACAAAGGATAGATATGTTTATGAAGAAGATTATGTTGCAACATATCTATCCGAACAGAGAATTGAACGAATGAATTCCGTAGGTACAACAACTTGTCGAGAAGCCACTTGGGAGAACAAAAGGTTAAATAAAAAACAACAAGGAGCAGAAGAACAAATACATGATAGAAGCTTCGTCCGACATATTCGTGCTGAAAGCTCATGAAACGTGTTACAAAAGGGTTTTGCAATCCCCGGATCAGCATAGCCAAGGACCCTTTAAGATGCAACTCCCGATCGGAACAAGCCCATAAAACCACTTCACTCAATGTAGAACCCCGAACTTCATATCATGCACTCATTGGAAGAATGCCTAGAACTACTAGATGAACCCACCTATTAATTTCCGAAAGTTCCCAGTTATGCAATCAGGTGTTGGGGATACAGGGGAAGCACCGCGCACTCAACTCTAAACCTACATCCAACTGTATCCATCCTTCAACACATAACCAGTTATTTCCGGAAACCGTTTACCTCGGACCTTCGAAACGCATCTACTATACAAGCTATGGCAATACTCCCGAACTACCTCCCAAGTACTGGGTGATGTCGAGGTTATCTTGCCACTAACCGCATAGAAGAGTTTTCGATGTCGGCCGTCTTAAGTATTCTAGTACTGCCGCGATGGATTTGTGACGACAACACCTCGGAGCTCAACTCCCCGGGACACTGCCACAACCCCTAATGACAAGAGGCATCGAGAACAATGTTCTCGTCACAAAGACATCGAAACAATCCAAACAATACTCGCGTGATCCTAAAAAAAAATTGTGCAATTTTTGAAAGTAGAAGAGGCAAGAGTAATCGTCAGGAGTCCTTACCAGAGTGAAAAGAGATGAGGAGCAAAGAAATCCTACTCTCCGATATAAATATAGGACTCAAAACATTTTCATGTGTGTGCCTAGACTCAACCGTCAACGATTCGATCAATCAGTGGGGGCTTGTAGGTCGGAGAAGGCTCTGAATACCAACTTGTAATGCCCAGGATGGGACTATACCTCCTACGCGTCGAGGCACGACTTAAAGGTATAAGCCCATTCTGGAATGATCTCAAGTTTGGTATCTTTGCACGACTCATGTAAAAGAGGGATTAAATTGCAAAAGGAGATAGTTGGCTTACACTCGCCACTACACACAATACATTACATAAGCATAACATCATTCAAAACATCACAACCCGACTACGGGTGAAGATCCAAAAGAAAGATACCAAAACAACATAAAACCACATGTCTGAATCGCCCCTAACAGAAACCACTACTGATCGTCGAAAACGTCACAAGCATACGACCACTCTCTTCATCGAGCTCCCAGTGAAGTACTTGAACCAGCTCCTGCATCTTACTCGGCTGAACCTGCATCTGGTGTTGTAGTATCTGTGAGCCACGAGGACTCAGCAATCCCATAACCATGGGTATCAAGACTAGCAAAGCTTTGTGGGTAGGAAGAGGTAAAGTGGTGAGGTTGCAGCAGCGGCTAAGCATAATATGGTGGATAACTTACGAGTACAAGAATAAGATGAGCATCTACGCAAACGATCGCAAAAGTAGTGATCGCTAAAGATCCTGAACTACATACGAGTCAAACATAACCCCATCGTGTTCTCTTCTCAAAGTGAAAAGAGACAGTCAAGGTTACTCACACAGTTGTGTGTTTTACTTCGGATCCTCTGTCAAGTTTTCTACAATCGGACATTAACAAATTTCAATCTGCCACATAACCGCGGGCACGGCTTTCGAAAGATTATAACCCTGCAGGGGTGTCCCAACTTAGCCCATCACAAGCTCTCATGATTAGCTGAAGTGATAAATATAATATCATCACCCCTTATCTTAGGGAAATCCGATCAGGCTCGGCATCCCGGTGCACAAGACATTTCGACAATGGTAAAACAAGTCCAGCAAGACCTCCCGGTGTGTCGATACCCTGATAATAGCCGCGCGTATCTCGTCTCAGGCCACAACCGGATGGGCGAAGCTACGGGAGCCAAACCTCGAGTTTCCCCGTGGTGGCCCCGCAGGCTCCCCGTTTGGGACCAACACCATCAGCACTGGCCCCCCTGCTATGTAGAAAGAATCCTCGGGTAGCGCTAACTCCCTATGCAATTTAATTAATTAATTAAGTTGTTATTATGAGCAAATTAAAACCAATGTTGGGCCTTGCTGGAGGAGTTTTATTCAAAGTCGAACTGTCAAGGGGTCCCCATCCACCCATCGTGTAAGGAACGATAAATCAAGGAACATAATGCCGGTTTATCGGCGCCTAAGGTGGCATGAGTGGAACAAAACACCGAGCAAAAGGCCAAGCCTTCCACCCATGCCTAGTATATAGGTGTGTTAAATAATAATAATAGATATTGTGATATTCCAACAACCAGTTCCCTCCTGGAACGAACTTCATCTTCACCTGCAACTAACAACGCTATAAGAGGGGCTGAGCAAGCGGGTAACATAGCCAAACAGTGGTTTTGCTAGGAAGGTTTCAAATGTTAGAGGTTTCATGGCAACAAGGAGAGGGCTGACAATAAAAGATGGGTAGCGCGACATGTAACCATAGCATCGAGACAACTAAGCATGGCAATGGTAGTAAAGGTATCCAAGGTATGATCATCTTGCCTGGGATTCCGCAAGGAAGAAGAACAAGTCCATGAAGTAGACGGAGCAACATAGTCGAGCGAATCCTCACAACTCCGGAACGAAACCGAAGCTAACAAGAGAAGCAACCGGAAAGAAGCAAACAACACGGTAAACACTCATATCATAAACATGGCATACGATGCACATCCAAGTATGATGCATGTCCGGTTTAATTATGCATGGCATGGCAAGGTGCACAAACAACACTACAATTTAAGTGGAGCTCAATATGCAACGAGTTGCATATTGACGAAGCACCACATTTTATTTATTTAGTTGACTCTCGTTTATTTACAAGACAAGATTAAATGTTTGTTAACATGGCAAGAGGTGAAGCATAATAAAACTACACTATTAAGGCATTTTAAATGAGGCCGGAAAAAACAACAACAATTCCGGAAATCCCCATATGCATGTTTAGTAATTTTAAGCAACAACAATTCACACATTTTAATGTTGTTAACATGATGCGGATGACATGATCAAGTTTATGCAATTTATAGTAAAAGTTGACATAAGAGATATGAAGTATTTGTCACCGTGGTGGAAAGAAAAGGGTGCCACGGCAACGATCCGAAAACGATGCTACGCAACATCTCGGTTCCGGTAACTCGTTGAGAGACCGGTGCAAAAGATGACAGAGAGCGAGTGAGTCGAACGAGATGAAAAGGTGGGGTGATCCCGTCACCGGGTTCCCACGGGTCGGCGACGAGGCAACCGAGGAGCACGACAAAAGACTAAACGGGCACGGTGCACACAAGGGAAACATCTCATACAACACGAGCATTCCACGGGTCATCGTCTCGGGGTTATACCTTCAGAACGTTCGTTTCGGGGCGGTTCGAGATCGTAGTGGAAGTAATGGTACACGGGTCGTAGAGGAAGTAGTCGTTCTCGCGATTCGTAGAGGAAGTAGGCGTTCACGTGGTCGTCGAGGGGAGCAGTTGTACACGAGGCAACGAGGTCGTCGTGATACACGTTCATGTAGAGGTACTTGCGGTCTCGGCGACGGTAGTTGTTCACGTTGGTGTAGTGGGAAGTAGTTGTACACGGGTCTTCGGCGACGGTAGTCGTTCACGTTTCATAGCCATTCATATTCAACGTGTCGTGGAACTTGTTGCGTCTTCGAGTAGCCGAACTTGACGGGTTGTCGATGTCGCGGTAGTCGTTCATGTAGTAGTCGGACTTGATGGAACCAAGGGTTCCGCACGTGCGTCGTGGTACTTGACGAAACAACATCGGATGAAGTGGTACTTGAAGAGGACTTGGCGGATCCAGCCGTCGCGGTACTTGACCTCCGAGGTCCTGGGATAAACAACAACAGCAACAAAACACCGAGCAAAGGTCTCGGTCACGGCAACATCCCGGAGCAGCGGGGAGGAGAAGCCGGGGCATTGGGCTGGAGGACGTCATGGCGCTGGAGAGGAGGGAGCGGACGATGGGGCTCGGCTCCTGGCGCGGAGGCAGCCAGGCGCGGGCTGGCCGCGGCTTGAGGACAGGGAGGCCGGAGGGACGAGGCCCCCAAGCGCAGGCGCTGCTTGCGCCAGAGAGGCGGCGAGGCGAGGAGGCCTTGGCGAGGCCGGGAGACGCACTGGACGAGGAGAGGGGCGCGGGCGCGCTAGAGGTGAGGCAGGGCGGCGCCGGTGCTGGAGTGGGCAGAGGCATGCGAGGGCGAGGAGAAGGTGATGGGGCTCGGGCGCAGGGCCATCGGGTGTGAGGCGTAGGGCCTCCAGGCGGCGAGGATCGAGGAGCCGGGCCTCGAGGCCCTTGCGAGGCGGAGGAGGATCGAGGGGCTCGGGGAGGCGCTGGCTGGAGAGGAAGACGAGGCGCAGCGAGAGGAAGGAGACAGAGGGAGAAAGGGGATCGGGACTAGCGGCGGTCGAGGGAAGAAATGAGGAGCGAGGAGAGATGCGGCTGGGACGAGCGGTCGTCCTGCTAGGGTTCGGGCGGCTGGGCCAATGGCCACGGGAGGAGTTGGGCCTTGGGCCAAAAGGCTGGGCCAGGGAGGCCGGCTGCTGGAGCTCCTCTCCATATATTTCTTAGCAGAAATAAATAAATAGAGAGAGTCCAAAAAAAATAAGAAAGGAGGCCATGAAGAAGAAATAAATGACGGAACATTTTTGTAAGGCTTTATGGAATATTACCAACCCAACAAAAATGGTTCCAACAAAATAGGGAAGATATGCAAGTGTGTGTTGGTGATTCCGAAGCAATGGAATATTTATTTATAATAGCTCCATAATATTAGGAGGATATGTTATAAAGAGAAGTCATCCTTCCCTCGATTTAAATGGGCCGAAGGTCCACACAATTTATTTAGGTTGAGATGCAAAAGAAATATGACATGATGCAAAGCAAAATAAATAACACAAGCACAAAAGAAACACACGGGAGAACCCGGAACATCAGGAATCTCTGGAATCTTGTGGAATCTTCTGGGACGTCGGTCTTCGGGCGTCACATTCTAGGTCGGAGAAGGCTCTGAATACCAACTTGTAACGCCCAGGATGGGACTATACCTCCTACGTGTCGAGGCACGACTTAAAGGTATAAGCCCATTCTGGAATGATCTCAAGTTTGGTATCTTTGCACGACTCATGTAAAAATAGGGATGAAATTTCAAAAGGAGATAGTTGGCTTACACTCGCCACTTCACACAATACATTACATAAGCAAAACATCATTCAAAAACATCACAACCCGACTACGGGTGAAGATCCAAAAGAAAGATACCAAAACATAAAGCCACAGGTCAGAATCGCCCCTAGTAGAAACCACTACTGATCGTCGAAAACGTCACAAGCATACGGCCACTCTCTTCATCGAGCTCCCAGAGAAGCTCTGAACCAGCTCCTGCTTCATTCTCGGCTGAACCTGCATCTGGTGTTGTAGTATCTGTGAGCCACGAGGACTCAGCAATCCCATAACCTTGGGTAACAAGACTAGCAAAGCTTTGTGGGTAGGAAGAGGTAAAGTGGTGAGGTTGCAGCAGCGGCTAAGCATAATATGGTGGCTAACTTACGAGTACAAGAATAAGATGAGCATCTACGCAAACGGTCGCAAACTAGTAATGATCGCTAAAGATCCTGAACTACCTACGAGTCAAACATAACCCCACCGTGTTCTCTTCTCAAAGTGAAAAGAGACAGTCACGGTTACTCACACACTTGTGTGTTTTACTTCGGATCCTCTGTCAAGTTTTCTACAACCGGACACTAACAAATTCCAATCTTCCACATAACTGCGGGCACGGCTTTCGAAACATCATAACCCTGCAGGGGTGTCCCAACTTATCCCATCACAAGCTCTCACGATTAGCTGAAGTGATAAATATAATATCATCACCCCTTATCTTAAGGAAATCCGATCAGGCTCGGTATCCCGGTGCACAAGACACTTCGACAATGGTAAAACAAGTCCAACAAGACCTCCCGGCGTGCGGACACCCTGATAGTAGCCGCGCGTATCTCGTCTCAGGCCACAACCGGATGGGACAAGCTACGAGTAAAACCAAACCTCGAGTTTCCCCAAGGTGGCCCCGCAGGTTGCCCGTTTGGGACCAACACCATCAGCACTGCCCCCACCCCCCCTGCTATGTAGAAAAGAGTACCCGAGGGTGCGACCCCCTATGCAAATTTAATTAATTAATTAAGTTGTTATTATGAGGCAAATTAAAACCAATGTTGGGCCTTGCTGGAGGAGTTTTATTCAAAGTCGAACTGTCAAGGGGTCCCCATCCACCCATCGTGTAAGGAACGCAAAATCAAGGAACATAATGCCGGTTTATCGGCGCCTAAGGTGGCATGAGTGGAACAAAACACCGAGCAAAAGGCCAAGCCTTCCACCCATGCCCAGTATATAGGTGTGTTAATAATATTAATAGATATTGTGATATTCCAACAACAAGTTCCCACCTGGAACGATCTTCATCTTCACCTACAACTAACAACGCTACAAGAGGGGCTGAGCAAGCGGGTAACATAGCCAAACAGTGGTTTTGCTAGGAAGGTGTCAAAAGGTTAGAGGTTTCATGGCAACAAGGAGAGGCTGGCATAAAAGATGGGTATCGCGACATGTAACGATAGCATCGAAACAACTAAGCATGGCAATGGTAGTAAAGGTATCCACGGGTATGATCATCTTGCCTGGAATTCTGCAAGGGAGAAGAACAAGTCCATGAAGTAGATGGAGCAACATAGTCAAGCGAATCCTCACAACTCCGGAACGAATCCGAAGCTAACGAGGGAAGCAAACCGGAAAGAAACAAACAAGACGGTAAACACACAAGCATAAACATGGCATACGATGCACATCCAAGTATGATGTATGTCCGGTTTAATTATGCATGGCATGGCAAAGTGCACAAACAACACTACAAGTTAAGTGGAGCTCAATATGCAACGAGTTGCATATTGACGAAACACCACATTTTAATTATTTAATTGATTCTCGTTTATTTACAAGACAAGATTAAATGTTTGTTAACATGGCAAGAGGTGAAGCAAGAGCAAACTACCTATTTAGGCAAGTTTTAATGAGGCCGGAAATAACAACAACAATTCCGGAAACTCCTCATGAGCATGTTTAGCAATTTTTAAGCAAACAACAATTCACACATATAATGTTGTTAACATGATGCGGATGACATGATCAAGTTTATGCAATTTTATTAAAAGTTGACATGAAGAGATAAGGAGTATATGTCACCGTGGTGGAAAGAAAGGGTGCCACGGCAACGATCCGAAAATGATGCAACGGCAACATCTCGGTTCCGGTAACTCGTTGAGAGACCGGTGCAAAGAAAAGGTGGCACGAGCGAGCGAACAAGATGAAAGGTGGGGTGATCCCGTCACCGGGTTCCCATGGGTCGGCGACGAGACAACCGAGGAGCATGATAAAAGACGATTCGGCACGATGCACACAAGGGAAACATCTCATACAACCAACAAGCATTCGTCCACGGGTCATCGTCACGGGGTTATACCTTCGAAGCGTTCGTTCTCGGAGGGGTTCGAGTCGTAGTGGAAGTAGTGGAAGTAGACGTTCTCGAGGCGGTCGGGGTACACGTTCGTAGAGGGAAGTAGTCGTTCCGTAGAGGTACACGTTATGTAGCCGTTCTCGCGATTCGTAGAGGAAATAGGCGTTCTCGTTTTGTAGATGTACTTGACGGTTCCGAGTGCTCCGGGCGTCGCGGTACTTGGCGCTTCAAAACGTTCGTTGTGGTACTTGAGGTCTCCGAACTTGTCGTTCTTGTTAAACGAAGGGGTACTTGGTGTTTTCGGCGACGGTAGTCGTTCACGGAGCTCGTTTTTCCGTAGATGTTCGGGTCGTCGTGGTACTTGTCGGGGTCGTGGTCTCGGCATCGTAGTTGTACAAGAGCGTCGTCGGACTTGGCGAATCCATAGGCGCCGATGGTGGTGTAGTCGTACTTGAGGTCCTCATGCACTTGGCGTCTCTGGAAGAGGAACATGGCAGATCCGATGCACACAAAAGAAAGACCACGCTCGAGCTTCACGGAGGCAGCAGCAAGGAGGCGATGGAGGGGTGCTGCGGGTGGCCCGTGGTGGTCGGCGGGGAGGAACGGCGCAGCTCCTCGCGCTAGAGACGGAGGGCGTAGTGCGCTGGGGCTCGGGGTGCTCGAGGATGGAAGATGGAGGCGCGGCGGACGAAGAGGCGGGCCTGGCCGGCGTCGGGGAGGAGGTCAGGCGCCATGGCGAGGCGCAGCCACCGCGGCATGGGCGCAGGAGCACGGGGAGCTCGCGCTGCTCCCATCGGGCACAATGGCGACGGCGCCATGGGCCACCAGAGCGAGTCGCGGAGGCCGGGATCCGCGGATCCGTGGAGGTCGACGCAAGGGAAGGCAGTGGCGAGGGTCGACGGCGATGGGGCCGCCGGCCTGGAGGGCGCGTCCATGCGGCTCGGGAGGCGAGGAAGGGGGCCCCGACCGCGGGCGCTGCGGGGCTCGGCGGCGACCTGGCGGTGGAGCAGCCAGGCGCGGGCGGCGCTGGACGAGCGAGGAGGGATGCGGGGCGCTGCGAGGGAGATCGAGGAAAACGAGAGGGAGACGATGGGATCGGGACCGAGCGGCGCTGAGGGGGGAGAGCGAAGGGAGCGAGGGTGCGGTCGGGCTAGGGTTTAGGGGAGCGGTCAGGTTGGGCTGATGGGCCAGGAGGGATGGGCCAGAAGGACCTGAGGCCTGCAGCTGCTGGGCTGGTTCTCTCTTAATAAAAAGAGAGAAAAAAAGAAGAAAAAGAAAATAGAGACAAGATAAAGGAAAAGAAAGAGGGGGTTAGGAGTAGAGTTTGGGCAAGAGGTTATTTTCCCCGGACTTGCAAAAATGTCTACGGTCCACGAAAAATAGGAGATGCAAGAAAAGAGAAAGAGAAGGCATGGGGAAAATATGCAAGTGTGTTGCGGTTAATTCCAAACAATGAAATAATTTATTTATAATAGCTCCATAATACCAGGAGGATATGTTATAAAGAGAAGTCATCCTTCCCTCGATTTAAATGGACCGAAGGTCCACACGATTTATTTAAGTTGAGATGCAAAAGATGAATGACATGATGGCATGATGACATGATGCAAAGCAAAAATAAATAACACAAGCACAGGTGAAACACACGGGAGAATCCGGAACATCTGGAATCTCTGGAATCTTCTGGGACGTCGGTCTTCGGGCGTCATAAGAAAGTTGATGTTGACGGTAGCGAGGTTGTTGGTGTAGATCGCCATCACGATCCTTGCCCCGGCGTCACTCCGGCGCCACTGGGAGAGAGGGGGAGAGATCCCCCTCCTTCTTCCTTGGCCTCCCCCTAGATGAGAGAAGAGTTCCCCCTTTGGTCCATGGTCGCCATGACGGCGAAGGGGCGCGAGCCCCTCCTAGATTGTGAAGGAAATATGCCCTAGAGGCAATAATAAAGATGTTATTTGTATTTCCTTATATCATGATAAATGTCTTTTATTCATGCTAGAATTGTACTAACCGGAAACTTAGTACATGTGTGGATACATAGACAAAACAGTATGTCCCTAGTATGCCTCTACTAGACTAGCTCATTGATCAAAGATGGTTATGTTTCCTAGCCATAGACATGAGTTGTCATTTGATCAACGGGATCACATCATTAGAAGAATGATGTGATGGACTAGACCCATCCGTTAGCATAGCACTATGATCGTTTAGTTTTACTGCTATTGCTTTCTTCATGACTTATACATGTTCCTATGACTATGAGATTATGCAACTCCCGAATACCGTAGGAACACCTTGTGTGCTATCAAACGTCACAACGTAACTGGGTGATCATAAAGATGCTCTACAGGTGTCTCCGAAAGTATTCGTGGTGTTGGCATAGATCAAGATTAGGATTTGTCACTCCGAGTGTCGGAGAGGTATCTCTGGGCCCTCTCGGTAATGCACATCATAATAAGCCTTGCAAGCAAAGACTAATGAGTTAGTCACGAGATGATGTATTACGGAACGAGTAAAGAGACTTGCCGGTAACGAGATTGAACTAGGTATTGAGATACCGACGATCGAATCTCGGGCAAGTAACATACCGATGACAAAGGGAACAACGTATGTTGTTATGCGGTTCGACCGATAAAGATCTTCGTAGAATATGTAGGAGCCAATATGGGCATCCAGGTTCCGCTATTGGTTATTGACCGGAGAGATGTCTCGGTCATGTCTACATAGTTCTCGAACCCGTAGGGTCCGCACGCTTAAACGTTCGTTGACGATATAGTATTTAATGAGTTATGTATGTTGATGACCGAATGTTATTCGGAGTCCCGGATGTGATCACGGACATGACGAGGAACTCCGGAATGGTCCGGAGATAAAGATTAATATATGAGATAATAGTGTTTGACCTCCGGAAGGGTTCCGGAATTCACCGGAAGAGGTTCCGGATGTTTCCCGAAGTGTTTGGGTACAAGAACACGTTATTTGGGCCAAAAGGGAAAGCACACAAGGTTTTTGGAAAGCGCAAAAGGAAGTTTTGCGGAGTCCAGGGGCCAGACGCCAGGGTCCCTGGCGTCTGGGTCCAGACGCCGGGAACCCTGGCGTCTGGCCCTGGAGTCCGAGAAGGACTCTTGCCTTACGGGTGAAACCGGCTTTGTGAAGGCTTTTACTCCAAGTTTCGACCCCAGGGCTCAACATATAAATAGAGGGGTAGGGCTAGCACCCAAGACACATCAAGATACACCAAGCCGTGTGCCGGCTACCCCGACCCTCTAGTTTATCCTCCGTCTAGTTTCTGTAGTGCTTGGCGAAGCCCTGCAGAGATTGTTCTTCATCAACAACCGTCACCACGCCGTCGTGCTGCCGGAACTCATCTACTACTTCGCCCGTCTTGCTGGATCAAGAAGGCGAGGACGTCATCGAGCTGAACGTGTGCTGAACGCGGAGGTGCCGTACGTTCGGTACTAGATCGGGACGGATCGTGAAGGTGCACGACTACATCAACCGCGTTGATAAACGCTTCCGCTTTCGGTCTACGAGGGTACGTAGACACACTCTCCCCTCTCGTTGCTATGCATCTAGTAGATAGATCTTGCGTGATCGTAGGAAAATTTTGAAATTACTATGTTCCCCAACAGTGGCATCATGAGCCAGGTCTATGCGTAGATGATATGCACGAGTAGAACACAATGAGATTGTGGACGATACTAGTCATACTGCTTACCAGCATGTCATACTTTGCTTCGGCGGTATTGTGAGATGAAGCGGCCCGGACCGACATTACGCGTACGCTTACGCGAGACTGGTTTCACCGTTACGAGCACTCGTTGCTTAAAGGTGACTGGCGGGTGTCTGTCTCTCTCACTTTAGCTGAATCAAGTGTGGCTACGCCCGGTCCTTGTGAAGGTTAAAACAGCACATACTTGACGAAACATCGTTGTGGTTTTGTATGCGTAGGTAAGAACGGTTCTTGCTAAGCCCGTAGCAGCCACGTAAAACTTGCAACAACAAAGTAGAGGACGTCTAACTTGTTTTTGCAGGGTATGTTGTGATGTGATATGGTCAAGACATGATGAGTTATACGGCTTTGTATGAGATGATCATGTTTTGTAATGTTATCGGCAACTGGCAGGAGCCATATGGTTGTCGCTTTATTGTATGAAATGCAACCGCCATGTAATTGCTTTACTTTATCACTAAGCGGTAGCGATAGTCGTAGAAGCAATAGTTGGCGAGACGACAACGATGCTACGATGGAGATCAAGGTGTCGCGCCGGTGACGAAGGTGATCATGACGGTGCTTTGGAGATAGAGATCAAAAGCACAAGATGATGATGGCCATATCATGTCACATATTTTGATTTGCATGTGATGTTTATCTTATTATGCTTCTTATTTTGCTTAGAACGACGGTAGCATTATAAGATGATCCCTTACAAAATTTCAAGGTACAAGTGTTCTCCCTGAGTATGCACCGTTGCGAAAGTTCTTCGTGCTGAGACACCACGTGATGATCGGGTGTGATAGGCTCTACGTTCAAATACAACGGGTGTAAGACAGTTTTGCACACGCAGAATACTCGGGTTAAACTTGACGAGCCTAGCATATGCAGATATGGCCTCGGAACACTGGAGACCGAAAGGTCGAGCGTGAATCATATAGTAGATATGATCAACATAAGATGTTCACCATTGAAACTACTCCATCTCACGTGATGATCGGACATGGTTTAGTTGATTTGGATCACGTGATCATTTAGATGACCGGAGGGATGTCTATCTAAGTGGGAGTTCTTTAAATAATATGATTAAATTGAACTTTAATTTATCATGAACTTAGTCCTGATAGTTTTGCATATCTATGTTGTTGTAGATCAATGGCCCGTGCTACCGTTCCTTTGAATTTTAATGCATTCCTAGAGAAAGCTAAGTTGAAAGATGATGGTAGCAATTACACGGACTGGGTCCGTAACTTGAGGATTATCCTCATTGTTGCACAGAAGAATTATGTCCTTGAAGCACCGCTAGGTGACAAGCCCCCTCCCGCTAATGTAGACGCTTTGAACGTCTGGCAGTCGCGGTCTGATGACTACACGATAGTTCAGTGTGCCATGCTTTACGGCTTAGAACCGGGACTTCAACGACGTTTTGAACGTCATGGACCATATGAGATGTTCCAGGAGTTGAAGTTAATATTTCAAGCAAATGCCCGGATTGAGAAATATGAGATTTCCAATAAGTTCTACAGCTGCAAGATGGAGGAGAATAGTTCTATCAGTGAACACTTGCTCAGAATGTCTGGGTACTACAATCATATGACTCAACTTGGTTGCAAAGTTGACGAGGATAGTGTTATTGATAGAGTTCTTCAATCACTGCCACCAAGCTATAAAGGCTTCGTGATGAACTATAATATGCAAGGGATGCAAAAGACAATTCCCGAGCTCTTCGCTATGCTTAAGGCTGTGGAGGTAGAAATCAAAAAGGAGCATCAAGTGTTGATGGTTAACAAGACCACTAGTTTCAAGAAAAAGGGCAAGGGAAAGAAGGGGAACTTCAAGAAGAATAGCAAGACAGTTGCTACTCCCACGAAGAAACCCAAGTCTGGAGCCAAGCCTGAAACTGAGTGCTTCTACTGCAAGGGGACTGGACACTGGAAACGGAACTGCCCCAAGTATTTGGCGGATAAGAAGGATAGCAAGGTGAACAAAGGTATATGTGATATACATGTTATTGATGTGTACCTTACTAATGCTCGTAGTAGTACCTGGGTATTTGATACCGGTTCGGTTGCTAATATTTGTAACTCGAAACAGGGACTACGGATTAAACGAAGATTAGCTAAGGACGAGGTGACGATGCGCGTGGGAAATGGTTCCAAAGTCGATGTGATCGCCGTCGGCACGCTACCTCTACATCTACCTTCGGGATTAGTTTTAGACCTAAATAATTGTTATTTGGTGCCAGCGTTGAGCATGAACATTATATCTGGATCTTGTTTGTTGCGAGACGGTTATTCATTCAAATCAGAGAATAATGGTTGTTCTATTTTTATGAATAATATCTTTTATGGTCATGCACCCTTGAAGAGTGGTCTATTCTTATTAGATCTCGATTGTAGTGATACACATATTCATAATATTGAAACCAAAAGATGCAAGGTTAATAATGATAGTGTAACTTATTTGTGGCACTGCCGTTTAGGTCATATTGGTGTAAAGCGCATGAAGAAACTACATAGTGATGGACTTTTGGAATCACTTGATTATGAATCACTTGGTGCTTGCGAACCATGCCTCATGGGCAAGATGACTAAAACTCCGTTCTCTGGAACTATGGAGCGAGCAACAGATTTGTTGGAAATCATACATACTGATGTATGTGGGCCAATGAGTGTTGAAGCTCGCGGCGGGTGTCGTTATTTTCTGACCTTCACTGATGATTTGAGCAGATATGGGTATATCTACTTAATGAAGCACAAGTCTGAAACATTTGAAAAGTTCAAAGAATTTCAGAGTGAAGTAGAGAATCATCGTAACAAGAAAATAAAGTTTCTACGATCTGATCGTGGAGGAGAATATTTGAGTTACGAGTTTGGTCTTCATTTAAAACAATGTGGAATAGTTTCACAGCTCACGCCACCCGGAACACCACAGCGTAATGGTGTGTCCGAACGTCGTAACCGTACTTTATTGGATATGGTGCGATCTATGATGTCTCTTACCGATTTACCGCTATCGTTTTGGGGTTATGCTTTAGAGACAGCTGCATTCACGTTAAATAGGGCACCATCTAAATCCGTTGATACGACACCTTATGAACTATGGTTTGGCAAGAAACCAAAGTTGTCGTTTCTTAAAGTTTGGGGTTGCGATGCTTATGTGAAAAAGCTTCAACCTGATAAGCTCGAACCCAAGTCGGAGAAATGTATCTTCATAGGATACCCAAAAGAGACTGTTGGGTACACCTTCTATCACAGATCCGAAGGCAAGATATTCGTTGCTAAGAATGGATCCTTTCTAGAGAAGGAGTTTCTCTCGAAAGAAGTGAGTGGGAGGAAAGTAGAACTTGATGAGGTAACTGTACCTTCTCCCGAATTGGAATGTAGTACATCACAGAAAATTGTTCCAGTGATTCCTACACCAATCAGTGAGGAAGTTAATGATGATGATCATGAAACTTCGGATCAAGTTTCTGCTGAACGTCGTAGATCAACCAGATTACGTTCCGCACCAGAGTGGTACGGCAACCCAGTTCTGGAAATCATGTTACTAGACCATGATGAACCTACGAACTATGAGGAAGCGATGATGAGCCCAGATTCCGCAAAATGGCTTGAGGCCATGAAATCTGAGATGGGATCCATGTATGAGAACAAAGTGTGGACTTTGGTTGACTTGCCCGATGATCGGCAGGCCATCGAAAATAAATGGATCTTCAAGAGGAAGACCGACGCAGACGGTAATGTTACTGTTTACAAAGCTCGACTTGTTGCGAAAGGGTTTCGACAAGTTCAAGGAGTTGACTACGATGAGACTTTCTCACTTGTAGCGATGCTTAAGTCTGTCCGAATCATGTTAGCAATTGCCGCATTTTATGATTATGAAATCTGGCAAATGGATGTCAAAACTGCATTCCTGAATGGATATCTCAAAGAAGAGTTGTATATGATGCAACCAGAAGGTTTTGTCGATCCAAAAGGTGCTAACAAAGTATGCAAACTCCAGCGATCCATCTATGGACTGGTGCAAGCATCTCGGAGTTGGAATATACGCTTTGATGAGGTGATCAAAGCATATGGTTTTATACAGACTTTTGGAGAAGCCTGTATTTACAAGAAAGTGAGTGGGAGCTCTATAGCATTTCTAATATTATATGTGGATGACATATTATTGATTGGAAATGATATAGAATTTCTGGATAGCATAAAAGGATACTTGAATAAGAATTTTTCAATGAAAGACCTCGGTGAAGCTGCTTATATTTTAGGCATCAAGATCTATAGAGATAGATCAAGACGCTTAATTGGACTTTCACAAAGCACATACCTTGATAAGATTTTGAAGAAGTTCAAAATGGATCAGTCAAAGAAAGGGTTCTTGCCTGTATTACAAGGTATGAAGTTGAGTAAGACTCAATGCCCGACCACTGCAGAAGATAGAGAGAAAATGAAAGTCATTCCCTATGCCTCAGCCATAGGATCTATCATGTATGCAATGCTGTGTACCAGACCTGATGTGTGCCTTGCTATAAGTCTAGCAGGGAGGTACCAAAGTAATCCAGGAGTGGATCACTGGACAGCGGTCAAGAACATCCTGAAATACCTGAAAAGGACTAAGGATATGTTTCTCGTATATGGAGGTGACAAAGAGCTCGTCGTAAACGGTTACGTCGATTCTAGCTTTGACACTGATCCGGATGACTCAAAGTCACAAACCGGATATGTATTTTTATTGAACGGTGGAGCTGTCAGTTGGTGCAGTTCCAAGCAGAGCGTCGTGGCGGGATCTACGTGTGAAGTGGAATACATAGCTGCTTCGGAAGCAGCAAATGAAGGAGTTCATATCCGATCTAGGTGTAATACCTAGTGCATCGGGTCCAATGAAAATCTTTTGTGACAACACTGGAGCAATAGCCTTGGCGAAGGAATCCAGGTTTCACAAGAGAACAAAGCACATCAAAAGACGCTTCAATTCCATCCGCGATCTAGTCAAGGAGGGAGACATAGAGATTTGCAAAATACATACGGATCTGAATGTTGCAGACCCGTTGACTAAGCCTCTTCCACGGGCAAAACATGATCAGCACCAGGACTCCATGGGTGTAAGGATCATCACTTTGTAATCTAGATTATTGACTCTAGTTCAAGTGGAAGACTGAAGGAAATATGCCCTAGAGGCAATAATAAAGATGTTATTTGTATTTCCTTATATCATGATAAATGTCTTTTATTCATGCTAGAATTGTACTAACCGGAAACTTAGTACATGTGTGGATACATAGACAAAACAGTATGTCCCTAGTATGCCTCTACTAGACTAGCTCATTGATCAAAGATGGTTATGTTTCCTAGCCATAGACATGAGTTGTCATTTGATCAACGGGATCACATCATTAGGAGAATGATGTGATGGACTAGACCCATCCGTTAGCATAGCACTATGATCGTTTAGTTTTACTGCTATTGCTTTCTTCATGACTTATACATGTTCCTATGACTATGAGATTATGCAACTCCCGAATACCGTAGGAACACCTTGTGTGCTATCAAACGTCACAACGTAACTGGGTGATCATAAAGATGCTCTACAGGTGTCTCCGAAAGTATTCGTGGTATTGGCATAGATCAAGATTAGGATTTGTCACTCCGAGTGTCGGAGAGGTATCTCTGGGCCCTCTCGGTAATGCACATCATAATAAGCCTTGCAAGCAAATGACTAATGAGTTAGTCACGAGATGATGTATTACGGAACGAGTAAAGAGACTTGCCGGTAACGAGATTGAACTAGGTATTGAGATACCGACGATCGAATCTCGGGCAAGTAACATACCGATGACAAAGGGAACAACGTATGTTGTTATGCGGTTCGACCGATAAAGATCTTCGTAGAACATGTAGGAGCCAATATGGGCATCCAGGTTCCGCTATTGGTTATTGACCAGAGAAATGTCTCGGTCATGTCTACATAGTTCTCGAACCCGTAGGGTCCGCACGCTTAACGTTTCGTTGACGATATAGTATTTAATGAGTTATGTATGTTGATGACCGAATGTTGTTCGGAGTCCCGGATGTGATCACGGACATGACGAGGAACTCTGGAATGGTCCGGAGATAAAGATTAATATATGGGATAATAGTGTTTGACCTCCGGAAGGGTTCCGGAATTCACCGGAAGGGGTTCCGGATGTTTCCCGAAGTGTTTGGGTACGAGAACACGTTATTTGGGCCAAAAGGGAAAGCACACAAGGTTTTTGGAAAGCGCAAAAGGAAGTTTTGCGGAGTCCAGGGGCCAGACGCCAGGGTCCCTGGCGTCTGGGTCCAGACGCCGGGAACCCTGGCGTCTGGCCCTGGAGTCCGAAAAGGACTCTTGCCTTTCGGGTGAAACCGACTTTGTGAAGGCTTTTACTCCAAGTTTCGACCCCAAGGCTCAACATATAAATAGAGGGGTAGGGCTAGCACCCAAGACACATCAAGATACACCAAGCCGTGTGCCGGCTACCCCGACCCTCTAGTTTATCCTCCGTCTAGTTTCTGTAGTGCTTGGCGAAGCCCTGCAGAGATTGTTCTTCATCAACAACCGTCACCACGCCGTCGTGCTGCCGGAACTCATCTACTACTTCGCCCGTCTTGCTGGATCAAGAAGGCGAGGACGTCATCGAGCTGAACGTGTGCTGAACGCGGAGGTGCCGTACGTTCGGTACTAGATCGGGACGGATCGTGAAGGTGCACGACTACATCAACCGCGTTGATAAACGCTTCCGCTTTCGGTCTACGAGGGTACGTAGACACACTCTCCCCTCTCGTTGCTATGCATCTAGTAGATAGATCTTGCGTGATCGTAGGAAAATTTTGAAATTACTACGTTCCCCAACAGATTGGATCTCTCTCCCTGTTTCTCAAATCTCTTTTCTTGCCTTTCATCGTTTCTTAAATATCCAGAGACCCATAACTCCGACTGGGCTGAAATTTTGAGGAGATTTGTATCCATAAATTATATTTCTTGCGGCAAAAGAAGGGCAACAACCGCCTTACGAGGTGCCCACTACCCACCAGGGCGCGTCTGGGCCCCCTGGCAAGCCCTGGTGCCGAGTGGGCCCCTCGAGCACCGTCCTGCATTGATTCTTCTTCCAATAATTCACATATATTCCAAAATAAATCTTCATATTTTTTATCGCGTTTAGACTCCGTTTGATATGAATATTTTGCGAAACAAAAAACATGCAACAAGAAGGAACTGGCACTAGTCATTGGATCAATATGTTAGTCCTAAAATAATATAGAATGTTGTCAAAAGTGCATGAAAGTTGTATAGTACTGGTATAACAATAAAAAATTATAGATACGACGGAGATGTATCACCGGCCCGGCCAAAATCGGACTGGATTTTCATCCGTAATGCTGTGCAACTCCACTCCTCTGAGGTATTGGGCAGTACCGTCCATGATGCCTCACACCGCCGCCACCGCATCAGGTTGCCATCGAGGCTGCGCCGCCATGGTCCTCTCCAAACCTCACTGCCGAGAGAACGCGGCCCACACCACCATCAACATCACATACGAGGAGCAGCGGCATCCCACCAAGCCGTGCAAGGGCCAGATCCAGCAAAGTCGGCCTTTACCCACACCAGAGGACTGCCACAAGCATGGAGCCGACCCGTGCCTCCAGCCACACTCTGGCGCCAACTCCACCGAGGCATCACTGCGCGCTCCTGACGGCAGCTGCCCAGCCACCCGCTGCCCGCCACGATCCTTTCTTGGTAGGGCCTCTTCAACGTTGCCGCCATCATGACTGAGCTCACACCGGCGCCACCAATAGAGCCGGTGCACCACCTACCTCCGCTACCCTGCTGCGCCCCTGGATCCGCTCGCGCCGCCGCACTTCCGCGTTACCCGCCGTGAAAGCCCCCCACCACCATGGCCGCCTCAGGGACGCCCCGCTCCGCGCGAAGAGGAGCTGTCCAGAGGGCGCGGCCGCCACCGCCGGCGCCGACAGCGACCGAGGGAAGGGGATCTGAGGTCCTGGGGGCTAGGATTTGGGGGAGCCTCTGGAGCAGCACGTGGGTGCGACCCAGGAGGGAAGGGGGGAGTGTTGACGCGTCCGCGCTACCCATCCCGGCGGTGGCGGCCGAGGGATGGGGATCCCGGGGTGTTGGGGGGGGGGGATGGGTGGGGAGTGTTGACGCGTCCGCGAGTTTTCTAC
This sequence comes from Secale cereale, assembly GCA_902687465.1. Classification (NCBI taxonomy): domain Eukaryota; kingdom Viridiplantae; phylum Streptophyta; class Magnoliopsida; order Poales; family Poaceae; genus Secale; species Secale cereale. Next base: position 718,904,168 of record LR738711.1, on the reverse strand, counting down.
CCATCCACTATTTTTTTTTCCGTAAGTTTCCTTTGAATTGCCTCGCAGAAAATCGGCCAGAGTGGCTCCCAGCGCCTTCTCAAAACATTGCAGTTTCCGGTTCGGCCCAGAATCATCTTCTTGCGAAACACTCCGCTCTCCTCCGTTTTCCCTATTCTCTTCGCGTTCGACACTCCCTCCGTCCCCCCTCCCCTCTGCCTCCTCTCTTCTTTAGCAGCCGCCTCGCTCTCTCGCTCCATCCGATCTCCTCCCGCAACCCGAGAAAGCCGACGAGGTAGTCCCGCGTTTCGGCCATGGGCGACAGCCAGTACTCCTTCTCCCTCACCACCTTCAGGTCTGTGCCCTCTCTCCCCCTATCCCTCTCAATCGGACCTGATCAGGCGCGATGTCGACGCTTTGATCTGACTTTCCCCCCGATTTCACTGCAGCCCGTCGGGGAAGCTGGTGCAGATCGAGCACGCGCTCACGGCCGTCGGATCGGGCCAAACCTCGCTTGGCATCAAAGGTGCGATGCGCGCAGTAATCGTGCCCTGTACTTTCTGCTATTAGTAGTCTTGTATTGTATATACGCTGCCAGCATCGATTTGCTGCGGAAGTTTCGTGATTTTAGACAAGTTTAAGACATCGATGTGAGGGTTTTACACATAACATTAGGTCAACGCGGAGGGTTTCCATTCTTGCTTCTCAAGTGTGAATTTAGCAAGCATTTTAGGGTTCGACACCATACGGCTTATGACATTTCTGACGTCAGTTAGGTTTTCTCTTGTATCTCTGGCATCATAGAATCGCGTGGTAGTACTAGCTGTGGGACTTTTCGATTGCATATGATGGTTTATGCTTGTACATGCCATGGAAATCATTAGTCTGCATAAATTCAGGCTTCCAACGACAAGAGGATGGAGTGCAGGCCTTTTTAATACATAAGAAATACAGTACTCTCTCTGTAAACTATATAAGAGCATTTAGATTACTAAAGTAGCGATCTAAACGCTCTTATATTAGTTTACGGAGGGAGTAGTTAATAATCACTGCTCTTTTGTTTGCGGCTGGCGACAGGGCTACTGTGCTAATTTAAGGCACTGAGATTAATTTCAGGTCTATGCCAATTTTCCTACATGGAATTGCGTGTGTGTGCAACAGCCTGAGCTTTAGGAGCTTCTTCATGTCTACGAAGACTGATATACCAGCTAATAATCCAATGCTTTTGATAGACACATGCCCATGATGCCAATATGATCATGTTCATCTTTAATCTGTATTATTTTACATTGTGCTTATGAGTGCGAAGTTGATGTTTGGTGTGACATATTTTCAGAAGTATGCATATGTTTTGTAAAGTACTGACTACATAGGAGCACATCCATTGTAAAGTTTGGAGTTCTGATTGCCTTCTTGTACTTGGATGTTCCACAGAAACTGTTAGAGTGCGTTCTTTGCAAAGTTGGATTTATATGTACCTTGGAGTTGTTCGATTCTTTTTTGCTTACTGGTAGAGTGGCGGATGATGTCTACTCACCGAGGCCCTAGGAGATTTAGAATAATAAATTCATGATAAGTGCACAATTGCACATTATTTATTTTCTTCATTTCCATCATACCACTTAGTTTGCTTTTCAGCATACCAAGCAGTTGTATTGTGTTGTGGAAGTTAAAGAGTGGTCTATTGGTTTTTCGCCTACGACCTTTTATTGACAACTGAATGAAACTAATGTTTGGTATAAACAAAAAAATTAATGTTTGACATGCACTCTCTATATAGCTACAAGTTAGCACCGATACGTTTCTTTCTTCTATTATAATTACTAATGGTTGAACGAATTTTAGCTACTCCCTCCGTTCGGAATTACTTGTCTCGGAAATGGATGTATCTAGAACTAAAATACGTCTAGATACATCCATTTCTACGACAAGTAATTCGGAACGGAGGGAGTAGTTTGTATGGCGCATATTTTATCAGTTATTTTACTGTTCTACAGCACTTTCACTTCCCTTGCTGAGTGGCTTGTTGATTCTGTGATATATGCGTCATGTTTGTAGCTGCCAATGGAGTAGTTATCGCCACCGAGAAGAAATTGCCTTCTATTTTAGTGGACGAAACATCTGTAAGTGTAACACATCATCCTTATTTTTTTCTCTACTTGCTATCTTTTGTTGTTATCTCAAAAGAAAAATGCTAATTAATCCGTTCCTGCAAATTTATAGGTGCAGAAGATTCAGTCACTGACTCCAAATATTGGAGTTGTCTACAGGTATTTTTCCAGTGTTGCTTGTTATTCATTTTTCTATATTGCAGAAATATTTACCTCTGTTACTGTATTACTATTACCCTAACTAATGATGTATTGGTTAATGTTCTTAATTCTCAATGATGTCTGAGCTAGTATTGCTGTCTTTGCTGCTACATTTTTTTCACTTTCATCACTGACGAGCTGGTTGTAGATATAAAGGATAATATGAACAATTTGTCTGAAGGTTCCTCCCTCTATACATTTCACCTTATATGTCGATGCCCCTGAAAAGGGGCAGGGGGCAACCCGGTGCATGTAGCTCCCGCTTGCGCAGGGTCCGGGGAAGGGTCCGACCACTTTGGGTCTATTGTACGCAGCCTTTCCCTGCATTTCTGCAAGAGGCTGTTTCCAGGACTTGAACCCGTGACCTCATGATCACAAGGCAGCAGCTTTAGGCAAAAATTTAAAATACCTGTACAAAGTATGCAAGGAAACCAGCTGATTAGATCAATCAACGTAAGGTATCTGGGAGAAAAGATGAATCTTTCACCCTTTTTAGGCGACATGATGAAAGGGCAAGCATGGTTGTCATTACCAATTTACCATGCAAACTAGTACTGGTGTGAGCTATTACCTAGAGCATTGCTTGACCACAGAAGTGCACATTGGAGATCAACAACTAAACTTGTAGTGCCAACAGCTAAGCTATCAGAATAACCACACCTTTTCCAAACTGTTTATTAAATCTCCCGACTTGCCACCATGGCTCCATTAACATATTTTCCAGTTGATGTTACTGAAATTTGGTGTTTCTTGCAATTTCCAAGTGTATCTTGTTGCATGTATGTGCACTCACCTACTTGTTGTTTCCAGTGGGATGGGTCCAGATTTCCGCGTTCTTGTCAGAAAAAGTCGGAAGCAGGCACAGCAGTATTATCGGTTGTACAAGGTAAGATGTTATTTTTTAATAAATTGCCACTTTGTATCATGTGCAGGTAGCCTGTAGCCATGTTCTGTCAGTTTTCCCTAGCAAATACATGTTTTCTGATTATTATTCATTTCCAAATGCAGGAAACTATCCCGGTGACCCAGCTTGTCCGAGAGACTGCTGCTGTTATGCAGGAGTTCACACAATCTGGGTATGCTACTATACTTGGCACTTTCTATTTTTTATACTACTAGTGAAGTTACGAAGTTGTTTAAATCAGTCACTTGTTATACCTAAATTACTATTAGAACAATAAGTTGCTTGATAGTTTTACCGAAAGCTTGACAATGCCATTTGATGTAACTTGTTTTGGTTAACAAGAATTCAAATATGAAATATAAGTTCAAGGTCTGTTGATTTTGTCACTTAATTGTGAAACACAACAATGTATTAAACATTTACAATCTCAATATATAGGGCCAGAGTACACTATGTGCAACCGATTTGTTAGATCTTCACTTAATAGGTGAGCTCGAGAAACTGAGGTTTTAAAATGCTAGTCACGACGCAATTTGACACTCATACATGTAATAGTAGATAAGATTTGATTGTCATATGTGTTTTGATTTGTTTTACACGTGTCAGCCTAATCACAAAAGTCCAGTTCAAAACTAAAAAGGAATATATGTTGTACTCATAACCTTATTTGTTGCAGTGGCGTAAGACCATTTGGTGTATCACTGTTGATTGCTGGGTATGATGACAATGGTCCGCAGTTGTATCAGGTATGTGCAAAGAGCTACATGATAGAAATCTTGTTATTTCCCTTCCCACTATTTCAGATTCAGTCGCTTGTTAGTTTGCACCAGATTTTTATTACTTTTGACTGATATTTCACATGTCATAGGATTTGTATTACTTTTGACTGATGTTTCACATGGCATAAACTCATATTGTTAGGGTGTAGTAGTTAATAGTTACAAAAATGCTGGATTTCTCATTGTTGATTATTTTTATAGGTTGACCCATCAGGATCTTACTTCTCCTGGAAAGCATCAGCGATGGGGAAAAATGTGTCAAATGCAAAGACATTTCTTGAGAAAAGGTAGATGAAGGATCTATTTATCCTACCATTACTATTGGTCACTGTTAATGTTTCAGTGTTATTTATCTCATTCTGATAATCATACTAAATTGCATTCTATTGCTGTTCATCCGTTCACTAATACAAGCAGCATGTATGTCGTCAAGGTTATTATTATTTTCCCTTTTTGCATGGTCATACTTATGATTTAGCTGACATAGCTTTCACTTCTAGATACACCGAAGATATGGAGCTTGATGATGCCATTCATACTGCAATTTTGACTCTGAAAGAAGGGTAGCTACATCTTTCTAGTAGTTGGTTTATGCCACCAATTCAGTTGCTTATTGAGTACTGACTGTTTCCGGACTTGCAGATTTGAAGGTCAAATCTCTGCCAACAACATTGAAATTGGAGTTATCCGGGCTGACCGTGAATTCAAGTATGTATAGAAAGTCAATTATGCTGTTTTTACCGCAACATAGTTATCAGATACAATTTTTCCTTTTGCCTCTTTTTTCAACCCTTACTAACTTCTTAACATTGTCACAATAACTTTCACTTGCTCGCTACTCCCAACTAATCCGTCGTGTAGTTGGTATTTGCCTGCAATTTTTTGTGCATGTCCAATATGTGTGCGCTTCTACTCTTATTTTATCAGTTGTAACTGTCATAATAAGCTGTTTGATTAGAGTACAAATTCCTTTCTGCATTCCGACTAGTAACGCTTCCGTTCAAAATGCAGAGTTTTAACTCCAGCAGAGATCAAGGATTTCTTGGAAGAGGTGGAGTAAGTTGCCCGTTGACAATTTACTGTCGCCAACAAGAAAAGTCTCCGGGCCATGAAGCTTGTCTCATGTTTTTAATTGTCACTTAAACATATTGTAAACTGATTCGCTCCAGTGACAACGGGAGAGCTTGCATTTGAATCCTTGTGGATGGCATTGTGGACACGGAAGATAACCTAATGTTAGGTGTATGTTTTGTTTGGCCAATCTCTGGATTTGCTTGGTCATTTTAATCTGGTTCATCATGATTATCAACTTGGAAACAAAGCGTGAAAGAAACTATGTTGGTGAGTACTTACCACGGATGCATTTTTCATGTTCTATGGCTGCTGTTGCCAATGGTAAATTTAGTGTAAATCACTCAACATGTACCGCCAGCTCTTCTTTGGACCGAACTAATAAGAGCAAATAAATTGCAAGGACAAACCAGGGAGAAAAGAAAGGGGGAAAATGAAGGAAATAGGAGGAAATTACACCAGCTCATAAAGAGCAGGTTTTTTTTTTGAACATCAGTACAGACACAAGCACTCATGTACACGCGCATACACTCACCCCTATAAACGCACACACGAACACCCTACCCCTATGAGCACCTCCGAAAGACATCGTCCTATTGATGCAAGACAACACGGAGTACAATACAAGTGAAGAGCACAACATGAGTTAATTGCTAAGTTTTCTCCGTGCAACCTCACATTGGCCCAATCTAACTTTTTTTGCGAAAAGGATCAGATGTATTATAAGAGTTCATCGGAAGCACATAGCATCTAATACATAATAGAAATTACATCGAGATGACCATCGAATACCAGAGTTGGCTTGATAGTTGGCAAGTCTTCATGCACGCGCCCTAACCTCACCGCTCCCAAGGAGACGACATGAATATCCGTCGGAGCTCCATCGACATCCAGATGAACGAACTCAAGATGATCAAAGTTCGGAAGACAAACTCGAAGAAATGTCGCTATCTGCTTGAGCGCCGCACCCGTGAGGACCGAAAAACCCTAAGCTAAATTACTAATTCGGAGTAGAGGCATCGGGATTTCCCTCCCCACCACCGCCCGCCGGAACAACAACCAGAGAGGACGGAAATCCACATACTTGCCGGTGAGGCCTGGAGGAAAAGTTTGTCCTAGCCACTTAGGGATAGGGAGGAAATGAGAGGAAGTCGTCCAAGACCACTTGGGCGGCCCCTTTGACCTGATCTTCTCCCGGCCAAAAGAAAGTCCGACAATGCTTGTTGATCTTGTTTAAATAATCGATGGGAATGATAATAGCGATTAGGGCATAATAGCCCGACATCTGATGCAGAACATTTTCCACGCTAGCTGTGAGACAACAATCAATTTTTGAAATAAATGGATAGGAGAATTTTTTTTCTTGAATACGCACGAGTGTGCGTACTATATATTAAAGAAGAGGATGGGGATTAAGAGACCCCTCCACGTTGTAGCTACATGAATTACATAGCCCAACTCCACCAACACCAACGCTAGTCTAACTACTCACGTGAATGCCCACCTCCATGGCCGCAATTGCGCTCTTCATGTCCGATTTGAAAAGGCCTGCCGCTATCCACGCCCTACCTTCTACAGTGATCCGGTTAATTACATAGGCTGCCGATGGAGCATCCCCATCAAAAACCACCCTATTCCTATGCTTCCATATTTCCCAAAGGACCAGCAATAACATAGCTCTTGCATCCTTGCCTCCTCCGGCCCTGCCCGTGTTTTGCAAGCACCATTCTCCCAAGGTTGAAGTGGATGTTGGAGCCCAGTCCGGTCTGCCCCAAGCAACGCAGGTGCGCGTCCAGACCTCCCTCGCTAAGACGCATTGAAGTAAGAGGTGATTGATGCTCTCCCCGGTCTGGTCACAGAACGAACATGCTTCGTGATGATCTAGCCCACGTCTAGCCAATCTGTCTGAAGTCCAACAGCGATCTTGCAGGGCCAGCCAAGCGAAGAGGCGGCATCTGAGTGGTGCCTTGGACTTCCAAGTGAAATCCGCCGTTGGCACGGTCTCTCTAGCCCAAAACTTTGCCTTATATGCCGAACTTGTGGAGTAAGAGCCCCCATCTTCCCAGGCCCATCGGATTATGTCCATCACGTCCGGTTGGAGCTGTACCGTGGCAAGTCTGTCCCAAAGCCTCAAGTATTCCTGGAGCATTTGCATATTCATCTCCGGCCCAATGTCCAGCGCCCAAGCTCCATTTTCCAACCCTTGGCTGGCAGTTCGAGTCTCCCGAGTTCTTTTCCTCACAAGGCCATAGAGTGAGGGTGCCAACTCCTCAACCCTGAAGCCGTCCAACCAACGGTCTTCCCAGAATAGGGTACCTTCACCATTACCAAGCAGCATATGGGTGGCTGCCTGAAACAATTGCATCGATTTTTTTGGCACATCTATTTCAAATTCCGCCCAAGGCCTTTCCTGATCCACCCGTTTTAGCCAAGGCCATCTTGCTTGCATGGTCGTGTTTAGCCATTTTAGATTAGTGATGCCGAGGCCGCCCGTCCATCTTGGCGAGCAAACTGTTTCCCAAGCCATACGACACTGCCCTCCGTTCGCCTGGTTCTTGGCGCACCACAGGAATCCTCTGCAAATTTTGTTCATGGCAGTAATCGTCTTCATGGGGATGTCGAGAGCCATCATCGTATGTATAGGTATCACACACAGAACGGACTGTACTAGAGTCATTCTCCCACTCTTAGGCATCATTGCCGCCTTCCACCGTGGCAAGCATTGCGCCAGCTGGTCTACCAAGCCTGAGAGCTGCGCCGTCGTCGGCTTGCGAAGGGTGACCGGGAGACCTAGGTATTTGCAAGGAAAGGAGCCAGCTGGGCAACCGAGGACTTGGGTCACCTCCGCCATCACATCCAGGTTGCATCGGATCGGAATGGCCGCGCTCTTCTGAAGGTTGGCCTTAAGGCCCGAAGCCTCCCCAAACAGCCTCAGGATAGAGGCACAAGCGTTGAGATTATTGGCCTCCGGCTTCAAGAAAATCATGACGTCGTCAGCAAACATTGAAACCCTCTTTGAGAGGCCTAAACGAGCCAGCGGGGAGAGGGCACCGCGCTCCGCCGCAAGCATAAGCATCCGATGCAAGGGCTCCATGGTGAGGATGAAGATCATTGGGGATATCGGATCACCCTGACGCAGACCTTGGCAGTTGAGGATTGGCTCTCCTGGTATCCCATTCACCATTATACGGGTTGATGAGGTTGCAAGTATCCCACAAGACCAATCGATCCACCTCCGAGTAAAACCCATGCACTGCAAAACCTCCACAATGAACGGCCACTGAACCGAGTCGAAGGCTTTAGTAATATCTAGCTTTAGCATAACAGCCGGCTCCTTAAGTGCATGCAGCTTCCTTGCCATGCTTCGGACTAGCATGAAATTATCATGGATGGAGCGACCTTTCACAAAGGCACTCTGGTGATTGCCCACCAGATTCGGTAGTTCCACAGCCAGCCTTGTTGAGAGAACTTTGTTGAAAATCTTGATTGTCCCGTGGACCAGACTGACAGGTCTGAATTCTCGCACATCCGAAGCACCCTCCACCTTCGGGAGCAAGGAAACGATGGCCTTGTTGATCACATGTAGTCCCCGCATGTCTCCACGATACAATGAATCTAGGGCAGCCATGAAATCCTCCTTGATAATATCCCAGCACGTCGCGTAGAAGCGACCAGTGAACCCATCTGGGCCCGGGGCTTTGTCTAACGGCATTGATTTAATAGTTTGCCTTACTTCCTCCTCCGTGAATGGAGCATCTAGGCCCGGCATGTCTCTGCGCGGGAGCCCAAGGATATCCAGATTGATCGAGTGAGCCCTGGGCGGGGCTGATCCAAGGAGCTCCTTATAGTAGTTGTCCACCAATTTCGCAATTCCTTCCTGGCTCGTCGCCAATTCATTCCCATTGGAAAGACTTGTGACCATGTTCCTCCTCTGCCTGTGACATGCCGATTGGTGGAAGAACCTTGTGTTGCCGTCTCCTTCCTTCAGGTGTAGGATTCTTGATCGTTGGCGCGCGATGGAACGTTCAAGGGAGCACAGTCCGAGCAGCTTTTGCTTCAAAATTCTACGTAGATCCCTTTCACCCGAAGAGAGGCTTCTATTCTCCATTGCCTTGTCAAGATGAGAGATGATCTCCAGCACCACCGCGATTTGAAGTTTGACATTGCCAATCCAATGGTCGCTCCACCTTTTAAGGCATTTAGCGGTCGCCCTTAGCTTCAAATCAAGGACCTTGAAGGGATTACCTTCCCTGGGCACCGATCCCCAAGCCTCCGCTACCGTATCCAAGAACCCATCCGCCTTGGTCCAAAAGGCCTCAAATTTGAATCTCCTCCCCATGCACAAGTCTGCATTAAGGTTCAGAAGCAGCGGACAGTGATCCGAAACCGCCGAGCCCACCGCCGTGAGGCTACACGTAGGGTGTAGATCCTCCCAAGATGAAGTACAAAGGACATGATCCACCTTCTCCAGAGTAGCTGCCGCGCGTTCGTTTGACCAGGTGTAGCGCCTACCGTTAAGGTAGATTTCTTTAAGTTCAAGGAAGTTAATTTTGGCCCGGAATTGGTTCATCATTCGGCGGTTGATCCTGCTATTGCTTTTGTCTTCCAGGTTAACAATCAAGTTGAAATCGCCAGCCACTAGCCACGGGCCGGCGTGCAGGTCCCTTATGTCCAGAAGCTCTTGTAGGAACAAAAAAATTTCGTTGTCAAGCTATGCCCCGTAGACTCCAGTGAACCACCAAGGAGGCCCCTCTCTCGGGTTTACCAAGGCCGTAAGGGTGTGATCCGTGTAATGAGGGTTAGAGACATGAATCACCGTAGCATCCCAAGCCAACATGATTCCACCCCGCGTACCGACTGCTGGTAGATAGAAGAAGTTTTCAAATTTATTTGCCATGCAATGCCGCACTACATCAGGAGATATGACCTCCATTTTAGTTTCTTGCAGGCAAACTAGGCTCGGACCTGTCGCGTATACCACCTGAGCAATGACATTTCTACGAGCTGGGCTGTTAAGGCCCCTCACATTCCACACTAGGGATTTGAATGGTTGGCAAGACATAATGAAATACCACCCTGACCACCAAGGTTCAAACTTACTGGGCAACGTCGCCCAGGGCTTCTTCCGCAGTTCCGGGCAGGATCGCCGGGTGCCAAGCGAACAGAGCAAGGATGGCCTCAATGTGAGCGTCGGAGAGTGGGGTCTCAAAAAGCTGAACATAAGCTTGTAGGGCCTCTTCACTGATTGTATCCCCTTCATTAGCCAGACATAACTTCCGTATGATCACGTTTTGCTGCTTGGACCCCTTAGAGCCCGCCGCACCGCGCTTGGCCAGGCGCACACTCCTCCTCGGGTTAGAAGTTGGCTGCCGCTTCTGTCTTGGACGCTTGTTGGTGGTGCTAGGCCTCCGGGTAGGCATGGCAGAGAGCAGCGGAGACAGTGTACGCCTCAGGTCCGCACAGAGGGAGTCGACGTTGCATGGGCTTGCTTGAGTGGCGCATGGCGTGCATGGCTCCCCACAAGTAGGAGCCAACCAGGTGTCCACCATAGCGTTGCGTGGCGTGCATGGCATGCAAATATTCGTGGCCACGGGGATTGGCGAGGAATCCACCGCGCGCAGTTCCGAGAGGCTCACGACAAAAGTGTCCATCTGCACTGCCTGCCGAGGGGCCACCAAATTGCCAGCAGGCGCTGCATCGAAAAGGTCCCTGTCCAAGGCATCCTCAGTCACCAAACTCAGAGGTGGGGTCGCCTCGGCAGAGTTGGGGTCCTCCTCCACCCGAACGTGTCGTAAAACGACACCGGAATCCGCGCCCAGAGATGGCAGCGCGTGGCCCTGGCTCGGCCTGGCTCTGTCTCCACCGCAGTCCAAATCACCAGGCCCAAGGTCCACCACAGCCGCGCCAGATGGCACGACCGGCCCTTCTCCATCGAGGGACACCAGAAGCGAGCCAATCCGGAGGCGTGTCCCGATCGGGTCGCATGGGTTGGCGACCGTTTTGTCGTCTCGGTTCGCCCACCCAGCCCCACCTGTGCTGCTAGAGGCCAAATGCCGAGCTCTCCACCTAACCAGCTGCACCGAATCAGGGGACAGGTGCCCCACACCCAGATCTTTCAGACCGTCCTGGCCCCGAGGCAGCACATTGGACCCACATGACGACTCGCGCGGCAGAGGATTGGGTTGGCCCCTACCACTTTGGGCAGTCAAAGGCTGGCGCGAAAGTCCTGGCTCCACCGCAGGCCTGACGATAGCGTTCCTGCTGGCAGAGACCACAGGCAGCGGAGGCCGAGCCGCCGGTCCAGCCGCCCGCCGTCTCCCGGCCGGCGGCGCCGCCGACGAATCCACCGAAGAGCCACAGGTACCATGGCCGCCATCAAGGGTCAGGCCCTCCCTGGGCAGCCTCTCAACGCCGGGCGAACTCAGGCCTCTATCTTCGCCAGAGTCAGACGGCAGCGAGGGGGGCGGCGGCGCAGGCGCGCTCACCCCCTCGTCCAGGACCGGCGCGCCAAGAATGCAGATAGAGACCGGATACCAGAGCGCCGCCGGAGCCCCAGCCAAGCGGGCCTCACGCGGTTCCTCGACAAACAGAAGGCGACTGTCCGGGATTTGCACCAGATCATCCGTGCGGAGCCAAACTCTGAAGGCAGACATGTCGAATCGATTCTCCGTGCTGCTCGAGACCTGCACGACGGACCCCAGGCCCTGCAGGAGCACCTCTGCTGTCCGCCTCGTCCACGCGTGCGCCGGCACCCCCCGGAGCTCCAACGGCACCAAGAAGTTCATGGCGGCGCCGGAAGCCTGCCCCTGCCGTAACCAAGGGCGTAGGGAGAGGGAGAACCAGCTGGAAGAAGCCTCTCCCCGCTCCACCATCAGCTGCCGAATGAATGGCAGTTCGCAGATCACCAAGAAATCATCAGGAAAGAAAGGGCGGATGGACATGTCTGCCGGCCCGATACCAAACTCCGCATGAAGAGCCGCGGCCGCCGAAGCAAGATCCACCAACGGTCTATCACCGGTGACAGACACCACCACCGCGCGCGCGAGGTCCGTCTTCATGCGGACGAGCTCCTCGGAGGTCCCAAGAAAGCATCTTTCCACCGGCGCCGGTCCCTGGACCTGCCGCGGCGAGCCCTCAACGACCGCATGGCCGGAGAAGGGAACGGAGAACCCCGGCCCAGCCACCACAGGAACAACAGTAGGACGGACCACCTCACTCCAAGGACGGCACAGCCGCACCGCCCCAGCCGGGGGCGGCCCCGGCGGCGGCGGCGGAAGGGGAGATGCAGAACGGGCCGAGGCCATCGCAGCGCGCGCGGGAGGCGCCGAACTCGGAGGCGACAGGGCACGAAGGGGCAAAGTTCCGGGGATGCGCGGCGCCAGAGGAGCAAGAGGAGCCAATCCACCCCCCTCCACCGGCGAGGAGCTCCGCGGCCGGGAGCACTCACGAGCAATGTGCCCCTGGCCCTGGCACCGCACGCACTTGGTGGGGTTCGTGCAATTGGCCGAGATGTGGCCCTCTTCCCCGCAGTTGTAGCAGCATCCATGGAGAACCGCGGGGATGTTAGTTTTGGGCGGCCGCGAAGTAGGCAGAGTCTCCGGCGACACGCGGCGCCGACGAGCGGCGGGCGGCGGAGGCGGGGAGGCCGGGCTGCGAGGATGGCGACCAGTCTTGGTGCGCCACCCAAGGGGCTCCACCGCCGCGGGGCGAGGGGGGGCCGCCGCACCACCTTGCAGGATGGGGCCGAAGGCCGTGCCCAGAACCTCCGGCCCGACGATGACCGACCGGATGGGGGGGG
>LR738711.1:718835515-718891232 GCA_902687465.1 Secale cereale | reverse complement strand
AGGGCGGACGACCCCGGAGAGGCCGAGGAAGACGAGGACGAGGCCCCGGAGAGCGAGACCCTGGAGGCCATCAAGGGTGGACGCCGGCACCGGAGTGGTGGCCGGCGGGGAGCGGGAGGGGTGCCCGGGGCCGGAGCGGCGGCCGGCACGGAGGGGGAGCGGAGCGGCCTGTCACGCGACAGTGACCAATTTCTAGCTAATGGACTCTGAGCGAGTTATGGTTGGTTAATGGATAGGAGAATAGTGTTTATGATTTTTCTAAAGCACATCTAGATGTTCCTAAGCTTTGCACATCTAAGTCCTATGTCATTGGTTTTACGCGGATATTCGTGTGAGTATATTCTTATTTTCTTTTTCTTTTTTAAGAGTTTAATTGAGTCACTTAAATGTGTAATAACTAAGGCGCATCGACAAACCCGTGTGTTTATAGCATGATAGGTCGGCCTTCGATGAAGATAACTTTTGCACATCAGCTACAAGACGACAATCAATTTTGGAAATGGTTGGGACGAAAGATGCCAAACAAAACTTGGAGAGGCGAGGTGAAGCTAACTGGAAAGATTAGGTTGCCGTTGGCCGCACTAACAATAAATATCGCTGGCGGAAATGTGAACCGTATGCGTTTTCACATATGTTACAATGTTATTATAATGAATGACTTTGTTCCAACACTTAACTTATAACTTATTAATGAATGATAACTATTTTTTAGTACTCCAACTGTTTCTTTTTTACTTCGCATATAAGATTTGATTGAAGTCAAATTATGCAAAGTTTGACCAAATTTATATTAAAAAATATCAAGATTTACAATACTAAAATTATATAGTATGAAAATTGATTTTATATTCTGGACATTAATAAGTTTTCCTATAAAATTGGTCCAACTTTATAAAGTTTGACTTTAAAGAAATTTTATATGTCGACTAAAAATAAATGAAGGGAGTATTATGTATGATATGCTTGTGAACTACAAATGCGGATGCCGCAAATACACTTGAAATGTTTGCCGAAAATTGGAATATTTTGTTGTTCATAAAACACAAAGAGTTGTAAATGCTCATATAGCCTGGCTATATAGCCTCCCTAGGCCATGCCCTACGGATGTACTACCTCTGTCCTGGTTTATGAGTCTTCTGGGTATTCGGTGTCAAATTTTGACCTAAAATTTAACTAACAAAATGTAATGCATGTCATAAAAAATAATATAATTAGAAAGTATGTTCAAATACGAATCCAAAGATATAAATTTTGATGACTTGCATTTTTTTGTTGTTAGTTAAATCTCTAGTCAAAAATTGATACAAAATACAAAAAGCCTTGGGGCCTCTTTGATTTGCAGGATTCTGAAAACGCAAGAATAGGAAAAGTGGAGGATTGGAGTGGCATGACCACTTGAATCCTATAGTTTAGCAATGAGTGTTTGATGCCATAGGAAAAACAAAGGAACTATAAAAAGAGGTTAGATTGGATGTTAGATTTTCTATGAAATGTAGTACAGAAGATGTCATAGAAAAAAGGGATAATTGAATTTATACCCTTAGTTGGGTCACCCTCGACTGATTTGCCCCTAATTTTGGAAAACACGCGGTCTTGCCCAACTCTGACCGCTCCCCTTGCGTTTTTTGCCCTTCCGGCACGTCTCCGTCCAGTCAGCGCCGTTTGACCGCAAACGACGCGTTACTTTGGACATTTTTGCCCCTGTCGTTGCTATACCTAATACCCCTTCGTCCTCAATGTGCTAGCACAAAGAAACAGAGCTGAGCAAGAACGTCGGCGAGGAAAAAGGAGTGCGAGGCAAGGCGTGGCGCGGTAGAGCAAGGAGCGGCGACGCATGGCGAGCTCGGGCTCTTCCATCTTCTCGCCGGTGCTCGGAGAGGTAAGTAAAACTCTGGCAATGCTTCTTCCTCCCCCCAATGTGTTCTAGGGTTTGTGATAATTGGGGAAATTTCTGATTTAGGTTGATGGGGTCGGGATTGTTGAGCATGTCTCCGAGTTCTATCTTCCAGATGAAAGTTATTGCGAATTGGAGCTTTTATTAAAGCATCGCTGCCCTGGTCACAGCCTTGTTCCTGCCCGGCGTGTTGCGTGGGGAGGAGCTAACACTGGCCGCCATTTTTAGGGTGTCCTCTAGATGTAAGATCTTGTGATTTTTATCATGTTTAAGTTGGTGTTTATGCAATCTCTAATGTTTTCTTAATTTGATGTTCAAACAGTTACCACATGAGTGTCACTGGGTCGTTTGGGTTGATCCTCCTCCTCCATTGCGTGCTGCCCTTGCTTTTGAAGACCTGCACGCAGAGCTAGAACAAAGCTGGATGAGAAGCCACAAAATGCAGAAGCAAAACATGGAGCTGTCAAAGAGTAATCTTGCTTTGAAGAAGACAGTGAGAGAGAGAGAGAGAGATGATATGCTGCTAGTTCTGGCATTGTTGTTTGTAGGAATGTGTGTTGCTGTGTTTTTTGTGTTGTAGTTTGTAGCAGTTGTTGAAGAAAGTGTGTGTGAGAGAGATGTATTGAATATTTTTTATGATGCACTATTGTATGCTAAATTTGAAGATCATTATTCACTGCTGAATGCTTGTGACATTGTACCAAATACATATTTATTCCATATGTAGTGCCAAATTCAGCAAATAGAGCAACACACACTAGCAAATAGGGCAACCAATTGTACCAAATAGAGTACATATTTTACCAAACTGACATTGTACCAAATAGAACAAACTGACATTGTACCAAATTCAACAAACTGGCATTATACCAAATTCAACAAACTGACATTGTACCAAATATAGCAACTTCATAGTGCATTTAAGCAGACTTAGTACTAGAACTTAAGTGCATAACAAGAAGATAACATCACTGGCAAATATAACATAGCACTAGAACTTAAGTTTCTTGCTCCTGGTGTTCTTTGCTGGGTTTGGAGCTAGCATTGCCTTGCTTCTAGTGTTCTTTGATGGGTTTGGAGCTTCAACTGTTGCTGTTGCTCTTTTTGGAGAGAAACCTTTGCTTTGAACACTGCTTTCTTGCTCCTGTTCCACAACTATTTTCTGCTTGACACACCTAGGAGAAGCTCCTCTTGCTGCTGCCCTTTTATAATTTTTCCTAGGGCTAAAACAAGTGGAAGCATATCACAATTTGAAAGATTTTATATAGCTGTAGGATCAAAACATGTAAGAATTTGTAAGCCAAGATCTTATACCTGACTGCACAACTAGCTCCTGTGGATGCATCATGTGAGGGCTCCTTTGGTGGTGGCATCTGCTGCTGAAGAACATCATGTGAGGGCTCCTTTGGTGCAGTCTCATCCTCCTCCTCCCCTCTTGTATTTCTGCTTCTGCTGGTTCAATGGCTGTAGGATGATCATCTGCATTGTCTGCTCCCCAATGTTCATCTTCTCCAAAGGCTAGATCAACAGATTGTTTGCAGCCCTTGGCTTTGTGTCCACATCTCCCACACCTTTTGCACTTGTGCTTCCTAGGACCAAGGCCTTTTCCTTCAGTGCTACTTCTAATCCTTTGCTTTCTTGGTCTGCCTGGAGCTCTGTGTTGAACAGGAGCACACAATTTGAAGCCAGGATCTATAATGTCCCACTGTTGCTTGCCTTCTAGAGCTGGGAGGTTCTCAGCATAAGTAGCTCTGAACATGTCAATTGAGTAATATTTGTGGACATATTGATCTATTCCACTTGCTTCACCTCTTAAAGCAGTGATAAAGAAAAGTGCATGGATGCATGGTTTACCAGTGATCTGCCATTGTGTGCAACTGCAAGACCAACGCTCTAAGTCAACAGGGTACCTCCATTCTCTCTTCTCACTGTTAGTAGCAGTCACCTCTGCCTCTGTTGGGCTTCTCCTCACTATACTCATTTGCAAACCTTTTGTTTTCTCCATTAACACCTTCATTACCGCTGGTATGATGTAGTGCCCAATGAAATGGTCAGAAGCAATTATGTTTCTTAAGTCAAATTTCTCCATGATATACTGCCTTATCTTGTGTAGCAGATCAACTATGTGCAGGCTCTTGTATTGTCACATCCCTAGCTCCTGTCTGCCTAGTGCTAGGTTAGCTGTGCATCATGTTTAAAATTTTTGTTAGCTTGAAATGGGGATTGATCAAACCCTAGCACTAAATGAACTCAACTAGGGTCAAGAATAAAATCATTTCCAATGACCCAAAATTCCTTCATCAATGTTTGATAATTTTGGCAAGGCATTGAGACCAAACCAAAAATAGTGAGCATTTTTGTGGAATATTTTGGGCTTTGAATTAAATCAATAAGTATTTAAATTGGGGCATGTAAATATTTTTTAATATCTTTAAATGCTCCAACAATTCTGAAAATATTTGAGGGTCTCTGTAATAATTTATTTAATGCCCACAATTATTTTAGGATTTATTAAAATGATTTGGGCTATAAACTAAATCAAAACAAAATAACAGAAATAGAAAACAGAAAGAAAATAAGAGAGAGAGAGCACTACCTAGGCCTTACCAGCAGAAGCAGCCCAGCCCACCAGGGTCATACTTGTCTTCAACCTCTGCCTACTGGCAGAGGCGAGAGCGAGCACGGCGGCCGCGCGCGCCGGCACGCAGCTGCCTGCTTGGCTCCCCTCGACGCGCCTAGACGACGCCACGGAGACGCCCAGAACCCCCTGCACCTCTCCCTCTCTCCCCCGAACGTTCTCCCCTCCTCTGTCTTCCTCGCACGCACCCGCCCGAGCGGGCTCATCGCCGCCGCTCGCCACCACCGTGGCCACAGCTCTCCCCACGCCCCCGCAACGTGACCACGAGCTCCGCCACGAACCCGTGGACCTACACGCCCACGCACGCAAGCCCGGGAGCCTCATGGCGTCTTCCCCGACCCCATCTTCAACCTCCGGCCGCCGTCGACCTCACCATCGATTCGTCACCGTCCGTGCTTCCCCGACCTCGCCGGCCTGCTCGTCTGAATCGCCGTGAGCCCCTCTCTGTTTCCCCCTAATTACTTCCTCGCCCCCGAGCCCTAGCTGACCCCCCGTCATCGCACCCGTGAGCTCCTGCCGCCGGCCATGGCACCGCCGCGGCCACAACTGCTGCCACCCGCGTCCGAGCTCGCCATCGCACTCCTTGCACTCCCGCGCATCGGGCAGGGCCATCTGTTGCTCCTGGAGTGGCCCGTAGCACCGTCCCCGTCGATGCCCGAACGCCACCGCCGCCGCGAGCTTGATTCCGGCGAACTCCGGCCGCCCCAGCAGCTGCCGCTTGCCGCAACGGATGCGCGAGAACGCGGGCTTCACGTAGATACTCTCCGCGGCCATTTTGGTCGCCTGTGGGCGTTTTCCGACGCCCTCCGCCGTCTCTGGCTCCGCCGGCGACGAGCCGCCGGCGCTTTTGACTTCTGAACCGGTGGGTTGACCCCCCCCCCGAGTCACTGACATATGGGCCCCACGCCCTTAGTGTAGCACTAACCCAATGACAGGTGGGGCCAGCATCTCTTAAATTAGTTTAGTTTAAAAACTAAACTTAATTAGGCCTGAGAGACTGACATGTGGGCCACCCCCCCTCTGACACTTTAGTTAGGTTTAATTTAGCACTAATCTTTAGGGTTAACTAGTAGTGTCACTGACCAGTGGGCCCGACTGGTCAGGTTTGACCTAGACCAGCCCTGTTGACTTGCTGACGTCATGATGACGCAGTGCTGACGCAGTAACTATTTTCTGTAATTTAAAATAAATCAGAAATGATTTATTTATTTCAGAAAATAGCCAAAACTTCTAAAAATCTTATAAAATCAACCGTAGCTCAGATGAAAATAATTTATATATGAAAATTGATCAGAAAAATCCAAGGAATCTGTTTATGGCATTTTCATGCATGTTAGAACAACTTATGGTTGTTGTTTAGGACAATTTGAATAAATGGCATTTGAATAATCACATATGGAGTATGAATTTGAACCTTTGGTTCAAACCAACTTCATTTAATTTGGTTGCTAGTTGCATTAGGCCAAACCAACATCATATTGCCATGTCATGTTCATGCATCATATTGTTGCATTGCATTGATTGTGTTCTTTCTCTGTTTGTCGGTTTTGTTCTCTCTCAGTAGACGACGTTCCGACGATGAGTTCGATGACACCGATGAAGAGCTATTAATATCTTCAGAAGTGCCAGGCAAGCAAACCCCCATTGAGCATCCCGATACAATCCCACTCTCTCGCTCCTGCTCTCTTTTACTGCATTAGGACAACAATGATTGAACTGCTTTTGCCGCGGTAGTTGAACCCCTTTCCTCTGCATGACCTGTCATTGCCACAGTAAATAGTTGAAACCCACTAGCATGAGTAGGAGTTGTTTGAGCCATGTTGTGCCTACTCATTCATGCTTTCTGGTTATGCCTGCTATTGCTTAGAGTTGAGTCAGGTCTGATTCATCGGGGATGAATTGGAATGTTGTCGTGGAAATAACACGGCAGATGTCCGGTTTAACGGACTTGATGATGGAACCATCGCACGGGTTAGCTTGAAAGGATTCATGGCACACAAAGGACACAAAGGATTTATACTAGTTCGGCCCCTTCGGAGAAGGTAAAAGCCTACGTCTAGTTGGTTTGGTATTGCTTGGGCGTCGGTTTACAGGGAGCGGATTCGCTTTGCCTGTGTCTCGACGGGTTGATTGTTGCTTGTCCCTGAACCGTCCAGGCCGTCCCTTTATATAGAGGCAACGCCTGGTCCGGTTTACAGAGTCCCGAGGCCGGCTCATACTCGTGTCCGCCTCGGTCTCTGTCTTTTCTTTCTTATCTTTCAAGTTACATCTCTTGGCGGTTTACAAACCATACTTCTATACATGGGCCTTGAAATCTCACGGGCCGTAGTCTCTACTAAAATATTACAACCAAGTATAATATAACTAATCCGGTTTACAATAGCCGGTTTATACCTACTAACCATATCCCTGACATTAGGCCCCAGAATGATTTGAACTTGTTCACATCAATCTTCTTTGTCTTGTATAATTTTCTTCTTTATCTTCATCTCTTTTTTTTGTAAACTGGCTCTGACGTCATCCTCCAAGATCATTAAAGTCTGACAATGACATCATCTCCGCATTTAACGCCGTGAGCTGTACTGTAGCTTTATTTAAGGGCTATCCCGAAGATCGAGGCGTCACGGGATCTTTATCTGATTTTCTGTCTCCTCGATTCTCGCACTTGTCGTTTCAGATTTGACTCCTGGTTATAAATACTGCCACCCCTCATTCATTACCTCCTTCTCACTTCGTCCTCTTCCTGCGTCTTCTTCCTCCGTCGCCGCCCGAGCTCGAACCGCCGCCGACGACCGCTGGATCTCAAGTCCTCGCCCGGCCGCTGCATCAACCTGAGCTCGACCAGATCAATCTCCGCCGTCGATTCTTGCTGTCTCAGGTATGTCCGTCCTCCTTACTTATTCATCTGTAACCTCTAGGGTTTCTTCTTATCCCTCCGCCATTAGAACTTTTAGCAAAGCTTCATCTTGTTAGATCTTGAGCCCGTGACCCGTAATGATTTTATTTTTTTCGATCTTCTCCATTTTTACCCCGCTGTAGATGCTTCAAATCTTCGTCACTCCTGTCTGGCATGTAAATCCATCTATTTAGTATAAAGTCTTGTAGCTTTTCCTTGCATGCTCTTAGATTATTTTCTTTTTCCTCAGCATACTCAGATCTTTCCCCCTTAGCAATCTTTCGAAAACCTGTTTCCCTCCTTGGTAGATTCGCTAAGTATGTTTCGGTTTAAGTTGATATGCCCTGCCCTTGCAAAAACTATGTAATTTGATGCAATGGTTGAACTGTTCCCCTTCAACTGCCATAAACCGGAAATGATATAACTTGTTTTATAATTGCCGGTTTAACCACGCCAACTAGTCCTCAGTTTAAACCGTTGCGTAACTTTCATAGATAGATTCCGGATTACTGTACTTTCATAATCCGTTTCTGTATTTTACCTTCTCCAGCACTTTGTTCAATGGCTAAGCAGTATGTCTCCTGCGATTGGGTCCCTTCCGTCGTTACTGAAGATGACTTAATCAAGCTGTCTGACATCGGTACACTAGGGCCTCAGTCTGAGTTAAAGTGGCGTGCTCCGGGCAATGAATGCCCCCCTACTCCTAGATCCGGGGAAGTCATCGTGTTTTTGGATCATATCTCTAGAGGCTTCTCTCCCCCCGGTTCAAGGTTTTTCCGGGATGTTCTTGCCGCTTTCCAGCTACACCCACAGGATATCGGACCCAATTCCGTTTCAAATATTTGTGATTTCCAAGTGTTTTCTGAGGTGTATCTTCAAGAAGAACCTTTAGTTGATTTATTCCGGGATTTCTTTCATTTAAACCGGCGCACTGAGTTTACCAGCGGACCTCACCAAGAACTTGGTGGGGTTAGTATTCAGAAGAGGAGGGACGTAGTCTTTCCCCACGCCGCTTTACATACTCATCCAAAAGATTGGAACAAGTCCTGGTTTTACTGTGTTGACACTTCTCCTGATGGTGAAAATCCTCTGCCGGGTTATCGCGAAACTCGTATTCCGGCGAATCACCCCTTGCCACCACGGCTTAGTGCTGTTGAACGGACCCGGTTCTCATCACAGCTCTCCAAACTGAGAGCTTTTATGGCAAATGGTCTGATTGGCACGGATTTCCTTCGCTGTTGGCTATCTTGGAGCATCCTTCCCCTAAGCCGGCGTTCTCAGTTAATGTGCAAATACTCTGGTAAACCGGATGATCCTCAAAGGTTTACCAAGGATAAGCTTTCTGAATCGGAGGTAGTGGAGTCAGCCAAGAAGATTCTCAATGCTTCCTTAGCAGATTGTGCTAAGGTTGGCTTGGCTCCGTATTTCAAGAAGAATAAGCTGCCCGAAGTAAGTTTTTCTTTGCCCCGTATTTGTAAACCGTCCTCTTTGAACCGTCTTTCAATTGCTCTTGCTTTTTCAATTAGGCTGATGACCCCTTCTGGAGGAGAAAGCCTCAGGAAAAAACCGTAAAGCAGGCTCGCCGGAAGACCCCTGCAAACAAAAAGAGGAAAGCAGCCGTCGATGCTGGTTCTCCTACTGAGGATGATGACCCGGACTCCGAGGTATGCTTTATTCCGGTTTAAATTCTCGCTTTCATATACTTGTAATCATATCTAATGATACCTTTTCACAGGAACTGCCTGAAGGTGATAACCCGACTGAGATTGAGGTAACACTTCTTTCTTCTGATTCAGAACCTCTTCCTCAAAAAAGTCGTCGGACCGTCAGGAAATATCAATTTTCTCATCCTTATGCTCAGTTAGACCCTAACTTTACTTTGAAGAAGCAACAACACGAAGCCTTTCGCCGGACCACTCGCCACAGTGGCCTGGCGGTGGAGTCATCTGGAATCTCCTTAACTCCGGTTCGAAAACGTCGTGCTGAGGTGATACTCTCTCCGACTCTTCTTCATCCCAAGGCCGGACTTATCCGAAAACCCCTTAAACCGTCTGATCCTGACTATCAGGAAACTCCGCTGTCTTCTTCCGGTGAATCAACCGCTACGCAGCTTCCTCCTTTGAAAACTGTCCCGGGGTAACTTTCTTCGCCTTTTCCGGTTTATGACACCCTTTTTCCTTTATAATGCTAACTTATTTTGCATGTTTTCTAGAAAACCGAAACCCAGCAAAAAGCCTAAGGCGGATAAGCCTGTTGCCGACCCTACTGCTGATGATCCGGTTATTGATCCGTCCACAGTTGTTCCTCCAGAAGGTACTCCTGCAGCTCCTGTTGAAGACCCTGCTCTTGAGAATCCTCTTACAGAAAACGTCCAAGATCCACCAAGCCCGGCCTGGGTTAATTCTCCTCAAGTTAATCCGGCGTCTCCTGATCCGGCTCATGTTGACGTTACTCCCCCCAATGTACCCACTTCTCCTGATGTCGTGGTTACTGGTACCGCTTATGTTGCTCCAGCTGAGCCTACCGTTTTAGCAAAACATACAGCTAAAGCGGAAAAGATAGCTCAAGAAAAAGGAAAATGGAGTACTGACATATCCAGCCTTTCTAGCATGAGCGCTCAAGACATTTATTCCGGGTATTTGAACCGGCTCCACAGCAGTCGGGATTATGAAGCCAGCTTGGTCAACCTGATGAGAGAAAAATACGAGGTAAGTTTCTTCTTCCGACTTTGCTTTTTTGACGCATCTTTATCTCATAGCAGCCCCCAAGTTCCGGTTTAGCTGCTTTACTGAAGGTGATCCGGAACTTTGTAGTTTGAACTGTTGATCCATACATTAGCCCCCAAGTATCAAGTAGATAACTTGGTTATGTAGTTGATACTTGTAACTTCAAATTGTCTTTGTGTATTGCTTCAACTGCCATTAGCCCCCAAGTGTCAAGTAGACAACTTGGTTGTGTGCTTGAGACTTGTACTTTCAAATTGTCTTTGCTGTATTGCTTCAACTGCCATTAGCCCCCAAGTGTCAAGTAGACAACTTGGTTGTGTGCTTGAGACTTGTAATTTCAAATCTTGCTTTTGAATTTTGTCTGCAGGCTGAGCTGAACCGGAATGCTCTGGAGATCAACGAACTTTGAAGACGGCTTACGGAGACTGAGTCAGCCGCTTCAAAGGATAAGAAAGAACTTCAAGTGAGCTTAAAGACTGCTGAAGACTTGAAAAAATACTTTGAAGAGGAGCGGACTACTTTTGAGGTCCAGAAAAAAGATCTTGAAAAACGTGTTCAGGATGCTGAAGGAGCACTTAATCCGGTTACTGAAGAATTGACCGGGTTAAAGCGCCAAATTGACTTGATGACCTCTGCTATTTTTGGTAAGTATAATCTGAACTCCTGTCTATCTGTGTAACCTGTGCCTTGTACCGGTTTAACTATTATTGTTTGTATGTAGGGCGCCGTGTCTCCCATCTTGGGGACGACATGCGGAAAAAACTCAAAGCCTGCTATACCTTGGTCGAACAGTTGTACTCCGGAACACAAAGGATTATCAGTGCCACTTCATTTGGCAAACCGGCTCCTTCAACTATCCAAGATACTTTAAATAGTTTGTCCATTCTACCGGCTCGTCTTGAAGAAGTTAAGAAATCGGCCGCTCGAGGAGGTGCTCTTCTGGCCCTTACAAGGGCTAAAGCTTGGGTCCCGGACCTTGATCCGGAGGAGGTGTTAACCGGATTTCCTGATACCAAGGAGGATGGTTCAGCCTTCAATGAAAAAGATCTTTATGCCCTGACAAAGGAGATGCGTCCCCTCGCCAGCAAGCTTGCGGTGGAATCTGATTTGTCGCGATATCATCCAGCATACAACCTGCAGAACGAGCGGGTGGAGCAACCGGTTTACGATATTGTAAACTTAATTCCGCCGGTTCGTCCTCACACCTTTGCTCCTGATATTGATCCTGCTGAACTTATCAACGATGAAGTATATTTCCGTGCCTTGGCAAAGATTGATTGGCGTGCGCCGGACTTCCAACCGCTTCACGAAGATGAAGACATTCCGGATCAAGACGGTGGCCAGCCATCTCAGCAAGGAGAAGCACAATCTTGAATTCTATTGCTGTAACCATGATTGTTATTCCGTCAAACAATGCTTCCAACTATTGGGCTTTTTATGCCTTGTAATAGGTTTAGCTGAGACTTAATGTGCTGTGATCCGACATTTTGTCTTTATGAAGTATTCACCCGTTGACCTGTTGCCTGATGCGGTTGCTTTCTTCTGTTCATATAAAAATATCGAAAAAATATGTCCTAGTGGCTTACCACTGGACGGGTTAACTTGTTCTCTTGAAACATCTAGTAAGCATATCTTTATATTAAAAATAACTGTTATACCTGAGATGTATGTGGCCAATATACTTTAAACCGGTCGGGACTTTAAAGTCACTTTAATCGGTCTTCCTCAATCCTAATAGACGCTTGAAACTTTCCGGTCCATCTTGTCGATAACTCCGGCTCATCTTGTTTCAGAAAGTTGTAACTTGTGCCTGACATGCGATCCGGGTTTTAACGAACACCGGGTTTGATCACTATTGGGCCGGGTTAATAAACTCCGGTCATTGTGTCATCTCATACTGGTGACTTATAGTCAAAGCCAGGCCGGTTTGAAAAAAACATCGGTCATTATAACTGATCATGTACTGCCAATTTGTTGGCTCATCATGAAGGTCGATCCGGGTTATGATGAACGCCGGTTTAACTCTCGCTGGTATTCATGACCCAGACTTGTAACTTTGTAGATAGGTGGTCAACTTCTGGAGCTGTTCCACTCCGGTTTAAAGGGTTATAAAACACAAACACCAAAAGATGCAAATTTTGCAAATAAGACCATGTAGTCGAGGCTTTTTAAGAGCTGCCAGGCTCAAAGCAAGGTTCAGCCAATCAATGGGATGTGGATTATCCATCTTTCCCAAGGGGCCTAGCCAATCACTGAACGTGAGCGTATCAACTGTTCAGAGGGCCGATAGAACCGCAAATAAAAACCGAGCCAATCAATGGAACATGGGCAAACCAACTGTCCCAAGGGGCCTAGCCAATCACTGAACGTGAGCGTATCAACTGTTCAGAGGGCCGAAAGAATTTGTAAATAAAAACCGAGCCAATCAATGGAACGTGGGCAAACCATCTGTCCCAAGGGGCCTAGCCAATCACTGAACGTGAGCGTATCAACTGTTCAGAGGGCCGCAAGAATCGTATCTATTATTCCGATCACTGGGACGGGGATTGGCCGACACTCCCAGGGGGCCTCCAGGGTTCCTCCTGAACCGGTGGGTCAATCTAGACCAATCACTGAATGTGGTACTATCCAACTTTTCAGAGGGTCGAAAGAAGAAAATTATTCCGATCACTGGGACGCGGATTGACCGACATTCCCAGGGGGCCTCCAGGGTTCCTCCTGAACCGGTGGGTCAATCTAAACCAATCACTGAATGTGGACTTGTCCAACTTTCCAGGGGGTTGCAAGAATTTATGAAACTTAATCCGATCACTGGGAGCGGATGATACCAACTCCCAGGGGGCCTCCATTGTTCTGTTTTGAACCTGTGGGTTTGCATTTCATGGAGTCTTCTCTTCTTGAACCGGATATAATCTCCTGTTCCCGAGAGTTCTATTGCTCCTTCACATATTCTGAGAAAAATTAGTTTCTAAACCGGTCAACATTGAAATATGATGTTTGATAACAAACTGATATGGTTATTTGTCACAAGATTTGTGTATATGTAAAAAGGGCTGAGCCCCCGGTTTACCGAGGGTGCCGGTTTATTCATTATTCATAATATATACATAGGATACATTGGAACACATAGCTCAAGTATAGTATGGCCGTAAATGGGCGATGTTCCACGGCCTCTTCGTCTCCTCTTCCGATGTCCGTGAATCCTTGTGTTCTCGAATGTCCACCAAGTAATATGAACCATTGTGTAAATTCTTGCTGACCACAAAGGGCCCTTCCCATGGCGGGGATAGCTTGTGCATATCTGTTTGATCTTGGATGAGCCGGAGTACCAAGTCACCCTCCTGGAATGTCCTGGTTCTAATCCAGCGGCTATGATATCTGCGCAGATCTTGCTGATAAATCGCCGACCGTGCCGCAGCTATATCACGCTCTTCATCCAACCGGTCTAAACCGTCCTGTCTCGATTCTTCGTTGATCGCTTCCACATAGGCCGTTACCCTTGGTGAATCATGGCGTATGTCACTTGGAAGAACTGCTTCTGCGCCGTAAACCATGAAGAAAGGCGTGTAACCTGTAGACCGGTTTGGTGTAGTGTTAATACTCCAAAGGACAGACGGCAATTCCTCAACCCAACAACCTGGGGTTCTCTGCAAAGGTGTCATAAGCCGGGGTTTGATTCCTCGCAAAATCTCCTGATTTGCCCTTTCTGCCTGACCATTGGATTGGGGGTGAGCCACAGAAGACACGTCCAAACGAATATGCTCTCGTTGACAGAATTCTTCCATCTCACCCTGAGATAGATTGGTGCCATTGTCTGTGATGATGCTGTGTGGAAAGCCAAACTGGAATATTACTTTTTTGATGAATTTGACCGTTGTTGCCGCATCACACTTGCTTATAGGCTCCGCTTCAACCCACTTTGTAAACTTGTCTACTGCTACCAGCAGATGAGTTTTCTGATCTTGGGATCTCTTGAAAGGACCAACCATGTCAAGCCCCCAAGTTGCAAAAGGCCAAGTTATTGGTATCATCCGGAGTTCCTGTGCCGGAACAAGAGCACGTCTTGAGAACTTCTGACAAGCATCACACTTTCGGACCAGATCCGCCGCATCTGCATGCGCGGTTAACCAATAGAAGCCATGTCGGAATGCTTTAGCCACTAAAGACTTTGATCCGGCATGATGACCGCAATCCCCTTCATGAATCTCCCTTAGAATCTCACAACCTTCCTCAGCTGAAACACATCGTTGAAATACTCCAGAAGTGCTACGATGGTGCAGCTCTCCGTTTGCAATTGTCATAGACTTGGAACGCCGGATTATCTGCCGTGCTTCCTCTTCGTCCTCCGGTAACTCTCCTCGGCTTAAGTACGCCAAATAGGGTAACGTCCAATCTGGAATAATATGTAGTGCTGCAACTAACTGTGCCTCTGGGTCCGGAACAGCTAGGTCGTTCTCCGAAGGTACTTGAACCGAAGGACTGTGCAATTCATCCAAAAAGGTGTTTGGTGGCACCGGTTTACGTTGCGACCCTAGCCGGCTTAGAGCGTCAGCCGCTTCGTTCCTTCGTCGGTCTATGTGATCCACCTGATATCCCTTGAAGTATCTTGCAACTGCTTCAACCTCTCGCCGATAAGCTGCCATGAGGGGATCTCTGGAATCCCACTTGCCAGAAACTTGCTGTGCCACCAGATCAGAATCACCCAGGCACTTAACCCGGCTCAAATTCATCTCCTTTGCCAATCGCAATCCGTGAAGTAACGCTTCATATTCTGCTGCATTATTAGTACAAGGAAACAATAAACGAAGGACATAGCAAAATTTATCACCTCTGGGGGAAGTTAAGACAACTCCAGCCCCCGAGCCCTCCAACTGTTTTGAACCGTCAAAGTGAATCGTCCAATAAGTAAGGTCCGGCTTCTCCTCAGGAGTCTGCAACTCCGTCCAGTCATTGATGAAGTCTACCAATGCCTGAGATTTTATAGCAGTACGCGGTACATACTTTAACTCATGCGGGCTGAGCTCAATGGCCCACTTGGCTATCCTGCCTGTAGCTTCCCTGTTCTGGATTATGTCTCCTAACGGAGCTGAACTAACCACAGTTATTGGATGCCCTTGGAAATAGTGCTTCAGTTTCCGGTTTGCCATAAACACCCCATAGACCAACTTCTGCCAATGTGGGTACCTTTGTTTAGACTCAATGAGCACTTCACTCACATAATAAACCAGGCGCTGAACCGGATGTTCCTTCCCTGCTTCTTTGCGCTCAACCACAATCGCAACGCTGACTGCCCGTGTATTTGCAGCAACATATAATAGCAAAGGCTCCTTATCAATGGGAGCAGCTAAAACCGGTGGTTTTGCTAGTTGCCGTTTCAGATTCTCAAACGCTGTATTTGCCTCCTCGCTCCATATGAACCGGTCCGTTTTCCTCAACATTTGATAAAGCGGGATCGCCACATTGGTGAACATGTCCTACTGTGTGTGAGCTAAGTGTGTGAACACGTTTTGGTAAAGGTAGCTGTGAGAGGCCATGTAGGAGTACATGGTGGGTTGTCTCACTGGAGCCGTCCTTAAGAACTGAGTTCTGTGTAAGTTGTCCAATGACATAGTTACTACCACACATTGGGTTCCGGTAACTCGACCCCTCTCGACTTATTAATCAACTAGATCTCTGTCCAGGAGTTGCAACTAGTTTCTGGTGTTTGTAGGTAGTGTTAGTAGTCTACCAAGTGGCACACGGTACATGTGGGCTTGGGTCAGACTAGGCACTGTGGCACGGTGTACCAAGCGTAGATCCATCCGACGAGGTGGGCTTGGGAACCCTGCGCACATCTTTTGGGGCCGTGAGCGACACCCCGGCCGGATCTCCCCATGGATGGAACCCGAATAGGCGATAAACCTGGACGAGAGACTTGTGTGGTTAGTCAGGTCGTGGCCGACACCCTCGCCGGGCTTCCGCTTGAAGGTTGCCGAGATACACGACGTGTACATGGCGGTAAGTGGCGAGAGCGTGTGTGAAGAAGTACACCCCTGCAGGGTTAATATGATCTATTCGAATAGCCGGGTCTGCGGATATGGACTTCTTGGATGCTTACGTGGTACATAGACAATC
This sequence comes from Secale cereale, assembly GCA_902687465.1. NCBI lineage: Eukaryota > Viridiplantae > Streptophyta > Magnoliopsida > Poales > Poaceae > Secale > Secale cereale. The sequence continues at coordinate 718,874,964 of LR738711.1, read as the reverse complement.
GGAAGTGGATACTCTAAAACACGCAAGATAAGCGTGAGTGCTATGGATGGCCTTCTCGTAGGGAGACGGGAGCGGATCTATAGTGGTGTATTGATTGGTGAATATGTGGACTCGTGTGCGCCACCTCAAAAGAGTTACTTGCAGTTGTAGTTTAGGATAGCCACCGAGTCAAAGCTGGCTTGCTGCAGTCAAACTCCACCACCCCTTTGTTGATACTGATGCTTATGTAGTTAGTTCTGATGTAAGTCTTGCTGAGTACCTTTGTACTCACGTTTGCTTAATTTATATTTTTGCAGAGAGACCTCAGTCTCGCTAGTGGTTCCGCGTGGACTTCCACGTTTAGCTTGTTACCTCAGCTACGATCTTGTGCCCTTAGGAGGGTCTTGTAGATAGTCAGGCTTCTCAGCCTTTTTCATTTGTAGTTGTCTGTACTCAGACATGTTATGCTTCCGTTGCCTGTATGATCTGTATGTTGGGTCATGTGACCTCTGATTGTAATAAATGCTATGATGGCTCTTCTGGGCCTTTATCTATATGAGTTGTTGAGTTATGTTGTGATGCCATGTTGTACAGCACATACTTGCATGTTATGCGTACGTGTAATGTGTATTGCTATGTGTGGGGTCCGACACCTAGTTGTTTACCTTTGGTAGCCTATCTTACAGGGAAATGTCTCCTAGTGATTCCACTAAGCCTTGGTAGCTTGCTACTGCTCCGGAACACTTAGGCTGGCCGACATGTGTCCTTCTTCGTTCCTGTGTCTGTCCCTTAGGGGAAATGTCACGCGTTGTTCCTTTAAGTCCTTGTAGCTTGCTACGACTTGGGTTCATACGTTGATGACCGACACGTTCGTTGCTGGGTCATGTATGTCTGTCTCTATAATTTAGTGCCACTTTTGGTTTATAACTAGTCATGTCGGCCCGGGTTCTCTGTCATATGGATGCTAGCGACACTATCATATACGTGTGCCAAAATGCGCAAACGGTCCCGGGCCAGGTAAGGTGGCACCCGTGGGGATACCGTGCGTGAGGCCGCAAAGTGATATGATGTGTTACAGGCTAGACCTGTGTGACTTAGGATCGGGGTCCCAACAGCTTTGGTATCAGAGCCTGACTGCCTGTAGGATTAGCAAGCCAAACTGGTCGAAGTCGTGTCTAGAAACTCTTTAGTTATATAAGGGAATTGATTGTGGGAGGGAACGTAAGGCTCTTTTTATTCCTTTACCCTATGACCTTCTGATCTGAGTCACCTTCTTCTATTCTACGGGGATTAAGAACTAGGACTCTCATTCTATTTATTAGGATCACGTTAATTGTGGATTCAACTCTCAGTTCAGTTTATTCTACTACATCTGTTGCTCACCTGTTGGTCTCAGAACCTTGACATGATGATGTTAAGTGGTTATGCTATCTTTGTGCATGAGTCTCAAAAGTATTTTCGAGCATTTACTGCCGTTATGCTGTCCGAGTCATCCCAGGTTTCTAAATAGTCTGATGCATTTGCAAATCATTCCTATCCGTTCCTAATGTCCTTTTAGGCCAGATTAACCACACTAGTCGGTGTGTTGAGGCACTCGGTTACCTCGACATATATGTTGGACTTATTATTATGACCCTAAGTATCTTAGAAGATCACCCAGTATTCCAGCAATGTTTTATATTCCAGTGTGATGATTCTGGCCGTAATTCCCAAAAGCATCCCGTGATGCCATTTAGTTAGTAAGCATTCTATTCCTGGGTTCCTGAACCCCAGATTCATTCTACTTACTTCATGTTGGTAGTATTTGCTCGTTCCTTTAGGATATTAGTAACCTTGTGATAGTCCTCGAGGTCCGTGGTATATCATTCTTCCAAATACCATGAACCCTCCTTGGCAGAAGTTCTCCCGAACCAAAAGATCACAACCAGAGTGCTCTTGACGAGTTCTCTATTCCACATTGTGACTCTGCCAGTCCTACTTTTCTGCATGGGTTATCCGGAAGAAATATGTTGAACTAGTTCGACATGCTAGTCTATGCATCTGCGACTCGGAAAGTTATATGTTCCTCGAGTTGTCTCCCTTCCGTTATTTTCCGACCTTCATCTATCAATTGATAGTCAGGAGTAGTTGTGCATTCGTGCATCGATGCCTTTTACTCTTGTGGTCCGTCAAGCCATTCTATTCTAGAATGACTATGAGAAACAAACTCCAGTACCTTATCCATATCCTGGATCGGGTCAAAAAAAATTGTACTCCGCAGATGAAGAATGTCAAGCCATCTTCTAATCTGTTCTACCTTGGAGTATTACCATCTTTATGTCAAGAATGTCATGGGAATTGCACCACCTCCTATGAACTTTTGATAAGGTGATACTTCTCGCCATCATTGTTTATTCTCGGTCTCCGTATTATGGTAACCGGAATACCGACAAGTGAATTGTGATGTGTGAAATCAATACCCCTAGCAACCTCGTTGCTTGGTAGTTAAAGGACAACAATTTCATTCTTAGTGTGTTGGTTACTAAATCACCATTCTAAGATTGATCGTGCTACCTAGTCCATTTTTCTGGTGCACTCTTTGATCAATGAGTTAGGATTGCATAAATTGCCTCACTCTTTGATCATATCGTCTTGCCCTGAAAAGCAAGATTGTTTGCGAGCTTAATAACATGTCGGTGGTTCGTGATTCTCCGAATATCTTCTCGGAAGTATTACCAGGTTGTCACCTGACCGCTATGTTGAGTTCGTGATCAAGCTGGTTTCTCTCTAAACCACCCTTTCTCCAAGAATCTGTGCTGGATACCCCGAACTAGTTGGTTAAGCTAAACAACAACTTGGAGAGTTGGAAGATAAAAGCTTAATCCACATAGCTCACTCCAAAGGGATATCTTGTATGTGTATTGAAGATAGATGACATCTTCTTCAATTGATCCCCGTGATCATTTGTGGATCTATTGTCTTATCTAGATTTGATTTGAGTGTGGGCTATCGTCAAGTCAAATCAGAACCAACGATATTCGTAATGTTGTCTTACTCATGGTTGTTCCCTTGAGCATATACCATTACATCTCTTGGTCTGACCAATACTATCACTTGATCACATAATTATGGAATTCCATCTCCATGGAAACCTGGATGAATTGTTGTTGAGCCCACCAGCCGCATTGTTATCTTCCCCATGATCTATGTTGCACGTCCAGTTAGTATTGGAAACTTTTATAAGCATTATCTTCATGGCCGTTCGTGAAGCATATGTACGGCAGAAAGAAGTGTCTTCCTCTAATTCACGTGCATTTGATGCAAGTTGCCGCCGTGAATTCGGGAAAGCATGTTTTACCTCCTCTGGAATCATCCCAAATCAGTTATGCATACATGCAAAGTATTCTATGGTTTGGTAGATTAATTACCTCCACTCCATATGTATTCCGTAGCACACCAAGCCACTGGTTGACTTGTTCAAGGAGAAGAAGTTCCTTCTTAAGAGCTAATCATATGACTTATGTAAGGACTTCGATATCCTAGACGATGGTTCCCAACCAGAACTTGGTAGTGTTTTATTATAAGACTACTCCGTGGTCATGCTTGTCTTGGACAACGTGTTCACATGTTGTAGCAGAACTAGCTCATGTTTTGGAGCTTACTACCGCAGTCCATTTCCCGAGAATCTCGCAACGCCGTCTCGTCGATTTGTGTTGCAAACATTCATTCTTTCTAGACCCGATGAGTCTGGAATATCCTGACACCAATCAGAACTGAATCTCAGGCAGATATGATGGTTGGTGCATTTCCCAAGAACTATAATATTGGTCTCTCGATAACCGGTAAAGTGGATGTCGTGGTCAACACACCTAGCCGGAAGACCTATTGTTGTAGAATCTTGAATTGAAGAAGTTGGCCACTTCCCCATAAGAATTTCGTAGGATTTATTTCCTAGTTGTTCCTTATGGATTCTTGTGCTTCCGAAGTCCGACCTTTACTTGATGTTCAAGATACCAAACATATCTATGAATGGCTTACGCTAACACATCAAGGAGAACATTAGAAGCGGAGTGCTAAATGTCTCTCGGTCGATCATCCGGATTTGTTTCTTGGCATTGCTAAGGAAAAATCTGAGAAAGTGTTATCTTCCTTTGCATCTGCATCGTCCATCGCTATTCATCATGGTCGTATGTTGTGTTGCCAGAATCCCTGCCACGGATATTGGTAAAACCTTGATGGATATGGGAATGCTCAAGTTCTTGAGAGCACGCACAAACACTAGGTGATATCACCGGCACTAACCGAGATTGCTCACAGTGTTCTTGGTTATGCTATAACCTCTCAAAGAGTAGATTCACTCCCTACTGTTGGGTTTCTTCCCAGTTACCAGAGTCATTCCCAACATTTGCATTTTGTTCCCAGATTGCACCGCCAATGTGCCATCTCACCATGGATCCCATCCATTCTCGATGATAACCACAATCATCCCTTGAGTTGTCTTCAACAAGGTAGTTCACATCATCTATTCAGGCCCGAGAATGTCATTCTTACGGACTCTGTCAAATGATCGATTGTGATCCGTCTCAGGCTAGTATAGGGAATTTCAATGATCTCTATATCAAAAGTAATTCTTTTTGCCACTTAAGGGAATAACTCTACGAGTCACCTTCTCTAAGGTGCCCCGTCTGGTGGCATCGAGCACCATCTTCTAGGTGTGGAATTTTGCCTACCAAGTGAACCTTCATCATTTGTTTCACTCCACCCCTTTGGATGTGTGTTCGGTATCTCAGCTCAAGAGATGGGTTAACATCTCAATCCATAAGTTGATCTTGAATTGCTCGATCTTCGAGAAGATCAAATCCTGTAGAATTCACGTTCTTTTGTTGTTGTGTTGGATGAAGCTTGAAAGCAAGGATGACAAGATCAATATGATGCAATAAATCAACATCTCCGAGAAGGAAAAATTGGATCGTGAAGATTGTGCTAGCTTGTGTCCCCTTTGAATTCTTACCCTACGCTCGAATCTCGGGACGAGATTCTTGTTTTAGTGGGGGTGAGTTGTCACATCCCTAGCTCCTGTCTGCCTAGTGCTAGGTTAGCTGTGCATCATGTTTAAAATTTTTGTTAACTTGAAATGGGGATTGATCAAACCCTAGCACTAAATGAACTCAACTAGGGTCAAGAATAAAATCATTTCCAATGACCCAAAATTCCTTCATCAATGTTTGATAATTTTGGCAAGGCATTGAGACCAAACCAAAAATAGTGAGCTTTTTTGTGGAATATTTTGGGCTTTGAATTAAATCAATAAGTATTTAAATTGGGGCATGTAAATATTTTTTAATATCTTTAAATGCTCCAACAATTCTGAAAATATTTGAGGGTCTCTGTAATAATTTATTTAATGCCCACAATTATTTTAGGATTTATTAAAATGATTTGGGCTATAAACTAAATCAAAACAAAATAACAGAAATAGAAAACAGAAAGAAAATAAGAGAGAGAGAGCACTACCTGGGCCTTACCAGCAGAAGCAGCCCAGCCCACCAGGGGCATACTTGTCTTCAACCTCTGCCTACTGGCAGAGGCGAGAGCGAGCACGGCGGCCGCGCGCGCCGGCATGTAGCTGCCTGCTTGGCTCCCCTCGACGCGCCTAGACGACGCCACGGAGACGCCCAGAACCCCCTGCACCTCTCCCTCTCTCCCCCGAACGTTCTCCCCTCCTCTGTCTTCCTCGCACGCACCCGCCCGAGCGGGCTCATCGCCGCCGCTCGCCACCATCGTGGCCACAGCTCTCCCCACGCCCCCGCAACGTGACCACGAGCTCCGCCATGAACCCGTGGACCTACACGCCCACGCACGCAAGCTCGGGAGCCTCATGGCGTCTTCCCCGACCCCATCTTCAACCTCCGGCCGCCGTCAACCTCACCATCGATTCGTCACCGTCCGTGCTCCCCCGACCTCGCCGGCCTGCTCGTCTGAATCGCCGTGAGCCCCTCTCTGTTTCCCCCTAATTACTTCCTCGCCCCCGAGCCCTAGCTGACCCCCCGTCGTCGCACCCGTGAGCTCATGCCGCCGGCCATGGCACCGCCGCGGCCACAACTACTGCCACCCGCGTCCGAGCTCGCCATCGCACTCCTTGCACTCCCGCGCATCGGGCAGGGCCATCCGTTGCTCCTGGAGTGGCCCGTAGCACCGTCCCCGTCGATGCCCGAACGCCACTGCCGCCGCGAGCTTGATTCCGGCGAACTCCGGCCGCCCCAGCAGCTGCCGCTTGCCGCAACGGATGCGCGAGAACGCGGGCTTCACGTAGATACTCTCCGCGGCCATTTTGGTCGCCTGTGGGCGTTTTCCGACGCCCTCCGCCGTCTCTGGCTCCGCCGGCGACGAGCCGCCGGTGCTTTTGACTTCTGAACCGGTGGGTTGACCCCCCCGAGTCACTGACATATGGGCCCCACGCCCTTAGTTTAGCACTAACCCAATGACAGGTGGGGCCAGCATCTCTTAAATTAGTTTAGTTTAAAAACTAAACTTAATTAGGCCTGAGAGACTGACATGTGGGCCACCCCCCCTCTGACACTTTAGTTAGGTTTAATTTAGCACTAATCTTTAGGGTTAACTAGTAGTGTCATTGACCAGTGGGCCCCACTGGTCAGGTTTGACCTGGACCAGCCCTGTTGACTTGCTGATGTCATGATGACGCAGTGCTGAAGCAGTAACTATTTTCTATAATTTAAAATAAATCAGAAATGATTTATTTATTTCAGAAAATAGCCAAAACTTCTAAAAATCTTATAAAATCAACCATAGCTCAGATGAAAATAATTTATATATGAAAATTGATCAGAAAAATCCAAGGAATCTGTTTATGGCATTTTCATGCATGTTAGAACAACTTATAGTTGCTGTTTAGGACAATTTGAATAAATGGCATTTGAATAATCACATATGGAGTATGAATTTGAACCTTTGGTTCAAACCAACTTCATTTAATTTGGTTGCTAGTTGCATTAGGCCAAACCAACATCATATTGCCATGTCATGTACATGCATCATATTGTTGCATTGCATTGATTGTGTTCTTTCTCTGTTTGTCGGTTTTGTTCTCTCTCAGTAGACGACGTTCCGACGATGAGTTCGATGACACCGATGAAGAGCTATTAATATCTTCAGAAGTGCCAGGAAAGCAAACCCCCATTGAGCATCCCGATACAATCCCACTCTCTCGCTCCTGCTCTCTTTTACTGCATTAGGACAACAACGATTGAACTGCTTTTGCCGCGGTAGTTGAACCCCTTTCCTCTGCATGACCTGTCATTGCCACAGTAAATAGTCGAAACCCACTAGCATGAGTAGGAGTTGTTTGAGCCATGTTGTGCCTACTCATTCATGCTTTCTGGTTATGCCTGCTATTGCTTAGAGTTGAGTCAGGTCTGATTCATCGGGGATGAATTGGAATGTGGTGAACATGTCCTACTGTGTGTGAGCTAAGTGTGTGAACACGTTTTGGTAAAGGTAGCGGTGAGAGGCCATGTAGGAGTACATGGTGGGTTGTCTCACTGGAGCCGTCCTTAAGAACCGAGTTCTGTGTAAGTTTTCCAATGACATAGTTACTACCACACATTGGGTTCCGGTAACTCGACCCCTCTCGACTTATTAATCAACTAGATCTCTGTCCAGGAGTTGCAACTAGTTTCTGGTGTTTGTAGGTAGTGTTAGTAGTCTACCAAGTGGCACACGGTACATGTGGGCTTGGGTCAGACTAGGCACCGTGGCACGGTGTACCAAGCGTAGATCCATCCGATGAGGTGGGCTTGGGAACCCTGGGCTCATCTTTTGGGGCCGTGAGCGACACCCCGGCCGGATCTCCCCACGGATGGAACCCGAATAGGCGATAAACCTGGACGAGAGACTTGTGTGGTTAGTCAGGTCGTGGCCGACACCCTCGCCAGGCTTCCGCTTGAAGGTTGCCGAGATACACGACGTGTACATGGCGGTAAGTGGCGAGAGCGTGTGTGAAGAAGTACACCCCTGCTGGGTTAATATGATCTATTCGAATAGCCGGGTCCGCGGATATGGACTTCTTGGATGCTTACGTGGTACATAGACAATCGAAAGTGGATACTCTAAAACACGCAAGATAAGCGTGAGTGCTATGGATGGCCTTCTCGTAGGGAGACGGGAGCGGATCCATAGTGGTGTATTGATTGGTGAATATGTGGACTCGTGTGCGCCACCTCAAAAGAGTTACTTGCAGTTGTAGTTTAGGATAGCCACCGAGTCAAAGCTGGCTTGCTGCAGTCAAACTCCACCACCCCTTTGTTGATACTGATGCTTATGTAGTTAGTTCTGATGTAAGTCTTGCTGAGTACCTTTGTACTCACGTTTGCTTAATTTATATTTTTGCAGAGAGACCTCAGTCTCGCTAGTGGTTCCGCGTGGACTTCGACGTTTAGCTTGTTACCTCAGCTACGATCTTGTGCCCTTAGGAGGGTCTTGTAGATAGTCAGGCTTCTTAGCCTTTTTCATTTGTAGTTGTCTGTACTCAGACATGTTATGCTTCCGTTGCCTGTATGCTCTGTATGTTGGGTCATGTGACCTCTGATTGTAATAAATGCTATGATGGCTCTTCTGGGCCTTTATCTATATGAGTTGTTGAGTTATGTTGTGATGCCATGTTGTACAACACATACTTGCATGTTATGCGTACGTGTAATGTGTATTGCTATGTGTGGGGTCCGACACCTAGTTGTTTACCTTTGGTAGCCTATCTTACAGGGAAATGTCTCCTAGTGATTCCACTGAGCCTTGGTAGCTTGCTACTGCTCCGGAACACTTAGGCTGGCCGGCATGTGTCCTTCTTCGTTCCTGTGTCTGTCCCTTAGGGGAAATGTCACGCGTTGTTCCTTTAAGTCCTTGTAGCTTGCTACGACTTGGGTTCATACGTTGATGACTGACACGTTCGTTGCTGGGTCATGTATGCCTGTCTCTATAATTTAGTGCCACTTTTGGTTTATAACTAGTCATGTCGGCCCGGGTTCTCTGTCATATGGATGCTAGCGACACTATCATATACGTGTGCCAAAATGCGCAAACGGTCCCAGGCCAGGTAAGGTGGCACCCGTGGGGATACCGTGCGTGAGGCTGCAAAGTGATATGATGTGTTACAGGCTAGACCTGTTGGACTTAGGATCGGGGTCCCGACATGTATTTTTTGATTATGGAGTTGAATGACTCAGCTAGGTTGTTATTGACATAGTCAACTTTGCTCATCTCATTGAAATCAGCTCTTGCCCATATTTTTGTGTGGTGTTCCTCTAGATATTCCTTTACTTTAGGCTTGCTTTTCAACTGGTTCAAGTGATAGTTGTGTTTCTTGATGCTACAAGTTAGTGAGCATGGACATAAATTATCATCATAAAACTTCCCCTTGAATTTCTTGCTGAAATTTTGGGCCAAGTGCCTCATGCACTCTCTGTGCTCCACTCCAGGGTAAACATCCTCAACAGCAGTTTCCAATCCCTTGCAAGCATCAGTATGTATCACTAAACCTTCTGGATGACCTATTACTTTCTTTAGGTTGCTAAAAAACCAAGTCCAACTCTCAATTGACTCCCCTTCCAAAACACCATATGCAATAGGAAACAACCAATTGTGTCCATCTAGGGCACATGCTGCCACAAGTTGCCCTCTGAACCTACCAGTCAGTGCAGTAGCATCTACAACTAGGTATGGCCTACACCCCTCCAGAAAACCTTTTTGACATGCTTTGAAGCACACAAACACCCTTCTAAAGCACTCTTTGTAGAACTTCTTGTTATTTAGCTTGTACTCAATGGTGTGCTACTCAATTTCCACAATACTGCCTGGTGATGCCCTCTCTACTTCAGCTTTGAAAGTATATAATAGCTGAAAGCTATCACTATACTTTCCATATAGTTTGTCAAGTGCAACCTCTTTGCCATGGTAGCATCTGTCATATGGCACCTCCACACCATATTTCTCTAACAACTTGCTCTAAATTTCTTTAGGACCAATTACTGGATTTGCTCTGATCCATGCCATAGAAGCATCTGCTATCCATCTTCTTTTTGTAGCTCTCAATCTCTGAGATCTATTCACACTAGGACATGTATGCTGATATGGGTTGACTTTAATCTGAAACAAACCAAAAAAAATGAGATTAGTACAACAATTGCAATACCTGAAAATAAACTAACACAAAAATACAATACCTGAAACAGTGTGCTCTTCCTCATTAAAGAGGCATGCAGTCTCCACTTGCATCTCTCATAGGCACATTTGACAGTAAACCTTGTTGGATCACTTTTCAGTGTAAGGAACTCAGTTTCAGACTTGATTGAGAAGCTTTAAACTGCATTTCTATAGTCAACTGCACTAGGGAATACCACACCTTCATCAATACATGGATTTTCCCTGTCATAGAACTTTATAGGTTTGTCCTCTTCTGCATCTTTAAAAACTCCCATCTCAACATCCTCTTGCTTCTCATCATCATCTGCAGGAATGTACTCTTTATCTGCTGCATCTCCTTCATCATTATTGTGCTGGACATATCCAGGATATAGAATCTCATCCTCCACAGCAGGTGCATCAGGCAATGCCTCCTGCACAACAGGATCAAGTGGCTTCTTTTGACTTTCTTGACTTTCATGGACACTTGCAGTTGCATAAGCACTTGGTGCTCTAGGAGCACTTGGTGTTCTACTGCTAGCCCTAGTTCTGGATGCAGATGGCCTGTAACTAGATGTGTTCACACATCTCTGACCTCTAGTTCTTTGTATAACTGTGATTTCCAAATTGCATGACATAGTTGCTGCATTACTTGCAAACATCAGACCTAACTCTGCATCACGCTGCACAGGGACCCAACAAAGTTTGGAACTATCCCAATATCTAATCTCCACAGCATCAAATAATCCCCATGGATACTTGGCACAAATGGCAACCCTAAAATTGTATATGAACTAGTGCTGTCCACAACTAAAGGAAATGTGAATCCACAATCTTTTCCTTTTGTACCAGCAGAAACTAGAAGAGTGCTCTCCATTCGAACTGAAAGAAAGAACGCTGTAGCTGGATCCATTCTATGCGGGAACAATATCCCATGAGAAAATGCACAAACTTTACACTAAACCCTAAATCCAAGTAAATCTCCTGTGAAAAACTGAGCAAATCAGGTCCAATACTAACCCTGGGGGAATTTGCCATGTAGATCCGCCCCCGCTTGTCGCCATTCGTGCAGATCCGCCACAACTTCTCGCCGTTGGTGCAGATCCGCCACAGGAGCTTCCCTTGTCGCTGTTGGTGCCACCACAGCCGCCTTCTCCTCGCTGTAGTGGAGGTGTGCTGTTCCTACCACCTCGCGGCCACCGCCGACGCTTTCTCCACTCTCCCCCATCACCTTGCAATGGATCTAGACGCCCACCGCTCGGCGCCGCAATTTAGGGTTCGTCAGAGGGAAAAGAGAGAGCAAGAGTGGGGAATGAGAGAGTGTGAGAGAGCACGGGACAAGCGGTGTCCAAAGTAACGCGTTGTTTGCGGTCAAACGATGCTGACTGGACGGAGACATGTCGGAAGGAAAAAAACGCAAGGGGAGCGGTCAGAACTGGGCAAGACCGCGTGTTTTCCAAAATTAGGGGCAAATCAGTCGAGGGTGACCCAACTAAGGGCACATAAACAATTATCCCTAGAAAAAATTCCTATAAAATCAATCATATGCATCAAAGGACCAACATAGAAAAAATTCCTAAGGATTTCAATCATCCAAAATTCCTATATAAGAGAAACTCCAACGGGGCGACCCATTTTGTCCGCCCACGTCCGTTTGGGTCGGCGCGGACAAAAACGCCAGCCCAACGTGCCGATCCATTCCCAAAATCCGTCGGCATCACGTCCGCGCCGACCCATTTCAAGCCCAAAATTGAGCCTGAAATGCGTCGGTGCGGGCGCGCCGCGCGTCCCCTCGATGCTCGTCGCGGCCTCACTTGTTGGCCGCCCAACCACCACCCACGTCTTATTAAATGCCAGCATCTACCTCGGGGCCCGCCTGGCAGCGTGTGGAAGGTCTGCGAGCCCGTCCTTTTTAATGGAAGTGTGCGGTGGGGCTAGCCTCATCCACTTCAAACGCCCGTCCACATCTGGCCACACCGTGCTTCCTCGCCGACGACCAGGAACCCTAGCAAGCCCAAACCACCATGGGGTTTTTCAGTGGCAAGGGGAGGAGGAAGCTAACCCCTGATGCGAGCTCTTCCTGCGGCTCGTCGGGGCGAGCTCTTCCGCCGCCGCTTCCTAGACGCGGCTCGCCACCGGAGCGGCAACGTATGTACATACCATTCCACCAGGCGCGGTGGCACTGGCAGTACTGCCGGCCATTGCAGTATCCGGCTGTCAACCTGCCTCACGACTGGCAACTGGATCCGCAGCGGATCCCTATTCCGTCAGTGCCACGCATGCCACGGTCGCACGTCGAGGAGGTTCGCCGGCGTCGCGAGGCCCTTACTCCGGAGCAGCGGCGGATCCGTGCCTACGTGCTAGACTCCCCCAACTAGGATCATTGGTTCGCGCTAGAGCACGAGGAGGAGAGCCGCCAGGGCATCCACGACGTTCCTCCGCCGCCGCCTGAGGTTCTGCCACACGAGCAGGATGAAGAGGCAGCGTACCAAGCTGCCCTCGAGTTAGCCCTGCAGCAGGCGCTGGAGGCGAGCCTGATTGAGGAGGAGGCCCAATGGGATGGGATGGACCGCGCTCTCGCCTTGTCGGCGACAGGGGACTCCGTCCACGCCCCGCTCTTCGACTCGCCTCCGCCGCCACCCCCGCCGCACATCGTCGAGCCCAAGCCAGAGCCGGAGCCAACGCGGAAGCGCTCGCTGCCTCCACCCACTTGGCCGGAGGAGTCCCTACACGTGGAACGACGAGTTCCGCGAGTGGGTGAGCGTGCCTCCGGAGAGCCGCAATGCCGGTGCTCCAGCAGACGCCGAAGGAGGCTGCCCTGGCAGTGTACCAAGCGGCATTCGGGTGGGCTGGCCCTGCTCCCGTCTTCATCGACCTCACAAGTGGCGATGGCGACGTTTGATGTCTACTATGCAACTTTCTTCTTGTAGACTCGTGTTGGGCCTCCAAGCACAGAGTTTTATAGGACAGTAGCAAATTCCCCTCAAGTGGATGACCTAAGGTTTATCAATCCGTGGGAGGCGTAGGATGAAGATGGTCTCTCTCAAACAACCCCACAACCAAATAACAAAGAGTCTCTTGTGTCCACAACACACCCAATACAATGGTAAATTGTATAGGTGCACTAGTTCGGCAAAGAGATGGTGATACAAGTGTAATATGGATGGTCGATATAGGTTTTTGTAATCTGAAAATATAAAAACAGCAAGGTAACTAATGATAAAAGTGAGCACAAACGGTATTGCAATGCTTGGAAACAAGGCCTAGGGTTCATACTTTCACTAGTGCAAGTTCTCTCAACAATGATAACAGAATTGGATCATATAATAATCCCTCAACATGCAACAAAGAATCACTCCAAAGTTCTTATCGTGGAGAACATAAGATGAAATTGCTTGTAGGGTACGAAACCACCTCAAAGTTATTCTTTCTGATCGATCTATTGGGCTATTCCTATAAGTGCCACAAACAGCCCTAGAGTTCGTACTAAAATAACACCATGTGACACACATCAATCAACCCTAATGTCACGTAGGTACTCCAATGTCACCACAAGTATTTGTGGGCTAATTATACGATATGCATCACACAATTTTAGATTCATAATATTGATATTCAATCCAACACAAAGAACTTCAAGAGCATCCAGAGATTTCTACCGGAGAAATGAATATGAAAACTGAAGGAAATATGCCCTAGAGGCAATAATAAAGATGTTATTTGTATTTCCTTATATCATGATAAATGTCTTTTATTCATGCTAGAATTGTATTAACCGGAAACTTAGTACATGTGTGGATACATAGACAAAACAGTATGTCCCTAGTATGCCTCTACTAGACTAGCTCATTGATCAAAGATGGTTATGTTTCCTAGCCATAGACATGAGTTGTCATTTGATCAACGGGATCACATCATTAGGAGAATGATGTGATGGACAAGACCCATCCGTTAGCATAGCACTATGATCGTTTAGTTTAACTGCTATTGCTTTCTTCATGACTTATACATGTTCCTATGACTATGAGATTATGCAACTCCCGAATACCGTAGGAACACCTTGTGTGCTATCAAACGTCACAACGTAACTGGGTGATCATAAAGATGCTCTACAGGTGTCTCCGAAAGTATTCGTGGTGTTGGCATAGATCAAGATTAGGATTTGTCACTCCGAGTGTCGGAGAGGTATCTCTGGGCCCTCTCGGTAACACACATCATAATAAGCCTTGCAAGCAAAAGACTAATGAGTTAGTCATGAGATGATGTGTTACGGAACGAGTAAAGAGACTTGCCGGTAACGAGATTGAACTAGGTATAAAGATACCGACGATCGAATCTCGGGCAAGTAATGTACCGTTTGACAAAAGGAACAACGTATGTTGTTATGCGGTTCTGACCGATAAAAGATCTTCGTAGAATGTGTAGGAGCTAATATGAACATCCAGGTTCCGCTATTGGTTATTGACCGGAGATGAGTCTTGGTCATGTCTACATAGTTCTCGAACCCGTAGGGTCCGCATGCTTAACGTTTGATGACGATCGGTATTATGAGTTTATGTGTATTGATGTAGCGAAGGTAGTTCGGAGTCCCGGATGAGATCACAGACATGACGAGGAGTCTCGGAATGTCCAAGACATAAAGATTGATATATTGGACGGCTATATTCGGACACCGGAAGTATACCGGAAAAGTTTCGGATTTATCGGGAATGCCGGAGGGGGTTACCGGAACCCCCTACGAGAGGGGATGGTCCATAGTGGGCCTAAAGGGAAAGAGAGAGGCAGCCCATAGGGCTGGCCGGCGCCCCCACCTAGGGTTCCTAGTTGGACTAGGATTGGGGGGGGGGGCGCCACCTCTCCTATTCCTTTCCCCCTTCTTCCTTTCGGTGAATCCTACTAGGAATAGGATTGCAATCCTATTCCTAGTAGGACTCCCTCCCTAGCCGCACCAGGAAGGGCCGGCCGGCCTCCCTCCCCTGCTCCTTTATATACGGGGGCAGGGGGGCACCCAAAGACACACAAGTTGAATTGTTTTAGCCGTGTGCGGTGCCCCCCTCCACGGAATCACACCTCGGTCATACCGTCGCGGAGCTTAGGCGAAGCCCTGCGCCGGTGAACACATCATATCCGTCACCACGCCGTCGTGCTGACGAAACTCTCCCGTGAAGCTCAACTGGATCAAGAGCTCGTGGGATGTCATCAAGCTGAACGTGTGCTGAACGCGGAGGTGCCGTACGTTCGGTGCTTGATCGGTTGGATCGCGAAGAAGTTCGACAACATCAACCGCGTCACTTGACGCTTCCGCTCCCGGTCTACGAGGGTACGTAGACACACTCTCCCCTCTCGTTGCTATGCATCTGGTAGATAGATCTTGCGCGATCGTAGGAAAATTTTAAAATACTACGTTCCCCAACAGTGGCATCATGAGCCAGGTCTATGCGTAGATGATATGCACGAGTAGAACACAATGAGATTGTGGATGATACTAGTCATACTGCTTACCAGCATGTCATACTTTGCTTCGGCGGTATTGTGAGATGAAGCGGCCTGGACCGACATTACGCGTACGCTTACGCGAGACTGGTTTCACCGTTACGAGCACTCGTTGCTTAAAGGTGACTGGCGGGTGTCTGTCTCTCTCACTTTAGCTGAATCAAGTGTGGCTATGCCCGGTCCTTGTGAAGGTTAAAACATCACATACTTGACGAAACATCGTTGTGGTTTTGTATGCGTAGGTAAGAACGGTTCTTGCTAAGCCCGTAGCAGCCACGTAAAACTTGCAACAACAAAGTAGAGGACGTCTAACTTGTTTTTGCAGGGCATGTTATGATGTGATATGGTCAAGACATGATGAGTTATACGGTTTTGTATGAGATGATCATGTTTTGTAAAGTTATCGGCAACTGGCAGGAGCCATATGGTTGTCCCTTTATTGTATGAAATGCAATCGCCATGTAATTGCTTTACTTTATCACTAAACGGTAGCGATAGTCGTAGAAGCAATAGTTGGTGAGACGACAACGATGCTACGATGAAGATCAAGGTGTCGCGCCGGTGACGAAGGTGATCATGACGGTGCTTTGGAGATGGAGATCAAAAAGCACAAGATGATGATGGCCATATCATGTCACATATTTTGATTGCATGTGATGTTTATCTTATTATGCTTCTTATTTTTCTTAGAACGACGGTAGCATTATAAGATGATCCCTTACTAAATTTCAAGGTATAAGTGTTCTCCCTGAGTATGCACCGTTGCGAAAGTTCGCCGTGCCGAGACACCACGTGATGATCGGGTGTGATAAGCTCTACGTTCAAATACAACGGGTGTAAGCCAGTTTTGCACACGCAGAATACTCGGGTTAAACTTGACGAGCCTAGCATATACAGATATGGCCTCGGAACACTAGAGACCGAAAGGTCAAGCGTGAATCATATAGTAGATATGATCAACATAAGATGTTCACCATTGAAAACTACTCCATCTCACGTGATGATCGGACATGGTTTAGTTGATTTGGATCACGTGATCATTTAGATGACCAGAGGGATGTCTATCTAAGTGGGAGTTCTTTAAATTAATATGATTAAATTGAACTTTAATTTATCATGAACTTAGTCCTGATAGTTTTGCATATCTATGTCGCTGTAGATCAATGGCCCGTGCTACCGTTCCTTTGAATTTTAATGCATTCCTAGAGAAAGCTAAGTTGAAAGATGATGGTAGCAATTATACGGACTGGGTCCGTAACCTGAGGATTATCCTCATTGCTGCACAGAAGAATTATGTCCTTGAAGCACCGCTAGGTGACAAGCCCCCTTCCGCTGATGCAGACGCTTTGAACGTCTGGCAGTCGCGGTCTGATGACTACACGATAGTTCAGTGTGCCATGCTTTACGGCTTATAACCGGGACTTCAACGACGTTTTGAACGTCATGGAGCATATGAGATGTTCCAGGAGTTGAAGTTAGTATTTCAAGCAAATGCCCTAATTGAGAAATATGAGATTTCCAATAAGTTCTACAGCTGCAAAATGGAGGAGAATAGTTCTATCAGTGAACACTTGCTCAGAATGTCTGGGTACTACAATCATATGACTCAACTTGGTTGCAAAGTTGACGAGGATAGTGTTATTGATAGAGTTCTTCAATCACTGCCACCAAGCTATAAAGGCTTCATGATGAACTATAACATGCAAGGGATGCAAAAGACAATTCCCGAGCTCTTTGCTATGCTCAAAGCTGCGGAGGTAGAAATCAAAAAGGAGCATCAAGTGTTGATGGTTAACAAGACCACTAGTTTCAAGAAAAAGGGCAAGGGAAAGAAAGGGAACTTCAAAAAGAATAGCAAGTCAGTTGCTACTTCAACGAAGAAACCCAAATCTGGAGCCAAGCCTGAAACTGAGTGCTTCTACTGCAAGGGGACTGGACACTGGAAGCGGAACTGCCCCAAGTATTTGGCGGATAAGAAGGATGGCAAGATGAACAAAGGTATATGTGATATACATGTTATTGATGTGTACCTTACTAATGCTCGTAGTAGTACCTGGGTATTTGATACCGGTTCGGTTGCTAATATTTGTAACTCGAAATAGGGACTACGGATTAAACGAAGATTAGCTAAGGACGAGGTGACGATGCACGTGGGAAACGGTTCCAAAGTCGATGTGATCGCCGTCGGCACGCTACCTCTACATCTACCTTCGGGATGAGTTTTAGACCTAAATAATTGTTATTTGGTGCCAGCGTTAAGCATGAACATTATATCTGGATCTTGTTTATTGCGAGACGGTTATTCATTTAAATCAGAGAATAATGGTTGTTCCATTTTAATGAATAATATCTTTTATGGTCATGCACCCTTGAAGAGTGGTCTATTCTTATTGGATCTCGATTGTAGTGATACACATATTCATAATATTGAAACCAAAAGATGCAAGGTTAATAATGATAGTGCAACTTATTTGTGGCACTGCCGTTTAGGTCATATTGGTTTAAAACGCATGAAGAAACTCCATAATGATGGACTTTTGGAATCACTTGATTATGAATCACTTGGTGCTTGCGAACCATGCCTCATGGGCAAGATGACTAAAACTCCGTTCTCCGGAACTATGGAGCGAGCAACAGATTTGTTGGAAATCATACATACTGATGTATGTGGACCAATGAGTGTTGATGCTCGCGGCGGGTATCGTTATTTTCTGACCTTCACTGATGATTTGAGCAGATATGGGTATATCTACTTAATGAAACACAAGTCTGAAACATTTGAAAAGTTCAAAGAATTACAGAGTGAAGTAGAGAATCATCGTAACAAGAAAATAAAGTTCCTACGATCTGATCGTGGAGGAGAATATTTGAGTTACGAGTTTGGTCTTCATTTGAAACAGTGTGGAATAGTTTCACAACTCACGCCACCTGGAACACCACAGCGTAATGGTGTGTCCGAACGTCGTAACCGTACTTTATTAGATATGGTGCGATCTATGATGTCTCTTACCGATTTACCACTATCGTTTTGGGGTTATGCTTTAGAGACAGCTGCATTCACATTAAATAGGGCACCATCTAAATCCGTTGATACGACACCTTATGAACTATGGTTTGGCAAGAAACCAAAGTTGTCGTTTCTTAAAATTTGGGGTTGCGATGCTTATGTGAAAACACTTCAACCTGATAAGCTCGATCCCAAGTCGGAAAAATGTGTCTTCATAGGATACCCAAAAGAGACTGTTGGGTACACCTTCTATCACAGATCCGAAGGCAAAATATTCGTTGCTAAGAACGGATCCTTTCTAGAAAAAGAGTTTCTCTCGAAAGAAGTGAGTGGGAGGAAAGTAGTACATCACAGGAAATTGTTCCAGTGATTCCTACACCAATTAGTGAGGAAGTTAATGATAATGATCATGAAACTTCGGATCAAGTTTCTACTGAACGTCGTAGATCAACCAGAGTACGTTCCGCACCAGAGTGGTACGGCAACCCAGTTCTGGAAATCATGTTACTAGACCATGATGAACCTACGAACTATGAGGAAGCGATGATGAGCCCAGATTCCGCAAAATGGCTTGAAGCCATGAAATCTGAGATGGGATCCATGTATGAGAACAAAGTATGGACTTTGGTTGACTTGCCCGATGATCGGCAAGCCATCGAAAATAAATGGATCTTCAAGAGGAAGACCGACGCAGACGGTAATATTACTGTTTACAAAGCTCGACTTGTTGCGAAAGGTTTTCGACAAGTTCAAGGAGTTGACTGAATGAGACCTTCTCACCCGTAGCGATGCTTAAGTCTGTCCAAATCATGTTAGCAATTGCCGCATTTTATGATTATGAAATCTGGCAAATGGATGTCAAAACTGCATTCCTAAATGGATATCTCAAAGAAGAGTTGTATATGATGCAACCAGAAGGTTTTGTCGATCCAAAAGGTGCTAACAAAGTATGCAAGCTCCAGCGATCCATCTATGGACTGGTGCAAGCATCTCAGAGTTGGAATATATGCTTTGATGAGGTGATCAAAGCATATGGTTTTATACAGACTTTTGGAGAAGCCTGTATTTACAAGAAAGTGAGTGGGAGCTCTGTAGCATTTCTAATATTATATGTAGATGACATATTGTTGATTGGAAATGATATAGAATTTCTGGATAGCATAAAAGAATACTTGAATAAAAGTTTTTCAATGAAAGACCTCGGTGAAGCTGCTTATATATTAGGTATCAAGATCTATAGAGATAGATCAAGACGCTTAATTGGACTTTCACAAAGCACATACCTTGATAAGATTTTGAAAAAGTTCAAAATGGATCAGTCAAAGAAAGGGTTCTTGCCTGTTTTACAAGGTATGAAATTGAGTAAGACTCAATGCCCGACCACTGCAGAAGATAGAGAGAAAATGAAAGTCATTCCCTATGCCTCAGCCATAGGATCTATCATGTATGCAATGCTGTGTACCAGACCTGATGTGTGCCTTGCTATAAGTCTAGCAGGGAGGTACCAAAGTAATCCAGGAGTGGATCACTGGACAGCGGTCAAAAACATCCTAAAGTATCTGAAAAGAACAAAGGATATGTTTCTCGATTATGGAGGTGATAAAGAGTTCGTCGTAAAGGGTTACGCCGATGCAAACTTTGACACCAAAATCCAGATGACTCTAAGTATCAATCTGGATGCGTATTGAAAGTGGGAGCAATTAGCTAGAGTAGCTCTATGCAGAGCATTGTAGACATAGAAATTTGCAAAATACATACGGATCTGAATGTGACAGACCCGTTGACTAAACTACTCTCACAAGCAAAACATGATCACACCTTATTACTCTTGGGTATTAATCACATAGCAATGTGAACTAGATTATTGACTCTAGTAAACCCTTTGGGTGTTGGTCACATGGCGATGTGAACTATAGGTGTTATTCACATAACGATGTGAACTATCGGTATTAAATCACATGGCGATGTGAGCTAGATTATTGACTCTAGTGCAAGTGGGAGACTGAAGGAAATATGCCCTAGAGGCAATAATAAAGTTATTATTTATTTCCTTATATCATGATAAATGTTTATTATTCATGCTAGAATTGTATTAACCGGAAACTTAATACATGTGTGAATACATAGACAAAACAGTATGTCCCTAGTATGCCTCTACTAGACTAGCTCATTGATCAAAGATGGTTATGTTTCCTAGCCATAGACATGAGTTGTCATTTGATCAACGGGATCACATCATTGGGAGAATGATGTGATGGACAAGACCCATCCGTTAGCATAGCACTATGATCGTTTAGTTTAACTGCTATTGCTTTCTTCATGACTTATACATGTTCCTATGACTATGAGATTATGCAACTCCCGAATACCGTAGGAACACCTTGTGTGCTATCAAACGTCACAACGTAACTGGGTGATCATAAAGATGCTCTACAGGTGTCTCCTAAAGTATTCGTGGTGTTGGCATAGATCAAGATTAGGATTTGTCACTCCGAGTGTCGGAGAGGTATCTCTGGGCCCTCTCGGTAACACACATCATAATAAGCCTTGCAAGCAAAAGACTAATGAGTTAGTCACGAGATGATGTGTTACGGAACGAGTAAAGAGACTTGCCGGTAACGAGATTGAACTAGGTATAAAGATACCGACGATCGAATCTCGGGCAAGTAACATACCGTTTGACAAAAGGAACAACGTATGTTGTTATGCGGTTCTGACCGATAAAAGATCTTCGTAGAATGTGTAGGAGCCAATATGAACATCCAGGTTCCGCTATTGGTTATTGACCGGAGATGAGTCTCGGTCATGTCTACATAGTTCTCGAACCCGTAGGGTCCGCACGCTTAACGTTTGATGACGATCGGTATTATGAGTTTATGTGTATTGATGTAATGAAGGTAGTTCGGAGTCCCGGATGAGATCACAGACATGACGAGGAGTCTCGGAATGTCCGAGACATAAAGATTGATATATTGGACGGCTATATTCGGACACCGGAAGTATACCGGAAAAGTTTCGGATTTATCGGGAATGCCGGAGCGGGTTACCGGAACCCCCTACGAGAGGGGATGGTCCATAGTGGGCCTAAAGGGAAAGAGAGAGGCAGCCCATAGGGCTGGCCGGCGCCCCCACCTAGGGTTCCTAGTTGGACTAGGATTGGGGGGGGGGGGCGCCACCTCTCCTATTCCTTTCCCCCTTCTTCCTTTCGGTGAATCCTACTAGGAATAGGATTGCAATCCTATTCCTAGTAGGACTCCCTCCCTAGCCGCACCAGGAAGGGCCGGCCGGCCTCCCTCCCCTGCTCCTTTAGATACGGGGGCAGGGGGGCACCCAAAGACACACAAGTTGAATTGTTTTAGCCGTGTGCGGTGCCCCCCTCCACAGAATCACACCTCGGTCATACCGTCGCGGAGCTTAGGCGAAGCCCTGCGCCGGTGAACACATCATATCCGTCACCACGCCGTCGTGCTGACGAAACTCTCCCGTGAAGCTCAACTGGATCAAGAGCTTGTGGGACGTCATCAAGCTGAACGTGTGCTGAACGCGGAGGTGCCGTACGTTCGGTGCTTGATCGGTTGGATCGCGAAGAAGTTCGACAACATCAACCGCGTCACTTGACGCTTCCGCTCCCGGTCTACGAGGGTACGTAGACACACTCTCCCCTCTCGTTGCTATGCATCTGGTAGATAGATCTTGCATGATCTTAGGAAAATTTTAAAATACTACGTTCCCCAACAAAAACGCGTTCCAACCCATATGCATAGATTACCCCAATGTCACCACGGGAATCCCCAAGTTGATAACCAAAACATACATCAAGTGGATCAATAGAACATACCATTGTCATCACGGATATCCTATCGCAAGACATACATCAAGTGCTCTCACATCCAAAGATTCAATCTGACATAATAAAACTTCAATGGAAAAGACTCAATTCATCACAAGGTAGAGAGGGGGAGAAACACCATATGATTCAACTATAGTAACAAAGCTCGCGGTACATCAAGATCGTGCCAAATCAAGAACACGAGAGAGAGAGAGAGAGAGAGAGAGAGAGAGATCAAACACATAGCTATTGGTACATACCTTCAGCCCCGAGGGTGAACTACTCCCTCCTCGTCATGGAGACCGCCTGGATGATGAAGATGGCCATCGATGATGATTTCCCCCTCCGGCACGGTGCCGGATGATACGTCCATTTTGCATCATGTTTTCTTGCTGTTATGTATGTTGTTATTTTGCATAATAATGCTTTTTGGAGTAATTCTAATTTCTTTTCTCTCATAATTTGCAAGGAATGCATCAAGGGGGAGAATTCTGGCAGCTGGAAATCTGGACCTGAAAAAGCTACGTCAGGCCACCTATTCTACGCAACTCCAAACAAGCTGAAACTCCATGGAGATTTTTTATGAAATATATGAAAAATACTAGAGCTGATAACCACCAGAGGGGGCCCACAAGGTAAGCACAACCCACCTGGGCGCGCCAGCCCCCCCCCAAGCGCGTCCTGGTGGGTTGTGCTCACCCAGGCCCATCTCCGGTGCCCATCTTATGGTATATAATTCCTTCTGACCTATAAAAAATAAGGAGAAGACTTTCGGGACGGAGCACCGCCGTCTCGAGGCGGAACTTGGGCAGGAGCACTTTTGCCCTCTGGCGGAGCGATTCCATCGGGGGAACTTCTCTCCAGGAGGGGGAAATCATCATCATCATCATCATCACCAACAACTCTCCCATCTTGGGGAGGGCTATCTTCATCAACATCTTCAATAGCACCATCTCATCTCAAACTCTAGTTCATATCTTGTGTTCAATCTTGTTACCGGAACTATAGATTGGTGTTTGTGGGTGACTAGTAGTGTTGATTACATCTTGTAGTTGATTACTATATGGTTTATTTGGTGGAAGATTATATGTTCGGATCCCTTATGCTATTCAATACCCCTCTGATCTTGAACATGTTTATCACTTGTGAGTACTTACCTTCGTTCTTGAGGTCACGGGAGAAATCATGTTGCAAGTAATCATGCGAATTTGATATGTGTACGATATATTGATAGTATGTATGTTGTGATTCCCTTAGTAGTGTCATGTGAACGTCGACTACATGACACTTCACCATATTTGGGCCTAAGGGAAGGTATTGTGGAGTAGTAATTAGATGGTGGGTTGCGAGAGTGACAAAAGCTTAAACCCCAGTTTATGCGCTATTCCGTAAGGGACCGATTGGATCCAAAAATGCTATGGTTAGAATTTATTCTTAATTATTTTCTTGTAGTTGCGGATGCTTGCGGGAGGGTTAATCATAAGTAGGAGGTTTGTTCAAGTAAGAATAGCTCCTAAGCACCGATCCACCCACATATCAATTTATCAAAGTAGCAAACACGAATTGAACCAACATGATGAAAGTGACTAGATGAAATTCCCGTGTACCCTCAAGAACGCTTTGCTTATTATAAGAGACTGTTTTGGACTGTCCTTTGCCTCAAAAGGATTGGGATACCTTGCTGCACTTTTGTTACAACTATCGTTACTTGCTCGTCACAAAATTATCTTGCTATCAAACTACTCTGCTACTTACAACTTCAGCACTTGCAGATACTACCTTACTGAAAAACACTAGTCATTTCCTTCTGCTCCTCGTTGGGTTCGACACTCTTACTTAGCGAAAAGAGCTACAATTGATCCCCTATACTGGTGGGTCATCAAGGAAATTTTCTGGAGCCGTTGCCGGGGAGTGAAGCGCTTCCGGTAAGTGGAAATTGCTAAGGAAACATTCATATAGTGTGCTGAAATTGATTGTCACTTGTTACTATGGAGAACAATCCTTTGAGGGGTTTGTTCGGGGTATCTTCACCTCGACCGAAACCACAATTAGCTACCCCTCAACCCGCTGCACCTACTAAAAATATTGAATATGAAATCCCTTCGGATATGATAGAACAACTGCTAGCTAATCCTTATGCAGGAGATGGAAATGAACATCCTGATATGCACTTGATATATGTGGAACAAATTTGTGGATTGTTTAAACTTGCAGGTTTACCCGAAGATCAAGTTATGAAGAAGGTTTTTCCTTTATCTTTGAAGGGAAAAGCATTAGCATGGTATAAGCTATGCGATGATATTGGATCTTGAAACTGGAATCGATTTAAAATGGAGTTTCACCAAAAAAATTATCCTATGCATCTGGGTCATCGTGATCGGAATTACATATATAATTTTTGGCCTCGTGAAGGAGAAAGTATCGCTCAAGCTTGGGGGAGGCTTAAGTCAATGTTATACTCATGCCCCAATCATGAGCTCTCAAGAGAAATTATTATTCAGAATTTTTATGCTCGGCTTTCTCACAATGATCGATCCATGCTTGATACTTCTTATGCTGGTTCTTTTATGAAGAAAACTATTGAATTCTGGTGGGATCTTTTGGAAAGAGTTAAACACAACTCTGAAGATTGGGAACTCGACGAAGGTAAAGAGTCAGGTATTAAGCTGAAGTATGATTGTGTTAAATCCTTTATCAATACCGATGCTTTCTCAAAGTTTAGCACTAAATATGGACTTGACTCTGAGATAGTAGCCTCCTTTTGTAAATCTTTTGCTACTCATGTTGATCTCCCAAAAGAGAAGTGGTTTAAATGCCACCTACCTATTAAAGAAGAAATTACAGAACCGGTACCGGTTAAAGAAGAAACTATACTTTATAATGTTGATCTAGTTGTTCCTACTGCTTATATTAAAAAAAAACCTTTTCCTGTTAGGATAAAGGAACATGCCAAAGTTTCAACTGTGGTTAACAAAAGTTATATCAGAACACCTAAGCCAGATGAACAAATTAAAATAGAACCAAATATTGCTATGGTCAAAGATCTCTTGGAAGAAAATGTAGATGTGCATGTTATTTGCTTTAATGAAGAAGCTGCTAGAATTGCCAAGCCTGATATAAAAGATAAACAAAGACCTGTTGTTGGCATGCCCGTTGTCTCAGTCAAAATAGGAAATCATTGCTATCATGGTTTATGTGACATAGGTGCTAGTGTGAGTGCTATTCCCTATTCTTTATACCAAGAAATTATGAATGACATAGCACCCATAGAGATAGAAGACATTGATGTCAGTATTAAACTGGCTAATAGAGATACTATATCACCAATTGGGATTGTTAGAGATGTTGAAGTCTTGTGTGGGAAAAGAAAATACCCTACTGATTTTCTTGTTCACTACAAAAAAATACACTTCCATGATGATACGTGTTTGTCACAGTAGGTCACGTTTTCTATCATGCATGTGCATCCATGACAAACTTATGACAGAATCAAGATAGTCATACCTGTGCTGTCGCAGAAATGTTCCATGACATTACCAAAATTATCATCACGGAAGTGTCCACTTCCATGACGATAAATCGCGCGTCACAGAAGTGCTTTCGTCAAGGGTGACCGACACGTGGCATCCACCATAAAGGAATGTCGTTAAGCTACCGGGTCCGGTTTTGGATCTGATAACCCGTTAACAGCCCCGACCAATAGGGATTTTCCACGTGCAAAATCATCATTGGTTGGACAGAACACGTGGCAGCTCGCCATTGGGACAGATGTCATCCACTCATTGGACCCAAAGCGCCTATGATACGTCGACACATGGCACGACCCAATAGAGGCCCATTCCTGTGAAAAGGCCGGCCCATTTGACTTGGTCAAAAGGTGGCGGGCGGGCCCACAGCAAGCCTGTTAACGGCCTATTCGCATATAGCCCATTTACAACCCGCTAACCCATGGCTCGTTTACGGCCTATCCGAATTAGGCCCAGTAGCGTCATCTACTCATTGGACCCAATGTGCCTATGATACGTTGACATGTGGCATGGCCCAACAGAGGCCCATTCCTGTGAAAAGGCCGGCCCGTTTAACTTGGTCAAAAGGTGGTGGGCCGGCCCACGGCAAGCGTGTTAACGACATGTTCGCGTATAGCCCATTTACAGCTCGCTAACCCAGGGCCCGTTTACGGCCTATCCGAATTAGGCCGAGTAGCGTCATCTAGGCCGTCCAATATAATTCCAGTCTGTTTTAACTTCCGACCCATGTATGGCCCATGATGTATTTTGGCCCATATGAGGCCCTTAGTAACACTCGGCCCATTAACGGCCCGTGGTAAAACTGGCCCGTAATGAACAGTGTATCACTTTATACCCATTAACGACCCATTATTCCGTTGGGCCATTTCCAGCCCATGTTATCTTCCGGCCTTCTTAGGGTCCATTTATTCTTGGGCTCATTTCCAGCATTCGTTTACTTTCGGCCCGTTACTGTCATTTTCTGCTTGTGGACCAAATTCAGACCGTGGATACAGTCGGCCCGTTTATGGCCCGTTAATACATTGGGCCATTTTCATAGCATCATCAAATACAGCCTATTAACGGCCCATTATGGTCAGTCCATAAAACGTATGATTTTACGACCCCTTATACGGCCCGTACAAGGCCCATAGATGAGACGGCCCGTAGAAGGCCCATGGATCCTACGGGACATAGAAGGCCCATTGACCGGATGGCCCATAGAAGGCCCATTGATTCGACGGCCCATGGATCCGCTGGCCCATAGAAGGCCCATGGATCCGATAGCCGATAGAAGGCCCATGGATCCGACAGCCCATAGAAGGCCCACGAATCCTACGGCCATACAAGGCCATGGATTGTCCATCTTGTAGATGGCCCATGGATCGTACGGCCTATGGAGGGCCATGGTCACTACAACGTTTGGGCGAGTTGGCCCCAGTTTGAACGATATAGCATATTCAAAGAATTATCCTACTCTATACTATCACCTCTAAAAAACATACACTATACAATAAAGAGACCAAGGCATAGAAACGTAGAATAATACTACACTATACAATAAAGAAATTACAGCCGATTATACCCACTGGGCATTATGGTTCGGCACCAGTGATAATAAAGCATACACAAACAGCAGTACACTAGGCAAATACAGCTCATACATCATGGACGCGCATCAACACAACTTACCATTTGAACTATAATCTCTTCAGAAAATAGGATTGGCCGGATTTAGATAGCACAAATTTTAGTCTGCAAAATCTCCAATTCCTTCATTGTTACCTCAGTGTCTTGTTTCATTTTTTTGACTCCTGCATCTAATACCTGCATGTCCAGCCTCAACTTGTTGATTGTACGTTCATAATCATGTACACGTTGTCTTGCCACCTCTAGTTGATGCTCGAGAACATCGGCACATTTCAATTCTAATCCATAATCATTCGGTAACGGCCATGCCGCACTGCTCGCAGATCTTTGTGTTGATGTCACTTCATCCTGAAATGTTTCTGTAAGTACACATGACTAGGGCAAAAATATAGTTACACAGTGAAGCGAGCAAGACAGACTATTTTGTACATGGCAAAACAAGACTAACAATAATGTTACACGTCACGAAGCATAAGCGGGTGATATTTTAAAAATTATAAAAAAGGTAGTCTGTGCAGCCTGCATACAGAAATCTCTCTTAGCTCACCAGAGGAGCATGATGTTGGGGCCCAATCCAAAACACAGACAAATTACAAATTTAAACAACACGTTGCGTAGAAGTAAGCAAGTAGTTGGCCATTCTGTAGCTCAATTAAAGTCTTACAGATCATAATGAACACCAGAGGATTTCATACAAACATACTATAGCAAGCAAAACTGTGCAATCATTAGCCTAGTATAAACTAGATTGTGAGCCTCATTCAATAATAGTTGGTTAATAGACTTCAAAGCTTGAGGCACACTTCGGCAGAGTAATTAATTGGTAAGGCCTTTAATTATGTCAACTAATAGTTATACAAGTACCCAACATCAGGCATCATTCTTTGGGTATCTCATTAACTGAGGACAAATAAAGCAATTGAAAAGAGCAAATTAACTATGCCTGAAATAAACAAGGAATTGAACTGTTGAGTTGGATACAGTGACTTACCTTAACATGTTGAAGAGGCTCAGCGCAGCTCCTACTTCTTTTGCAAGGCTCCTTCCTAACATCTTATACTTGGAAATCCTCAATCTTATCTTCATTGCACCCCCTCTACAAGGTGACACAAAATAGTTACTCGTCTCCTTGGAAGATAAATATGCATACTTTCCAGTCTGTGAACACAAAAGGATGAGATTATAACAAAACAACACCACATAATGAAACATGCCGCATCTCTTGCACTTGCACACAATGAAATGAGCATTTACTATGTCTGCACTATGTAAAAACTAGGCATACCTTCGAACTGGATCTCCAGGTACTCTTGGAGAGCCTACTTTAGTGTACAACCAAACCTTTATGTCACCTATGAGTTAGAAAAGGCCCCACTACAGCAGCCCTTAGTGTTTATATCGTTGACAAGCTCTGTTAGAGTGTTAGGTCAAGAACAACAAGTAATCAAAGCAAACAGTGATGGTCATGCGTTTTTGTTTAAATTAGGCAATGGATCTCTATGGAAAGCATTGACCAAAGTAGATTGTGCCAAGTAGATGGTATCTTTGTATTTGCATTTTGAGCAAATAGTGATGGTCTGTTTTTGTTGGGGATCTTAGCAGAAAATCAAATTTTTTTCCTACGCATCACCAAGATCTATCTATGGAGTAATCTAGCAACGAGGGAGAGGGGAGTGCATCTAGATACCCTTGTAGATCGCGATGCGGAAGCGTTGCAAGAACGCGGATGAAGGAGTCGTACTCGCTGCGATTCAGATCGCGGTTGATTCCGATCTAAGCGCCGAACAACGGCGCCTCCGCGTTCAACACACGTGCAGCCCGATGACGTCTCCTACGCCTTGATCCAGCAAGGACAGAGGGAGAGGTTGGGGAAGACTCCATCCAACAGCAGCATGACGGCGTGGTGGTGGTGGAGGAGCGCGGGACTCCAGCAGGGCTTCGCCAAGCACTGCGAGAGATGAGGAGGGAGAGAGGTAGGGCTGCGCAAAGCGACAGAGGTCAAAAACGTGTTATGGGCAGCCCTAAACCTCACATATATATAGGGGGAAGGGAGGGGCTGCGCCCCCTTTAGGGTTTCCCACCCCTAGGGGTGTGGCCACCCTAGATCCCATCTAGGGGTGGCGGCCAGAGGGGGAGAGGGAGAGGGGGGCGCACCAGATTGGGCCCTAGGGCCCAACTGCCCTAGGGTTTGCCCCCCTCCCCTCTTGGATGCGCCTTGGGCCCTTGTGGGGGGCGCACCAGCCCACCTGGGGCTGGTCCCCCCCCACACTTGGCCCACGCAGCCCTCTGGGGCCGGTGGCCCCACCCGGTGGACCCCCGGGACCCTCCCGGTGGTCCCGGTACGCTACCGATAGCGCCGGAAACTTTTCTGGTGACCAAAACGGGACTTCCCATATATGAATCTTTACCTCCGGACCATTCCGGAACTCCTCGTGACATCCGGGATCTCATCCGGGACTCCGAACAACATTCGGTAACCGCGTACATACTTTCCCTATAACCCTAGCGTCATCGAACCTTAAGTGTGTAGACCCTACGGGCTCGGGAGTCATGCAGACATGGCCGAGACAACTCTCCGGTCAATAACCAACAGCGGGATATGGATGCCCATGTTGGCTCCCACATGCTCCACGATGATCTCATCGGATGAACCACGATGTCAAGGATTCAATCAATCCTGTATATAATTCCCTTTGTCTATCGACATTGTACTTGCCCGAGATTCGATCGTCGGTATACCGATACCTTGCTCAATCTCGTTATCGGCAAGTCTCTTTACTCATTCCGTAACACATAATCCCGTGATCAACTCCTTGATCACATTGTGCACACTATGATGATGTCCTACCGAGTGGGCCCAGAGATACCTCTCCGTCACACGGAGTGACAAATCCCAGTCTCCATTCGTGCCAACCCAACAGACACTTTCGGAGATACCTGTAGTGCACCTTTATAGCCACCCAGTTACGTTGTGATGTTTGGTACACCCAAAGCATTCCTACGGTATCCGGGAGTTGCACAATCTCATGGTCTAAGGAAAAGATACTTGACATTTAGAAAAGCTTTAGCATACGAACTACACGATCTGTGCTAGGCTTAGGATTGGGTCTTTGTCCATCACATCATTCTCCTAATGATGTGATCCCGTTATCAACGACATCCAATGTCCATGGTCAGGAAACCATGACCATCTATTGATCAACGAGCTAGTCAACTAGAGGCTTACTAGGGACATGGTGTTTGTCTATGTATCCACACATGTATCTGAGTTTCCTATCAATACAATTCTAGCATGGATAATAAACAATTATCATGAACAAGGAAATATAATAATAACCAATTTATTATTGCCTCTAGGGCATATTTCCAACAGTCTCCCACTTGCACTAGAGTCAATAATCTAGTTCACATCGCCATGTGATTAACACTCATAGGTCACATTGCCATGTGACCAACATCCAAAGAGTTCACTAGAGTGAGTAATCTAGTTCACATCAATATGTGATTAACACTCAATGAGTTCTGGGTTTGATCATGTTATGCTTGTGAGAGAGGTTGTAGTCAACGGGTCTGCAACATTCAGATCTCTATATACTTCGCAAAACTTTATGTCATATCGTATATGCTGCTACCACGTTCCACTTGGAGCTATTCCAAACTGTTGCTCCATTATACGTATCCGGTATCTCCACTCAGAGTTATCTGGATAGGTGTTAAGCTTGCATCAACGTAACTCTTTACGTCGAACTCTTTATCACCTCCACAACCGAGAAACATTTCCTTATTCCTCTATGGATAATTTTGACCGCTATCTAGTGATCCACTCCTGGATTACCTTTGTACCCTCTTGCCAGACATTTGGCAAGGCACACATCAGGTGCGGTACTCAGCATGGCATACTGTATAGAGCCTATTACAAAAGCATAGGGGACGACCTTCACCCTTCCTCTTCCTTCTGCCACGGTCAAGCTTTGAGTCTTACTCAACTTCACACCTTACAACTCAGGTAAGAACTCCTTCTTTGACTGATCTATTTTGAACGCCTTCAAAATCATGTCAAAGGTGTGTGTTCTTTTTGAAAGTATCATTAGGCGTCTTGATCTATCTCTGTAGATCTTGATGCCCAATTATGTAAGCAGCTTTATCCAGGTCTTCCTTTGAAAAAAACTCCTTTCAAACAACCCTTTACGCTTTCCAGAAATTCTACATCATTTCGGATCAACAATATGTCATTCACATATACTTATCAGAAATGTTGTAGTGCTCCCACTCACTTTATTGTAAATACAAGTTTCTAACAAACTTAGTATAAACCCAAAATTTTTGATCACTCCATCAAAGCGTATATTCCGACTCCGAGATGCTTGCTCTAGTCCATGGAAGGATCGCTGGAGCTAGCATACCTTTTAGCATCCTTAGGATCGACAAAACCTTTCTGATTGTATCACATACAACCTTTCCTTACGAAAACTGGTAAGGAAACTTGTTTTGACATCCATCTGCCAGATTTCATAAATGCAGCTAATGCTAACATGATTCCGACGGACTTAAGCATCGCTACGGGTGAGAAAATCTCATCATAGTCAACTCCTTGAACTTGTGAAAAACTTTTTGCCACAAGTCGAGCTTTATAGATGGTGACATTACCGTCCACGTCCGTCTTCTTCTTAAAGATCCATTTATCTCAATGGCTTGCCGGTCATCGGGCAAGTCCACCAAAGTCCATACTTTGTTTCGATACATGGATCCTATCTCGGATTTCTCGGCTTCTAACCATTTGTCGGAATATGGGCCCACCATCGCTTCTCCATAGTTCGTAGGTTCATTGTTGTCCAACAACATGACTTCTAAGACAGGATCACCGTACCACTCAGGTGTAGTACATATCCTTGTCGACCTACGAGGTTCGATAGCAACTTGATCTGGAGCTTCATGATCACTATCATTAGTTTCCTCTTCAACAGTCGTAGGTTCCACAGAAACATCTTTCTGTGTTGCACTACTCTCCGGTTGAAGTGAGGGTTCGACAACCTCATCAAGTTCTATCTTCCTCCCACTCAATTCTTTCGAGAGAAACTCCTTCTCGAGAAAGGACCCGTTCTTAGCGACAAACATTTTTGCCCTTGGATCTGAGACAGAAGGTATATCCAACTGTTACCGTTGGGTATCCTATGAAGATGTATTTGTCCGCTTTGGGTTCGAGCTTTTTTTTTCCCGGCTGAAGCCATAAGCATCGCAGCCCCAAACATTAGGAAAACGACAACTTTGGTTTCTTGCCAAACCAGATAGCGTCGTCTCAACGGACTTAGATGGTGCCCTATCTAAAGTGAATGTAGCTGTCTCTAATGCATAACCTCAAAATAATAGCGGTAGATTGGTAAGATACATCATAGATCGCACCATATCTCATAAGGTTCGATTACGACGTCCGGACACACCATTACGCTATGGTGTTCCAGGTGGCTTCAACTGTGAAACATTTCCACAATGTCTTAAGTGATTGCCAAACTCATAATTCAGAAAATCTCCCCTTGATCAGATCCTAGGAACATGATCTTCTTGTTATGATGATTGTTAACTTCACTCTGAAATTGCTTGAACTTTTCAAACGTTTCATACTTTTGCTTCATTAAGTAAATATACCCATATCTACTCAAATCGTCAGTGAAGATGAGAAAATAACGATATCCACCACACGCCTTAATTCTCATTGGATCACACACATCAGCATGTATGATTTCCAACAAGTCACTTTCCCGTTTCATTGTACCTGAACACGGGATCTTAGTCATCCTGCCCATGAGGCATGGCTCGCATATGTCAAGCGATTCAAAATCAAGTGACTCCAAACATCCATCAGCATGGAGTTTCTTCATGCATTTTATGCCAAAATGACCTAAGCGGCAGTGCCACAAGAAAGTGGTACTATCATTATTAACTCTACATCTTTTGGCGTTAATATTATTATCATGTGTATTACTATGATCGAGATTTAATAAACCATTGGGTGCATGACCATAAAGGTATTATTCATGTAAACAGAATAACCATTATTCTCTAACTTAAATGAATAACCGTATTGCAATGAACATGATCTAATCATATTCATGCTCAACGTAGACACCTGATAACATTTATCTAGGTTCAACACTAATCCCGAAAATAGAGGGAGCGTGCGATGGTGATCTTATTAACCTTGGAAACACTTCCAACACACATCGTCACCTCGCCCTTAGCTAGTCTCCGTTCAAACCGTAGCTTTTGCTTTAAGTCACTAATAATAGCAACTGAACCGGTATCCAATACCCAGGTGCTACAAGGAGTACTACTAAGGTACACATCAATAACAGGTATATCAAATATACTTTGTTGAAGTTGCCAGCTTTCTTATCTACCATGTATTTGGGGTAGTTCCGCTACCATGTGACCGTTCCCCTTACAATCGAAGCACTTAGTCTCGAGGTTTGGGTTCAACCTTGGGTTCCTTCATTAGAGCGACAACTGGTTTGCCATTCATGAAGTTTCCCTTCTAGCCCTTGCCCCTTTTGAAACCAGTGGTCTTGTTAAACCATCAACACTTGATGCTCCTTCTTGATTTCTACTTCCGCAGTCTTAAGCACCGCTAATAGCTCCGGGATCATCTCCATCCTTTGCATGTCATAGTTCATCACGAAGTTTTAGTAGCTTGGTGATAGTGTCTAGAGAATTCCGTCAACCACTATCTCATCTAGAAGATTAACTCCCACTTGGTTCAAGTGATTTTAGCACCCAGACATTCTGAGTACATGCTCACCAGTTGAGCTATTCTCCTCCATCTTTTTGGCAAAAGAACTTGTCAGAGGTCTCGTACCTCTCAACACTGGCATAAGCCTGAAATCCCAGATTCAGCTCTTAGAACATCTCATATGTTCTATGACGTTCAAAACGTCAATGGAATCCCGATTCTAAGCCGTAAAGTATGGTGCACTAAACTATCAAGTAGTCATCAGGACGTGTCTGTCAGGTGTTCACAACATCCACAGACGACGTTGTAGGGGTTTGCACATCGAGCGGTGCATCAAACACGTAAGCTTTCTGTGTAGCAGTGAGGACACTCCTCGGATACGGACCCAGTCCGCATCATTGCTTACAATATCTTTCAACTTAGTATTTCTCTAGGATCGTATTAAACAGGGAGCTACAACACAGTTATTGGTCTACAACATAATTTGCGAAGACAACTTAGACTATTGTTCATGACAATTAAGTTCATCTAATGAACTCTCACTCAGATAGACATCTCTCTAGTCATCTAAGTGATACATGATCCGAATTGACTAGGCCGCGTCCGATCATCACGTGAGACAGACTAGTCAGCAACGGTGAACATCTTCATGTTGATCGTATCTTCTATACGACTCATGTTCGACCTTTCGGTCTTCCGTGTTCCGAGGCCATGTCTGTACATGCTAGGCTCGTCAAGTGAACCCTAAGTGTATCGCGTGTGTAAATCTGGCTTACACCCGTTGTATGCGAACGTTAGAACCTATCATACCCGATCATCACGTGGTGCTTCGGAACAATGAACCTTAGCAACGGTGCACAGTTAGGGGGATTACAATTCTTGAAATTTTAGTGAGAGATCATCTTATTCACTACCGTCGTTCTAAGAAAATAAGATGTAAAACATGATAAACATCACATGCAATCAAATAGTGACATGGTACGGCCAATATCATCTTGCTCCTTTGATCTTCATCTTCGGGGCTCCATGATCATCATCGTCACCAGCATGACACCATGATCTCCATCATCATGATCTCCATCATCGTGTCTTCATGAAGTCGTCTCGCCAAACATTACTTCTACTACTATGGCTAACGTTTAGCAATAAAGTAAAGTAATTACATGGCGTTATTCAGTGACACGCATGTCATACAATAAATAAGACAACTCCTATGGCTCCTGCCGGGTGTCATTCTCATCGACATGCAAGTCGTGATTCCTATTACAAGAACATAATCAATCTCATACATCTCATATATATCATTCATCACATCCTTTTGGCCATATCACATCACACAACACATGCTGCAAGAACAAGTTAGACGTCCTCTAATTGTTGTTGCAAGTTTTACGTGGCTGCTATAGGTTTCTAGCAAGAACGTTTCTTACCTACGCCAAAACCACAACGTGATATGCCAATTTTTATTTACCCTTCATAAGGACCCTTTTCATCGAATCCGACCCGACTAAAGTGGGAGAGACAGACACCCGCTAGCCACCTTATGCAACTAGTGCATGTTAGTCGGTGGAACCAGTCTCACGCAAGAGTACGTGTAAGGTCGGTCCGGGCCGCTTCATCCCACGATGCCGCCGAATCAAGATAAGACTAGTAACGGCAAGAGAATTGACATGATCTATGCCCACAACTACTTTGTGTTCTACTCGTGCAAGATACTACGCATAGACCTAGCTCATGATGCCACTGTTGGGGATCGTAGCAGAAAATCAAAAAATTTCCTACGCATCACCAAGATCTATCTATGGAGTAATCTAGCAACAAGGGAGAGGGGAGTGCATCTACATACCCTTGTAGATCGCGATGCGGAAGCGTTGCAAGAACGCGGATGAAGGAGTCGTACTCGCTGCGATTCAGATCGCGGTTGATTTCGATCTAAGCGCCGAACAACGGCGCCTCCGCGTTCAACACACGTGCAGCCCGATGACGTCTCCTACGCCTTGATCCAGCAAGGACAGAGGGAGAGGTTGGGGAAGACTCCATCCAACAGAAGCATGACGGCGTGGTGGTGGTGGAGGAGCGCGGGACTCCAGCAGGGCTTCGCCAAGCACTGCGAGAGATGAGGAGGGAGAGACGTAGGGCTGCGCCAAGCGACAGAGGTCAAAAACGTGTTATGGGCAGCCCCAAACCTCACATATATATAGGGGGAAGGGAGGGGCTGCGCCCCCTTTAGGGTTTCCCACCCCTAGGGGTGCGGCCACCCTAGATCCCATCTAGGGGTGGCGGCCAGAGGGGGAGAGGGAGAGGGGGGCGCACCAGATTGGGCCCTAGGGCCCAACTGCCCTAGGGTTTGCCCCCCTCACCTCTTGGATGCGCCTTGGGCCCTTGTGGGGGGGGGGGGGCGCACCAGCCCACCTGGGGCTGGTCCCCTCCCACACTTGGCCCACGCAGCCCTCTGGGGCCGGTGGCCCCACCCGGTGGTCCCGGTACGCTACCGATAGCGCCAGAAACTTTTCTGGTGACCAAAACGGGACTTCCCATATATGAATCTTTACTTCCAGACCATTCCGGAACTCCTCGTGACATCCGGGATCTCATCCGGGACTCCGAACAACATTCGGTAACCACGTACATACTTTCCCTATAACCCTAGCGTCATCGAACCTTAAGTGTGTAGACCCTACGGGCTCGGGAGTCATGCAGACATGGCCGAGACAACTCTCCGGTCAATAACCAACAGCGGGATCTGGATACCCGTGTTGGCTGCCACATGCTCCACGATGATCTCATCGGATGAACCACGATGTCAAGGATTCAATCAATCCCGTATACAATTCCCTTTGTCTATCGGCATAGTACTTGCCCGAGATTCGATCGTCGGTATACCGATACCTTGCTCAATCTCGTTACCGGCAAGTCTCTTTACTCGTTCCGTAACACATCATCCCGTGATCAACTCCTTGATCACATTGTGCACACTATGATGATGTCCTACCGAGTGGGCCCAGAGATACCTCTCCGTCACACGGAGTGACAAATCCCAGTCTCGATTCGTGCCAACCCAACAGACACTTTCGGAGATATCTGTAGTGCACCTTTATAGCCACCCAGTTACATTGTGACGTTTGGTACACCCAAAGCATTCCTACGGTATCCGGGAGTTGCGCAACCTCATGGTCTAAGGAAAAGATACTTGACATTTAGAAAAGCTTTAGCATACGAACTACACGATCTGTGCTAGGCTTAGGATTGGGTCTTTGTCCATCACATCATTCTCCTAATGATGTGATCCCGTTATCAACGACATCCAATGTCCATGGTCAGGAAACCATGACCATCTGTTGATCAACGAGCTAGTCAACTAGAGGCTTACTAGGGACATGGTGTTTGTCTATGTATCCACACATGTATCTGAGTTTCCTATCAATACAATTCCAGCATGGATAATAAACAATTATCATGAACAAGGAAATATAATAATAACCAATTTATTATTGCCTCTAGGGCATATTTCCAACAGTTTTCCTATCATATTAGTTACTGCACTGGGTTCAATTTGTGATGTTTGCAAGTCAAATTAATTCATATGGGCAGAAAAATGAAAAAAATAATACAATCTAGACTTTTCACTGATCATACAAAAGATAAGCTGAAAACGCAATGAAAAGAACTAGTTGGCTTATTACATGGAGCTTATATTCACATGTGCTTATTTTCTTAGGATAACTCGTAATAACTGTCCCTAAGAAACTTGGCCAATCGAACTGACATACAAATAACATGTCACGATGATTGCAATGGAGGAGTGACGTACCATAGCACACTGTATAGGCTCACTGCTGGCTCTCCTTTTTTGCGATGTTCCATGAAATTGCCACATACATCTTGTACTTTTTCATTGTGTAACCCTATCTGCAAGTTGACACGGCTAATTTCAGACATCTCTACATGATAATACATTGCATATCCCTTGCGCATATTTAAACCACCAATTAATGATTGTGTGCGTAGCATAAACTAGCCATGACTCTATGTGCTGGACTAGCAGGCACTCTAAGGGAGCCTAATGTAGTGTACTGGAATCCCTACATGCCACCTACGATTTTGTGTAATGTACTGCCTCTGTTCCTAAATATATGTCTATGTAGAGATTCCAGTATGGACCACATACAGATGTATATAGATGCATTTTTGAGTGTAGATTCACTCATTTTGCTCCGTATGTAGCCTATAGTGGAATCTCTAGAAAGACTTATATTTAGGAACGGAGGTACGAGGTAGTATCATGTATGACATCTACATATCTAATTTAGCAGCCAGTAGTTGAAATCATTGTCTGCACAAAGGGATTACTGGTCTAAAATCCTAGCAAAGCACGCAGGCAGGCACAGAACAATACAAGAGAGAGAGAGAGACATGCTTACAAGATCATAGCAATGCCTCGGTCTAGGATCTTGGTTGGCCAAGCTGTTAGATCCAGAAGAAACATCGTCCTTGTAGTTTTTGCCAGCTGCATAACAGGTAACAACGACCTGTTAGTATATTTGAAGTACATCGGGCAGGTGATGCTGGACGGGTTTAAAGGTGACAAGTACCTAGGACATGGCGGGTGCTTGGCATCTTGCCAGACGATGGGAATCAAGTTAGAAACGTCAAGGGTGATGACGTTGCGCTGGCTATCGGGGTCCGGTAAGGAGATCTAGAACCGTCGAGTAGGGCGTTTGTGGAGCGGCTCCAGTAGGGTGGACTATGATGTGGGCGAAGCGGATTTGTGGCCGTGGACGAGGGTGTAGGTGAAGCTGCTCTGGTGGTTGGCTTAAGGATGGTGTCGACGATGCGGATCTGCGGCCGTGGACGGGGCGTCAAAAGCTGCTCCGGTAGGTTGGATGAGGGTGCGAGGAAGCGTATCTAAGGCCGTGGACTTGTGAATTGGCAAAGCGGCCCCGGTAGGGTTGAAAATGATATAGGCGAAGCTACTCCGATGGGGTTGACGATGGTGTCGGTGAAGCGGCTCCGGTAGGGTTGAGGAAGGTGTCGGCGAAGAGGATTAGAGGCCGTCGACCGAGGCGTCGGTGGGGCAGCTCCGGGGGG
>LR738711.1:718818003-718833091 GCA_902687465.1 Secale cereale | reverse complement strand
TCCCCCCACCCCAACAATGACAACAGAAGGGTGACAACTCGATCTGATCGTAATCTGTCAATTGGTTTCTCTATCGAACATTGTGTCTCTGTGCCTCGCTCAGTAGCCCCATCGACATGTAGACTTCTCGCACGCGCACAGCTGTAGTGATGATTATGCTGAACCTAGTGTGCCTCGTTTGTACAGGCCTCATGTGATAGTTTTCACCCTGTTTTCTGTTAATTAACAAGGCAATCTTTTCTTTGTTACTACTAGTGAATCTGAAATCATTCGGGGCAGACATAAAATATATCACTTCAACCCAATTATCGCAGTAACTATTTTAAAAGAAACTAACTAGATGCCCGTGCGTTGCACGGGACATCAAGATGCATTTGTATGAGTAGTTTATCTTGTGAGAGAAAAGGATGAACGAGGGAAGGCCGTATTTGCAAACGTGGAGAGGGGTGTGGGTATATTTTTGCAAAATTGCCATAGTTTTCTTCCTAACCGTTAGATATAAATCCGACGGCCTATATTGCAGGATGGCACGCACACCATCATCACCAACTCTGTTTTCTACTCCCTCCGTTCCTAAATATTTGTCTTTTTAGAGATTTCAACAAGTGTCTACATATGGAGCAAAATGAGTGAATCTACACTCTAAAATATGTCTACATACACATCCATATGTGGTAGTCCATTTGAAATCTGAAAAAGACAAATATTTAGGAACGGATGGAGTATAAGAGTAGACATGGAGATATATCTCCAGCATGGTCTACAACAAAAATGTGTAGGACTGGTTAGCACCGGATGCTCACAACAGGATGACATGAGTTCAAATTCTGTCTTTAACTTTAGATTTTTATATTATATATTACTTATTTAATATATACTTCTTTCGCTACTGTACTGATAGTGGTACCCACAGAGTACTTAGAATACAAGATTAAGGATGGACTTGTTTCTTTTTAACTTTCTGTACGAAGCTGTAGCCACCCTGCAAGTCACGTGTACACTGTACATGCAATTAACTTTTTATAGAGGGACAATCATACACGCAATTACCTCAAATGGATTGGATGTCACTCTATTATTTCCAGCATAAGAGCATCTCCAATGGCAGCCGGCAAATTTTCTCCCGCTTCCTTCCGCGGAGGACGACATCAAACGCCAGCGCCATACATTTTCACAACTCTAACCAACGAGATGAAATTCATGCAAACACGAACTGATTTCATATAAGCATGAAGGATTTCGTATAAAAAAGCCGGATCTTCATATAAACATGATGGATTTCATTACATTTACATGAACTAAGCGGTGCCAATCCGGCTCTGTTGGTATAATTAATACTCCCTCCGTCAGCTGGAGAGGGAGTACATAATCTAAATTGAGAGGGAGTACATAATCTAAATGGCCGCCCGCGGATCCCTTTGTCTTCCTCATGTCGGGCAGACACTTTGTGGGGTCGACGAAGGTCCTCGGAAGAGACGAAGAAGCAAAGAAACCACCTGAATGCGCAGTCGTCGCCTCGGCGGTGGCCTTCATGGGACCCAAGTGGCGATGGCCTCCCGTGTTCTACTTCTCCTTGATGATGGCGGCGGACACGGAGAAGCTGGCCACCGACTCGTCGCTCTCCATGCACCCAGCTTCTGTCTCTGCCTGCATGGCGCTTCCGCAGGCACGGGAGGCGCGGCACGGCAGACACTAGTGGCGCGGTACAATAAGGTAGCGACGACGCCCATACCGGTGTGCTCACCGCCGTGCCGGCGTGGAGCAACTCGCCACTCCTCATCGAGCTGAACTGGAGCGGCGAGTTGCTGAACCACGCGCCTGCTTGGGGTGGCAACTGGCTCCGTCGGGCTAAGTGAGGTTTGTGAAGCACCGGGCGGCCTCACTCGTATCCGGAGGGCTCAGCAGGCCACCCAGCAAGGTAATATGCCGGAGAACGGCTCCTCGGAAGCCATCAGAAGAGTAGAGAAAATGGTGAAGGAGGAGATGGGGGAGCGGCGGAGGGGTGCGTTTCTTGCCCGCTATCTGTCTGGACTCGTGTAAACAGAGGGCGGACTGTAGGAGCTTGGCCGACATTTGGCCTCGTGAGCATGGTTAATAATATAGCCAGCTGCTGGCTACAACATGTTGCCATGTCATTTACAACCAATGTAATAGCTAACACGTATAATAGTTGGCTATAAGAAAGTACTACTTTGTCAACATATGGCCCACCTTCCACTCTCACAAAGCTTCTTGGACCTCGCGCTACAGCCGGCTGTAAGTCTACAGCCCTCTTCCCCTCTCTCTTCCAACTAAGAAATAATACAATATTTAAATCCTTATAGCCCGCTTACATTACCCTATTATACTTGCTCTTAAAGCAAGGGCGGACGTGAGGAGCTCGACCGGTGTTGCATTTAATGCCGGCCCGCTCAGGAACGGACGTGTGGCCGGAGTAGGTTTCTCGGTTTGCATGCGGGTTTAATGGAGGGGTTTGATGGAGGCGAGGAGGCGTGTTCAGCCGGGCGTGCAGCGGGCGGAGCAGTACTATTCGATTTGACAGCGGGCGGCACAGTTCCCGATACGGCTTTAATGCAGACGAGGGAGGGAGTAGCGGTTCCCGAAATGTTGAACGATCAATGCATCCTCCTTCAATTAATGCATGAGGGAAGTAATGGGAGGAGGACCAGGAAAAGAGGCTGCACGATGTGAATGCAATGCAGTTTGCCCTCATATAAAGGCGCCCCTCCATTCCAATGCATCTACTACATCGTACGCACCTAAGCATTTGCCTAAGCACCTACACTAAGCGCAAATGAAGCTCACTCCAGACCCATGGCGGCGATGCGCGAGCGGCCATCGGCTATGCCAGATGGTCCACGACGTCGGCGTGCGGCATGGCGCCGAGGTTCGTCTCCAGACGGTGTTGGAGATCGCCTGCTGGATGGCCGTCATCGACGCCAACTACGACTCTCAGTTGGACCAGATGATCGTTGCCACCACCAACAAGTTCACCGTCCTCAAGAAGATCGCGTATAACATCACCGTACTCCTCCAGCCCGCGCGTCCGGGCTCATCATTGCCTGCCACCCTAATCGGCCTCTATGGTCGGAACCTCTTTGAAGCACTGGTGGCCTTGCGACTACCCGCCGACGCCACGAAGAATGTCCACCCGAAGGTCCCGCTCGCCATGAGGCGCCTCGCCCTGCAAGAATTCATTGACCTACACATCCACGTGTACGAGCAAATCATGTACATAGGTATCTACAAGGCCAGTGAGGATGCTACGACGTTGGCCTTCCTCAACCGACTGGAAGCCTTGGATGCCTTTGTTGAGAAGCACCTTGACCTCACCACAAAATCCGCCGCTCCTTAGCCGACGGTCGGTGGCCCGGCGCACTAAGTTGAGGAGGAGGAGGTCGTACGTTGATGGATGCATCTTTCTTCTTGCCTTCTATAACCACCACTGCGATCGCATCATCATCGTGGCTTTAATTCTTATTGTGCTGTTGCATTCTTGTTCCAGTCAATACCGACATGTGCGATCCCTTTGCTTAATTATATGCATCACTATAACTAGTACTCCATCCGTCAATTTATAAGTTGTGCTTACCTTTTCCATCAACTTCGTGCAACGTGCGGGCATCTTTCTAGAAACACTAGAACATGTCGGACCGCGTGTGACCAAACTGATGATGCGCCAACCTAGCTACTACGTACCCTGCTTAGAGCAAGTATAATATGGTACAGTCAGCTGGCTATAAGAATTAAACAATCATATTTGTGATGAGTTGGATGAGAGAGAAGAGGAGAGAGAAAGGAACCGGGTTGCAGATTAACAGCCGGCTACAACACGGGCTCCAAGAAACATTGTGAGAGTGTACGGTGGGCCATGCATTAATAAAGTAGTACTACTTATCAACTAGCTACTATACATGTTGGCTATAAGATTGACTATATGTGACATGGCAACTCCATATAGCCGGTTGTTGGCTATACTATTAACCATGCTCTTATCTGGCGGAAATAGCCCCGCCCTAGCGTTTCCAATCGTTATTTCTATCTATCGATCGTGCCAAGGAGCAGAACCAAAATGTTACAATTTATACATGCTTCTCTACTCCTACTCTTATAAAAGACTCAGTTGGTGATGGTGGTGTGTCTGCCATCCGTCGTTTCTGACCATTAGATCTGCATATAACGGCTGTGAGGTAAGTTGTGGCATTTTTGCAACAATAGCCCACTTCTCTGCTCCAATTTGCAGAAAACCCCTTATTATCTTGAAAGCAACCACATCCCTCCCTCACCTCATCAAAACATCCTGATATGTACAATCCACCAGATTCTGCCACATGTACAATCTAGAAGACTCCACATGTAGAAGCATAATGCACAAACTACCAGAATCTCATGCGTGCAATGCACGTGTACCTTACTAGTAGTTGGTAGTAGTAAGAAACAAATTTCGGGTTTGGCACGAGCTCGTACCGCGGGAGCACCACAAGGCCTACTGCAGGAGTTACATTTCCCTCTCGGGGCCCACGGGACCGAACTTTAGTGGCTTAGTGCCCGACCTACGAGTCATTGACATGCGGACCTTAAATGCGGCTAGCCCACATGTCATTCTCATGGTGGTGGTGTGGTTCGCGACTCACTCGTTCGAGATGAACCGGCCGGTGGTGGCGTGGCCGTGGCGAGGGTGCCACAGCTGGGCGTCGGGGCATTACGAGGCGTAGATGGCCACACCGGCGGGTACTACCTATAGTATAGAAGTACTCTAGCTGAGGATTGATGCCCGGGACAAAATGTGCCACATCCGCTGGATGAAAAATCGATGGTGCGGGACGTGTGATGTCATGGGTTCATGCGGCGTCGTGGGAATCGCGTGTGGCTGTGGTAGAAACTTGATCCTCGCCACATTTAAGGTGGCCCACATGTCATGCACAAAAAGGCAGAGGGGCGGTGCGGCAGAGAGGTGAGGCGCATGTCAG
The DNA here is from genome assembly GCA_902687465.1 of Secale cereale. Classification (NCBI taxonomy): domain Eukaryota; kingdom Viridiplantae; phylum Streptophyta; class Magnoliopsida; order Poales; family Poaceae; genus Secale; species Secale cereale. The sequence continues at coordinate 718,828,121 of LR738711.1, read as the reverse complement.
GGGATGTGGTGCCGTGGGTTGGAGCGGCGTCGTGGAAATCGCGAGTGGCAGTGGATGAAACGTGATGGTAATCGTAGTTGAACTTCCATGGACAAGCTGTCATGTCTACGGACACATGCAGTGCATATCGATCACTAGAAGGAGTAGTAGAGAAAGCTAGGTGGATAAATAGTTCCTTATAGTCAAGCGGACCCACGCTACTACTTGTTCCAAAGACGTGCACACCATCGAAATAGTCCATCTATATCAATATACATAGAGAGGGAATTTTTTTACAAGAGAGGAAATAGTTCATCCATCCATAATGCCCTGCTGCTGGTGCATCATCTTCTTCTTCTTCTTCTTCTTCTTCTTCTTCTTCTTCTTCTTCTTCTTCTTCTTCTTCTTGTTCTCATTTTCTGTGGGAGATGGCTTCGCAACAAGCTCTCTAGACCTTGCAGCTATCTCGAAACTCACACAGGCATCGAGGGCAGCATATTTTATCTGCTCGTACGTCAAGGGATAATTCTCCCATCCAGACGACCTTAATGCCAGTGTCTCGTCACCCTTCTGAAGATTTGTTCCTAGCACAAAATTTGCTACGTCGAATAGGGATGGTATCGATTTATCACAATCTTCTACAGAAATTTTTATTCTGGTTTGTAGGTCAGCGATGCTTTTCAAATCAAGTTTGTACGGCTCCAACTTTTGTTTGTCCCTTGCGATGGCCGCCCCACAGAAGTATATGTCCTCCCGAGAGAAGAAATCGTGAAGCTCACCTGGTATGGAGGGCGCGTGTACAATGTGGTACACCAAAACATCATCTTCGAGGCACAGCTGAAGGACGGCAGCGCGCTGGATCTTCCCAATGGCACCCTCCGTGTACTCTGCGTCGAGACTGATGACATTCATCTCCACCTTTTGGAGGGAGTTGGATACATTGTTGATCCACTTCCGAACAACCCTTGGGTGGTCGGTGACTATGGCAACAATGCTCAACGAGCTTTCGACGAGGACATGTTGGACCCTAAAACCCTGCATCTTGATCTCTTTCGCCATTTGGAACCGTTGGACTAGAGGGCTATGGTTTGGAGAATTATGATTTGATGTCTAGTCTAACTGAAGAAAATGATTATTTATAGGCGCTTCGGAATTACTCCAGGAGGATGTGAAGAGGTTAAAACAATGTGAATGCAGTGTGGTTCGGATGCAAATGAAGATCAAGGAGTAGTGAAGAAGCCGAGGAAAATTGGTTCCCGATGGAGAAGTAAATGGTAGAAGTGGCCTGTAGGCACTTGATTAGATGGCTAGGTAGACTAAACGAAAAGGCTATGCGGGTAGGCTGAGGATTGGGGCCTGTCCCTGTACATGCCCATCCTTCCAGCGCTACATGTGCCACTGGTTAGTTGAGGTCACTCTTTCGAATCACCGTGGCGAGACAATTTCTGATTCCTTTTTATTTCTGCACCCCTCCTGACAGGTGGGACCTATGCAAACGAGAATTTGGTTCTGCCCGTAATATGGATGATACCTGAAGGATGAAGTGAACCCAGAGGCATGCTAGCACGGGATTACTACTCATGTTCCTACTACTCCTACCAGTAGTAGTAGTACAACTGTGGTACACTTGATGATCAAAATACTATTATTCATCCGGTCCTCACAGTGAAGTGACAAGACCCTGGGCCCGAGGTGACACCAGTCCAGGCGGCGTGTCCGGGTTACCAAAGTCAGCCTCACCTTGTGCACTGTGCAGTCACTGTCACCGCCGCTGTATAGCATGCCTCGCCTCATCTCCCTCTCCCTAGCACCAATCCATCTCCATCTCCGTCTCGCCGGAGATCCTGAGGTCACTCTTCATTATCTCACTGTGCCCCCGCATACCCTCGCCTCCCTCGCCTCCCCCAGTACCACTATTCCCTCGCTAGCCGCTCCAGCACCGACAACCTTCTCCCCCGTAAGTGAAGCCCCCCCAAAACCCCACCTTCCAAACTCCACCATGGCCGAACGCGAACCGCGCAGGATCCATATGAGCCAAGATTGGAGCAAACTCCCCAGTGACGTCCTCGACCTCTGTTGTTCGTGTATGGATATGTTGAGCGCCCTGCGGCTGGCTGCATGCTCGAGGGGCATGCACACAACCATCATCGAAGCGAGGCCAAAGCTTTTCAAGACACACTGCTTGCTGCTATCTGGTCTTGCGAGATTGGCTCACCATGATACGGAGGCGTACATGATGCCCCTCGACTTCAATCCAATCTCCATTAGCCGAAACTTCTTTGCAGGGATGTAGTGGGTCGCCGTACATCATTTCCCTCGACTTTGATCCGATCACCATCGCCCAAAACTTCTTGGCAGGTATGTACTGGGTCGGCATGAATTCCCACTGGATGGCTGCCTTCAGAGAAGACGGTAAAAAGTTGGTGCTCGTGAACTTCCAGACCTCCCATGAGATTATCCTTCCTCCATTGGATTATATAGAGTTTTACCATCGCGGTCCTAGTCATCTAGATTACCACGTCAGTTGGACGGACCTTGTTTTGCAGAATATTGTAATCTGCCGAGAGCCCACACGACATGCGAATTACGCAGACTTCAAGCTAATTGCCTTGTTCGATCGCGGACTCGCCTATCTTTACGCCGATGCCTTCTTTAGCTGGAGACAACTCAGCTCGTAGTGGATCATCGTCAAAGCTGATACACACTTCTGTGATGCTATTGAACACAATGGCATCATCTACGCGATCGACAAAGCAGATGGCACAACGTATTACTGGGATGGCGCGTGTAAGTTGTTTCCGTCCCATGTTAATGATGATGCCATGACACTGTTTTAACTTTTTGTGATGATTGGCATATCCCTGTTTGAGTAGAATTTGAGTAGAACTATGGCAATGTATTAGAGACGCCGTAAATCAGCTATATTTGGAATGAGTTAATTCATGCGATTGTGAACATGCCATTACAGCCAATTTGTACCCCTGAATAATCAAACGGTTAGGAATATATGGATAATCTCCTTATTTTACAGTAATCTATATACTACTACTACTAAATATGAGTGTGTATCAATGGCCATGTTAGTTTCCTCATTTTCATGATGTAGAAACATGCACCACACTGTTGGTTTCATCTAACCATATATTAGGGAAGTAAATGTGCATATGGAGAACTCTATATTTGGAAGTAGTGAAATACTGTAATGCTTACCATGTGTACATACCCATATTCGCCCTTCAGCAATCAATGGCTAGAATAATATCCTCACAAAAATTTTGCCCAAAGAACACGAGTATATAACAATGCCTGGTCTGTTAGTTACCTTGAAGAATTTGTTCGTGAGGACAGAACATGATTCCATAACATGCATGACATGGTAGTTTCCTGTGAAGAATTGTTTGCGAGATAACATGAGTATAACCATGCATGACACTTCTATATTTTCGAACCCAGCATACATTTCCCTGCATTTTCCTCCCAGTTCCAACAGGGACATATCAATGTTGTTTCTTGCATTATCCTACTCATACTCTGAACAATGCTGAGCTTACATTAACAATGCCTATCCTTGATGTAGTGTCCCTACAGTTACTGCCCTTTGTAATCACACCACCTTTGCCAAAAATAGGGAAGCACAACTGGTTCCTCGCTCGATCAGACGACGACAAAAGACTGATGATCATTCGGACACATGAGCCAGAAAAGTTATATTGCAAAAACCCCACTGTATACAAGCACCATGAAATACGTGAGTATCTGGACAGTGGCTGGTACGTCTATGAGCAGGATACCAGCTTGTTGGGGCCTTCAGGATTTTTTGTTGGAGGTGGGTAAACAGCCTTGGTTCACACTCCCTGTTTCTCGGACTCAATTATCCGATTAACCAGGAGATCACCATTGGCAAGGACCTTGATGGCAGAGAGGCTCTATTTGCTATGGAAAACTGTGTCTGCACAACGAGCCCTAGGAGTTCGGGAGCAAACTCCCCTGATTGTCAACGATACAGCCTGCAGCCAAAAGAAGGTGAGAATAACAAAGGGATCTGGATTAACTTTGATCCTTGGATGTCTCAATTATGACAGACAGTGATGTGGTTCAAGCCTTCAGGTTGATAGGTAACTGGGATGTTGTGTCGAAAGGGTGGAGTACTAGTGTCACCGGATCATTGGTCCCTGAAGCGGGGCTGCAAATTATGATGGTGTTGGATCATCTCTTCGAATGACTTTGTTGTCTTTGCTGCTTGTTCTGGATGGTTAGTTCTTTCTTTTGTTATGCATATTCCTTGTCATTTGGTCATCCTCGTCTATGTCACTCTTACTATGTAATAGTTGGCTCTGTTTAGAATGTCATTCTCGTCTGGATCACGAGAGTCTGAGCGCTGCACACGGGTGCGTTTTGGTGGTGTAGCGAGACTTCTTATGAACTATCATGTCTTGCTGTTTATGTCAGTAGTAGTCACTAGTCAGTGTTTGAATGTTGTATATATCGTTGTTTTGAACTGTTTATTGTCTCGAACTACTGGTGGGCTAAATGAGGGCATCACCATTCTCTAGTGTTCAGAGTGTATCTCCTTTTTTCAAGTTATATAATTTGAGCTCGGTGTCTTTTCGATGATGTACACTTGTTTGGGCCAGTGAGGTGTCATTGAATACGGGCCGAGTAGTAACGCAATGCCAAATAGGTCAATTATGACTCTCAGGCCAGGCTCTCAAAAGATCCTAAAAAAGGCCGGGCTCTCCAAAAAAGAAAGAATAAGGACTCTTAGGCTGACATGTGTGCGCCACCGGTGTTTTCGTGCGCTTGCGCGCCGAGAGCATATTGGCGCGTGTTTGAAATTCAAGCTACCTTTTCATCCCCAATCTCCCGCCCCTCCCCCTCCCCACCTCTAGAATCTCGATTCCTACTCCAGTTCCCCCAAATCCCCCTCCTGTACTCCCTGTACTCAAGCTCACTATCATGTCGCCGGTCAACGCGGATCTCCGAGCCGAAGATCCTGAGGTCCGTCCTCCTTCGGTCGCTGCGTGCTGTCGCTCAAGAGTGGCATGGCGGCGCTTGACGACCAGTTTGCCGGCAAAGTGCTGATGGTAACCATCAACGGCGACCGGCCTCCCATCTTGCCGGACGACCTTGTCAAAGCTCTTGGCATTGCGCATGGCATCCAAATAAGTGACTTGCTCGTCGAAGTCTATCCGCCACCGGCTAATTTCTTCGTCAGGTTCTGGACAACTTTCGACTGCAATCGTGTGTTCGAATCTTCCCGGCATTTGTTCTGCACCGGCGCGGTGGTGAGCTTTGATCGGTGGCACCCGGGATGGGGCTCGGTGCCCTCTGAGCTTGAGTTTTTAACAAAGCTTACCTTCCACGTCATGCCTCGACATGCTTGGAATAACGAGTCCATGAATGAGCTTATCAACGACCTTGGAGGTGAGCTCGTAAGTATGTTTGTTCCTCGAGACAGCTGGACTCTGATGGTTATGGCATGGATGAAGAAGCCGTCCACCATACCGAAGGTGATTGGTGTTGAGATACCGGTACAGGAACCGGGGTTGTACTATTCATCGCCACCAAGGCCGCCGTGGACCACGTTAGGGATGTACCTGTATCGAGTGTTCGTGCATGTCGAAGAAGTGGTCAATCCATCAATCGAAGTCCTGCCGCCGCCGCTGGTGCCAGGGTCCGTCGACGACGTCCATTACAGGAGTCAACGTCAGACTTTCCCCGTGTTGCTCGGAACGATGGATGGCACAGGGCCTACTCCATCGCGCGGCGGAGGCCACTGCTTCTTTGGGAGAAGAGGCAGGGCTGACTGCCTGTATGTGCTCTAATTTGAGGTAACTACTGAATCTTGTCAGATACTAGTGAAATCCGAGCTATGGGTGTGAAGCACTGATGTGCCAGAACATTTGATTGTGACCTGTTCTAATTTTGTACCTGAACTTTTTGTAGAAAGGGATGTACGTCAACTTAATGTGCTAGTAGAACTTATTGTGTTGTCTGTCTGTTTTCTTTGCACATCATTCAAGATATTTCCCTGTCATTGATAAAGACAATAAACCGTTATGTACGAGTTCGTTAGTTACAACATAGCCCTACCCGTAGCGATCCACTGCTTCCATCCTGATTGTGCCGCCTGCGTGAAATTTTTGTATGCAAGTTCAGTATGCTATGATGTTCTATATGATTGTGTCAACTATATAATTTTTACTGAGCATCAGCAATGCATATGGCTGAAAGATGTATTTACGAGCATCGACCAATGGGTCTCTCTCTCTCTCTCTCTCTCTCTCTCTCTCTCTCTCACACACACACACACACACACACACACACACACACACACACACACACACACAAGTGGGACCCGTTGAATTATTTCTTTGCTCGTGACATCTTTTAATTAGGTTCCACTGTAATCTAACTTTTTCAGAAGTTATTAATTGAGCTCAGTGACTTCAAAAAGTTGTACAAAAGCCTTGTTTGGGCCTTTCCGGCGTCGATGAATGTGGGCTGAGTAGCCATGTTAGGTTGTACTGTACTACACAAGCTTTTTTTTCAACATCAGCAATGCAACTGGGCCGACAGTTGTACACAATATTCGGGTCAACTTGTTATTCTCCGCCCGCTGGGCTGCAAACTTTCCTAGGAGGTATGCATTAGGCTTAACAAGAAAATGGACTTTAAGAAATAATAAATGAGATGTAATTATATTAACTGGGTAGTAACTATAAAAAAATCACCAAACGCGTAATTAGTTTAAAAAATATATTATTTTCGGAATTTGAAAATTTTAATTTCATTACTTGTTGCGCGCGCAATATTTCGTTCGATTTTAACATAATACAACTTTATTTTGAAATTATATTTAATCTGACTAGAAATTTCGGATAAAAATATTTCGGATCCCATAAAAATGTGGGATTTTTTTTAATTCTGTTTTGAGCGGTTGGTTGAAATTATTAATCGTTGTCCTAGCTAGAAAATGGGCTGTACTTTTAACAAACTATAAATGGGCTATAGTATATTCCATTTGAATTAAAAAATGGGCTGTACATTCTTACAAATCACAAATGGGCTATATGTTCTGTGCCACACACTTGTGGGCCTTCTAAGTTGACGCGTCCCCTAAAAAAACTAAGTTGACGCGTATGCAAGGCTTTGTCAACAACACACGGTTCTGGCAGCTGTGGCCATTGGATGTCCATCCAACGGATGTCTTGCTTGCTTCTTCAATCTCGGATATTCTTGCTTCAGCCGCCCAAAAAATGATTCCACCCCCTCACATCTGGGCGCACCGTTTCGGAGGCTGACCTGTGGGCCTACTAAGTTGACGTGTACCAAGGGCTTTGTCAACTTAGTCAATATAAACAATTCCATTTGCAGTGACCATATGATGTCCATCCAACGGTCGTAGTACTTCTTCAACCTCTGGTCTTCTTGCTCCAGCCGCCCAAAGCAGCGCCGGCTCTGATGCCGCGGAGGCCTCATCGCCCCCCTACTAATCCCACGCTGGCCAGGCCATCCCTCTACTCAAACACACCCCCTGTTATTCCGCGGCGACGACAGCCTCACACCGTAGCCGAACCAGTGAACCCTCGTACTCCACTCCGTGCGGGCTTCCACTGTCGCGTCTTCCCCGGATCCGCATCGTCCCCTTCCTAGGCCTCACCGTCGTCCACCGCACTGGTGCTCTCAGCGCGACGTGGTCAACGTGGTCAAGGAACGGCTTCCATCAGACGTGGACTGTACGTGGAGAGGCTGACAGCCGGGTCCACGACGGCAGCAAGAAAGTGCCTCCTTACTACACGGAAAATAATGATTCCTCCACCTGACAGCAGGGACCCACCGGACGGGCCATCGTATTTTGCGAAAAAAAGTTTCCCCCCTGATTGCTGGGACCCAGCGGACGGGCCACCGTATTGCGCCAAAAAAAAACGTTCCCCCACTGTCAGCTCGGACCCACCGGAAACGGGTCCTTACTACGCACAAAAAAATGAATACTCCCCGTGCTGGTTGGGACCCACCTTGGTGGGAGGCTGACTTGTGGGCCTACTAAGTTGACGGGGACGGAGTGCTTTGTCAACTTAGTCAATATGAACGATTCTAGCTCCAGTGACCGTACGATGTCCATCCAACGGCCGTAGTGCTTCTTCAACCTCTGGTCTTGTTGCTCCAGCCGCCCAAAGCAGCGCCGGTCGTGCCGCATGCTCCTGCCTCCCGTGGCCGGCTGTGCTACCGCGGAGGCCTCACCACCCCTACTATTCCCACTGCTGGCCAGGCCATCCCTCTACTCACCCACACCCCCTGTTATTCTGTGGCGACGGTAGCCTCACACCGCAGTGAACCAGTGAACCCTCGTACTCCTCTACGCGTGGGCATCCAGTGCCGCGTCTTCCCCGGTTCCGCGTCGTCCCCTTCCTAGGCCTCGCCGTCGTCCACCGCACTGGTGCTCTCGGCGCGGCGTGGTCGACGTGGTCAAGGAACGGCTTCCATCGGACGTGGACTATACGTGGAGAGGCTGACAGCTGGGTCCACGACGGCAGCAAGGAAGTGCCTCCTTATTACGTGGAAAATAATGATTCCTCCACTTGACAGCAGGGACCCACCAGACGGGCCACCGTATTTTATGGAAAAACGTTTCCCCCCTGACTGCTGGGACCCAGCGGATGGGCCATCGTCTTGCGCGAAAAAATGTTCCCCCCGTTGTCAGCTCGGACCCACCGGAAGCGCCTCCTTATTACGCACAAAAAAATGAATACTCCCCCTGCTGGTTGGGACCCACCTTGGTGGGAGGCTGACTTGTGGGCCTACTAAGTTAACGGGGACAGAGTGCTTTGTCAACTTAGTCAATATGAACGATTCTAGCTCCAGTGACCATACGATGTCTATCCAACGGCCGTAGTGCTTCTTCAACCTCTGGTCTTGTTGCTCCAACCGCCCAAAGCAGCACCGGTCGTGCCGCATGCTCCTGCCTCCCGTGGCCGGTTGTGCTGCCGCGGACGCCTCACTGCCCCCTACTATTCCCACCAATGACCAGGCCATCCCTCTACTCACCCACATCCCTTGTTATTCTGCGGCGACCCTCACACCGCAGCGAACCAGTGAACCCTCGTACTCCTCTACGCGTGGGCATCCACTGCCGCGTCTTCCCCGGCTCTGCATCGTCCCCTTCCTAGGCCTCGCCGTCGTCCACCGCCCTGGTGCTCTCGGCACGGCGTGGTCAACGTGGTCAAGGAACGGCTTCCATCAGACGTGTACTATACGTGGAGAGGCCGACAGCTGGGTCCACGGCCGCAGCAAGGAAGTGCCTCCCTATTACGCACAAAATAATTATTCCTCCACGTGACAGCAGGGACCCACTGGACGGGCCACCGTATTTCGCGAAAAAAACGTTTCCCCCTGACTGCTAGGACCCACCAGCTACATCTTCGCACGCAAGGAAGTGCGTCCGGGCAAAAAAAATGATTCGCCCCCCTGACTGCTGGGACCCACCAGCTACATCTTCGCACGCAAGGAAGTGCCTGACAGTCGGGACCCACCTGGTCGAAGCGTACATAGCGTTGTCATTCTGGTCGCGAACGTGTACGTACATACTGGTCGATGTAGAGGCGCGCACGTAGCATGTACATGTACGTACAGCGGCCAGGGTGCAAGAAAGTAAATACGGCCATGTACGTACATACGGGCGGGGTCTCGAATGCCTACTCATGCGTACGTACGGCCAGGGCTCGTGTACATGGCTGAGTCGGAACGGAGAAACATCGTCGTCGTTGTGTTCATGGGGAGCCAACCAGCTGGGTCGAAACGGAATGCGTCGTCGTGTTCATCGGGAGGGTTTGGACAGAATAGCCGATGAAAATGAGGCCTGGCGTACCGCAGAACGGAGGAAACGGCCTTGTGTTCGACCGGCCACGTTCGAAACGGAATCCTGTTCATCGAGAGGGGTCTGGTGTACCGCAAAACGGAAGAAACGGACCCCTACGGTCGAAATGGGGGTCCTGTTGATCGGGAGGGGTGTGGCATACCGCAAAATGGAGGAAACGGACTTGTGTTGGAGCGCTACGGTCAAAACGGGGGTCCTGTTGATCGGGAGGGGTGTGGCATACCGCAAAACGGAGGAAACAAACTTGTGTTGGAGCGCTACG
>LR738711.1:718797112-718817930 GCA_902687465.1 Secale cereale | reverse complement strand
ACGGGGGTCCTGTTCATCAGGGGGGTGTGGCGTACCGGAAAACGGAGGAAACAGACTTGTGTTGGAGTGCTACGGTCGAAACGGGGGTCCTGTTCATCTGGAGGGGTGTGGCGTACCGCAAAACGGGACTCCACGGGATACTATTCATCTCCACCGTAGACCCCCTCCAGCCTCCACGTGCTACTGTTCATACAACGTCGACCTCCTCCTGCCTCCACCTGCGACTGTTCAGCCTCCACCGCGTGCTACTCCACCGGCTAATGTTCAACCAGCCCTCTCCACAGGCTCCTGCTCAACCACCCCTCCACGGGCTACTATTCATCCATCCCTCCACTATCTACTGTTCATCCAGCCCTCCACGGGGTGGTCCAGTTCATCCAGCCCTCCACGGAGTCCTGTTAATGCAGCCCGATCCGGCTCGATCGATCGGGGTCCTATTCAAAACCACGGGGTCCTGTTCAGCCACCCCACCGGGAACTGTTCATCCAAACCCCCCAGCAACGCTCACTGTGCATGCAGAGGCAGCATCGATCGGCTTCAGTTAGCAGCAGTAGCGAAGGAATCATCCGCTCGGGTTCAGTTAACAGCTATCGATCGATCGCTCGGGTTCAGTATTGCATAGCCTGCAGTGCAATCGCTCGGGTTCAGTTAGAGCCCAACGCCTCGCTCGGGTTCAGTTAGAGCCCAACGCCTCGCACCCACGCGCGTGTGTGTACGAGAGAAACACGCATCGCTCGTTCCCGACCACCCACCGTAACCGGGAACACCCCGATATTTTCCTCGCCCTCGCTTCTAGCACGGGTTTTTCCGTCATGGACGGCCCAAAGAATGTCATGCAGCCGCGTCTCTGGTCCGCCCAGGGCGAAAAGCCCATTTTTTGTCATGATTTTTTGTCATAGAAGTAGGACCCCACCACATCTATGATGATACCGTGTTTTGTCACAATTATTGTCATAGAAGTGTCTTAAGTATGACAGAAAAAAGTTCCGTTCGGCCCAAAATGTCACGGATGTGTCTTTTTTTGTAGTGGTTCTTGGTTCCCCACGAAACGACTTATGTCCCATTATCTTTGGTACACCTTTCTTGAACATCGCTAATGCTAAAATAGATTGTAAGAAACAATCTATCAGTGTTAGTTTTGGTGATGAGTCTCATGAAATTCATTTTTTCAAGTTTAATAGAAAGCTTGAATCAACCAGCGCTCCTCTTCAGGTAAAGTGGCGTTGTAGGTTCCGGTGAAACTTGGTAGTCCTATGTTTAGATATCTGGTGACTTCCTTCAGGTGTCGTCCGAATGGTGTATCTTCATCAAGTTGCGTGAACTTGTTCCTTGCATCCACCATCCTAAAAGAGTAGAAAAGATGAGGAGTCAGAAAAGAGAAGAGTGGTAGTGCTCTAGGGTTTTAGCTTAGTGGTCGTGTCCTACAGTCAGTGTGTGCTCTGATACCATCTTGTAGCGACCAGACCTCAAACAGTCCGATCTCTGTGCATCAGTGTCATCCCTGGATCAGTAATGCTGACAGGCACAATACTTAAAGGATTTATAACAGAGTAGCAATCACACACTTGTTACCTCGATAGTTCCAACGATGAACTTATTACAATAAAAATGGCTTAAGGCCATCTAACACGATAACAGCGGAAGACTTGGAAGATAAGTGAGTCCATCAACTCCAACGGCATCACTGATTATAGAACCACGACCTATAAGGCACCTTACTCGTCGTCTGAAAAGTCTGCAACATGAACGTTGCAGCCCGAAAATGGGTCAGCACATGGAATATGCTGGCAAAGTAACACATAGAGAGTAACAAAAGTAAACCTATACTATATGCAATATGGCTGGTGGAAAGCTCTATGGTTACATTTTTTGCGTAAAGCCAATTTTTCCCTACTGCAAAGGAATAGATTTTAATTAACTATCATGGTAGTTGAAACATCATTGAGAAGATAGACATCCTCTCAACCCCAATTAATAATCATCATTAAACCCAACATTATTAATTAAAGTAACATGATGAGATTCACATGATATCCAGGTACTAGATACTCAAGACGTCCATAACCGAGGATGTAATGCCCAGGATGGGACTATACCTCCTACGTGTCGAGGCACGACTTAAAGGTATAAGCCCATCCTAGAATGATCTCAAGTTTGGTATCTTTGCACGACTCATGTAAAAGAGGGATTAAATTGCAAAAGGAGATAGTTGGCTTACACTCGCTACTTCACTCAGTACAATACATAAGCAGTACATCATTCAAAACATCACAACCCGACTACAGGTGAAGATCCAAAAGAAAGATACCAAAACAACATAAAGCCACAGGTCAGGATCGAATCCTAGTAGAAACCACTACTAATCGTCGAAACGTCACAAGCAAACGGCCACTCTCTTCATCGAGCTCCTGGTGAAGAACTTGAACCAGCTCCTGCTTCATACTCGGCTGAACCTGCATCTGGTGTTGTAGTATCTGTGAGCCACGAGGACTCAGCAATACCATAACCATGGGTATCAAGACTAGCAAAGCTTTATGGGTAGGAAGAGGTAAAGTGGTGAGGTTGCAGCAGCGGCTAAGCATAATATGGTGGCTAACTTACGAGTACCAGAATAAGAAGAGCATCTACGCAAACGGTCGCAAAAGTAGTGATCGCTAAAGATCCTAACTACATACGAGTCAAACATAACCCCACCGTGTTCTCTTCTCAAAGTGAAAAGAGACAGTCACGGTTACTCACACAGTTGTGTGTTTTACTTCGGATCCTCTGTCAAGTTTTCTACAACCGGACATTAACAAATTCCAATCTCCCACATAACCGCGGGCACGGCTTTCGAAAGATCATAACCCTGCAGGGGTGTTCCAACTTAGCCCATCACAAGCTCTCACGATTAGCTGAAGTGATAAATATAATATCATCACTCCTTATCTTAGGGAAAATCCGATCAGGCTCGGCTTCCCGGTAGCACAAGTCATTTCGACAATGGTAAAACAAGTCCAGCAAGACCTCCCGGCGTGCCGACACCCTGATAGTAGCCGCGCGTATCTCGTCTCAGGCCACAACCGGATGGGTGATCCTACAGGTTATACCAGATACCTCGGGTTTCCCCAAGGCGGCCCCGCAGTCTCCCCGTTTGGGACCAACAACATCAGCACTGGCCCCCCTGCTATGTAGAATTAAGAATCCTCGGGGACGCGACCCCCTATGCAAATTTAATTATTTAATTAAGTTGTTATTATGAGGCAAATTAAAACCAATGTTGGGCCTTGCTGGAGGAGTTTTATTCAAAGTCGAACTGTCAAGGGGTCCCCATTTCACCCATCGTGTAAGGAACGCAAAATGAAGGAACATAATGCCGGTTTATCGGCGCCTAAGGTGGCATGAGTGGAACAAAACACCGAGCAAAAGGCCAAGACTTCCACCCATGCCCAGTATATAGGTGTGTTAATAATAATTATAGATATTGTGATATAACCAACAACAAGTTCCCTCCTGGAACGATCTTCATCTTCACCTGCAACTAACAACGCTATAAGAGGGGCTGAGCAAGCGGGTAACATAGCCAAACAATGGTTTTGCTAGGGAGGTGTCAAACGTTAGAGGTTTCATGGCAACAAGGAGAGGCTGACATAAAAGATGGGTAGCGCGACATGTAACGATAACATCGAGACAACTAAGCATGGCAATGGTAGTAAAGGTATCCAAGGGTATGATCATCTTGCCTGGGATTCCACAAGGGAGAAGAAACGGATCCATGAAGCAGACGGAGCAACAAAGACGAGCGAATCCTCACAACTCCGGAACGAAACCGAAGCTAACAAGAGAAGCAACCGGAAAGAAGCAAAACAACACGGTAAACATACAAGCATAAACATGGCATACGATGCACATCCAAGTATGATGCATGTCCGGTTTAATATGCATGGCATGGCAAAGAGCACAAACAAAACTACAAGTTAAGTGGAGCTCAATATGCAACGAGTTGCATATTGACGAAACACCACATTATAATTATTTAATTGGCTCTCGTTATTTACAAGACAAGGTTAAAGTGTTTGTTAACATGGCAAGAGGTGAAGCATAATAAAACTACACTATTTAGGCATTTTAAATGAGGCCGGAAAAAATAACAACAACATATCCGGAAAATCCCCATGAGCATGTTTAATAATTATAAACAAACAACAATTAAACATTCAAAGGTTGTTAACATGATGCGGATGACATGATCAAGTTTATGCAATTTAGTTAAACATTAACATGAAGAGATGTGAAGCACTTGTCACCGTGGTGGAAGGAAAGGGTGCCACGGCAACGATCCGAAAATGATGCCACGCAACATATCGGTTCCGGTAACTCGTTGAGAGACCGGGCAAAAGAAAGATGGCGTGAGCGAGACAAGCGAGATGAAAGGTGGGGCGATCCATTGCCGGGTTCCCCCGGGTCGGCGACAAGGCAACCGAGGAACGTGACAAGAGGTCGAAACGGGCACGGCGCAAACAAGGGAGACATTTCATACAACACAACAAGCATCTCACGGGTCATCGTCTCGGGGTTATACCTTCGGGACAAACGTTCTCGGGGCGGTTCGAGTCGTCGAGGGACGTAGTGGAAGAAGTCGAAGGAGACGTTCTTGAGGCGGTAGTAGTACTCGGGCGACGGTAGCGGAAGTAGTGGTTCACGTTTCCGAAGAGGAAGTAGTTGTTCCGTAGAGGTACACGTGTAGTCGTTCACATCCCGTTCGGAGAGGTACTTGTCGTAGGGGTTCATGTCGCACCGTCGGACGTGGTGGTACTTGGCGTTCGTCGACACGTGTAGTCGTTCTCGTCTCGGAGTCGTACACGTTCCGTAGAGGTACACGGGGCGACGGTAGGGGTACTTGTCCATGAAGTCGTTCTCGTCCGTAGTTGTTCATGTCATCGATGTCGGGGTACTTGGTCGGGTCGCCGTGTACTCGTTCATGTAGTCGTTCACGAAAAAGGCCATGTAGCTGCTCGGGTCCGGACCTAGTGGTTCTTGGCGCTCATGGTACTTGAGATAAACAAAAAAAACAGCAACAACAAAAAAAACAGGAAAAGGGCTGCGGGGGTGCGGCGCTGCTGGTCACTGAAGGACAGCAGGGCGACCATGGCGTCGGGGAGGACGGGGCCGACGGGGCGACCCGGCGGAGGTGGCTGCAGCCTCGGGCGGCAGCTCCTGGAGAAGGCCCCGGCGCTGTGGCGCGATGGAGGACTTGGAAGGCGAGGCGAGGAGGGAAGCCTCGAGGCAGTGCGTCGTGCTTGGGGTGGCCCTGGGGTCGAGGAGGCAGCAGGACGGCGACGCGACCGCGGGATCCGGCTGGCGGCCTGGAGGCGACGGCGGCGAATTCGCGCGGAGGAGCTCCTGCAGGGGAAGGAAGGGAGGCCGGTCTTGAGGAGCTGCGGCGTCCGGCGCGGCGGCGGCCGAAGGAGGAGAGGCGAGGAGGGAAGCCGCGGCCTGGCTGCCTGGGCGGCGCGGGCGCTTAGGGGACGGAAGGAGGCGCTGCGAGGGAGGGACGAGGAGATGGGGTCGAGGCTCGGTGCGGGCGAGAGATGGGATCTAGAGGGAAACGGGGATCGGGATGAGGGAGCGAGCCGGCGGCGCACGAAGGGAAAAGGGAGGACGAGGGGGAGATGGAGGCTGCGGGAGCTGTCGGTGGCCTCTAGGTTAGGCCGAGGCCTGGGCCTTGGGCCGCGCCTGGTGGTGTCCTGGAGGCTGAAGGCCAGGGAGGAGATGGCCCAGATGGCCTAGGAGCTGGCTGTCTTATTTTATTTCTTCAGCAGAAATAAATAGAGAGGGATCCAAAATATTAAGAAAAGAGACCAGAACAGGAAAAAAAAATGATGGAACATTTTGAAAGGCTTTATGGAGTAAAAACCAACCCCTCAAAATCGTTCCAACAAAATAGGGAAAAACAAACTAAAATATTTAGCTTGCAATAGAAAGAGAACGGAGTCTAGATTTTTAGGAGGAGCCTCGAAAATTGGGAAAAGAATATAGGAAGGTTTTTGAAGGAGAAACTCGAAGTGAAAAAGACATGGGGAAATTTGCAAGTGTGTTGCGGGTAATTCCAAAGAAATGGAATATTATTATATAGCTCCCTAAAATATTGAGAGGCTTTTATATGTTTTAAAGAGAAGACATTCTTCCCTCGATTTAAATGGACCGAAGGTCCACACAATTTATTTAGGTTGAGACACAAAAATTAAAATGACATGATGGCATGATGACATGATGCAATGCAAAATAAATAACACAAGCACAAAAGAAACACACGGGAGAACCCGAAACATCTGGAATCTTCTGGGATCTTCTGGGACGTCGGTCTTCGGGCATCACAACTCTCCCACACTAGCAGAGGATCTCGACCCGAGATCCTAGAGATAGCACCGGGTAAAAACGGAAGAGGAAGGGGTAAAACAAAGTTGCTTCTTTGACAGACGAGTGAAACCAAAGAACCTTGAGAGGTTGAACAAACTTGAAAGAAAGAATAGAATGGAGATGAACGAAATTAAGAGCACTCCGGTAAAAAAGGAGGAACAATGAACATAATGAGAACCTTGCAGGTTGAAAGACATGAAACAAGAGCTTACGAACCAAAAGAATAAGAACTGCAATGGTATAGCCAAGGAATAAAAATGACAGAATTTGGACAGCACTCCGTCTGAAAATGGAAGGAATTGAACAAGAGCTTGAGGAGATGGAATGATACTTGATGAAATCAACAACACATAGCCTCTGAAACAAATGAAAGAATGGCACAACGGGTAAGAAGGATTCAGACAACACTCCGGTTAAATGATAAGCAAGGGAAAGAATATGATCTCGATAAAACGATATGATGGTTTGGAGAGAGCAACATCACAATGCCTCCGGAACGAAAAAAAATAGATGCAAGATCGTTGGCAAGAAAGAACAGAGAAGAAAATGACAATCTCTCCCAAAATTGAATTGAAAGAGCATCCTTACGAAGAAGGGTTTAACGGAGTTGATTTAAAAAATCAACAACGAAAACGAATAAGCTTGATGTGGGCTTATGGAAAACATCTCAAAATTATACGGTGACAACCAGCCACTAACAGAACGAATTGCTTGGATTGAGATCAACAAGGAGACGATAAACTTAATTCACCGGAAGGATAATGAAGAACTTGGGTCATATATAAGCACCATAATAGCAGCAATTCTCAGGGAAAGCTTTTAGGTGAAATACAACCCAAGATAACTCCAACGAATTATTAAAGGGTTGAAAAGATCTCCTGAACAAGAAAAAAAATGATGGTTTTAAATATCCCATTCTTGATAACTCGTGAATCATGAAACATGAAGGAATTGTCAAGAATGACATAACACCATCTCAAGCAATAAGGTAGAAAGAATTGTAATTGGAAAGCATGATGAAGAATGCTTGAGCTCCAACAAGAATCTTGATGAAGACTTCGAGGATGAATTAAATGATGAAGAACCACTATGAGAACTCCGGTAATGAAAGCATGAGAAGTGAAAGATGAAAAGAATAAGATTCAAGGCCTGCGATGAAATAGATGGAGCTTTGAAATGATATAATAGAAATAACATGGAGCTCCGAAAAACAAGATGAACAACTTAGAAGCGAGAATATGATATGATGAACAAGCTCCAGACAAAAGAATTAAATCACCTTGAAGGAATAAGAATAAGAATTATGTCATGCAGCTCCTTCACCAGTTTAAATTGATGACAACCAAAGGGTTAGGCATACTTCTTATTCTCGTTGAAAAGAATTAAAGAGGGATCTAGCACAAGCTTGGGTAAATCTTCAAGGAACCACCGGTAGGTTTATGAAAAGAACAAATGAATTGATATGGTAACAACGGAAGGGTAATCTTGAATGAACCACCATAAGAATTAGGAGACGAACGAAGAGACATCAATGAAGAATATTTGGAGGACGGAGTTGAAAACTGCGAACGAAGAAATATTCTGAAATGATGGCCTTCGGAGGAACACAAAGAAAAGAATTTATGAAATGCTTCGGATGGCATAAAAGAATTCCTCACAATCGGAACAATAATGAGGATGGCATGAATCTAGAACCACGAATCTTCAAGAAGACGGGCCAAGATTTAATAGAAACACTTCTCCGGTCTTCAAATGTTGAGAGTGAAGACGAGAAATGCCATGAAGAATTGTTGAGCACTCCGGAATGAAGAATTAAAAAGGTTGAACCAATGATGAAAAGAATTGAACGCGATCTTGGAGAAGGCATGTGACTGAAGGAAAACATTCTTACGTCACACTTTGAAAAGAATTTGAGTATAACTCCAGAAAAATTAGAAGAGTCAGGTAAGATCCTGGGAAAAGACCTGTGGGTTAGGGCCCACTAAATAAATCACCGTTGAAAAAGATTTCTTGAGATATTGCACCGGTTGAATTAAATGGCTTAAATAAGATAACAATCTCAAAAAAATAATTTGAACGGATTAAGAATGGAATTATGAATCTTCAGCACTCCGGATATGAATAGCAAGAGGAGAATGATTAATTGGTGCACCGGAATAAGAAAGCATTGTGAAATGAGGAGAAAGGATAAGATCAACACCGAATTCTTGAATTACATCCACCGGTAGAATTTGAGAACAAAAGAATGATGAACTTGACGCTCTTGAGCATCTTCACGATAAAGCACCGGATAAGAACATTGAAGGAAATGAATGAAGAAATATCACATGAATAAAAATGGATACTTCATTTAGAATTCCAGCTCCAAGAAGAAGAAGGGTGGGAGGGCGGGTAAAACAAAGACAACTTGAGATGCTTGAAACAGACAAATCGTCAGATTTCTCAACGACGTATGTATGGAAAAACTTGAAGAGAAGGCACACCGGTTGAAAAGGATTAACATGAAGATCTCGATGATTAAGAGGGACTAGCACTCCCATAGAAATATGAGAACACTGATTAGGAAAGGTATGGAATCAACATTTGACATCGAAGCAACTCGAATACCAGAATCAAAACGAAACAAAGGATAGATGTGTTTATGAAGAAGATTATGTTGCAACATCTATCCGAACAGAGAATTGAACGAATGAATTCCGCAGTTACATCAACTTGACGAGAAGCCACTTGGAAAACAAAATGAAAATAAAAAGGAACAAGGAACAGATAGAACAAATACAGGATAGAAGTTTCGTTCGACATCTTCGTGCTGAAAGCTCATGGAACGTGTTACAAAAGGGTTTTGCAATCCCCGGATCAGCATAGCCAAGGACCCTTTAAGATGCAACTCCCGATCAGAACAAGCCCATGAAACCACTTCACTCAATGTAGAACCCCGAACTTCATATCATGCATTCGTTGGAAGAATGCCTAGAACTACTAGATGAACCCACCTATTAATTTCCGAAAGTTTCCAGTTATGCAATCAAGTGTTGGGGATACACGGGAAGCACCGCGCAATCAACTCTAAACCTACATCCAGGTGTATCCATCCTTCAACACATAACCAATTGTTCTCGGAAACTGTTTACCTCGGACCTTCGAAACGCATCCACTATACAAGCTATGGCAATACTCCCGAACTACCTCCCCAGTACTGGGTGATGTTGGGGTTATCTTGGCACTAACCGCATAGGAGAGTTTTCGATGTCGGCCGTCTTAAGTATTCTAGTACTTCCGCGATGGATTTGTGACGACAACACCTCGGAGCTCAACTCCCCGGGACACTGCCACAACCCCTAATGACAGGAGGCATCGAGAACAATGTTCTCGTCACAAAGACATCGGAACAATCCAAACAATACTCGCGAGATCCTAAAAAAGAAAAATTGGTGCAATTTTTGAAAGTAGAAGAGGCAAGAGTTATCGTCAGGGGTCCTCACCAGAGAGAAAGGGGATGAGAAGCAAAGAAATCCTACTCTCCGATATAATATAGGACTCAAAATATTTTCAAGTGTGTGCCTAGACTCAACCGTCAACGATTCGATCAATCAGTGGGGGCTTCTAGGTCGGAGAAGGCTCTTGAGACCAACTTGTAATGCCCAGGATGGGACTATACCTCCTACGTGTCGAGGCACGACTTAAAGGTATAAGCCCATCCTAGAATGATCTCAAGTTTGGTATCTTTGCACGACTCATGTAAAAGAGGGATTAAATTGCAAAAGGAGATAGTTGGCTTACACTCGCCACTTCACTCAATACAATACATAAGCAGTACATCATTCAATACATCACAACCCGACTACGGGTGAAGATCCAAAAGAAAGATACCAAAACAACATAAAGCCACAGGTCAGGATCGAATCCTAGTAGAAACCACTACTAATCGTCGAAACGTCACAAGCAAACGGCCACTCTCTTCATCGAGCTCCTGGTGAAGAACTTGAACCAGCTCCTGCTTCATACTCGGCTGAACCTGCATCTGGTGTTGTAGTATCTGTGAGCCACGAGGACTCAGCAATCCCATAACCATGGGTATCAAGACTAGCAAAGCTTTATGGGTAGGAAGAGGTAAAGTGGTGAGGTTGCAGCAGCGGCTAAGCATAATATGGTGGCTAACTTACGAGTACCAGAATAAGAAGAGCATCTACGCAAACGGTCGCAAAAGTAGTGATCGCTAAAGATCCTAACTACATACGAGTCAAACATAACCCCGCCGTGTTCTCTTCTCAAAGTGAAAAGAGACAGTCACGGTTAGTCACACAGTTGTGTGTTTTACTTCGGATCCTCTGTCAAGTTTTCTACAACCGGACATTAACAAATTCCAATATCCCACATAACCGCGGGCACGGCTTTCGAAAGATCATAACCCTGCAGGGGTGTTCCAACTTAGCCCATCACAAGCTCTCACGATTAGCTGAAGTGATAAATATAATATCATCACTCCTTATCTTAGGGAAAATCCGATCAGGCTCGGCTTCCCGGTAGCACAAGTCATTCCGACAATGGTAAAACAAGTCCAGCAAGACCTCCCGGCGTGCCGACACCCTGATAGTAGCCGCGCGTATCTCGTCTCAGGCCACAACCGGATGGGTGATCCTACAGGTTATACCAGATACCTCGGGTTTCCCCAAGGCGGCCCCGCAGTCTCCCCGTTTGGGACCAACACCATCAGCACTGGCCCCCCCTGCTATGTAGAATTAAGAATCCTCGGGGGCGCGACCCCCTATGCAAATTTAATTATGTAATTAAGTTGTTATTATGAGGCAAATTAAAACCAATGTTGGGCCTTGCTGGAGGAGTTTTATTCAAAGTCGAACTGTCAAGGGGTCCCCATTTCACCCATCGTGTAAGGAACGCAAAATCAAAGAACATAATGCCAGTTTATCGGCGCCTAAGGTGGCATGAGTGGAACAAAACACCGAGCAAAAGGCCAAGCCTTCCACCCATGCCCAGTATATAGGTGTGTTAATAATAATTATAGATATTGTGATATAACCAACAACAAGTTCCCTCCTGGAACGATCTTCATCTTCACCTGCAACTAACAACGCTATAAGAGGGGCTAAGCAAGCGGGTAACATAGCCAAACAGTGGTTTTGCTAGGGAGGTGTCAAACGTTAGAGGTTTCATGGCAACAAGGAGAGGCTGACATAAAAGATGGGTAGCGCGACATGTAACGATAGCATCGAGACAACTAAGCATGGCAATGGTAGTAAAGGTATCCAAGGGTATGATCATCTTGCCTGGGATTCCACAAGGGAGAAGAAACGGATCCATGAAGCAGACGGAGCAACAAAGACGAGCGAATCCTCACAACTCCGGAACGAAACCGAAGCTAACAAGAGAAGCAACCGGAAAGAAGCAAAACAACACGGTAAACATACAAGCATAAACATGGCATACGATGCACATCCAAGTATGATGCATGTCCGGTTTAATATGCATGGCATGGCAAAAGCACAAACAAAACTACAAGTTAAGTGGAGATCAATATGCAACGAGTTGCATATTGACGAAACACCACATTATAATTATTTAATTGGCTCTCGTTATTTACAAGACAAGGTTAAAGTGTTTGTTAACATGGCAAGAGGTGAAGCATAATAAAACTACACTATTTAGGCATTTTAAATGAGGCCAGAAAAAATAACAACAACATATCCGGAAAATCCCCATGAGCATGTTTAATAATTATAAACAAACAACAATTAAACATTCAAAGGTTGTTAACATGATGTGGATGACATGATCAAGTTTATGCAATTTAGTTAAACATTAACATGAAGAGATGTGAAGCACTTGTCACCGTGGTGGAAGGAAAGGGTGCCACGGCAACGATCCGAAAATGATGCCACGCAACATATCGGTTCCGGTAACTCGTTGAGAGACCGGGCAAAAGAAAGATGGTGTGAGCGAGACAAGCGAGATGAAAGGTGGGGCGATCCCGTTGCCGGGTTCCCACGGGTCGGCAACAAGGCAACCGAGGAACGTGACAAGAGGTCGAAACGGGCACGGCGCAAACAAGGGAGACATTTCATACAACACAACAAGCATCTCACGGGTCATCGTCTCGGGGTTATACCTTCGGGACAAACGTTCTCGGGGCGGTTCGAGTCGTCGAGGGACGTAGTGGAAGAAGTCGAAGGAGACGTTCTCGAGGCGGTAGTAGTACTCGGGCGACGGTAGCGGAAGTAGTGGTTCACGTTTCCGAAGAGGAAGTAGTTGTTCCATAGAGGTACACGTGTAGTCGTTCACATCCCGTTCGGAGAGGTACTTGTAGAAGGGTTCATGTCGCACCGTCGGATGTGGTGGTACTTGGCGTGTTGGGGAACGTAGTATTTTAAAAATTTCCTACGATCATGCAAGATCTATCTACCAGATGCATAGCAACGAGAGGGGAGAGTGTGTCTACGTACCCTCGTAGACCGGGAGCGGAAGCGTCAAGTGACGCGGTTGATGTTGTCGAACTTCTTCACGATCCAACCGATCAAGCACCGAACGTACGGCACCTCCGCGTTCAGCACATGTTCAGCTTGATGACGTCCCACGAGCTCTTGATCCAGTTGAGCTTCACAGGAGAGTTTCGTCAGCACGACGGCGTGGTGACGGATATGATGTGTTCACCGGCGCAGGGCTTCGCCTAAGCTCCGCGACGGTACGACCGAGGTGTGATTCTGTGGAGGGGGGCACCGCACACGGCTAAAACAATTCAACTTGTGTGTCTTTGGGTGCCCCCTGCCCCCGTATATAAAGGAGCAAGGGAGGAGGAGCCGGCCAACTCTCCTGGTGCGGCTAGGGAAGGGATTCCTACTAGGAATAGGATTGCAATCCTATTCCTAGTAGGATTCACCGAAAGGAAGAAGGGGGAAAGGAATAGGAGAGGTGGCGCCCCCCCAATCCTAGTCCAACTAGGATTCCTAGGTGGGGGCGCCGGCCAGCCCTATGGGCTGCCTCTCTCTCACCCTTTAGGCCCACTATGGACCATCCCCTCTCGTAGGGGGTTCCGGTAACCCCCTCCGGCATTCCCGATAAATCCGAAACTTTTCCGGTATACTTCCGGTGTCCGAATATAGCCGTCCAATATATCAATCTTTATGTCTCGGACATTCCGAGACTCCTCGTCATGTCCGTGATCTCATCCGGGACTCCGAACTACCTTCGGTACATCAATACTCAAAAACTCATAATACCGATCGTCATCAAACGTTAAGCGTGCGGACCCTACGGGTTCGAGAACTATGTAGACATGACCGAGACTCATCTCTGGTCAATAACCAATAGCGGAACCTGGATGTTCATATTGGCTCCTACATATTCTATGAAGATCTTTTATCGGTCAGAACCGCATAACAACATACGTTGTTCCTTTTGTCAAACGGTATGTTACTTGCCCGAGATTCGATCGTCGGTATTTCTATACCTAGTTCAATCTCGTTACCGGCAAGTCTCTTTACTCGTTCCGTAACACATCATCTCGTGACTAACTCATTAGTCTTTTGCTTGCAAGGCTTATTGTGATGTGTGTTACCGAGAGGGCCCAGAGATACCTCTCCGACACTCGGAGTGACAAATCCTAATCTTGATCTATGCCAACACCACAAATACTTTCGGAGACACCTGTAGAGCATCTTTATGGTCACCCAGTTACGTTGTGACGTTTGATAGCACACAAGGTGTTCCTACGGTATTCGGGAGTTGCATAATCTCATAGTCATAGGAACATGTATAAGTCATGAAGAAAGCAATAGCAGTTAAACTAAACGATCATAGTGCTATGCTAATGGATGGGTCTTGTCCATCACATCATTCTCCTAATGATGTGATCCCGTTGATCAAATGACAACTCATGTCTATGGTTAGGAAACATAACCATCTTTGATCAATGAGCTAGTCTAGTAGAGGCATACTAGGGACATACTGTTTTGTCTATGTATCCACACATGTATTAAGTTTCCGGTTAATACAATTCTAGCATGAATAAAAGACATTTATCATGATATAATGAAATACAAATAACATCTTTATTATTGCCTCTAGGGCATATTTCCTTCCGTCTCCCACTTGAACTAGAGTCAATAATCTAGATTACAAAGTAATGATCCTTACACCCATGGAGTCTTGGTGCTGATCATGTTTTGCCCGTGGAAGAGGCTTAGTCAACGGGTCTGCAACATTCAGATCCGTATGTATTTTGCAAATCTCTATGTCTCCCTCCTTGACTAGATCGCGGATGGAATTGAAGCGTCTTTTGATGTGCTTTGTTCTCTTGTGAAACCTGGATTCCTTCGCCAAGGCTATGGCTCCAGTGTTGTCACAAAAGATTTTCATTGGACCCGATGCACTAGGTACTACACCTAGATCAGATATGAACTCCTTCATTTGCTGCTTCCGAAGCAGCTATGTATTCCGCTTCACACGTAGATCCCGCCACGACGCTCTGCTTGGAACTGCACCAGCTGACAGCTCCACCGTTCAATAAAAATACATATCCGGTTTGTGACTTAGAGTCATCCGGATCAGTGTCAAAGCTAGAATCGACGTAACCGTTTACGACGAGCTCTTTGTCACCTCCATATACGAGAAACATATCCTTTGTTCTTTTCAGATACTTTAGGATGTTTTTGACCGCTGTCAAGTGATCCACTCCTGGATTACTTTGGTACCTCCCTGCTAGACTTATAGCAAGGCACACATCAGGTCTGGTACACAGCATTGCATACATGATAGATCCTATGGCTGAGGCATAGGGAATGACTTTCATTTTCTCTCTATCTTCTGCAGTGGTCGGGCATTGAGTCTTACTCAACTTCATACCTTGTAAAACAGGCAAGAATCCTGTCTTTGACTGATCCATTTTGAACCTTTTCAAAATCTTATCAAGGTATGTGCTTTGTGAAAGTCCAATTAAGCGTCTTGATCTATCTCTATAGATCTTGATGCCTAATATGTAAGCAGCTTCTCCGAGGTCTTTCATTGAAAAACTTTTACTCAAGTATCCTTTTATGCTATTCAGAAATTCTATATCATTTCCAATTAACAATATGTCATCTACATATAATATTAGAAATGCTACAGAGCTCCCACTCACTTTCTTGTAAATACAGGCTTCTCCAAAAGTCTGTATAAAACCATATGCTTTGATCACCTCATCAAAGCGTATATTCCAACTCCGAGATGCTTGCACCAGTACATAGATGGATCGCTGGAGTTTGCATACTTTGTTAGCACCTTTTGGATCGACAAAACCTTCTGGTTGCATCATATACAACTCTTCTTTGAGATATCCATTTAGGAATGCAGTTTTGACATCCATTTGCCAGATTTCATAATCATAAAATGCGGCAATTGCTAACATGATTCGGACAGACTTAAGCATCGCTACAGGTGAGAAAGTCTCATCGTAGTCAACTCCTTGAACTTGTCGAAAACCTTTCGCAACAAGTCGAGCTTTGTAAACAGTAATATTACCGTCTGCGTCGGTCTTCCTCTTGAAGATCCATTTATTTTCGATGGCCTGCCGATCATCGGGCAAGTCAACCAAAGTCCATACTTTGTTCTCATACATGGATCCCATCTCAGATTTCATGGCTTCAAGCCATTTTGCGGAATCAGGGCTCATCATTGCTTCCTCATAGTTCGTAGGTTCATCATGGTCTAGTAACATGATTTCCAGAACTGGGTTGCCGTACCACTCTGGTGCGGAACGTACACTGGTTGATCTAATACGTTCAGTAGAAACTTGATCCGAAGTTTCATGATCATTATCATCAACTTCCTCACTAATTGGTGTACGAATCACTGGAACAATTTCCTGTGATGTACTACTTTCCAATATGGGAGAAGGTACAATTACCTCATCAAGTTCTACTTTCCTCCCACTCACCTCTTTCGAAAGAAACTCTTTTCTAGAAAGGATCCGTTCTTAGCAACGAATATTTTGCCTACGGATCTGTGATAGAAGGTGTACCCAACAGTCTCTTTTGGGTATCCTATGAAGACACATTTTTCCGACTTGGGATCGAGCTTATCAGGTTGAAGTGTTTTCACATAAGCATCGCAGCCCCAAATTTTAAGAAACGGCAACTTTGGTTTCTTGCCAAACCATAGTTCATAAGGCGTCGTATCAACGGATTTAGATGGTGCCCTATTTAACGTGAATGCAGCTGTCTCTAAAGCATAACCCCAAAACGATAGTGGTAAATCGGTAAGAGACATCATAGATCGCACCATATCCAATAAAGTACGGTTACGACGTTCGGACACACCATTACGTTGTGGTGTTCCAGGTGGCGTGAGTTGTGAAACTATTCCACATTGTTTCAAATGAAGACCAAACTCGTAACTCAAATATTCTCCTCCACGATCAGATCGTAAGAACTTTATTTTCTTGTTACGATGATTCTCTACTTCACTCTGAAATTCTTTGAACTTTTCAAATGTTTCAGACTTGTGCTTCATTAAGTAGATATACCCATATCTGCTCAAATCATCAGTGAAGGTCAGAAAATAACGATACCCGCCGCGAGCATCAACGCTCATTGGTCCACATACATCAGTATGTATGATTTCCAACAAATATGTTGCTCGCTCCATAGTTCCGGAGAACGGAGTTTTAGTCATCTTGCCCATGAGGCATGGTTCGCAAGCACCAAGTGATTCATAATCAAGTGATTCCAAAAGTCCATCTTTATGGAGTTTCTTCATGCGTTTTACACCAATATGACCTAAATGGCAGTGCCACAAATAAGTTGCACTATCATTATTAACCTTGCATCTTTTGGTTTCAATATTATGAATATGTGTATCACTACAATCGAGATCCAGTAAGAATAGACCACTCTTTAAGGGTGCATGACCATAAAAGATATTATTCATCAAAATGGAACAACCATTATTCTCTGATTTAAATGAATAACCGTCTCGCAATAAACAAGATCCAGATATAATGTTCATGCTCAACGCTGGCACCAAATAACAATTATTTAGGTCTAAAACTAATCCCGAAGGTAGATGTAGAGGTAGCGTGCCGACGGCGATCACATCGACTTTGGAACCGTTTCCCACGCGCATCGTCACCTCGTCCTTAGCTAATCTTCGTTTAATCCGTAGTCCCTGTTTCGAGTTACAAATATTAGCAACCGAACCGGTATCAAATACCCAGGTACTACTACGAGCATTAGTAAGGTAAACATCAATAACATGTATATCACATATACCTTTGTTCATCTTGCCATCCTTCTTATCCGCCAAATACTTGGGGCAGTTCCGCTTCCAGTGTCCAGTCCCCTTGCAGTAGAAGCACTCAGTTTCAGGCTTGGCTCCAGATTTGGGTTTCTTCGTTGAAGTAGCAACTGACTTGCTATTCTTTTTGAAGTTCCCTTTCTTTCCCTTGCCCTTTTTCTTGAAACTAGTGGTCTTGTTAACCATCAACACTTGATGCTCCTTTTTGATTTCTACCTCCGCAGCTTTGAGCATAGCGAAGAGCTCGGGAATTGTCTTTTGCATCCCTTGCATGTTATAGTTCATCACGAAGCCTTTATAGCTTGGTGGCAGTGATTGAAGAACTCTATCAATAACACCATCCTCGTCAACATTGCAACCAAGTTGAGTCATATGATTGTAGTACCCAGACATTCTGAGCAAGTGTTCACTGATAGAACTATTCTCCTCCATTTTGCAGCTGTAGAACTTATTGGAAATCTCATATTTCTCAATTCGGGCATTTGCTTGAAATATTAACTTCAACTCCTGGAACATTTCATATGCTCCATGACGTTCAAAACGTCGTTGAAGTCCCGGTTCTAAGCCGTAAAGCATGGCACACTGAACTATCGTGTAGTCATCAGACCACGACTGCCAGACGTTCAAAGCGTCTGCATTAGCGGAAGGGGGCTTGTCACCTAGCGGTGCTTCAAGGACATAATTCTTCTGTGCAGCAATGAGGATAATCCTCAGGTTACGGACCCAGTCCGTGTAATTGCTACCATCATCTTTCAACTTAGCTTTCTCTAGGAATGCATTAAAATTCAAAGGAACGGTAGCACGGGCCATTGATCTACAACGACATAGATATGCAAAACTACCAGGACTAAGTTCATGATAAATTAAAGTTCAATTTAATCATATTAATTTAAAGAACTCCCACTTAGATAGACATCCCTCTGGTCATCTAAATGATCACGTGATCCAAATCAACTAAACCATGTCCGATCATCACGTGAGATGGAGTAGTTTTCAATGGTGAACATCTTATGTTGATCATATCTACTATATGATTCACGCTCGACCTTTCGGTCTCCAGTGTTCCGAGGCCATATCTGTATATGCTAGGCTCGTCAAGTTTAACCCGAGTATTCTGCGTGTGCAAAACTGGCTTACACCCGTTGTATTTGAACGTAGAGCTTATCACACCCGATCATCACGTGGTGTCTCGGCACGACGAACTTTCGCAACGGTGCATACTCAGGGAGAACACTTATACCTTTAAATTTAGTAAGGGATCATCTTATAATGCTACCGTCGTTCTAAGAAAATAAGAAGCATAATAAGATAAACATCACATGCAATCAAAATATGTGACATGATATGGCCATCATCATCTTGTGCTTTTAATCTCCATCTTCGAAGCACCGTCATGATCACCTTCGTCACCGGCTTGACACCTTGATCTTCATCGTAGCATCGTTGTCGTCTCGCCAACTATTGCTTCCACGACTATCGCTACCGCTTAGTGATAAAGTAAAGCAATTACATGGCGATTGCATTTCATACAATAAAGCGACAACCATATGGCTCCTGTCAGTTGCCGATAACTTTACAAAACATGATCATCTCATACAAAACCGCATAACTCATCATGTCTTGACCATATCACATCACAACATGCCCTGCAAAAACAAGTTAGACGTCCTCTACTTTGTTTGTTGCAAGTTTTACGTGGCTGCTACGGGCTTAGCAAGAACCGTTCTTACCTACGCATACAAAACCACAACGATGTTTCGTCAAGTATGTGCTGTTTTAACCTTCACAAGGACCGGGCGTAGCCACACTTGATTCAGCTAAAGTGAGAGAGACAGACACCCGCCAGTCACCTTTAAGCAACGAGTGCTCTTAACGGTGAAACCAGTCTCGCGTAAGCGTACGCGTAATGTCGGTCCGGGCCGCTTCATCTCACAATACCGCCGAAGCAAAGTATGACATGCTGGTAAGCAGTATGACTAGTATCGTCCACAATCTCATTGTGTTCTACTCGTGCATATCATCTACGCAAAGACCTGGCTCATGATGCCACTGTTGGGGAACGTAGTATTTTAAAATTTTCCTACGATCACGCAAGATCTATCTACCAGATGCATAGCAACGAGAGGGGAGAGTGTGTCTACGTACCCTCGTAGACCGGGAGCGGAAGTGTAATGCCCAGGATGGAGTTATACCTCCTACGTGTCGAGGCACGACTTAAAGGCATAAATCCATCCTAGAATGATCTCAAGTTTGGTATCTTTGCACGACTCATGTAAAAGAGGGATTAAAATGCAAAAGGAGATAGTTGGCTTACACTCGCCACTTCACACAAAACATTACATAAGCAATACATCATTCAGAACATCACAGCCCGACTACGGGTAAGAACCAAAAGAAAGATACCAAAACAACATAAAACCACAGGGCAGGATCGAATCCTAGTAGAAACCACTACTGAACATCGATACGTCACGAGCAAACAGCCAAACTCTTCAACAAGCTCCTGGTGAAGCACTGAACCAACTCCTGTATCTAACTCGGCTGAACCTGCAACTGGTGTGGTGAAGTAACTGTGAGCCACAGAGGACTCAGCAATCCCGTTCCCGGGTAACAAGACTATTTAAGCCTTGGGTGAGGACAAGGCTGAAGAAAGAATATGAGGTGAAGGAACAAACAAGAGTCTGCAGCAGCAACTAGCACTAACTTACGTAAAAGAGAGCGAGAAGAGAAGTGCAACGGGCGAAAGATGATCACGAAGTGATCCTAACTAAAGCCGGTCAAACATAACCCCACCGTGTTCGACTTCCGAATCCCTATTCGGAAATTGACAGTCACGGTACACACGCTGGTAGTGTATTGTATCATTATGTCAAGTTATCTACAACCGGAATTAACAAGCTCCCATCTGCCACATAACCGCGGGCACGGCTTTCGAAAGTTCAAACCCTGCAGGGGTGTTCCAACTTGGCCCATCACAAGCCCACGATCCGCGGAGTCGCAACTCCATAGTTGGGAAGACCCGAGTATTCTCGGAATCCCGTGCTCGAGTTAAACCGAACTAAGGTAAGGCTAATCCAGCAAATCCTCCCGGCGTGCCGACACCCTGATAGTAGCCGCGCGTATCTCGTCTCAGGCC
>LR738711.1:718564408-718795664 GCA_902687465.1 Secale cereale | reverse complement strand
TGTAATGCCCAGGATGGAGTTATACCTCCTACGTGTCGAGGCACGACTTAAAGGCATAAATCCATCCTAGAATGATCTCAAGTTTGGTATCTTTGCACGACTCATGTAAAAGAGGGATTAAAATGCAAAAGGAGATAGTTGGCTTACACTCGCCACTTCACACAAAACATTACATAAGCAATACATCATTCAGAACATCACAGCCCGACTACGGGTAAGAACCAAAAGAAAGATACCAAAACAACATAAAACCACAGGGCAGGATCGAATCCTAGTAGAAACCACTACTGAACATCGATACGTCACGAGCAAACAGCCAAACTCTTCAACAAGCTCCTGGTGAAGCACTGAACCAACTCCTGTATCTAACTCGGCTGAACCTGCAACTGGTGTGGTGAAGTAACTGTGAGCCACAGAGGACTCAGCAATCCCGTTCCCGGGTAACAAGACTATTTAAGCCTTGGGTGAGGACAAGGCTGAAGAAAGAATATGAGGTGAAGGAACAAACAAGAGTCTGCAGCAGCAACTAGCACTAACTTACGTAAAAGAGAGCGAGAAGAGAAGTGCAACGGGCGAAAGATGATCACGAAGTGATCCTAACTAAAGCCGGTCAAACATAACCCCACCGTGTTCGACTTCCGAATCCCTATTCGGAAATTGACAGTCACGGTACACACGCTGGTAGTGTATTGTATCATTATGTCAAGTTATCTACAACCGGAATTAACAAGCTCCCATCTGCCACATAACCGCGGGCACGGCTTTCGAAAGTTCAAACCCTGCAGGGGTGTTCCAACTTGGCCCATCACAAGCCCACGATCCGCGGAGTCGCAACTCCATAGTTGGGAAGACCCGAGTATTCTCGGAATCCCGTGCTCGAGTTAAACCGAACTAAGGTAAGGCTAATCCAGCAAATCCTCCCGGCGTGCCGACACCCTGATAGTAGCCGCGCGTATCTCGTCTCAGGCCTCGACCGGATGAGCACAGCGTACAGTGGCCGAAATACCCAAGTTGCCAAGGGGGGCCCCGCACACGACTCTAGTTTGGACCAACACTCAAATCGAGCACTGGCCCAGGGGGGTGGAATTAAGATGAAAGGGGTAGCTAGTCCCATTCAAGTTTTATTAGTTTGTTATTAAGCAAATAGTACCAATGTTGGGACTTGCTGGAAAAGACTTAGCACTTAGCGGTTTATCAAGGGGGTCCCATACACCCCAACCGTGTTAGGAACGCATAATCAAGGAACATAATACCGGCTTATACGGATCCTAACGGCACGAGTGGAACAAATCACCAAGCAAAAGGCTTAGCCTTCCACCCTGCCAGTATATAGATGATTTCATTTTTAAGCATTTATATAGTGTAATATAACCCAACCAAACTTCAACATGAAGCAAGCATCTTCGATCTTCACCTGCAACTAGCAATGCTATAAGAGGGGCTGAGCGAAGCGTACTTAGCCAAGCAACGGTTTGCGTAGGTAGGTTGGTTAAACATGGCAATTGGTTACAAGTAGGAGGCTGACAAGAAGACATGGGCATCGAGGCAAAACTATAGAGCGGAACTACTAGCAATAGGCAGAAATAGTAATGGTATCCGGGTTCGGTCATCTTGCCTGGGATTCCACAAGGGAGAAGAACGGATCCAAGAAGCAGAAGGAGCAACAGTCGAGCGGATCCTCACAACTCCGGAACGGAACCGAAGCTAACAAGAGAAACAACCGGAAAGAAAGAACAACACGGTAAACACACAAGCTTAAACATGGCATACGATGCACATCCAATTATGATGCATGTCCGGTTTAAATATGCATGGCATGGCAAAGTGCACAAACAACACTACAAGTTAAGTGGAGCTCAATATGCAACGAGTTGCATATTGACGAAACACCACATTTAATTATTTAGTTGACTCTCATTATTAACAAGACAAGATTAAGAGTTTGTTAACATGGCAAGAGGTGAAGCATAATAAAACTATACTAACTAGGCAATTTAAATGAGGCCGGAAATAACAACAACATATTCCGGAAAATCCTCATGAGCATGTTTAATAATTATAAGCAAACAACAATTAAACATTTTAGTGTTGTTAATATGATGCGGATGACATGAACATGTTAGGCAAGTTTTATTAAAAGGTTGGCTTAAAAGAGACATGAAGCATTTGTTACCGTGGTGGAACGAAAGGGTGCCACGGCATGATCCGAAAATGGTGCAACGCAACATCTCGGTTCCGGTACTCGTTGAGAGACCGGTGCAAAAGGTAGATGGCGTGGGTGAGTCAAACGAGATGAAAGTGGGCGATCCCGTTGCCGGGTTCCCACGAGTCGGTGACGAGGCAACCGAGGAACAAGACAAAAGGTGGAACGGCACGAAGCACACACAAGGGAGACATTTCATACAACACAAGCAAGCATGCATCACACGGGTCACGTCTCGGGGTTATACCTTTGAAGCGTTCTCTCTC
Source organism: Secale cereale (assembly GCA_902687465.1). Lineage (NCBI taxonomy): Eukaryota > Viridiplantae > Streptophyta > Magnoliopsida > Poales > Poaceae > Secale > Secale cereale. The sequence continues at coordinate 718,793,195 of LR738711.1, read as the reverse complement.
GAAGCGGTTCGAGAGCGTCGAGGAAGTAGCCGTAGTAGAGGAAGTAGTGGTACACGGGGCGACGGTAGTGGTACACGATCGTAGTGGGAAGTAGTTGTTCGGGCGACGGTAGTCGTACACGCGACGGTAGACGAACTTGGGTCTTCCGGCGAGGGTAGTGGAAGTAGTGGTACTTGTACATGTAGTCGTTCTCGCCCGTAGAGGTACTTGAGGGTCTCGGCGACGGTAGTCGAACTAGAAGGTCGTCGGCGACTCGAAGGGGTACACGGATCGACGTTCTCGAGCTCGTAGCCGTAGTCGTACAAGGGTCCAAAGAAGATAAACTTGCTGTTTCTGGTTACTTGAGAATAAAACATGAACAGTAACAGAACAACAAAACAGAAAAAAAAACAAAAAAAAGGAAAAAGGGGCGCCGACGCACGGGGACGGGCGGCCGTGCTTGGCGAGGCGAGGGACCTCGCTCGGGGCCGCGGGGCTTGGGCGCCGAAGATGGAGGGCGCCGGGCTTGGCCCCTTGCTGGAGGCGCACGGGAGTGGTCGCCGGCTCTGGCTCGGCCAGGCGAGGCGAGGAGGAGGCGACGGGTTGCTCGGGGTCGGGCGACCTGCGCTGCTGGTGACCGGAGGGAGGGAACCAGCGCGGGGCGGAGGAACCGCTCGAGGAAGGTGGCGGCCGCCGGCGCAGGCTGAAGAAGGGCAGGCGCGCGAAGGGAAGAAGACCGGCGGCTGGAGCTCCTCGGGCCAGAGCGCGGCGGGCGCTGGGGGCGAGGAGGACGGGCGGCCGCGGGCGCGCGAAGGAGAAGGAAGGGAGGCGAGCGCTGGGGCGAAGGGGAGAGATGAGGGAGATCGGGGCGAGGGGTTCGGGACGAGGAACTGGCGGCTGGGGGTCGAGGGAAGGAGAGGTGCGAGCCGGTCGATCGGGCTCGGGCGACAGAGGCTCTAGGGTTCGGGGGAACCGGGCCGAATGGGCCTGGGAGGAGGCCTAGAGGGATAGAGGCTGGAGGGAAGGATGGGCCAAAAGAGTTGAGGGGGCTGGGAGGCCGAAAAGAGGGCCTAAGAGGCTGGCTGCTCTTTTTATTTCTTAAACAGAAATAAAAGAGGGAGAGAGCAAATAAAAAAATAAGAAAAGAAGGTCAGGACAGAAAAATAAAATATGGAACATTTTTATAAGGCTTTACGGGATATCTCCAACCTCACAAAAATATTTCCAACAAAAGGGAAGTGCAGACTAAATAATTAGCTTGCCTCAAGGAGTTTAGATTTTTGGGGGAGCCTCGAAAACAACGGAAAGAATTATAGGCAAGGTATAGAAGTCAAACTTGAAGTGAAATAACATGGGGAATTATGCAAGTGTGTTGCAGGTAATTCCAAACGAATGGAATATTATTAATATAGCTCCCTAAGTATTAAGAGACTTTATATGTTATAAAGAGAAGTCATCTTCCCTCGATTTAAATGGACCGAAGGCCCACACGAATTATTAGGTTGAGATGCAAAATTAAAATGACATGATGGCATGATGACATGATGCGATGCAAAAATAAATAACACAAGCACAAAAGGACACACGGGCAACCCGGAACATCTGGAAGCTTCGGGAATCTTCTGGAATCTTCTGGGACGTCAGTCTCGGGCGTCACAACTCTCCCACACTAACAGAGGATCTCGACCCGAGATCCTAGAGATATCTCCGGGTAAAACGGAAGAGGAAGAGGTAAAACAAAGTTGCTTCTTTGACGAACGAGTGAAACCAAGGAACCTTGAGAGGTTAAACAAGTTGAAAGAAAGAAAGAATGCAACGGAGATGAACGAAGATGAAAACTCCGTTAGAAAAGAGGAACAAGGAACATTAAGAGAACCTTGTAGGTTGAAAGACATGAAGCAAGAGCTCACAGACCAAAAGAATATGCAACTGCAAGGGTATGGCCAAGGAATAAGAATGACAGAATTTGGACAGCACTCCGTCTGAAAATGGAAGGAATTGAACAAGAACTTGAGAAGATGAGATGATACTTGATGAAAACAACAACATATTGCCTCCGAAACAATTAAAAGAATGGCACAAGGGGTGAGAAGGATTCAGACAGCACTCCGGTTAAAAGACAGGCAAAACTTGATAAGATGATGGAACTTGAATGAAGAGTACAACACTCCGGTTAAATGATAAAAGAGAAAGAACATGATCTCGATAAAACGAGATGATGGTTAAAGAGAGCAATATCACAAGGCCTCCGGAAGAAAGAATAGCATATAGATCAACGAAAGAAAAGAATGGAGAAGAACAAACAACTTCTCCGACAAATGAATTGAAAGAGCATCCTTACGAAGAAGGGTTGAACGGAGTTGTTGGACATTCAACAACGGAAAGAATAAGCTTGATGTGGGCTTATGGAAAACAACTCAAAATTAAGAGGTGACAACCAGCCACTGACTTAAACAATTGATTGGATTGAGATCAACAAGGAGATGAAAAACTTATTTCATCGGAATGATAAATGAAGAACTTGGGTAAATTATAAGCACCATAATACAACACTCCTTAGGGAAAGCTTTTAGGTGAAATATAACCCACGATAACTCCAACGAATAAATTGAAGGGTTGAAAAGATCTCTTGAACAAAGAAAAATGATGGTTTTAAATATCTCATTTTTGACAACTTGTGAATCATGAAACATGAAGGAATTGTCAAGAATGACATAACACCATCTGACAAGACAAGGTAGAACGGATTGCAATAGGAAAGCATGATGAAGAATGCTTAAGCTCCAACAAGAATCTTGATGAAGACTTCGAGGATGAATTAAATGATGAAGAACCACCAAGAAAACTCCGGTAATGAAAACATGAGAAGTGAAAGATGAAAAGAATAAGATTCAAAGCCTGCGATGAATTAGATAGAGGTTTGAAATGATAATTGAAAAAAAACTTGAAGCTCCGGAAAACAAGATGAACAACTTGGAACCAAGGATATGATATGATGAACAAGCACCAAACAAAAGAATTAAATCACCTTGAAGGAATAAGAATAAGAATTATGTTATGCATCTCCTTCACCAATTTAAATTGATGACAACCAAAGGATTTAGCATACTACTTATTCTCGTTGCAAGGAATTAAAGAGGGATCAAGCACAAGCTTGGGTAAAATATTCAACGAACCACCGGTAGGATTGTGAAAAGAACAAGTGAATTAAAATGATAACAAAGGAAGGGTAAACTTGAAAGAACCACCGTAAGAATTAGGAGACGAACGAAGAGACATCAATGAAGAATAGTTGGAGAACGAAGTTGAAAACTGAGAACGAAGAAATATTCTGAAATGATGGCCTTCGGAGGAACACAAAGAAAAGAATTCATGAAAAGCTCCGGATGGGTAAAAGAATTCCTCACAATCGAAACAACTATGAGGATGGCATGAAGCTAGAACCACGAATCTTCAAGAAGACGGGCCAAAATTAAGAGAAACACTTCTCCGGTCTTCAAATGTTGAGAATGAAGACGAGAAATGTCATGAAGAATTGTTGAGCACTCCGGAATGAAGAATTAAAAAGGTTGAACCAATGATGAAAAAGAATTTGAAAACGATGTTGGAGAAAGCATGTGACTGATGGGATTCATTCTTACGTCACACTTTGGAAAGAATTCTGAGTATAACTCCAGAAAAATTGGAAGAGTTAGGTAAGATCCTGGAAAAGACCTGTGGGTTAAGGCCCACTCAAAGAAATCACCGTTGGAAAGATTGCTTGAGATATTGCACCGGTTGAATTAAATGACTTGAGTAAGATAGCAAACCTCAAAATAATTTGAACGGATTTAAGAATGGAATTATGAATCTTGAGCACTCCGGATATGAATAACAAGAGGAGAATGATTAATTGGTGCACCGGAATAAGAAAGCATTGTGAAAAGAGGAAAAGGATAAGATCAACACCGAAATCTTGAATTATATCCACCGGAAGAATTATGAGAACAAAAGAATGATGAACTTGAAGCTCTTGAGCATCTTCACGATAAATCACCGGATAAGAACATTGAAGGAAGAATGAAGGAACATCACATGAATAAAATGGATACTTCAATTGAGAATTTCTAGCTCCGAGAAGAAGAAGGGTGGGAGGGTGGGGAAAACAAAGACAACTTGGGATGAATGAAATGGACACCGGTTGAAAAGAATTAAACATGAAGATCTTGATGATCAAGAAGGATTAGCACTCCCATAGAAATATGAGAATACCGATTAGGAAGGTATGGAATCAACATTTGACATCGAAGCAACTCGAATACCAGAATCAAAACAAAAACAAAGGATAGATATGCAACATGATCTTCACAATATCATCCGAACAGAAACTTGAACGAATGAATTCCGCAGGTACATCAGCTTGACGAGAAGCCACTTGGAGAACAAAATGAAAATAAAAAAAAGGAACAAGGATCAGATAGAACAAATACAAGATAGAAGTTTCGTTCCGCATCTTCGTGCTGAAAGCTCATGGAACGTGTTACAAAAGGGTTTTGTCATCCCCGGATCAGCATAGCCAAGGACCCTTTAAGATGCAACTCCCGATCAGAACAAGTCCATAAAACCACTTCACTCAATGTAGAACCCCAAACTTCATATCGAGCATCCGTTGGAAGAATGCCTAGAACTACTAGATGAACCCACCTATAGATTTCCGAAAGATTCCAGTTATGCAATCAGGTGTTGGGGATACACGGGAAGCACCGCGCAATCAACTCTAAACCTACATCCAGGTGTATCCATCCTTCAACACATAACCAGTCTTTCTCGGAAACTGTTTACCTCGGACCTTCGAAAAGCATCCACTATAACAAGCTATGGCAATACTCTCGAACTACCTCCCCAGTACTGGGTGATGTCGGGGTTATCTTGCCACTGGCCGTATAGGAGAGATTTTCGATGTCGGCCGTCTTAAGTATTTAGTACTGCCGCGATATGCTTGTGTCAATGATACCCCGAAGCTCAACTCCTCGGTAACAGGAGGCATCGAGAACAATATCCTTGTCACAAGAACATCGAAACAATCCCAGAATACTCGCGGGATCCTAAAAAAAATTTGGTGCAATTTTTGAAAGTAGAAGAGAAAAAAGTAATCGTCAGGAGTCCTCACCAGAGAGAAAGGGGATGAGAAGCAAAGAAATCCTACTCTCCGATATAATATAGGACTCAAAAAGTTTTCAGTGTGTGCCTAGACTCAACCGTCAACGATTCGATCAAACAGTGGGGGCTTCTAGGTCGGAGAAGGCTCTGATACCAACTTGTAATGCCCAGGATGGAGTTATACCTCCTACGTGTCGAGGCACGACTTAAAGGCATAAATCCATCCTAGAATGATCTCAAGTTTGGTATCTTTGCACAACTCATGTAAAAGAGGGGTTAAAAGCAAAAGGAGATAGTTGGCTTACACTCGCCACTTCACACAATACATTACATAAGCAACCATCATACAAAACATCACAACCCGACTACGGGTGAAGAACCAAAAGAAAGATACCAAAACAACAAAAGCCACAGGCCAGGATCGAATCCTAGTAGAAACCACTACTGAACATCGAAACGTCACAAACAAACGGCCACAAGCTTCATCGAACTCCCGATGAAGAACTGAACCAACTCCTGCATCGAGCTCGGCTGAACCTGCATCTGGTGTGGTGAAGTAACTGTGAGCCACAGAGGACTCAGCAATCCCGTTCCCGGGTAACAAGACTATTTAAGCCTTGGGTGAGGACAAGGCTGAAGAAAAGAATATGAGGTGAAGGATAAAAACAAGAGTCTGCAGCAGCAACTAGCACTATCTTACGTAATAGAGAGCGAGAAGAGAAGAGCATCGGTCGAAGGATGATCACGAAGTGATCCTAGCTAAAGCCGGTCAAACATAACCCCACCGTGTTCAACTCCCGAATCCCTATTCGGAAATTGACAGTCACGGTACACACGCTGGTAGTGTATTGAAACATTGTGTCAAGTTATCTACAACCGGAATTAACAAGCTCCCATCTGCCACATAACCGCGGGCACGGCTTTCGAAAGTTCAAACCCTGCAGGGGTGTTCCAACTTGGCCCATCACAAGCCCACGATCCGCGGAGTCGCAACTCCATAGTTGGGAAGACCCGAGTATTCTCGGAATCCCGTGCTCAAGTTAAACCGAACTAAGGTAAGGCTAATCCAGCAAATCCTCCCGGCGTGTCGACACCCTGATAGTAGCCGCGCGTATCTAGGTCTCAGGACACGACCGGATGGGCGATTCTACAGGACCCAAACCTCGAGTTTCCCCGTGGTGGTTCCCGCAGACTCCCCGTTTGGGACCAACACCATCGGCACTGGCCCCCCCTGCTATGTAGAAATAAAGGATCCTCGAGGGAGCGACCCCCTATGCAAGTTTAATTATTAATTAAGTTGTTATTATGAGGCAAATAGTACCAAATGTTGGGACTTGCTGGAAAAGACTTAGCACTTAGCGGTTTATCAAGGGGGTCCCATACACCCCAACCGTGTTAGGAACGCAAAATCAAGGAACATAACACCGGTTTATACGGTTCCTAACGGCATGAGTGGAACAAAACACCAAGCAAAAGGCTTAGCCTTCCACCCTGCCAGTATATAGATGATTTCATTTTAAGCATTTATATAGTGTGATATAACCCAACCAAACTTCAACATGAAGCAAGCATCTTCAATCTTCACCTGCAACTAGCAATGCTATAAGAAGGGCTGAGCGGAGCGTACTTAGCCAAGCAACGGTTTGCGTAGGTAGGGTGGTTAAACATGGCAATTGGTTACAAGTAGGAGGCTGACAAGAAGAACATGGGCATCGAGGCAAAACTATAGATCGAGACTACTAGTGTCGGGGGAAACTGTCCACCACGAACACCTATGGGACCGGAGCCCCTTGTCTGTGCGGTACGAGGGCGGAGGGAGCACGAAGAGCAGATCGAGGCAGACGCGCGGGCAGTTTTACCCAGGTTCGGGCCGCGATGGACGCGTAAAACCCTACTCCTGCTTTGGTTTGTATTGAGCTCGGGAGCTTGAAGAACTACAGTAGCAGCTACACCGAGCGTGAGAGTTGCAAAGGTTCCGAACCCTCTCCACGTTGTGCATGGGCCTCCTTTTATAGTGTAAGGGGTCACCGACAGGTGTCAACGTAGGAGAAAGGGGTAAAAACGTAAAATAGGTGGTAGTTGGAACAGTGCGGGAACAGTGGAGCTACAGTGCAGAACAGTGGTCTATACCTACTTTGACAGTGGGGGACAAGGGCATTTAATGCCCGTCGCCGTCGACCCCAAAAGCTCCCGCCGTTGCGTCTCCGTCTGCCACGGCGATGGATCCACTGCCGTGGAGTGCCACCGTGTCCCCCAGGCTGCACAGCCATCCGCCACGCGTCCCTGGAGTGGCCCCAGGGCGACGCGTGGGCTGATGAGCTGGAGCGCGGGCACACAGCGCACCTCCCCCGGCAAGCACCTTGCCGGGGATCTCGACCTTGCCGGGCCCGGAAGCTTGCCGCTCCCCGAGCCCTTGCCGGGTCTTCTAAGATAGAATCTTCTATTCGTCCTGACAAGCTCCTCTTGCCAGGGCCTCGTGCTAGTTAAGCAATCTTGAGCCTGGGACGGCCTTCCCGGCAAGCTCCTCTTGCCGGGGTCTTGGTCTTCTGTCTTGTATACTTTGTCTTTGAATGGTTAGATAAGGAGCAGGAAGGTCTCCGGCGAGCCAGCAGTAAACCTTGCCGCGGGAAGCTGCAACTGCCCGTGCACAAGTTGGGGTACTGAGGTACCCCTACCTTAGTACACCGACAGACCTGAACACCAAAGTGATATGCCGGCTCATCAAAATTTGAGCTGTAATTGCGATAACTTTCATTTTTTCCAATCCTGCAGGCCATTTTTGAGGGCCAAGACGACCCTTTTTGGGCTCAAAATTTTCCGCGCACGTGATCCTACGTGTGCACGTATGTAAAATCCTCCAGATCGTAAAAACTAGAAGTCCTATCACCTCAATTCCCCAATAGCTTTCCAACGCCTATGAAAATGACGAAATCGGAGCTTGTTCTCACTTGCTTTGAGAGTCTCGATCAATTCGGACTCTAGGTTGATTTTTGTATTTTCTTTGATCACCGTTTCTTCGCGAGAGTTGGCCTAACACCCTATTGTATCCATACATGGGTGGGGCGCCCAGGACCTGAACACCAAAGTGATATGCCGGCTCATCAAAATTTGAGCTGTAATTGCGATAACTTTCATTTTTTCCAATCCTGCAGGCCATTTTTGAGGGCCAAGACGACCCTTTTTGGGCTCAGAATTTTCCACGCACGTGATCCTGTGTGTGCACGTATCTAAAATCCTCCAGATCGTAAAAACTAGAAATCCTATCACCTCAATTCCCCAATAGCTTTCCAACGCCTATGAAAACGACGAAATCGGTGCTTGTTCTCACTTGCTTTGAGAGTCTCGATCAATTCGGACTCTAGGTTGATTTTTGTATTTTCTTTGATCACCGTTTCTTCGCGAGAGTTGGCCTAACACCCTATTGTATCCATACATGGGTGGGGCGCCAAGGACCTGAACACCAAAGTGATATGCCGGCTCATCAAAATTTGAGCTGTAATTGCGATAACTTTCATTTTTTCCAATCCTGCAGGCCATTTTTGAGGGCCAAGACGACCCTTTTTGGTCTCAAAATTTTCCGTGCACGTGATCCTGTGTGTGCACGTATGTAAAATCCTCCAAATCGTAAAAACTAGAAGTCCTATCACCTCAATTCCCCAATAGCTTTCCAACGCCTATGAAAACGACGAAATCGGAGCTTGTTCTCACTTGCTTTGAGAGTCTCGATCAATTCGGAATCTAGGTTGATTTTTGTATTTTCTTTGTCGGTGTACTAAGGTAGGGGTACCCTAGTACCCCAACTTGTGCACGGGCAGCGGCAGCTCCCCGCGGCAGGGTTCACCACGCGCTTGCCGGAGACCTTCCTGACCCTTATCTAGCCATTCAAAAACAAAGTATACAAGACAGAAGACCAAGACCCCGGCAAGAGGAGCTTGCCGGGAAGGCCGTCCCAGGCTCGAGATTGCTTAACTAGCACGAGACCCTGGCAAGAGGAGCTTGTCAGGACGAATAGAAGATTTCATCTTAGAAGACCCGGCAAGGGCTCGGGGAGCGGCAAGCTTCCGGGCCCGGCAAGGTCGAGATCCCCGGCAAGGTGCTTGCCGGGGGAGGTGCGCTGTGTGCCCGCGCTCCAGCTCATCGGCCCACGCGTCGCCCTGGGGCCACTCCAGGGACGCGTGGCGGATGGCTGTGCAGCCTGGGGGACACGGTGGCACTCCACGGCAGAGGATCCATCGCCGTGGCAGACGGAGACGCAACGGCGGGAGCTTTTGGGGTCGACGGCGACGGGCATTAAATGCCCTTGTCCCCCACTGTTAAAGTAGGTATAGACCACTGTTCTGTACTGTAGCTCCACTGTTCCCGCACTATTACAACTACCACCTCTTTTACATTTTTACCCCTTTCTCCTACGTTGACACCTGTCGGTGACCCCTTGCACTATAAAAGGAGGCCCATGCACAACGTGGAGGGGGGTTCGAAACCTAGATTACTCTCACGCACGGTGTAGCTGCTTCTTCAAGCTCCCGAGCGCTCAACTCAATACACAACCAAGCAGGAGTAGGGTTTTACGCATCCGTGCGGCCCGAACCTGGGTAAAAACTGCCCGCGCGTCTGCCTCGATCTGCTCTTCGTGCTCCCTCCGCCCTCGTACCGCACAGACAAGGGGCTCCGGTCCCATAGGTGTTCGTGGCGGACAGTTTCCCCCGACAAAGAGTTGGAAAGATTCAAGGTTGATCAAGACTAAGTGAAGGAGTGAATCAAGTTGATCAACACACAAAGCGTAGAAGATGTACCGAGAGGGATCAAGCAATCCTATGGTATGGTAAGCATTGTCAATCACGCTTTGTGTACTAACCCATGGTCTTCGTGAGAGTTCTTTGTGGGGTTAGGTTGCGGTGTGCAAGTTCAAGTGGAGCATCACGAAGAAATCAAGTGCTTGAAGCTTGCCATCCATTGTCGTGACAATGGACTTGTGAAGATATGCCGAAGAGTGGCTCTCCCATAGAGGAGTATGGGGGAGCAATCTACTAGTCTTCACCCAGACAACGCAATCAAGAAAGGTGGTCCAACTTGAGGAAGTCAAGATCGTCTACATCTAGCTCAAGTGGGCTTTGTGCAAAGCAAAGGTTTGCCCTTGATAGGTTTTCTATTTTACCGGTCTCGTGGTGGTAGTTGGGGGACCGGGTTATAGGATCGTTTGCCGTACTATCAAGGGGGGCTCTCAAGTTGGTAGCTTGATCGTATCGTTAGTAGAGAGCTCAAACCATTGCATCCTTGCATCATGTTTCTTGGTTCTTGTTTGGTTCTCTTTGTGAGTCTTAGAGCTTATGGTCATCTTGATGACAAGCTTGAGTTCATCGAAAACGGAGTTCACATGTGTCTTCTATGATGTTTTCGGTGTTGGGTGTTTTACCGGTCTTATCCGAGGAAGGGTTCTCACCATTTTCTTATGGGCCTTTTCTAATTTGCTTATTATTGGTTTTTCTATCAAGATTGTGTTAGCCCTTGTCGCTAGCTTTCCAACAAACTTGGTTTCATCGAATTCGGAGTCCGTATGCAAAAGTTATTGACGTTTTGGTGTACTGAAAAGGCTGCAGCGGTACTACCGCGGGTAGGAGCGGAAGTAATTTTTTACTACCGCTTTCGGAAGCGGTACTACCGCTTTCGGGAGCGGTACTACCGCTTGGAGTAGTACTACCGTGGCTACTTCCGTGGCTACTTCCGCTCGGGACCAAAAACTCGTCACAAGTCCAGCGGTGGTAGGCACGGATGTAATTTTTTAGTACCGCTCGCAAGCAGTAGTACCGCTACCACTTGGAGCAGTACTACCGCGGCTACTTCCGTGGCTACTTCCGCTCGGGACCAAAAACTCGTCACAAGTCCAGCGGTGGTAGGCACGGATGTAATTTTTTAGTACCGCTCGCAAGCAGTAGTACCGCTACCCTTAGCAGTACTACCGCTACCCCTAGCGGTAGTACCGTGAGGTCAAGCGGTACTACCGCTCCGACGGTTTTTCTGGACTTTTTGCCTCCTCGCTGTTGTTTTTCTAAGGAGTACTAATGCCCTAGCGGTAGTACCGCTCCTGGAGCGGTAGTACCGCTCTGTGCGGGCTGTGAGCATAACGGTTGGATTTTTCCCCACCTATAAAAGGGGCTCTTCTTCCCCAATGAACCGAATCCTTTGAGCTCGTGTTCTTCCCCCATTGTTGACCTTCTTCGAGCTTGCTATCTCTCAATCCCTCCATGGATTCTTGCTAGTTTTTGGGGGAAAAGAGAGAGGAGATCTAGATCCACATTTCCACCAATCACTTTCTCCTCTAGGTGAGGGGAGCCACTTGGATCTTGATCTTGGAGTTCTTGGTGTTCTCCTTCTTGTTCTTCCTCTCATTTCCCTCCCTAGCATTAGTTGCTTTGGTGGGATTTGGGAGAGAAGGACTTGGGCACTCCATGTGCCCTTGCCATTGCATTTGGTGCATCGGTTTGAGTTCTCCACGGTGATACGTGGAAGTGAAGTTTGAGAAGCTTATTACTCTTGGGTGCTTGGTACCCTTGAGCTTGTTCCTCTTGGGTGCTTGGGTGCCCTAGACGGTTGTGGTCACCTCGAAGCCATATTCCATTGTGGTGAAGCTTCGTGGTGTCGTTGGGGAGATAGCCCCAACCTTGTGGTGTTCGGAGCTCAATCATTGTGGTGCAAAGCTCCGGGCAAGCATCGGGGTCTCCAATTAGGTTGTGGAGATCGCCCCGAGCATTTTGTACGGGTTCGGTGACCGCCCCCAAGGGTTGCCATTTGTACGGGTTCGGTGACCGCCCTCAAGGGTCCCTTAGTGGAATCACGGCATCTTGCATTGTGCGAGGGCGTGAGGAGATTACGGTGGCCCTAGTGGCTTCTTGGGGAGCATTGTGCCTCCACACCGCTCCAAACGGAGATTAGCATCCGCAAGGGTGTGAACTTCGGGATACATCGTCGTCTCCGCATTCCTCGGTTATCTCTTACCCGAGCCCTTTACTTATGCACTATACTTTGTGATAGATATATTGTTTCTTGTCATATATCTTGCTATCACATAGTTGTTTATCTTGCTTAGCATAAGTTGTTGGTGCACATAGGTGAGCCTAGTTGTTGTAGGTTTTGTGCTTGACAAATTAACCGCTAGGTTTATTCCGCATTTGTTCAAGCCTAAACCGTAATTATTTTAAAGCGCCTATTCACCCCCCCCCTCTAGGCGACATCCACGATCTTTCAATTGGTATCAGAGCCTCGTCTCTCTTTATAGGGCTTAACCGCCTAGAGAGTAAGGATGTCGACTAGGGGTTTAGGATTCTCTGACACTCTTAGTTTCAATGGCACAAATTTTGATGTTTGGGTAATTCGCATGCTTAATCTCTTTAGGGTCATGGACCCAAATTTAGAGCGAATTGTAGATATGGGTTTTTCTCCTCCAAAGGATCCACAAAGATTATCTTTAGAGGATGAGAAAAACTCTTATCTCAATGCTCAAGCTTCTAATGTGCTTTTTGATGCTTTGAGCAATGTAGTTATATTTCAACTCATGTCGTTCCGGGATGCTCATGAGTTGTGGACAAAGCTTCAAGATAAATATGGTGTGTCCAAGAATTGTAGGAATGATTGTTCTCCCTCCACCTCCGGCCGTGTTGTCTTCTCAACTTCTTCTACTTCACCTACATGTGGTTTGCCACAAGGTAATGATATGGTGAGTAGTGTTGGTCATTGCAATGATGATAGTATGCTTTTTGTGGATGATCCTTCATCACTATCTTACTGCAATGCATCTTCTTTGGACTTTAACACTTCGAGCACCCTACATGTTTCACATGCTTATGTTGATAGTCCTTGCATATCATGTAGAAATTGCTTGACTAAAACTCATGATGATATGCTTGCTATGTCTTGTTGCCATGATAAAAATGCATCTATTTCCTCGAATTGTTGTGCTAACAATGTAGAGGAAACCCAACACCCCATGGAACAAGATGTAGTCTTGAATGGTGCTTCAAGGGATCCTACATCATCATCTATTGCGTTTTGCCTTATGGCTAAGGCTTCAAAGGTATCTCCCACTTTGAACCCCAATATATCTTGTCATGATAGTGATGATAACAATGATGATGATGTAGAAAATGATGAAGAAAATGATAATGTTGCCTCCTTAAAAATTAAGGGGGAAATGATTTTTAAAGCTCTTCATAAGAATAAAATTGCTCGTTCCAACTTCATGGAAATCATGTCTATTGCCATTGAGGGCAAGAAATATATAGAGGAGTTGGAATCTCATCTAGAGGAGCATGAGGTCACCATTGAGAAAATGGAAGGTCATGAGCGTGATTACGCTAATGAGATCGCCGACCTCTCGCAAGCTCTTGAACTTGAACAAACCACCAAGGAATCTCTTGAGGAGACTTTTGCTCTAGAACTATCTAGAATAAAGAAATCCCGTGATAGAGCTCTCGAGGTGGTTAATGATTTTGAAACTAAAAATGAGAAGCTTGAAGTTGCACATGCTAAACTCCTTGAGGATTTTGAGCACCTCAAAAATGGCTCAAGGGTCATTAAGGGTGAGCTCATAAAACTCACCGAGTCTCATGCTCAACTTAAAGCTTCATATTCTAAGGAGCTTGCCAAGTTGCCTTCTCCTCTTGCTATTATTGATGATGCTTGTGCTACTAACTCTATTTCTAGTGAAGCATCCATTTTGAAGGAGAATGTTGAGCTAAGGGCTCAACTTGAGTTGCTATCTGGCAATTATGGGAAATTGGAAGAAAGTCATGTAAAGCTCACAAGCTCTCATGATGATCTTCTAGTATCCCATAATGTGCTAAATATAGCTCATGAGGCTATGAGTATCAAGGTAACATCTAGTGAGCCTCATGTGGATACTAGCACTACTTCAAGTCAAAATGCTATCTTGCCATGTGCTAGTCCTCGTAATTCATCTACTCACAATGTTAGTACATCTTGTGATGAATTGCTCTCCTTGCCTTGTTGCTCTAACAATGAAGATTATACTTCCTCTAGTACTTTTGTTGATACTAACCATGTAGAGGAAATCAAAGAGCTCAAGGCCCAAGTCACTTCTTTGAAGAAAGACTTGGAAAAGTGTCATGAAGGGAAGTCCACACTCAACAATATCTTGAGTGTACAAAAATCCCCCAATGACAAAGGTGGACTTGGATTCAACTCCAACAAGAAGAAAAGGTCCAAGATCATTAACAAGAATAAGGGCCAAGAACAACTCAAGAATTCGGCCAAGATTATTTGCTTCAAGTGCAAAATTGAAGGGTATCATGTTAGATCTTGCCCATTGAAGAAGAAGGCCATTAGTGACAAGCAACAAGGGAAGAGGCCACAAGTTCTTTCTCGTGCTCAACCGCAAGTTGGAGAAAGGCTGCTTCCCAAGAAGACTCAGGGTAATGCTTCTCATTTTGAGAAATCAAATGAGAAGAAAGTGAAGAGTAGATGTTGCTACCTATGCCGTGAGAAGGGTCACGTTGCTTCTTCATGCACTAGTGGTAACTTATCCAACCCAATTATTATTGATGATGTCTATTCTCTTGGGAAGGATAAGGTTGGCAATGTGTTTGCCAAGTTTCTTGGCACTCAAAGTGGTGTCAAGAAAAGAACCATTTGGGTAGCCAAGCCTATTGTGACTAACCTCTTAGGACCCAACTTGGTTGGGGACCAACTAGCTTAAACTTGATCAATAGGTGTTGTTGGAGGGCTTTGGAGACTTGGCTACATTATGAAGATTTGAGGGGCCTTCAGCATTCATATTGTCTCAAGCCAAGTCATTCGGATTATCTTTCTATGGTATATCCAATGTTCCTCCTTGCGGTAACTCGTGCTTAAATTGTTTACATTGAAAGTTACTTGCCCCTTAGCATGTTGTGGTTTTGTACCTTGCATGTGCTTGTATATGTTGTGCTTCCAATTTGCTTATCTTGAGAAATCAAGTATGTGTATGTTGGTTTGTAAATCATGTACGCGTGTGTCGTGTGTTGAGCCTTTTTGCATCTTGTTTATGTCTTAGTTGGCTCTTGTGAGAGATTAATGGAACATCCCATTTTGGGGGAGTGATGTGCTTTGTGCACCTCACAATCCTAAAAATGTGTGTACATGAGGAATACCATCTAGTTTTGATATTACAAGATTATCTAGTCACTATGTGGTATATCTTCTCATGAGAAATTCAAATTCTAAAGTGTCCATTAATTATCTCTTGTTGGTTCCTCTTTTGCATCTTGGTAAGTTTTTCATTGGTATCACATTATGGGGGAGTAATATTCTATGTGCATATTACAAGCCTAGAAAATGTGTAAATTTGAGATTTTGTCACCTAGAGTTGATAGTATAAATTATGTTGTTCCTAGGTGACATGTTAGCTCTACAAGTTCCAATTTGCTTGTGCTTGGTGTGAAGATGATGTTGGATATCATTGCTATCCATCACCGGAGATTATTCCCAAATACTTCTTGTCTCTTGACAATTGGTAATCATATATGTGGTAGAAATTGTTGATCATCTTTACATTGGCTTTTTCTTTTGTTCGGCCTATTTCTTTCCAAGATTGCATCAACTCCCATTCCCTTCCGTGCCACTTGTGGATCTTGTTGTTTTCTTGATCTTGTCTAGTGTTTTATGGATATAGCGAAAGTGGTGATCCCATCGTGTGCATTTCGTATTCAACTGCAAATTCTCTATAATGCACAATTCTTGGGGGAGCTATCCTATTTTCGATAGAACACTCTTATTGTGATTCATTTCAAGTGTGTGTTCATGGAAGGCAAGCCGTTTCTTTTTGGTACTTTGTGCCATCATGAAACTTTGTAGATGGGTTGGTTTGTTTGGAACCATCCTCTCTTTTGGAAGTCCGATATCTTTCCTTTTGCGTGTATCAATGGATATCTCATTCCTTGATGTATCTTCTAATAGATATCTTCCAAGTGATGATTTCTCCATTTGGTATCATATTTTCACTTGGTATTTCTTTTTCATTTTGTTTCGTTTCTTGAAAGTCTTGAGCATGCATATTTACTTCATGTATTTTCTTTGGCATGCTTTCTTTCTTTAACCCAATATATAGGGGAAACTCCACCTAGTATCAATTTGGATGAGATGTGCATGAAATTCATTTTCATATATAAATGCACATGTGTTTGTGGAGTTTGTCCTATGTATTGGTGTTTCTAACTCTTTGGTCCCAATGAGTTTGGGTACCATTTTGTTTGCGTTGTTGTTCTAGGAACAATTGGAGATGCATTGGATGCTCGGCTCATTCAAAAGGAAGGTGGTGTCACCATGTGCTTATTGGAGTCAAGCTAGGATGATCAATGAACTACTATCTACCTTCAATTGGTATCTACTACATCCTTCCAATGGTATCTCGGTAACAAGTATCACCATCTACTTCATGCACACTTTTCTTGCACCAACCTTGTGTAGGTTGTATCATGGCATGTTAGTCATTCCTTCTAATGATACTTGTTTCCTTTCTCAAAGCATCCCAACAATGATCTCTTGTTGCTAGTTGTGATGTCTTTGATGCTCGTGTGGTTGGAACTCATTTATATACAATAAGAACATATCTAGCCATGTGCTATGCCTTCAAGCAAATATCTTATTGGTATATTTATGACTTCCTTGGGGATATCTTATTCATTCCTTTTTGCGACAATTTTGTGTGTACATCCTTCTTTGTGGATTGATATCATCATGATCTTCATCTACCTAGAATCTTATACACTTTTGAGAAGTTGCATATCTATTTGATATCCCCTTCTTTCACGTCCACCTTTTTGTTCCTGTTTTATTTCTTTGGTGGCTCCGTGAAGGTGTGTGTCTCGAGTGCGGATCTTATATCGTTTCATCTAGATGCACTCTTTTGTGGTGAAGATCATTCTCTCTTGCTTGTCTTGATGAGGCTTTGCCATTACTGGTATCCCTCCTCATGACAAAGCTATCCTTTTTATATCTTCACCACAGGTTGTCACAAGCATAGGTTATTTATATGATTATTAGTGAGCTTGTGAACCCATTTGCTGTTTTGTGTGGGAATGATAGGCCTTGCACTGTGTATCTCATTCATTCAAGAGTATACTGATGCTTAATGTTCATCCATACATTAATCTTCTCAAGTGCTTTGCCATGACTCACACACATCATTTTGGTTGAGCCTACTCTTAAGTTGACTCTTTTATATATTGCTCAACCAGTTTTTTGTTGCAAGTGCTAGGCTTTGTTTCCTTCATGCTCACTTGCACTTGGTGTGAGTGTCTATTGATCTTGGGGGAGTGATGATCCTATTTTGTGCACTTGGTATCCTAATGAAAATATTCTAAGGAGTGCATAAATTATGGGGAGCTTCACTAATGTCTTTAGAACACTCCGTTGCTATGTCGTGAGGTTCTATTGATCTTGGGGGAGCGACGATCCTACTTTGTGCTCGTTGTATCCAAATACAAAACTAAATTGTGCACAAATCATGGGGAGCTTCCCTAGTTTCTATAGAACACTCCTTTGCTCCTATCATAATATCTTTTATTCATTTGGCATGTAGGATCAGTGGTCTAGTTGGGTCAATTGGTATCTTTTGATAGCTTGATTCAATTGGTATCCTTTGATTGCTTGATTGCGTGTTTTTCTCCCTTTGTTATGCCTTTATGGCATATCATTCTTTTGCAATCTTTGGGCCTCAATATAGTTTGTCTTCCTCCAAGTATTTACAGTTGGATATATGTATTGCCTTCCACTCTCTATTTTGAGGAATACATAATTTATGGAGGAACACAATTTATATTGACCTTCTAAGCTTTTCGCCCATTTTGGCAATCGATGCCAATGGGGGAGAAGTTTCAGAGAGTTGAGTTTTCTGAGGAAGTTTAGAGAGTTGTCTCTTCGCTCTTCTTGCTTTGGTTTTGTTCCTAAGCTTTTGCATCTCATGCACATACATTATTGTTGCATGGTCTTGTGATGCATAATTCCTTATATAAACTCTCTTGAAAGTGATTGTCATCAATTACCAAAATGGGGGAGATTGAAAGAACATGCGGTGCCCCCATGTTTGGTTTTGGTAATTGATGACAATCTCTATGGACTAATGGTTGCCTTGAGTTATATTTGAAGGGTTTGTCCATAGGCTTTTCTTGGAGTTCATTTGTTGGTTTCAAGGAGAGTTTGCGATGACCAAGGTGCTATTAAGGAATTATCCAAAGATTGGTCTTGTGAGTGTTGAGCTTATTGCAAGCATGTCTTGAAGAAGAAGAGTGTGTTATCATTCATGTTTACCTTCAAGACATCATCCAAATGAAGAGAGTTGGAAAGATTCAAGGTTGATCAAGACTAAGCGAAGGAGTGAATCAAGTTGATCAACACACAAAGTGTAGAAGATGTACCGAGAGGGATCAAGCAATCCCATGGTATGGTAAGCATTGTCAATCACGCTTTGTGTACTAACCCATGTTCTTCGTGAGAGTTCTTTGTGGGGTTAGGTTGCGGTGTGCAAGTTCAAGTGGAGCATCACAAAGAAATCAAGTGCTTGAATCTTGCCGTCCATTGTCGTGACAATGGACTTGTGAAGATATGCCGAAGAGTGGCTCACCCATAGAGGAGTATGGGGGAGCAATCTACTAGTCTTCACCGAGACAACGCAATCAAGAAAGATGGTCCAACTTGAGGAAGTCAAGATCGTCTACATCTAGCTCAAGTGGACTTTGTGCAAAGCAAAGGTTTGCCCTTGATAGGTTTTCTATTTTACCGGTCTCGTGGTGGTAGTTGGGAGACCGGGTTATAGGATCGTTGCCGTACTATCAAGGGGGGCTCTCAAGTTGGTAGCTTGATCGTATCATTAGTAGAGAGCTCAAACCATTGCATCCTTGCATCATGTTTCTTGGTTCTTGTTTGGTTCTCTTTGTACTCTTAGAGCTTATGGTCATCTTGATGACAAGCTTGAGTTCATCGAAAACGGAGTTCACATGTGTCTTCTATGATGTTTTCGGTGTTGGGGGTTTTACCGGTCTTATCCGAGAAAGGGTTCTCACCATTTTCTTTTTGGACTTTTCTAACTTGCTTCTTATTGATATTTCTATCAAGATTGTGTTAGCCCTTGTCGCTAGCTTTCCAACAAACTTGGTTTCATCGAATTCGGAGTCCGTATGCAAAAGTTATTGACGTTTTGGTGTACTGAAAAGGCTGCAGCGGTACTACCGCGGGTAGGAGCGGAAGTAATTTTTTACTACCGCTTCCGGGAGCGGTACTACCGCTTTCGGGAGCGGTACTACCGCTTGGAGCAGTACTACCGCGGCTACTTCCGTGGCTACTTCCGCTCGGGACCAAAAACTCGTCACAAGTCCAGCGGTGGTAGGCACGGATGTAATTTTTTAGTACCGCTCGCAAGCAGTAGTACCGCTACCCTTAGCAGTACTACCGCTACCCGTAGCGGTAGTACCGTGAGGTCAAGCGGTACTACCGCTCCGACGGTTTTTCTGGCCTTTTTGCCTCCTCGCTGTTGTTTTTCTAAGGGGTACTAATGCCCTAGCGGTAGTACCGCTCCTAGAGCGGTAGTACCGCTCTGTGCGGGCTGTGAGCATAACGGTTGGATTTTTCCCCACCTATAAAAGGGGCTCTTCTTCCCCAATGAACCCAATCCTTTGAGCTCGTGTTCTTCCCCCATTGTTGACCTTCTTCGAGCTTGCTATCTCTCAATCCCTCCATGGATTCTTGCTAGTTTTTGGGGGAAAAGAGAGAGGAGATCTAGATCCACATTTCCACCAATCAGTTTCTCCTCTAGGTGAGGGGAACCCCTTGGATCTTGATCTTGGAGTTCTTGGTGTTCTCCTTCTTGTTCTTCCTCTCATTTCCCTCCCTAGCATTAGTTGCTTTGGTGGGATTTGGGAGAGAAGGACTTGGGCACTCCGTGTGCCCTTGCCATTGCATTTGGTGCATCGGTTTGAGTTCTCCACGGTGATACGTGGAAGTGAAGTTGAGAAGCTTATTACTCTTGGGTGCTTGGTACCCTTGAGCTTGTTCCTCTTGGGTGCTTGGGCGCCCTAGACGGTTGTGGTCACCTCGGAGCCATATTCCATTGTGGTGAAGCTTCGTGGTGTCGTTGGGGAGATAGCCCCAACCTTGGTGTTCGGAGCTCAATCATTGTGGTGTAAAGCTCCGGGCAAGCGTCGGGGTCTCCAATTAGGTTGTGGAGATCGCCCCGAGCAATTTGACGGGTTCCGGTGACCGCCCCCAAGGGTTGCCAAAGTGTACGGGTTCGGTGACCACCCCCAAGGGTTGCCATTTGTACGGGTTCGGTGACCGCCCTCAAGGGTCCCTTAGTGGAATCACGGCATCTTGCATTGTGCGAGGGCGTGAGGAGATTACGGTGGCCCTAGTGGCTTCTTGGGGAGCATTGTGCCTCCACACCGCTCCAAACGGAGATTAGCATCCGCAAGGGTGTGAACTTCGGGATACATCATCGTCTCCGCGTGCCTCGGTTATCTCTTACCCGAGCCCTTTACTTATGCACTATACTTTGTGATAGATATATTGTTTCTTGTCATATATCTTGCTATCACCTAGTTGTTTTTCTTGCTTAACATAAGTTGTTGGTGCACATAGGTGAGCCTAGTTGTTGTAGGTTTTGTGCTTGACAAATTAACCGCTAGGTTTATTCCGCATTTGTTCAAGCCTAAACCGTAATTATTTTAAAGCGCCTATTCACCCCCCCCCCCTCTAGGCGACATCCACGATCTTTCACCACTGAAATGAAGAGAGAGGTGAAGAAGAGGGTGAAATCTGCTGTCCAGCAGTGTAACTTGGGCTTTTACCCCCCTCCAATAATTGAGCTGAGGCCATAGAGAGTTACTGGGGGTATAGGATGATCAGGGGAAGGTGTGGTAGAAATTTGGGGTAAAGGGAAATAGTAAAAGAGGTTCAAACACTGGTTTTGGTAAATGACCAGAAGGTGTTTGATCAGGTTTTGGGGAGGCAAAAGATTTTCAATTGGCATGGGACTTAACAGGATCAAATGTCACATATAATTAGGCCCCTACACCAAATTTGAGCTCATTTGGGCAAAGTGGCCAATGAAACTTTGGTGAACCCTAGAAATCAACAGAAATGGTTTCACCTTGTTTGAGTCAAGCAAATCATCTCCCCTTGATGCCCCACTTGGTGTAGCATCATCATTTGGGGTTATGAACATGCCCACAAAATTTGAGGCTCCAGATAAAAAGTTGACAATGTAAAGTTGTTCAAATTTGAATTTGAACAGAAGTGGTTTTGAGGTGATCTGATCAAGTTGCTCTATTCCAAATCTTGTGCCATTTGGTCTAGATGCCTTATTAGGCCATTCTAGCATGTGCACCAAATTTGAGAGCATTTGGACAAGTTTGGCAATGTAGAGTTGCTCAAACTTCAAATATGGACAGAATGGTTTTGAGGGGATTAGAGGATGTTTCCTTGATCTTCAAGGCATGAGGCTTTGCAAGATCATCAAATATGTCATATATGACATGATAGAATTTCCCTGGAATTTTTGGAGAATATTTCCTTTGTAGATATTTCAAAAGCTTGAAATATCCAGAAAGGGTTTTGGAAGGATTTGTCCAATATTTTGAACATGACCATGTACTGAAACTCTTATATATGGACAATATATGTCCTATGAGTCTCCCTGAATTTTGGAAAATATTTTTGAAATGATTAAATAATTTTTCCCTATTAAAGACCATTTCTGGCCTTAAGAAAAAGCTTTTAAATAAAATATAAAAATAACTTTTAAAATTATACTTTTGTGGTTTCTGGGAGTCCTATACCTAATAGGATTCAAATAAACTTTTTGAAAGATTTTTCACACCCTAAATAAGGTACTTGCAGTGCAAACCTCAATTCAGGGGTTTTTGGAAAACTAATTTTAGAAAATACCATTTGGCCAAAATATTTTTATAAGAAAATTCTATACTGGTCTATACACAAGGCATGATCATTGGGAAAAGTTTTTGGGTCAAGGAGATGAAGTATAAGAGTTGGAGGATTGATTTGATTTTTAGAGCACTAGCAACCAGCAGACAAAAGTCAAATCAAGCAAAGTCAAAAACACTCAAAAGTTTTTGCAAATCCACATTTTTAACATGGAAATTAGCTTAAGCAATGTGACATGAAAATCAGGGTGTGACAGACCTACCCCCCTTACAAGAATCTCGTCCCCGAGATTCCTAGACTAGGCGTGGAAAGAAAAGCGGAGTCTTGGATACGGGGTAGTCTTCACTTCTTCTTGTTGGTTCTGCTTCCGAGCGGTGCTCCTTGGAATCCTGATGTGCTTGATGGTATGGCTTCTTGCTTGATGCCTTCCTTGATGGGGGTTGCTGAGGGGTCTCTTGCATAGGTTAGGTTGGGTCAGCTGTCAAAGGCTCGGTGATCGATGTCCTTGCGGGCATCGGGCTAGCTAGGAGGTAAGAAGCACTTCCAGAGTGGGGGCTCGTGGAAGATTTGGTGCACGGAGGGTATCTCCGGTGGTAGATCTAGCTGGGAAGCCGTCTACTACATGACTTGCAGTGATCTCAAAGGGTCCAATGAACCTTAGTGCGAGCTTCCCCTTGACATGGAAACACCTGGTTCCCTTCAGAGGAATTACCCGCAGGTACACGTGGTCCCCGATATGGAAACTCATGTTCCGACGGTGAGTGTCAGCATAGCTCTTTTGCCTTGACTTGGCTGCCTTCAAACGTTCTCTGACTAGTTGGACTTGCTCTACTGCTGCGCGGAGAATATCCGGTCCAAAGACTAGCCCTTCTCCAGTCTCTGACCAGTTGAGGGGTGTGCGACATCTGCGTCCGTACAACACCTCAAATGGTGCCATCTGAAGGCTCGACTGGTATCTGTTGTTATAGGAGAACTCGGCAAAAAGGAGACAATCCTCCCACTTGGCTTCATATGCCAAGACACAGGCTCGGAGTCATGACTTCGAGAATCTGATTGACTTGCTCAGTCTGACCTCCGGTCTGTGGGTGGAAAGTCGTGCTGAAAGATACTTGGTTCCCAAGGCTTCTCGGAACTTTTTCCAGAACCTTGAGGTGAACTGGGTTCCTCGACCTGACACAATATCCTTGGGAATACCATGAAGACTTACGATTCGGTCGATGTAGAGAGCTGCCAGCCGGTTGCCATCATAAGGGGTCTTGACAGGAATGAAATGGACCACCTTGGTCAAATGATCGACTATGACCCAGATAGAGCCATGTCCTCTTATCCGACCTTGGTAACCCAGTGACGAAGTCCATTCCGACTTTATCCCACTTCCACTCAGGAACCTTGAGTGGTTGAAGCCATCCGGTGGGTCGCTGATATTCAGCCTTGACCCTTTGGCACACATCACACTTTGCAACATAGGTTGCAATATCTCTTTCCATCTCGTGCCACCAGAATCGTGCCTTCAAGTCTTGATACATCTTGGTGTGAGCGTTCCTTCGACACGGAAAAGCTCGGCTCCTTTGAGAGGAGTGGTTTGCAGATACGCCCGGTCTTCGACGCAGAAGTTTTCTTCTTGATGACAGTGGTCGGTGTAGATCTTCCTTCTTGACAGGGCGGTCTTCAATTGTCTTCTATCCAGCTGTCCGTCGCTTCTTCGTCTCCGGGCAGACAAGTAGGCCATCAAATAATGATGTTACCCATCTTGTCCAATTACTCCATGAGGTCTAAGGGGTACGCAAGGTAAGCTGAGGTATTGGTGGTGGTCTAGGTTGAGCATTTGCAGGGACCTTCCTGACTCTGAGTCAAGGCCCGTGGTCAGAATTTGACCAGGTGGTGGCTCGGTGGGGCTTAAGGGTTTCAAGGATTCTAGTGAGTGAATGAACTTATATCATCTTATCCTTAAGCACGGTTTCTGAGATGCCAATAGCTCTATCTAGTACTCCGATCGAAAAAGCATCTTCTCGCATAGACCAACTTCAATCACCATTCATGCCATGCACATCCTCATGACTCTCAAGAGACGGTCTAACGAAACTACGCTTGTCTACGATCCCCAAATCCATATGTACGTCTACCTCTAAAATCCAAAGGTAGATCATACATGCTGCTGAGCTTAAATTAAACTTCACAATCCAAGCGCTCAACCTAGCCTTGCAAGGCTCAAGATAATGCATCTCTAATCTAAGGAAACACGTCATATGCCACTCCAAGATTTTGTTTCCTTCCTATAGGTCAACTCCAATAGCCCGGTAATTACCATCAATCACCACATAATCCAACAATCCTACAAATCCGGTGTCTACGGTGCTCCACAAGATCTCAAGTCCCTATAATACCCAAATACTTGGAAGGATTATGCATCACGATAGTATGTCCACCAAATTCCCGTCATCCGGGTCAAGTAAACTCCAAGATCACGACTAAATAGATCCCTAAATCAACTCCGACAAATAATCCAATCTCCTAGGTTATTGTCCACCGAGAAGCATGATATCATAATCAGGATCATAGGCCTAAATCCAATCTTACTCCGAATCATGCAGACATATCCAGCATTATACCAACCAGAATCACCTACATAAATCCAAATCTCATATCCAACGGGCACTCCTACATACTTCCCCAAAGTCATGATCCTACCAACATGAAAACCTCACAATCCATCAAGGTCTCAGATAGTTCCTCGAAGTCACTGATATAAAGCCACCAAGTCATCTGTCCAATATCCTCGAACTGGTCTATCTATGGCATCATCAGACCTCGTGCTATATTAGGACGAAAATGTGCTCACTCATCGTGTCCACTAGCTCCTTTACGAACCCAGTGTTGTGCAAGGTTGCAAAGGTTTAACAGGTTCTCTCGCCTTACCATGGGTTAGGCACATGGTTTAGGATTCATGCTGGAATGTCTCGTGAAGTCTCAAAGGGTCTAGGAATGGGGTTACTGGTCTGGAGGGTTAAACATAACTCTACGGGGTTGCAATTGATCGTGGAGGTTGTAGCAGAAGTCTTCAGTGCCAGTTGGCTGTCGAGGTAGAATCCTTGGTGCATCTTGTCTTGCGGGTCTTCAATTGGGGAGAGAGAGAATAGAGGGAAGAAGCAGCGTAGAGGAGGGAAATGCCTAAAGGGGGTGCTATAGTGCAGGTGCAACAAACATGTGCAAAAAGGTCGAAACAAAAGAAACAAGGCAAGGAAGGTGATATAGCCATGCACTTGTTGCCTGGGGCAAAAGCGCGACTTATATCAAAACACAAGCAGATAAAAGCAAACAACACACAATCATGGTTCTATTCGAACCATCATACGGACTCGACTGCGCATAGGGGGTACACGACTCATCCTACCCTAGGGGTTCTCGGACTCAGTGTCGTGACTTGTGCCTCGTGCAATCTTCTGAGCTTCCTCGGGTGTTGCTAAGTCCCTTGTAGTTGCTTGATGAATGATCCGGGTTGATCCTGAAGAATCTTCAACAACTTCTCGTCTGATGAGGTGATGTGGTGAAGGTGCCTCCTTGTAGCTGGCGTTGACTTGGTCTTCTCTTGTCTCTTTTAATCATGAAGATCCCTTGTGCCTTCTGGGGCGTCGAGGGTACCAGGTACGCAATCCATATGTAATGACAATAACAAGGCATAATAGAGGTCCAACATGTCGGTTTCGTTGATGGAAACATCGACACCAAGAGCGGGGGACGAAGAGAACCATTTTCCTGCTCACTATAGTGAGGCGGGCCAAATGGCAAGGTTCTCATCCACCGGTGGTTGTCGATACAACAACGGTAGTGACATGATTACTCTATTAGCGATGTATATCATGATTTTGCATAACCTATACCCTGGTCATTTATAGGCCAAAGTTGCATCTTCTTGGGGTACTGCCAAGGGTATCACCATCTTCTGGGTCTTCATGTCCTCATCCATCGAGGATGTAACTTCCGTTGGTATCGTCTTGTCGTGGTGTCGTCAATCTTGCGTTCAGAAGAGGTGGGTGAGTGTTTGGCAAGGTGCACTCCACGAGGATTACAGAAAATCCAGTGGTCAGGGGCATAAGGGTTCTAGCGACCGAGGTTTTGAAGGGGAAGAGGTCAAGTATAGCCTAGTTTTCGAAAAACTGAGAAGGGAAGAGAAGTATAGATAGTTTTGAAAACTAGTAGTAGTTTTGAAAATAGTTTTACCCTAACTAACGACCATGCTAACTAAGGCTTCCTACAGTCAGGATGGCTCTGATACCAGCTCTGTGGGGACCCCGACTCATAAGTCGTGATCACCGAATGCACGTGTACAGTGATCCCAGAGATCAATGCTCACTGAACATACAAAAGCTGAATAACAAGAGTCTTACATCCTTACATACCGTGTTACACAAGTAGGACCATAATGGTCAAGTCTTGAGTATAACATCGCAACGGAAATCTTCAAAGACAACTGGGACCCATGCCATCTGCCTTAACCCTACAGGCATTCTGACTAGGAAGCGTCCTAGCTCGCATGCTCGTCACCAAGAAATCTTCATCATAACCTGTTCTCTCCTGCCTGGCCAATAAAATAACCAGTGGCAAGCCAATGAGTACATTGAATGTACTCGCAAGCAACCCAAGTGTGATAACAGAATAATTTATGCAAGGCTCTACTGCTAAATTGGTAGTTTTGCGGAAAGCTAGTTTTTCATATGCAAGTATGATCAATATATAACATGGATATGCATGTGTCTGTAACAAGTATCAGGAGGTCACAGACATCATTATCGAGAAAGAGTTGTACTCAACTCATGCTCAAGCTCATTGTGACTTCCTCAGGAATCACATCATCAACATCACCGAACCATGTTGCTTCCTCTCACACACACACCAGGTTCCGTAAACACTAGACGTAGCCCAAGAGCGGTTACCCAACTGTCCATGACCGTGGACACGGCTATTCGAATAGTTTTACACTCTGCAGAGGTTGCACACTTTACCCACTAGATCCGGGGAACTTCCGTGTCATCCACGACCCGCGGTACCTCAGGTACCCGGGGTAAGCACCCGATCACTACCTTTCCCTAGATGACACTAACATAGAGTCCACTCGATTGGTAACAGCCCCGTGCCAAACATTTTACATCTCAAGGTTTGTGGAGACTCGCCCCGTATTCATCACATATCACAAGCACGGGGTACCAACGGTGTGTCCGGTGCCCTGTGAAAACAGTCATGGCCGCCTATCCAAGCACGACCCCGTCCCGAGAGTGACCTCATGTCACCCCCGTCACTAGTAATGCGGGCACCATGCTAGTATCGACCTAGGTAATCAATAATGCCCTTTCCCATATAAGGGTAGAGTGGTTGCGCATGTAAGGTTGGAATAACGGTCGCAACTTAAACCAATCCGTTTTTCAAAACAACACACACACTTTCCTCGGTACACCACTTCGTCATCAAGTGGTTACCCATCTCACCATCTCCCTCGGGCATAAATGGCACCCGACGGGGTTTTTGAAAAGTCTTTTGAAAGTATCCTGCTTTCGTCACCATGCATATACCCGTCCCATTTGCGTAGCCACTATTAAAGCAACCTAACTACTCCCACCCACATAACCCTCATAGGAAGGTAGGGTCATGTTTGATGCAAGTTTCAACAGTAAAGTAACAAAGGTAGCAACCAAAGTGGTTTCCACCTCAACATGATTCCGATGCATTGAATAATAAGGTGTTATGAGACATGCATAAAAAGGTCTCTTGAACATTGGCAAAGGGCTGCTTGCCTCATTCTTCCGAGTCTTCAAACCTTCTGGTCCATCTCCGAATACTCCGTTTATTACGACAACTAACGATGGAAACAATCGTAATAAGCAACACAATCAAAGCAAAAATAAAAGTGCTCTAAAAATAGGAGTTGGACTTTTCTGGGATACCTCTGGTCATATGAAAAATAACCAAGGTGGTTTCATAGGTGTTGGATCAATAGGTAGTTTGGAACAATCCAATATGATGGAATCAAGGGGTTTATGGATTTGAAAGAAGTATACAGAAATATTTCCTTGAATGATGAGCAAAGGTACCCATCATCAAGTCATGATTTTAGAAGCATTTAGGAGTTGGTTTCACTGGATTTGGATTTGAAATGAATTACCTAGGATTTTGCAAAGCTGATAAATATGAAGAAATGGCTCAATATTTGGTGGGGTACAGAAACTATTAATAAAAATGTTCCAAAACTAAGTTTGGACATGACAAGCATCTAGGAATTTGAACCACTGTATTTGGATCAAGATTGAGCTCTCTGTGATTTTCTAAAGTTCATCACAGAAATGAAATAAAGGCATTTGATAAATATTTGTGTAGGGAAAGTTTCTGGAATAATGTGCATGTTGCACCATGTGATAGAGCATGATTTATGGAGCCATAGGAAATTTGAATCATGCAATTTGGAGTTTATTTGAATATTTGGGAGATATTTGAAGTTGACAGAATAAAGAAAAAGGAAAAGAATAAGGGTTCAACCTTATACAGTGTGCGGGGCGACGGATAGCTCGCGGGCCGGCCCAGCGGCTCGGCCGCTCGCGTGCAAGGGGGCCACGCCGGAGGCGGTTTTCGGGGGGTGCGTTTTCGCGCGAGGGAGGCGGGCTACGCCGAAGCCGCCTCCACTTAAGCAGCTGGGCCCTGCTGGCCGGGTCGCTGCCAGGTGGACCCCCCCCCCCCCGGCAGGGTTTTCTTCTTCCTCCCGCTCCCGCAACAGAGGGGAGGGAAGGCTGGAGCCGCGCGACGCCGGCGCCCGTTCCCGGCGGCACAGGCCAGCCCGGGCCAAGCTACGGCCACCGGAGGGCCCCCCAGGGTACGACGCGTCGGGGAAGCCCCTTGGGGCGGCAGGGGAGGGGCCGGAGCACCTCCTGCACCCGACCATGGCGGCGGCCTCGTCGGTTGATGGTGGAGCGGGCACCACGGGGCACCAGAGCGGGAGATAGAGGGTGGGGGAGCTCTGCCGGTCTGCTGCGGTTCTCCTGGTGGCCTAGGAAGAGGAGGAGAGGCTCTGGTTCATCCGTGCCGGGCAGAGGCCGACGGCGACCATGGTGGCCATGGAGAGGGAAAGAGAGCACTAGGGGAAGAGGGAGCATGTCTAGGAGATGCACGGGAGAGAGGAGGGTCCAGAAGAGGCGAAGGGCGCCCGGGGGAAGGCTTTAAATAGGCGCAGCCACGGTGCACCGTGAGCAACGTCCATGGACGCGCTCGGGCGTGCTCGTGGAGAGAGGAGGAGGACCGGGGAGGATAAGGCCGACCGTCCTGCAGGTTATGGACGTCGAGGGCACCTCGGGAGACACGGTCTCTCTGCCCAAGGCCGCCTGGAAGCCTCGGGAGGGCCGAGCTACAGTGCCTCGGTGCACTGTAGCGTGCTCCAGAGCGCGCCTTTGGCCGGCATACTCATGTCTTTGCTTTCCAGGCTGTGTCCCCTAGTGTCCAGTAGTGCTAGGGAGTAGTAAACAATGGGGAGGCAGTCTTGGATGCTCTGTTGAGCCACTGAAATGAAGAGAGAGGTGAAGAAGAGGGTGAAATCTGCTGTCCAGCAGTGTAACTTGGGGTTTTACCCCCCTCCAATAATTGAGCTGAGGCCATTGAGAGTTACTGGGGGTATAGGATGATCAGGGGAAGGTGTGGTAGAAATTTGGGGTAAAGGGAAATAGTAAAAGAGGTTCAAACACTGGTTTTGGTAAATGACCAGAAGGTGTTTGATCAGGTTTTGGGGAGGCAAAAGATTTCCAATTGGCATGGGACTTAACAGGATCAAATGTCACATATAATTAGGCCCCTACACCAAATTTGAGCTCATTTGGGCAAAGTGACCAATGAAACTTTGGTGAACCCTATAAATCAACAGAAATGGTTTCACCTTGTTTGAGTCAAGCAAATCATCTCCCCTTGATGCCCCACTTGGTGTAGCATCATCATTTGGGGTTATGAACATGCCCACAAAATTTGAGGCTCCAGATAAAAAGTTGACAATGTAAAGTTGTTCAAATTTGAATTTGAACAGAAGTGGTTTTGAGGTGATCTGATCAAGTTGCTCTATTCCAAATCTTGTGCCATTTGGTCTAGATGCCTTATTAGGCCATTCTAGCATGTGCACCAAATTTGAGAGCATTTGGACAAGTTTGGCAATGTAGAGTTGCTCAAACTTAAAATATGGACAGAATGGTTTTGAGGGGATTAGAGGATGTTTCCTTGATCTTCAAGGCATGAGGCTTTGCAAGATCATCAAATATGTCATATATGACATGATAGAATTTCCCTGGAATTTTGGGAGAATATTTCCTTTGTAAATATTTCAAAAGCTTGAAATATCCAGAAAGGGTTTTGGAAGGATTTGTCCAATATTTTGAACATGACCATGTGCTGAAACTCTTATATATGGACAATATATGTCCTATGAGTCTCCCTGAATTTTGGCAAATATTTTTGAAATGATTAAATAATTTTTCCCTATTAAAGACCATTTCTGGCCTTAAGAAAAAGCTTTTAAATAAAATATAAAAATAACTTTTAAAATTATACTTTTGTGGTTTCTGGGAGTCCTATACCTAATAGGATTCAAATAAACTTTTTGAAAGATTTTTCACACCCTAAATAAGGTACTTGCAGTGCAAACCTCAATTCAGGGGTTTTTTGGAAAACTAATTTTAGAAAATACCATTTGGCCAAAATATTTTTATAAGAAAATTCTATACTGGTCTATACACAAGGCATGATCATTGGGAAAAGGTTTTGGGTCAAGGAGATGAAGTATAAGAGTTGGAGGATTGATTTGATTTTTAGAGCACTAGCAACCAGCAGACAAAAGTCAAATCAAGCAAAGTCAAAAACACTCAAAAGTTTTTGCAAATCCACATTTTTAACATGGAAATTAGCTTAAGCAATGTGACATGATAATCAGGGTGTGACATCCGCCTTTGGGCCCTGGGCCTTTTAGTTCTCTCTAGCAAAATGCCATACTCCTTGTCTTTATGGGCTTCAATATGGATAATTCAGTACAGGCATAACCTGGCCCCTCCTGGATGGTTTATACCCAGTAGTTATATCCCCAACATTAGGCCCCAGATTGATTTGAACTTGTTC
This sequence comes from Secale cereale, assembly GCA_902687465.1. Lineage (NCBI taxonomy): Eukaryota > Viridiplantae > Streptophyta > Magnoliopsida > Poales > Poaceae > Secale > Secale cereale. Next base: position 718,762,022 of record LR738711.1, on the reverse strand, counting down.
ATGTAAATCTTCAACACTTAGGAAAATTTCTTCTTCAGCGCCTTCAAATGACCTTGTAAACCGTCATGACGTCATCTTCCAGGATCATAGTAAACCGCCATGACATCAGCTATTCATTAAAAACCTGTATATATTTTAACTTTTATTAATGAGCCTCCGAAAACCGAGGCGACAGCTCTGTCCCATATCCATTTTTTGTGTTCCTTGATTCCTGTGCCTGTCACTTATCCCTTTGTCTTATAAATAGGGCCAGGGGTCCTTCTCCTCCCCCCCTTGCCTCTTCGCCTTTCTTCCACCTCGTGACACCTCTGTGCATGAGCACTGCCGCCGCCGTCGACCTTCACCTCTGCACCAACTTTGGCCGCTACATCAACCTATTTCGACCAGAGCTCCGCCGGCGCGCCTCCGCGTTCAACAGCTCTGGTAAGTCCTTTCTTTGCTCCTGCCATAGATCTCATTAGGGCTTTTCCGCAAGTTCATCAAATCTCTCGCGATGTTCTTCCCTGTTCTTCTCCATGGCCTCAATGACGAGTGTCAGGGATATTACTACCAGGTATAAACCGGCCAGGAGGGTCCGGTTTAAGTTATCAAGATTATATTATCAGAAGCCCAGCGGAGTATGAAGTAAAAGATTGTAGCCCAAGAGGCTTAGAGCCCGTATGTTAGGGCCCATGATTTGTAAACCGTCATACTATGTAACTTGGGATGTAAGATAGAAATAGCAGAGACCGAGGCGGACACGTTTATGAGCCGGCCTCGGGGCTCTGTAAACCGGACTGGGCGTCACCTCTTATATAAAGGGACGACCCGGCGACGGTTCAAGACAGAGAACAACAGCTCGAGACACAGGCAAAGCGGATTCGCTCCCTAATCATCGAATCCCAAGCAATACCACACCAAACTAGACGTAGGCTTTTACCTTCATCGAAGGGGCCGAACTAGTATAAAATCCATGTGTCCTTCGTCCGCTTTAACCCCTTTAAGCTAACCCGTAGCGATGGCCTCACGACTAAGTCCTTTTGCTAGGACATCTGCCGTGCTAAATCCACGACAGTTGGCGCCCACCGTGGGGCTATCGCACGATGGTTTCGAGTTCTTGAAGGGCAGCTTTGAAGGACTCAAGGGCTACGCAGTGGGCCGGATGACTAAGAGTCGTCGCGGCTGGATCTACATAGACGATGCAGGCTGGGGCCCCGAGGCCGATTCAATTGAATACGGGTACCGGGTCCCCTTCGGCGGCATCCACGTCTTCATCGGCAAGATCGGCGAACCGGGCCCTGAGCCGGACATCTTCCCCAACGTCGTAGAGTTGGCTCGGCGTGCGAGACCTGCCCGGATTCGGCCCGTCGTGAAACACATTTTTTGTTGGAGCAGTGCATGGAGTACAAACCAAGGACGGATTGGATTCCGGTGGCGAGATTGTTGTTTATTCCGGCGATGAATCTTCTTCCGGAGAGACAGAATCTTTGTATCTGCTGCAGGATGGCCGATCTGGGGGCTGTTCCGATGGTGACAGTATTCCGGACCCCCTCGATCCGCCAAACAGGGTTGCTGTCTTCATGGCCGGATCACAACCCATGCAGTAGCCCTCGACGACAGGGGCGTTGACGTCAGAGGCAATGGGAGCTAGAGCTGGAGTTTCTCCCCCGTCGCCTTCTGACGCTCTAGCCATCTTGGTCGACACTTTGACGGCGCTTGTAATAGCAGAAGTAGCCCAGGCCGACAAAGAGCAGCATGATGCAGAAGTCTCTCAGGTGAAGAGCCGGATTGAACAAGCCAAGTTGGACCTGGGTGCTGAGAAAGCTAGGATGGCTACAAAGCAAGCAGAGCTGGATGCTCAAGCTTATCGACTCAGGTTAGATCAGACCGCTTCACAAGAGGTAATGATGAGAAGACAACGATCTCGCTTGCCGCCGGTTTATGAGGCAAGGAATCTCTTTAGCACGCCAGGCGCGGGGACCAGTAACCAGCCAGAGGTAAACCGGAGAGGAGCACCAGGAACAGGCTCGTCGGTTCAGCCACTGGCTGCAGAGCCAAACCGCCAAGTTGTGCCGACCCAACATGTGCCCACCCCTCCTGGTCATTATTCTAATCCGTTGGACAACATAGTTGTTGCCGCTTCACGGCTGGCTGCCCTCCCCATTGAAGGTACGTCCCCCATAGCAGTGGAGGCACAACGAGCTAAGGAGTTACTGGACACAACGCTAACTCAACAGCAAACTTGTTCATATAGCCGGGAGAGGATTCATTCAACCCCCCGCCCGAGCCGGAGTTATACGAGGCGTCTGGATGAACCGGCCGTATCAAGCAGTGCATAGAGACGTCATCGGCCAAGGCAGGATAATCCGGCAGGAGAGGAAGCACATGCTCAAGAAGTGGTGGATCAGGCCAGGCAGCGTCAGAGGGCCGAAGTAACAGCATAGTACGAAGCCCGTCAGGCGACGCCGGTTCATCCCATCACCACGGTCGAACCGGGGGTCATGTCCAGTTCCCTGGGAGTGCCGTGTCTCATCCCTGCCTTACGGAACGTGAAATTACCCAAGGATTTCAAGGGGCCGCGCAAAGTACCCAATTATACAGCGGATCTTGCTCCAGAGACATGGGTTGAGAGTTATGAGATGGCAATGGAGATGCTCGATGTGGGTGAGGCAGCGTGCGCCAAATACTTCACAATGATGCTTGAGGGCACGGCCCGAACATGGCTGAAGGGCTTACCACCTAATTCCATCGGATCATGGGCTGAGCTACGAAGCCGGTTTATCAAAAAATTCAAGGACTTGTGCAAGCAGCCAATGTCTGTCGTCGACTTAGCTGCCTGCGTTCAAGGAGAGCAAGAATCTACAAGCAATTGGGTGCGTCGAGTGTCAGAAATCTTGCACTCTTCCAATAGCATCAACCCAAGTACAACAGTGGTGACCTTGGAAAGTAACTGCCGGTTTGAGCCTTTGAGACAGAAGTTGGGATGGCTTAAACGCGACTGCAATGACATGGGGACCCTCATGGGTGCTTTGGTGAAGTATGGAGACTCCGATAACACCAAACATCCGGATACTGATGGAGACAAGTCAGGGAAGGCAAGCAAGAACGGTAAACCGCCGCAGGCCAATCCGGCGAGTCAAGGAAACAATGGCAAGCGTAAAGCGGAGGGCAACTCAGACTTTGTGGCCAATACCAACGCTCGAAAATGGGCAACGCCGCAGGGGTAGACCGCCCCCACGTAACGGGAGGCCGCCTATTAACCTAGAGCGCCAGTTGAACGTGCCCTTCTCAAAGCACGGTACGGCGGAAAATCCGGCTACGCATCTCTGGAAAGACTGCTTCATCATGCAAGAATTCATGAAATAGACTAGGTATGACCACGCCCCCCCTGGCGGATCAGGCCCCGGTTTTCAAGGTCTGGGTTATCAAGGTGGCGGATCCGGTTCAGGATACCACGACAGTAACAATAACCACAATGGCCACAATCAGCAGCAGCATAACCAGCAGCATGGTCAGGGCGGATACAACAACCAAGGGAACCAACAACGTCAGTAGCAACAACAATCCGGATATCAGCATAATCCGAAGGAGCTGAGCAATGGGCAGTATCACGTCTTCACCACGAGTTTGTGCAAACGAGATCAGAAGGTTCTGAAGATGGCAGTGCATTCTGTTGAACTGGCGATACCACGTTTTTGTGTTGGTCTGAGCAACCCATTGTGTGGAGCAGAGAGGATCATCCACCCCGGGTTGATAATCCGGGTCAGTTGGCTCTGGTGGTGGCACCACAGGTGGGTGGCTATAAGTTAACCAAAGTACTCATGGACGGAGGTAGCAGCATCAACATCCTATATTATGAGACCTTTCGGCGTATGTGGTTGACAGATAAGAAGCTTCGACAATCCAACATAGTGTTTCATGGGGTGGTACCCGGTAAATCGGCATATCCAGTTGGCAAGATCGATCTGGAGGTCACCTTTGGAGATGAGCATGATTCTAGGTCGGAGACTGTGACCTTTGAGGTGGTCAAGATCAGAAGCCGATACCATGCTTTGTTTGGGCGGCCGGTTTATGCCAAGTTCATGGCTAGGCCGTGTTATGTTTATTTACAGCTCAAGATGCCGGGCCACAAGGGAACTATTACGGTTCATGGGAGCCGCAAAATCGCTTTGGAGTGCGAGGAAGGTGACGCAGCTTATGCCGAGGCCATTTGTGCAACTAAGGAGCTGAAGTTCTATAAGGATAATGTTGATCCGGCAGATATGTCCTCGCTGAAGAAACCAACCACAGAGCATGATCCGGCGTTGAAGTTCAAATCAGCTGAAGAGACCAAGCAGGTGGACTTTGTTCCTGGCGACTCATCCAAGCAGTTCACTATCAGCGCTAACCTAGATCCAAAATAGGAAAGCGCGCTCATGGAATTCATCCGTGAGAACCGGGATATCTTTGCGTGGAAGCCTTCTAACATGCCAGGTATACCGAGGGAACTCGCTGAGCACAATCTTAATATCGATCCTAAGTTTAAACCGGTCAAGCAGTATCTGCGTCGATTCAATGAGGAGAGGCGCAAGGCTATTGGAGAAGAAGTGGCTAGGCTCTTGGCTGCAGGCTTTATAGTTGAGGTGTTTCATCCAGAGTGGTTGGCTAATCCGGTGCTGGTACTTAAGAAAAATGGAACTTGGAGAATGTGTGTTGATTACACAGATATGAACAAAGCTTGCCCAACTGATCCTTTTGCTCTCCCCCGTATTGATCAAATCATTGATGCTACGGCAGGATGTGAGCGGCTAAGTTTTTTGGATGCATACTCAGGTTATCATCAGATCAAGATGGCAGTTAAAGATCAGGAGAAGACAGCCTTTATAACTCCTTTCGGAGCCTTCTGCTATGTATCTATGCCATTTGGGCTCAAGAGTGCCCGGGCGACCTACCAGCGTTGTGTGCAGAACTGCCTTCAAGGGCAGATTGGACGGAATGTCCATACATATGTCGATGACATTGTGGTAAAATCCAGGAAGGAGGAGACATTGATAGATGATCTGAAGGAAACTTTATCTTCGAGTCTATAAAATGATGCTTAACCCGGAGAAGTGCGTTTTTGTTGTTCCGGCAGGCAAGCTCCTGGGTTTCTTGGTGTCGAACAGAGGAATTGAGGCTAATCCGGAGAAGATCAAGGCGATTACGTCCCTGGCTAAACCGGCGTGCATCAACGATGTCCAACATGTGGCGGGCCGTATTGCAGCACTCAGCCGGTTTATCAACCGTTTGGGGGAGAAGGCAATCCCTCTTTATCAGATGATGAAGAAAACAGACCGGTTCGTCTGGAGTGATGCTGCTGACGCTGCGTTTGAGGATCTAAAGAGGCAATTGGCAGAGCCACCGATCCTTGCTGCCCCAGTTGACAATGAGCCACTTCTGTTATACGTGGCTGCTAACGCCCGTGCAGTAAGTGTTGCCATTGTGGTAGAGCACAAGGAAGCAGGCAAAGAATATCCGGTTCAGCGTCCGGTTTACTACATCAGTGAGGTGCTCATCGAGTCAAAGCAGAGATATCCGAATTGGCAGAAGCTGGTGTATGGAGTTTTCATGGCAAACCAGAAGCTAAAGCACTATTTTCAGGGCCACCCAATCACCGTTGTCAGTTCAGCTCCGTTAGTATAATCCAGAACAGAGAAGCTACTGGTCGGGTTGCAAAGTGGGCCATTGAGCTTAGCCCGCACGGATTAAAGTATGTGCCCCGTACTACAGTAAAATCCCAAGCACTGGTGGATTTCATCAACGATTGGACAGAGTTGAAAGCACCTGAGGAGAAGCCGGCTCATACATACTGGACTATTCATTTTGACGGTTCAAGGCAATTGGAGGGCTCAGGGGCTGGAGTCGTGTTAACTTCCCCACGAGGAGATAAGTTCTGTTATGTCCTCCGTTTAATGTTCCCTTGTACTAATAATGCCGCTGAGTATGAAGCTCTCCTCCATGGTCTGCGGATGGCCAAGGAGATGAACTTGAGCCGAGTCAAGTGTTTTGGCGATTCAGATCTGGTGGCACAGCAGGTCTCTGGCAAGTGGGACTCCAAGGATCCGCTCATGGCAGCATATCGGCGAGAGGTAGACGCTGTCGCTGGATACTTCAAAGGATATCAGGTGTATCATATAGACCGGCGGAAAAACGAAATAGCTGATGCGTTAAGTTGGCTGGGCTCCCAGCGTAAACCGGTTTCACCTAATACCTTCTTGGATGAGTTGCATAATACGTCAGTGCAGGTACCTTCAGAGGAGGACTTGGCTATTCCTGATTCGGAAGCACAATTGGTCGCGACACTTCATGTCATTCCGGATTGGACGCTTCCTTACTTGGCATACATGAACCGAGGTGAGTTACCAGCGGACGAAGTCGAGGCCCGACAGATAATCCGGCGCTCTAAATCTATGACTATTGTCAATGGAGAACTTCATCATCGCAGCGTTTCTGGAGCGTTTCAGCGGTGTGTATCATCAGAAGAAGGGTGTGATATTCTTAGAGAAATTCATGAAGGGGATTGCGGTCATCACGCCGGTTCAAAATCTTTGGTGGCTAAAGCTTTTCGTCATGGGTTCTACTGGTTGACGGCTCACGCCGACGCAGAGGACTTGGTCAGGAAATGTGATGCTTGCCAGAAATTCTCACGGCGTGCTCATATACCGGCGCAGGAGCTGAGAATGATCCCAATTACTTGGCCGTTTGCGACTTGGGGGCTTGATATGGTTGGACCCTTCAAGAGATCCCAAGACAAGAAAACCCACCTGTTGGTAGCAGTGGACAAGTTTACGAAATGGGTTGAAGCGGAGCCTGTCAGTAAGTGTGATGCAGCAACAGCGGTTCAGTTCATCAAAAAGGTGATTTTCCGGTTTGGCTTTCCACATAGCATTATAACTGATAATGGCACCAATCTATCCAAGGGGGCTATGGAGGAGTTCTGTCAACGAGAGCACATCCGTCTTGATGTATCATCGGTAGATCACCCTCAATATAATGGCCAAGCTGAGAGAGCCAATCAAGAGATCTTGAGAGGCATCAAACCCCGGCTTATGGTTCCTTTGCAGAGAACACCGGGTTGTTGGGTGGAGGAGTTGCCTTCTGTCTTATGGAGCATCAACACTACACATAACAGATCCACAGGGTACGCGCCTTTCTTCATGTTATATAGAGCTGAAGCGGTCCTCCCTAGTGATATCCGTCATGACTCGTCGCGGGTGGCGGCTTATGTTGAAGCGGATAATGAACAAGCAAGACAAGATGCCTTGGACCGGCTGGACGAGGAACGGGACACGGCAGCAGCTCGATCGGCGATTTATCAACAAGACCTGTGCCGGTACCACAGTCGCCGGGTTAAGACCAGGACATTTCAGGAAGGAGATCTGGTGCTCCGGCTCATCCAAGACCAGACGAACATGCACAAGTTATCCCCACCTTGGGAAGGACCCTTTGTGGTCAGCAAAAACCTGCACAATGGATCATACTACCTCATCGACGTTCGAGAACATAAGGACTCACACACAGCGGAGGAGGAGACCAAGTGACCGTGGAACATCGCTCTTCTTCGACCTTACTATACTTGAGCCATCGGCTCCGCTTTATGTACAATGTATATATTATGATTAATAAAATAAACCGGCGCCCCCGGTAAACAGGGAAATCAGCCATCCTTTTCATAAGAGTATCACATGGGGGCTTTCGTGGGCAAGGGAGTTTTCTAAGGCCTCTTAAACCGGCACCCTTGGTAAATCAAGGAATCAGCCGTCCTTTCTGTACAAAAAGAATCACATGGGGGCTTCCGAGGGCAAGGAAGTTTCCCATGGCCTCTTAAACCGGCGGCCATATGAATACCATCATAAGAGCACTACTCTGGTTGCTTCGGCAATTTCCACATGATGATGAGGGACAAAAGAGGGTTTGATGCCTAGCACAACTCAAACATATGCCCCGACGAGCAATGCTCACACGCTACCTGGGGGCTCCTGATGCAAGTTCATCAGCGAGTTGGAAACTCTTGTAGTGAACACGGCTTGGAAGCCCAGTGTATACACCTAAAACCCCGGATTAACCTGCATGCATCAAGTGAATCACGCCGTCCAGGTAAACCTGGTATGACCCGTAGAACGTAACACAAGTGAATCCTTTGGGACCCTGAACTTGGTCATGTTAAATTGACGATCATCAAGTGATTACACAAGCCAAAATCTTTATGAGATTTTGAACATTGGTAGCATTTGACATTGATGATTTGGTTAAAGATTGCAGATCATCTTAACAGGCTTTGCTAAAATGGTTAATGACAGTAGCCTGGAAGCTCATAAAAAGCCTCGAATTTGGAGCCTGGCAGCTCGTAAAAAGCCTTGACTACATGGTCTTATTTGCCCCAAAACTTTATTTTTCATTTTTTATGTTTTCTCAAATCTTTATCCTCAAGGTCATTGGTTTTTCAACCAAGTCCATTGATTCAAGAGTGGATGGCTACGAAATTGCCGCTACATCTGTATTTACAGAGTTATAATCTGGGTTATAAACACCAGTACTAGTTCACAGTTAAACCGGAGTTCAGTGTAACCCGGACCGGCCTCTATGATGAGCTGACAAAGAGCCAAGGGAGTCATCAGCACTTACACCTTGGGTTGTTTCCTGCCGGGTTAAGGTTTGCATATACACTTAACTGCAGGTACGACACGTGCTTCTATTTTATACACAGTTCAAGTTATTTACTTACATCATGTGTTTGGGTAGTATAACCCGTCCGGTGATAAACCGCCAGGACATTTTTCAGCATTGTTTATGCAGACACAAGTAATATAAACTGTCAAAGCATTGCAAGCAGGAGATAATTTAGGAATTGTCAAACAAAGTAATGCCGTGAAAGATAGAGTGGGACAAAGACAGTATCTCAACTATCCTATTACAAGGCACTGGCAGGCCCAAAAGAATATCAGTTTTCTCACAAAGTATTCAATGAATAAGGCTAAACCGGGACCGGTTTAGGATTCTGCTTCGGCTCGCTGTGAAGACCGAGGGTCAGCTTGTTCCGGGTCTTCGACGACTTCTGGCAGCTGCTGGAAATCAGGGGTGCTACAGTCAATCTTGGCAAGGGCGCGGAAATATACTTCATTGTTTATAAGTTCTGACGGTTCAATATCAGGAGCGAAGGTATGCTTACGAACAGGTGGAATTAGATTTTCGATGTCATAAGACGGCCGCTCCACCCGCACATTCTCCAGATCATAACCCGGATGATACCTTGACAAGTCCGCTTCATCAGCAAGCTTACTGGCAAGAGGCCGCATGTCTTTGGTTAAGGCGCGCAGATCCTCAGCGGAGAAAGCTGACCCGTCTTCTTTCATACTGGGATAACCATTCATGGCCTCCGCCGGATCAAAGTCGGGAACCCATGCCTTGGCCCGGGTTAACGCCATGAGGGAGCCAGCTCTTGCGGAGGATTTCTTCACTTCGACAATTCGGGTAGGCAAGATGTATAGTTTCTCCAGAGTACCTTGGATGGTGGTTGGCGCCGGTTTATTATGCAAAATAGCACTGATGGCCCTCTAAGCACCAGCATAGAGTTGTTCCTCCAAGGTATAAGCAGCCTTCAGCTTCTTCCGTACATCGTCCCCAAGATGAGTCACACGCCTACCTGTGTACAAGTGATGAGTTAAATCGGAGAAGTGCAAGATAGCAAGGATAAAGCGCATGACAACAAGTACTTACCAAAGATAGCAGATGCCATATCGTCTATATGCTGCCTTAACCCGGATAACTCCTCCGTCACCGGGTCAAGAGCAGCCTCAGCATCCTTGGCTCTTTTCTCTAAAGCAGCCTTCTGTACTTCCTGAAGGAAATATGCCCTAGAGGCAATAATAAAGATGATTATTTGTATTTCCTTATATCATGATAAATGTCTTTTATTCATGCTAGAATTGTATTAACCGGAAACTTAGTACATGTGTGAATACATAGACAAAACAGTATGTCCCTAGTATGCCTCTACTAGACTAGCTCATTAATCAAAGATGGTTATGTTTCCTAGCCATAGACATGAGTTGTCATTTGATCAACGGGATCACATCATTAGGAGAATGATGTGATGGAAAAGACCCATCTGTTAGCATAGCACTATGATCGTTTAGTTTTACTGCTATTGCTTTCTTCATGACTTATACATGTTCCTATGACTATGAGATTATGCAACTCCCGAATACCGTAGGAACACCTTGTGTGCTATCAAACGTCACAACATAACTGGGTGATCATAAAGATTCTCTACAGGTGTCTCCGAAAGTATTCGTGGTGTTGGCATAGATCAAGATTAGGATTTGTCACTCCGAGTGTCGGAGAGGTATCTCTGGGCCCTCTCGGTAACACACATCATAATAAGCCTTGCAAGCAAAAGACTAATGAGTTAGTCACGAGATAATGTGTTACGGAACGAGTAAAGAGACTTGCCGGTAACGAGATTGAACTAGGTATAGAGATACCGACGATCGAATCTCGGGCAAGTAACATACCGATGACAAAAGGAACAACGTATGTTGTTATGCGGTTTGACCGATAAAGATCTTCGTAGAATATGTAGGAACCAATATGAGCATCCAGGTTCCGCTATTGGTTATTGACCGGAAATGAGTCTCGGTCATGTCGACATAGTTCTCGAACCCGTAGGGTCCGCACGCTTAACGTTTGATGACGATCGGTATTATGAGTTTATGAGTTTTGATGTACCGAAGGAGTTCGGAGTCCCGGATGAGACCGGGGACATGACGAGGAGTCTCGAAATGGTCGAGACGTAAAGATCGATATATTGGACGACTATATTCGGACATCGGAAAGGTTCCGAGTGATTCGGGTATTTTTCGGAGTATATGGGCCTTATTGGGCCATACGGGAATAGAGGAGAAAGGCCAAAAGGAAGGAGGCGCGTGCCCCCCCTCTGGTCCGAATTGGACAAGGGGTGCAGCCCTCTTTTCCTTCCCCCTCTCCACCTCTTTCCTTCTCTCCTACTCCAGAAAGGAAAGGGGAATCCTACAAGGACTTGGGAGTCCTAGTAGGACTCCCCACACTTGGCGCGCCCCCTCTAGGGCCGACCTCTCCCTTGCTCCTTTATATACGTGGGCAGGGGGGCACCCTAGGACACACAAGTTGAATTGTTTTAGCCGTGTGCGGTGCCCCTCTCCCCAGAAACACACCTCGGTCATACCGTTGCAGTGCTTAGGCGAAGCCCTGCGCCGGTAGATACATCATATCTGTCACCACGCCGTCGTGCTGGCGAAACTCTCCCATGAAGCTCAACTGGATCAAGAGCTCGTGGAACGTCATCAAGCTGAATGTGTGCTGAGCGCGGAGGTGCCGTACGTTCGGTGCTTGATCGGTTGGATCGCAAAGAAGTTCGACTACATCAACCGCGTCACTTGACGCTTCCGCTCCCGGTCTACGAGGGTACGTAGACACACTCTTCCCTCTCGTTGCTATGCATCTGGTAGATAGATCTTGCGTGATCGTAGGAAAATTTTAAAATACTACGTTCCCCAATAGTGGCATCATGAGCCAGGTCTATGCGTAGATGATATGCACGAGTAGAACACAATGAGTTGTGGGCGATACTAGTCATACTGCTTACCAGCATGTCATACTTTGCTTCGGCGGTATTGTGAGATGAAGCGGCCCGGACCGACATTACGCGTACGCTTACGCGAGACTGGTTTCACCGTTACGAGCACTCGTTGCTTAAAGGTGACTGGCGGGTGTCTGTCTCTCTCACTTTAGCTGAATCAAGTGTGGCTACGCCCGGTCCTTGTGAAGGTTAAAACAGCACATACTTGACGAAACATCGTTGTGGTTTTGTATGCGTAGGTAAGAACGGTTCTTGCTAAGCCCGTAGCAGCCATGTAAAACTTGCAACAACAAAGTAGAGGACGTCTAACTTGTTTTTGCAGGACATGTTGTGATGTGATATGGTCAAGACATGATGAGTTATACGGTTTTGTATGAGATGATCATGTTTTGTAATGTTATCGGCAACTGGCAGGAGCCATATGGTTGTCGCTTTATTGTATGAAATGCAATCGCCATGTAATTGCTTTACTTTATCACTAAGTGGTAGCGATAGTCGTAGAAGCAATAGTTGGCGAAACGACAACGATGCTACGATGGAGATCAAGGTGTCGCGCCGGTGACGAAGGTGATCATGACGGTGCTTTGGAGATGGAGATCAAAAGCACAAGATGATGATGGCCATATCATGTCACATATTTTGATTGCATGTGATGTTTATCTTATTATGCTTCTTATTTTGCTTAGAACGACGGTAGCATTATAAGATGATCCCTTACTAAATTTCAAGGTATAAGTGTTCTCCGTGAGTATGCACCGTTGCGAAAGTTCATCGTGCCGAGACACCACATGATGATCGGGTGTGATAAGCTCTACGTTCAAATACAACGGGTGTAAGCCAGTTTTGCACACGCAGAATACTCGGGTTAAACTTGACGAGCCTAGCATATGCAGATATGGCCTCGGAACACTGGAGACCGAAAGGTCGAGCGTGAATCATATAGTAGATATGATCAACATAAGATGTTCACCATTGAAACTACTCCATCTCACGTGATGATCGGACATGGTTTAGTTGATTTGGATCACGTGATCATTTAGATGACCGGAGGGATGTCTATCTAAGTGGGAGTTCTTAAGTAATATGATTAATTGAACTTTAATTTATCATGAACTTAGTCCTGGTAGTATTAGCATATCTATGTTGTAGATCAATAGCTCGCGATGTTGCTCCACGTTTATTTTTTATATGTTCCTAGAGAAAACCAAGTTGAAAGATGTTAGTAGCAATGATGCGGAATTGTTCCGTGATCTGAGAATTATCCTCATTGCTGCACAGAAGAATTATGTCCTTGATGCACCGCTAGGTGACAGACCTATTGCAGGAGCAGATGTAGACGTTATGAACGTTTTGATAAAAGCTCGATATGATGACTACTTGATAGTTTAGTGCACCATGCTTTACGGCTTATAACCGGAACTTCAAAAACGTTTTGAAACGTCACGGAGCATATGAGATGTTCCAAGAGTTGAAATTAGTATTTCATACTCATGCCCGTGTCGAGAGGTATAAGACCTCTGACAGTACTTTGCCTACAAGATGGAGGAGAATAGCTCAACCAGTGAGCATGTGCTCAGATTGTCTGGGTAGTACAATTGCTTGAATCAAGTGGGAGTTAATCTTCCAGATAAGATAGTAATTGACAAAGTTCTCTAGACACTATCACCAAGTTAGTAGAACTTCGTGATGAACTTTAATATGCAAGGGATGACGAAAGTAATTCCCGAGCTCTTCACGATGCTGAAATCGGCGAAGGTAGAAATCAAGAAAGAGCATCAAGTGTTGATGGTTAACCAGACCACTTGTTTCAAGTAAAGGGCAAAGGGATAGAAGGGGAACTTCAAGAAGAATGACAAGCAAGTTGTCACTCCCGTGAAGAAACCCAAAGCTAAACTCAAGCCTGAAACTAAGTGCTTCTACTGCAAAGGAAATGGTCACTAGAATTGGAACTGCCCTAGATATTTGGCGGATAAGAAGGATGGCAAAGTGAACAAATGTATATCTGATATACAGATTATTTATGTGTATTTTACTAGTGTTCATAGCAACCCCTCGGTATTTGATATTGGTTCAGTTGCTAAAGAGTAGTAACTCGAAATGGGAGTTGCATAATGAACAGAAACTAGTTAAAGGATGAAGTGACGATGTGTATTGGAAGTAGTTCCAAGATTGATATGATCATCATCGCACACTCCCTATACTTTCGGGATTAGTGTTGAACCTAAATAAGTGTTATTTGGTGTTTGTGTTGAGCATGAATATGATTTGATCATGTTTATTGCAATACGGTTATTCATGTAAGTTAGAGAATAATTGTTGTTCTGTTTACATGAATAAAACCTTCTATGGTCATACACCCAATGAAAATGGTTTGTTGGATCTCGATCGTGTGATACACATATTCATAATATTGAAGCCAAAAGATGCAAGGTTAATAATGATAGTGCAACTTATTTGTGGCGCTGCCGTTTAGGTCATATTGGTGTAAAGCGCATGAAGAAACTCCATAGTGATGGACTTTTGGAATCACTTGATTATGAATCACTTGGTGCTTGCGAACCATGCCTCATGGGCAAGATGACTAAAACTCCGTTCTCCGGAACCGTGGAGCGAGCAACAGAGTTGTTGGAAATCATACATACTGATGTATGCGGACCAATGAGTGTTGAAGCTCGCGGCAGGTTTCGTTATTTTCTGACCTTCACTGATGATTTGAGCAGATATGGGTATATCTACTTAATGAAGCACAAGTCTGAAACATTTGAAAAGTTCAAAGAATTTCAGAGTGAAGTGGAGAATCATCGTAACAAGAAAAATAAGAGTTTCTACGATATGATCGTAGAGGTAAAATATTTGAGTTAGCGAGTTTGGCCTTCAATAAAAATAATGTGAAATAGTTTCACTACTCACGCCACCTGGAACACCACAGTGTAATGGTGTGTCCGAACGTCATAACCGCACTTTATTAGATATGGTGCGATCGATGATGTCTCTTACCGATCTACCACTATCGCTTTTGGGGTTACGCATTAGAGACAGCTACATTCACGTTAAATAGGGCACCATCTAAATCCGTGGAGATGACACCGTATGAACTGTGGTTTGACGAGAAACCTAAGCTGTCATTTCTTTAAGTTTGGGACTGCGATGCTTGTGTGAAAAAGTTTCAACATGATAAGCTCGAACCCAAATCGGAGAAGTAAATCTTCATAGGATACCCAAAAAGAAACTGTTGGGTACACCTTCTATCACAGATCCTAAGGCAAGGTCTTTGTTGCTAAGAGTGGATCCTTTCTAGAGAAGGAGTTTCTCTCGAAAGAAGTGAGTGGGAGGAAAGTGGAACTTGATGAGGTAATTGTACCTTCTCCCGAATTGGATAGTAGTACATCACAGAAACTGGTTCCAGTGATTCCTACACCAATTAGTGAGGAAGCTAATGATGATGATCATGAAACTTCGGATCAAGTTACTGCTGAACTTCGTAGATCAACCAGAGTATGTTCCGCACCAGAGTGGTACGGCAACCCGGTTCTGGAAGTCATGTTACTGGACCATGATGAACCTACGAACTATGAGGAAGCGATGATGAGCCCAGATTCCGCAAAATGGCTTGAGACCATGAAATCTGAGATGGGATCCATGTATGAGAACAAAGTGTGGACTTTGGTTGACTTGCCCGATGGTCGGCAAGCCATTGAAAATAAATGGATCTTCAAGAGGAAGACTGACACTGACAGTAATGTTACTGTTTACAAAGCTCGACTTGTTGCGAAAGTTTTTCAACAAGTTCAAGGAGTTGACTACGATGAGACTTTCTCACCCGTAGCGATGCTTAAGTCTGTCCGAATCATGTTAGCAATTGCCGCATTTTATGAAATCTGGCAAATGGATAACAAAACTGCATTCTTTAATGGATTTATTAAAGAAGACTTGTATATGATGCAATCAGAAGGTTTTGTCAATCCTAAAGGTGCTAACAAAATGTGCGAGCTCCAGCGATCCATCTATGGACTGGTGCAAGCATCTCGGAGATGGAATATACGCTTTGATAAGTTGATCAAAGCATATAGATTTATACAGACTTGCGGTGAAGCCTGTATTTACAAGAAGTGAGAGGGAGCACTACAACCTTTCTGATAAGTATATGTGAATGACATATTGTCGATCGGAAATGATGTAGAATTTTCTGGAAAGCATAAAGGAGTGTTTGAAAGGAGTTTTTCAAAGAAAGACCTTGGTGAAGCTCCTTACATATTGGGCATCAAGATCTATAGAGATAGATCAAGACGCTTGATAAGACTTTCAATGAGTACATACCTTGATAAGATTTTGAAGTAGTTCAAAATGGATCAGTCAAAGAAGGAGTTCTTGCCTGACTTGTAAGGTGTGAAGTTGAGTAAGACTCAAAGCCAGACCACGGCAGAAAAAATATAGAGAGAATGAAAGTCATTCCCTATGCCTCAGCCATAGGTTCTATAAAGTATGCCATGCTGTGTACAAAACACGTTGTGTACCTTGCCATGATTTTGACAGGGAGGTACAATAGTGATCCAGGAGTAGATCACTGTACAGCGGTCAAAATTATCCTTAGTAATTGGATGACTAAAGGAAATATTTCTCGATTATGGAGGTGATAAAGAGTTTGTCGTAAAGGGTTACGCCGATGCAACCTTTGACACTAAATCCAGATGACTCTAAGTATCAATCTGGATGCGTATTGAAAGTGGGAGCAATTAGCTAGAGTAGCTCCATGCAGAGCATTGTAGACATAGAAATTTGCGAAATACATACGGATCTGAATGTGACAGACCCGTTGACTAAACTTCTCTCACAAGCAAAACATGATCACACCTTATTACTCTTGGGTATTAATCACATAGCGATGTGAACTAGATTATTGACTCTAGTAAACCCTTTGGGTGTTGGTCACATGGTGATGTGAACTATGGGTGTTATTCACATAACGATGTGAACTATCGGTATTAAATCACATGGCGATGTGAGCTAGATTATTGACTCTAGTGTAAGTGGGAGACTGAAGGAAATATGCCCTAGAGGCAATAATAAAGATGATTATTTGTATTTCCTTATATCATGATAAATGTCTTTTATTCATGCTAGAATTGTATTAACCGGAAACTTAGTACATGTGTGAATACATAGACAAAACAGTATGTCCCTAGTATGCCTCTACTAGACGAGCTCATTGATCAAAGATGGTTATGTTTCCTAGCCATAGACATGAGTTGTCATTTGATCAACGGGATCACATCATTAGGAGAATGATGTGATGGACAAGACCCATCCGTTAGCATAGCACTATGATCGTTTAGTTTTACTGCTATTGCTTTCTTCATGACTTATACATGTTCCTATGACTATGAGATTATGCAACTCCCGAATACCGTAGGAACACCTTGTGTGCTATCAAACGTCACAACGTAACTGGGTGATCATAAAGATGCTCTACAGGTGTCTCCAAAAGTATTCGTGGTGTTAGCATAGATCAAGATTAGGATTTGTCACTCCGAGTGTCGGAGAGGTATCTCTGGGCCCTCTCGGTAACACACATCATAATAAGCCTTGCAAGCAAAAGACTAATGAGTTAGTCATGAGATAATGTGTTACGGAACGAGTAAAGAGACTTGCCGGTAACGAGATTGAACTAGGTATAGAGATACCGACGATCGAATCTCGGGCAAGTAACATACCGATGACAAAAGGAACAACGTATGTTGTTATGCGGTTTGACCGATAAAGATCTTCGTAGAATATGTAGGAACCAATATGAGCATCCAGGTTCCGCTATTGGTTATTGACCGGAAATGAGTCTCGGTCATGTCTACATAGTTCTCGAACCCGTAGGGTCCGCACGCTTAACGTTTGATGACGATCGGTATTATGAGTTTATGAGTTTTGATGTACCGAAGGAGTTCGGAGTCCCGGATGAGACCTGGGACATGACGAGGAGTCTCGAAATGGTCGAGATGTAAAGATCGATGTATTGGACGACTATATTCGGACATCGGAAAGGTTCCGAGTGATTCGGGTATTTTTCGGAGTATATGGGCCTTATTGGGCCATACGGGAATAGAGGAGAAAGGCCAAAAGGAAGGAGGCGCGTGCCCCCCCTCTGGTCCGAATTGGACAAGGGGTGCAGCCCCCTTTTCCTTCCCCCTCTCCACCTCTTTCCTTCTCTCCTACTCCAGAAAGGAAAGGGGAATCCTACTAGGACTTGGGAGTCCTAGTAGGACTCCCCACACTTGGCGCGCCCCCTCTAGGGCCGGCCTCTCCCTTGCTCCTTTATATACGTGGGCAGGGGGGCACCCTAGGACACACAAGTTGAATTGTTTTAGCCGTGTGCGGTGCCCCTCTCCCTAGAAACACACCTCGGTCATACCGTTGCAGTGCTTAGGCGAAGCCCTGCGCCGGTAGATACATCATATCTGTCACCACGCCGTCGTGCTGGCGAAACTCTCCCATGAAGCTCAACTGGATCAAGAGCTCGTGGGACGTCATCAAGCTGAATGTGTGCTGAACACGGAGGTGCCGTACGTTCGGTGCTTGATCGGTTGGATCGCGAAGAAGTTCGACTACATCAACCGCGTCACTTGACGCTTCCGCTCCCGGTCTACGAGGGTACGTAGACACACTCTTCCCTCTCGTTGCTATGCATCTGGTAGATAGATCTTGCGTGATCGTAGGAAAATTTTAAAATACTACGTTCCCCAACACTTCCCAAATGGACCGCTCCGCTTCAAAGTCTTTCTTGAGCTTCTCCATACTAGCTAAAGCAAGGGTAAGTCCCTCCTTGGCTTTAGTCGAAGCAGTCTCTTGGAAGGATATGCTATTCCGGAGCTCAGTAATTTCAGTGGCCCTCCGGTTCAAATCAGTCTGCCAAGGATAAAATATGTCAGATATCTACAGCAATACTTTCAGACAAGTCCCAAGCACATAACAAGTTATGCACTTGACACTTGGGGGCTAATGTACAATTGAAGTGAAAGAAAGCAACTTTTTCAGAAAAGTCCCAAGCACCTAACAAGTTATGTCCTTGACACTTTGGGCTAATTAATGTCATTCTCAAACATAGGAGAAGTCCCGATTCACCCACAATGGAGTAAACCGGCACTTGGGGCCTACAATGGACCAAAGGTACAACTACAAGATACAAGCAGAAATGAAGAGCAAAGGAAAAGAAATTACCTCATATCTTTCTTTCATTAAATTCACCAAACCAGCCTCATGGTCACGGCTGGTGAAGAGACGGTTCACGTACCCAGAATGAAGTTCTTGGGCACTGAGTTGGGCATAACTAGACAGGTCGGTGCTCCACTTGCCTTTGTCTTTATGGAGAATTTCTTCTTTGGCCGTATGTTTGGCCAAGACAACCGGTTCTGCCGGGGTGGTAAAACCGGTCCCAGTGATCACGACATCGTCTGTCGAGGCAGCAGTTGGGCTGGTCGGATCAGCAGCAGCAGCAGCGGGATTGGTGTGAACCGGACTAGCAGGGGCCGGACTAACCCGAGCAGGGCTAGTCCGAGAAGGGCTGGCCGGTTCAGCAGGATTTTCTATGGGGTCATCCCCCGGAGCAGCAACGTCTTCTCGGTCCATAGGGGAAGGATCATCATGTGGAACTTCGACGTTTTCTTTTGGAGGATTGGCAGCTTCAAGATCTTCTGCCAGTTTAGCGGTGGTGTTTTTTACCGCCGGTTTATTCAACTTTGCCTTCTTACTAGGCTTGGGCATACTGAAAGGATTAAAGGAATAATGAAAATCACAATTCAAAAAGGAAAGATAAACCGGACATACTGAAAGACGGCTTACCCATGGACGGTCTTGAGCACCGGGACTTGGGTGTCAATTGACTCGCCAGAAGAAGATAGAGGAGTTTCCTGATAGTTTAGATCAGACGGTTTAAGATGATTACGAATAAGACCTGCTTTTGGATGAAGAATGGTTGGAGTAAGCAAAACCTCTGAGTGGCGTCTTCGAGTCGGAGTGTGATTTAATCCGGTTGATTCGACCACGTGACCACTATGGCGTGTGGTCCGGCGAGCCTCATGTTGCTGCTTCTTCAAAAGAAAATGGGGATCTAGTTGAGCATAAGGGTGAGAAAATGGATATTTCCAGGCTACCCGACGAACTTTGAGTGGTAATGGTTCTGAATTAGAGGAAAGAGAGATTACCTCAACCTCATCCGCTTTACTCCCTTCCGCCGGATCCTGGGAAAGGTCATTATTAAGATAAATACAGACAAGGGAAAGTTTAAAGACATAAGAATCAAGCAATACCTCAGAGGCTGGATCATCTTCTTCAGCGTTTGAACTGGAAGCAGCGGCAGGTCTTTTCTTGTGCCTCTTCACGGCCAGACTCTTCTTGTGAGATGGTTTTGCCGGTTTGTCTTGGGCTTTCCGCTTCCAAAAGGGGCCATTGGCCTGTGTAAAGGAATAAAAATATGTTGAAGACAAGTAATATGGACGGATTAAAACAAAGAGAAAGGGATAGAAGAATCTTACTGATGGCGGTTTATTGTTCACGCAGAAGGGTGCTAAACCGGTCCGACTGCACTCCTCCAGAGGAATATTCAACATCTTCTTAGCAGACTCAGTAACTTCATTGTCTGGAAGCACCAGATCTGTGTGACGCTGAGGATCCTTCGGATTACCAGTATACTCGCACATTAAGCCGGAGCGCCGGCTTAACGGCAGAATGCTCCAAGAGAACCAACAGCGGACAAAGTCAACACCAGTTAACCCGTTAGCCACAAAAGCCCCTGAGTTTGGAAAGTTGGGGGGCATATCGGGCCCGGTCTTGGGCACTCAGACGCTGCGGGAAGGGATGATCCGCTGTCACACGATAAGAGCGATAACCCAACAGTGGATTCTCTCCTTCTGGTGAAGTGTCGACGCAGTAGAACCAAGTCTGGTTCCATTCCTTGGGATGGCTATGAAGAGTGGCGTGAGGAAAGCTGACATCTTTTCTCTTCTGGATGCTCATTCTGCCAAGTTCAGTATTGGGCCCGTCATGGAATTTAGTCTGGCGATTCAGATGGAAGAAGTCCCGGAATAACTCTACGGATGGTTCCTCTTGCAGATAGGCTTATGAGAAGACTTGAAAATTACAAATGTTTGATATGGAATTGGGACCTATGTCTTGGGGGTGGAGCTGAAAGTCTGCTAATACGTCGCGGAATTTTTTGACCCTGGAGGGTTAAAGCCCCGGGCCAGGTGATCAAAAAAGACTATAACTTCTCCTTCTTTAGGCTGAGGAGGGCACTCTTTCCCAGGAGCCCTCCAGTGCAGAACCTCATTGGGGCCTAAAGCGCCAATTGAGGCCATCTTTTCTAAGTCATCATCGGTAATCCGGGATGGGACCCAGTTGCAAGCGACGAACTGCTTAGCCGGGGAAGTCATCCTTTTTCAAAGGGGGAACGCTGAAAAACACAATACAAGATCCGGCTTACGATCCACATAGATTTAAACCGGCATGTTCTATGAAGGCATTGATTTACATCGGTGGTTTAAGCACGGGACTAATGGTATCTACTGATCCAGAACAACTATGAATGGGACAGCTACCGGATTATGAAGCTTAGAAAGGAAAAGTTAAACCGCCGAACACAGGTAGGTGAAATACATATCTAAAATTAAACCGTCGACACGGGCATGTGAGGCGCAGATTCAAGGTTGAACCGTCGACATAGGCAAATGAGACGCAGATCTAAAGTGTGGAAAACAACTTTCACATGAGCAGTAGTGAAATATGGATCTACAACGTATGGAAAATTCAAGATAATTCAAGTCATATTCGTTGAAGGCAGCGAAGGTTTTTCTACAGATCCAATCTAACTAGCAGTATTGGGGGAACTAAGATTATAAAGATGGAGCGGAGTTGTGCATACAAAGGTCAACCTAAACGTTTTACGTCTACAACTAAGAACTGCCTATGGTGATGAACTACGAAGAACAAGGGTTCGTGGGCGAGCTCCCGAGGACCTTAGAACTGAGATCTACAGGGAAGAAGGAATGAACGTACCTGATGCAGCAGGAGCGGAAGGACGACGAGGAATCTCTGGACACACTCAGGTTGATGCAGCGGCCGGGCTTGGTGAAGACGACGAGCTCGAAGAACGGCGGCGGAGCTTGAGCGCTGGAGGTCAGAGGAAGAAGAAAGCAAAGGGGGATAAAGAGATGGCCCTCAACCCAATTTATAGGCCGAGGAGATAAAACGGCAAGCGCGGGAATCAAGGAGACAAAAAATCGGATATGGATGGTGCTGTCGCCTCGATCTTCGAAGCCTTAATAAATAAAGGTAAAAAACAGGTGCAGGCATTACATGCGCGGATGGCGTCACGACGGTTTAAAGCAACTCGAGGGGATGACGTCATCTCGGTTTACCAAGCATACTGAAGCTGCAGAAAGGAAAAGTTGTACAAGACTTTGGAGATTGACATGAACAGGTTCAAATCAATCTGGGGCCTAATGTCAGGGATAGTACTACCAGGTATAAAACGGCCAGGAGGGTCCAGTTTAAGTTATCAACATTATATTATTAGAAGCCCAGCGGAGTATGAAGTAAAAGATGGTAGCCCAAGAGGCTTAGAGCCCGTATGTTAGGGCCCATGATTTGTAAACCGTCATACTATGTAACTTGGGATGTAAGATAGAAAGAGCAGAGACAGAGGCAGACACGTTTATGAGCCGACCTCGGGACTCTGTAAACCGGACCGGGCGTCACCTCTTATATAAAGGGACGACCCGGCGATGGTTCAAGACAGAGAACAACAACTCGAGACACAGGCAAAGCGGATTCGCTCCCTGGTCATCGAAGTCCAAGCAATACCACACCAAACTAGACGTAGGCTTTTACCTTCATCGAAGGGGCCGAACTAGTATAAAATCCCTGTGTCATTCGTCCGCTTTAACCCCTTTAAGCTAACCCGTAGCGATGGCCTCACGACTAAGTCATTTTGCTAGGACATCTGCCGTGCTAAATCCACGACAACGAGTATAAATCACATGTTTTCCTATGCGGTTGTAGCTATAATCCCCCTTCTCATCATTAGCGCATCTCTCTATAATATAATCTCATCTGGATCTGATGACCTGCTTAAGTACCTGTTAACTTAGGTCTGAATATACCTGGATTTATTGATACGCTGTAGATCTGAAATTATCATGTCAATCTGTGAAACTTGTTTTTTCATCGCCTAGTTATTTCAGATCTGCACCTTTCATACCCACATAGGCGGTTTAACCTTAGAAAATCATAATCCGGTAGGTAGCATTAGTCCCCACTTAAACCGTTGTTTCGGTTATCTTCAAAATGCTTCCAATGTATGACTCTGGTTTAATAGTGTGTGTACACCTCCGCATCTTCTCCTGCTAACCTTACGACCCTTTATACTGGTTAGTCATGATTCATAAACCGGCATTTTATCTATTATTTTTGATTTTTCATTGAAATGGCTAAGAAATTTTATTCCTGTAACTAGGTTCCATCCTGGGTTACCGAGGAAGAACTGAACGGGTTAGTCGAGATTGGTGCTTTAGCAAAAAAGGATGTCATCCACTGGAGAGTCCCCGGTCCGGAAAATCCTCCTGAACCCAAAGACGGAGAAGTGATTGTGTTCGTTGATCATCTGGCCCGAGGGTTTAGCCCTCCCGGATCAAAAAAATTCTGTGATGTACTTGCTAGCTTCCAACTCCATCCTCAAGACCAAACTGTGTGTCCAATGTTTGCAACTTCCAAGTATTCCGCGAGGCTTATCTGCAAGAGGAGCCCATAGTTGAACTGTTTAGGGATTTCTTCCACTTGAACCGTCGTACAGAATTTACAGACGGACCCAATACTGAACTTGGTGGGATGTCAATCCAGAAAAGGAAAGATGTCAACTTCCCTCATGCCAAGCATCATAGTCATCCCAAGGACTGGAATCAGACTTGGTTTTACTGCCAAGATACCTCTCCAACTGATGAGAATCCTTTGCCGGGTTATCGTCCTCACCGGCTTTCCAATACCCATCCATTTCCCCAACGGCTCAGCGCCAAGGAGCGATCCAAGTATGCACCACAGCTTTCAAAGCTTCGGGCCTTCACTGCAAACGGCTTAACGGACGTCGACTTTGTTCGTTGCTGGATCTCTTGGAGCATTCTGCCTCTAAGCCGACGCTCCGGTTTAATGTGCGAGTATACATGGGACTTGAAAGACCCTCAACGACATACTGAAGCTTAGCTAACAGAAAATGAAGTTATTGAATCCGTTAAGAAGATACTGGATGAACTGGTGGCTGTCTGCAGCAAAACAGGGCTGAATCCCTTCTGTGCCTCCAACAAACCGCCAGCTGTAAGAATCATATAACTTGTTGCTTTAATTCAATCCTCTAAATACCCTCCCTAAATTTCATCAATCTTTGATAGGGTGATGATCCGTTCTGGAAGAAGAAGGCACAAGATAAACCGACAAAGGTATCTCGCCCCAAGACTAAGGTTGTCAAGAAGCCTGCCAAAAAGAAAACCGTTGAGTCATCCGAAGTAAATATTGATGATGATCTGGATAAACCAGAATAAGAGGTAGAACTTGATTCTCTTGGCTCCCTTTTCATACACCTCATTGACAATGATTATTATCAGGATAACGCTGAAGGCAGCCAAGCTGATGACGTAGAGGTAATTATACTTTCCTCCAGTTCAGATCCTCTGTCAACATAGAAAATCCATCAAGCAAACCGGAAAGTAAGATTTTCTCACCCCTAGCTCACTTGGACCCAAACTTTCTTTTGAAGAAACAGCAACACGAAGCTCGCCGCACAACCAGGCACATTGGCCAAGCGATTACTTCCACCGGTTTACCAAATACTCCGATCCGAAAGCGTCGATCAGAGGTCTTATATATTCCTAATGTTTCTTATCCCAAAGCGGGTCATTTCCGACAGCCTCTTAATCTGTCTGATTCAAACTATCAGGGAACACCTCATTCATCCGTTGGCGAGTCGACGACCACACAACTTCCACCCCTCAAGACGGTTCCTGGGTGAGTTTTAATTTACTGTTAACCCTTTATGTTTATCCAATGCACTGACCTTTCAGTTTATCCTTCTCAGTGGCAGGCCTAGACCCAGCAAAAAGGACAAATTAAATAAACGGGCTGATGGTAATGTGATTACTGAACCGGAAGGAACTCCCGAACCGGTAGAAGCAAATGCTGACGCTATGCTTGATGATCCGCCCCTACCGGATCATGATCTTTTGTTGATCAAGAAGCTAATCCAATGGGCCATGTTGACAAACCAACCAGCCCAGTCCGAACCAATGATAAACTGGCAAGCCCAGCCAAGGCTGCTGATGATACGATGGAAGATGTTATGATCACTGGTTTTGGCCACACCACTCCTGGCGATCCTATCGCTTTATCAAAACATAGTACCAAGGAGGAATTTTTTGCTATGGACAAAGGGAAATGGAATGCCGATTTGTCGAGCTATGCCCACCTCAGTGCCTAGGACCTTCACTCTGGATTCTTGAACCGTCTGTACACAAGCCGCGACTATGAAGCCGGTTTAGTGAGACTGATGAAAGAACGAAATGAGGTAACTGTTGCTTAACTTCTGTAATACTGTTTCTCCCTTGTCAAATTTCTTATGTCAACTCCAGTGTAGCCCCCAAGGGCCGGTTTATCTTTTCAAGATAAACCGGGACTTTTAGAATACAAACTTGCGACTTTCGCCTGTGTAGCCCCCAAGGGCCGGTTTATTCTTTTCAAAATGAACCGGGACTTTTGTCTCGTAATGTTATTTTGAGCAAATATGCATTAGCCCCCAAGTGCCAGGCATAATACTTGTATTGAGCTTGGGACTTGTAAAAACTTCTGATAACAAGCAAATATGCATTAGCCCCCAAGTACCAAGTGTATAACTTGTTATGTGCTTGGCACTTGAAATATGTTCTGCCAACTTATGATATGTATGTCTCTTACAAGCTGATCTGAGCACAAAGGAATCCCAAATTGCTGATCTTCAAGAAAACCTCAAGTTCCAGCAAGCAGAAACCTCCAAATCCAAGGATAAGCTGACCAGTGCCTTAGCAGCTATGGAAAAGTTGAAGGAGGATTTTAAGAAGGAACAGGCGGATTGAGACATAGAGAAAGCCGCTTTGCAGAAAAGGGCTGATGATGCAGAAGCAGCCCTTAAACCGGTGGTAGAAGAGCTAACTGGCTTAAAGCGGCAGATAAACGCCATGACCACTTCCGTGTTTGGTAAGTATCCTTATTATAAGCTTTCCCTATGTATTATCCCATAAACTGCTTTTCATGGGAAAACTTGTCAATAAAATCATTCGAGGCTTTTCATGGGCTGCCAGGCCTAAAATCGAGGCTTTTTATGGGCTGCCAGGCCACTGAGTTAAACCATTTTACAAAGCCTTTTAAGATGGACCTCACATTAACCAATCATCGTTTTAACTTTGACAAATTTAGGGTCTATATAAGATTGACTTGCCAAACATTCGGCGGGTCATACCAGGATTACGTGGACGGAGTGACTTACTTGATGAAGGCAGGTTAACCCGGGGTTTTAGGTGAATACACCTGGCTTCCAAGCCTGGCTTGATAGCCTATTACAAGGGTCTTAAAAACTCTTTGTTGCTGTGCAACAAGAGCCCCGAGGTAACATTTTGAGCTGTGCTCAGTGGGTGCCTATGTTTGAGTTGTGCTATGCAACAAACTCTCTTTGGCCCCTTATGATAATATTGGCTTAATAGCCGGATTACTGAAGTAACCAGAGCTGTGCTCTTATGATAACATTGGCTTGATAGCTGGATCAAGAGGGTAGTCAGAACTCTGCTTTATAAATAGAAGCCCCCATGTAATCAAATACTCTTAAGGGAAAACAGCAGAGGCCCTGCTTTAGCAGGGATGCCGGTTTATTATATTGATCATAATATATACATTGTCAAAAATATGTACATAAGAGGAGCCTATGGCTCAGGTGTAGTAAGGCCGAAGATGAGCAATGTTCCACGGCCGATGGGTCTCCTCCTCCGATGTGCGTGAGTCTTTGTGTTCTCCTATGTCAATAAGGTATTATGACCCGTTATGCAGATTCTTGCTAACCACAAAGGGCCCCTCCCAAGGCGGGGATAACTTGTGCATATCAATCTGATCCTGGATGAGCCGGAGCACCAGATCATCTTCTTGAAAAGTTCTGGTTCTAACCCGGCAGCTGTGATAACGATGCAGATCTTGCTGGTAAATCACCGAACGAGCTGCTGCAATGTCACGTTCCTCGTCAAACAGGTCCAGTGCTTTCTGTCGTGCTTGCTCATTGTCTGCTTCAACATAAGCCGCCACACGAGGCAAGTCATGACGGATATCACTAGGGAGAACTGCTTCTGCTCCGTAAACCATGAAAAAAGGCGTGTAGCCCGTAGATCTGTTGGGCGTGGTATTGATGCTCCATAATACGGAAGGTAACTCCTCCACTCAACAACTCGGCGTCCTCTACAGGGGAAGCATAAGCCGGGGCTTGACGCCTCTCAGGATCTCTTGATTGGCTCTCTCAGCTTGACCATTAGATTGGCGATGAGCCACCGATGACACGTCAAGCCGGATGTGCTCACGTTAACAAAATTCTTTCATGGCACCCTTAGACAAATTAGTGCCATTATTAGTTATAATGTTGTGTGGAAAGCCAAACTGGAAAATCACCTTTTTGATGAACTGAACCGCCGTAGCTGCATCACAATTACTGACTGGCTCTGCTTCCACCCACTTGGTGAACTTATCAACCGCTACCAAAAGGTGGGTTTTCTTATCCTGTAATATCTTGAAGGGCCCAACCATATCTAGCCTCCAGGTTGCAAACGGCCAAGTGATTGGAATCATCCCCAATTCTTGAGCCGCTACATGAGCACGTCGTGAGAATTTTTGACAGCCGTCACACTTTTTGACCAGGTCTTCAGCATCAGCATGAGCCGTCAGCCAATAGAAACCGTGATGAAAAGCTTTAGCTACCAAGGATTTTGAACCGGCATGGTGACCATAATCTCCTTCGTGGATCTCATGCAAAATATCACGGCCTTCTTCAGGAGATACGCAAAGTTGAAACACCTCTGTTACACTGCAATGATGCAATTCTCCATTGACGATAGTCATTGACTTGGACCGCTGGATTATCTGCCTGGCCAAAATCTCATCCTCTGGTAACTCGCCTCGGTTCATATACGCCAAATATGGAACCGTCCAATCTGGGATAGCATGAAGAGCTGCCAGCAACTGAGCCTCCGGATCAGGAACAGCCAAGTCCTCCTCTGTAGGTAGCTTGACCGACGGGATATGCAAGACGTCCAGAAAAACATTGGGCGGAACCGGTTTACATTGGGAACCCAAACATCTTAACGCATCCGCCGCTTCATTCTTTCGCTGGTCCACATGATCAACTTGATAACCTTTGAAGTGTCCAGCAACAATATCCACCTCTCGATGATATGCTGCCATGAGCGGGTCCTTGGAATCCCAAGTACCAGATACTTGTTGAGCCACCAGGTCCGAGTCACCAAAGCACTTAACCTGACTTAAATTCATCTCCTTAGCCATTCGAAGACCGTGGAGTAAGGCCTCATATTCAGTTGTATTGTTAGTGCAAGGGAACATTAAACGGAGAACATAACAAAATTTATCATCTCGTGGGGAAGTTAACACGACTCCAGCCCTCGAGCCCTCCACTTGCCTGGATTCATCGAAGTGAATCACTACTGGAATCAGCAGATTTGTCGTCTGTCAGTTCTTTGTCGTCTGCTTGCGGATGGCAAAGAAAGGATTTGCCATCAGCTAGGAGAAAATGGGCGGCAAAGAACGAGCGGACGGCAAAGAAAGCCTTTGCCATCAGCATATCTTTGCCGTCAGCTAGCGGACGACAAAGAGGGTGGGTGGGGAGCTTACAAGTTGACCTAACGGCCATTTTCTTTGCCGTATGCTGGCTGATGGCAAAACATCTTTGTCGTCCGCCAGCAGACGGCAAAGAAAACGGCCGTTAGGTCGTCCGTTTCCCCCCGGCCCCACCCCACTAGGTACGCTCTTTGCCGTCTGCTAGCAAACGGCAAAGAGCTATGACCTACTAGTAGAAAAGGGCTCTCTCGCTCTATGTTCCCACTCGTGCCCTGCCCGAGCTGCCGTCCCTAACCCGCGCCGCCACCCTCGTCGCCGGCCGCCCCACGCCACCCCCGTCGCCGCCCGGCAGTGCCGCCGCCCGCCCCGCCCCGCCCGCCCAGCCTAGCCGCCGCCGTCGGTCGCGCCGCCCCCATCCCGAATCGCCGGCCGCCCCGCACCGCCGCGCCACCGTTGTCGCCCGGCTGCGCCGCCGCCCGCCCCGCCCCGACCGCCCAGTCGAGCCGCCCCGCCCGCCCGGCCGCGCCGCCCCCGTCCCGAGTCGCCGGCCGCCCCGCACAACCCTGCCCCTCTCCCGAGCCACCGCCGCCCGACCGCACCGCACTGCCCGGCCCCGCCCCGCCGCTGCCCCGTCCCTCATCGTGGTGAGTTTTTTTTTCTTTTTTTAGATTTATTTTATGTTTGTATAGTTTAGTTTAGGTTATTTAGTCTTGTTTAGGTTAGTTTAGGTTAATTTAGTTTATTTTAGGTTACATTTAGTTTACAATTTTCTTTAGGTTTTTTTCCTGTTTTTAAGAATAATCAAGAAAGATGAAAAAAAAGAAAAAAAAGAAGAGGAAGAAGAAGAAGAAGAAAAAAGAACAATAAGTAGTAGTAGAAGAAGAAGATGAAAAAAAGTAGAAGTGGAAGATGAAAAAAGAAGTAGGAAAATGGGGCTCCCGGGGACAAGTGGGTTAATTAGGGGGTTCCTCTGTGTCGATGGAACCCTAAATAGCAAGTATCGTCGGTGAGAGATACACATAGTCGTCGGTGTCGAACACTACATCCATGTCCCACAAGTGACGCCGACGTCCGGCGTCCCAAAGCAACTGTTCTCGGCGTTGATGGCGGTCGAACACCATCGTGAATTTGTCTCGCAGTCTCTGTGATGACGATTAAAGGCAAGTGTTGAAACTTGAAACACCCAAACTGACTCAAGTCGGTTAGGTTGTTTGAAATTTCAAAACTTGGCTTTAATCCTCATCGCAGGGGCTGCCAGACAAATTCGCCAAGGTGTTCGACCGTCATCGGCAAACAGAACTATTGTTGTGGGACGCCGGGCGCCGGCTTCACTTGTGGGATGTGGATCTAGTGTTCAACATCGAGTGCCACATGTATCTCACACTGATGATACTTGCTATTTAGGGTTCCATCAACACCAAGAACCCGCTAATTAACCCGCTCGTCCTGTTGTAAATATTTAGTTAGGTCGACGGAAGAAACAAAATTGCTATGTTACTCATCTTTTGATTTAAATGTGCAGTTATTTCATCGCTGCAAGGGTCCAGTGTTCGACGAGCTCCGCCCCTGCATTCGTTGGTGAGCACAAATGACATCTCCTCCTACCCCCTTCATTTGCTCTGTTCTGGTCTTCTTGCCTATGAAACTTGCTAGCTATAGGTGTCAATCATCAGTATGCGTAACCACTATGCGTCTCCCATTCGGAAGGGTTACATCTATAAATATGCATGCATTTGCATATTTATAATCGTGATTCTTTCGAATTGTCCAACGTTATCCATGGACAGCCCAAGTATATGTGTAGATTGGGTTCGTTTTCCCATATGCTCTGCTCCGGATCTGATGCAGAATTTCCTCAGTGCCTCCCTGTTGTTCTTTGGGTACACATCCTCTCTGCTTATTGCCAAGACGTGTATCAGGAGAACAGCGGGGAGGTGCTGCCGAAATTTTGCGTTGGATCCGGAGCAAAGCATGGGAAAATGAACCCAATCTACACATACTCGGGTGGGATTAGGACCTATCTTTACCTATTAGCCTGTAGATTGCATGGACGTAATAAAACTGACAAACTACATTAACTGATGGATATGGCTTGCTTAATTATGTATATATTTCTTGTGTGTCCAGTAGGAAGTCAATATGAGTGATCATGCATGGATGTACACCAGTTACACTAGACAGAAAGTTTGGACCGAGGAATGGTTAACAAAAACCAAGGGGTTTGTTAGAGCCGCATTTGCAAAAGGTCAAAAAAAGCTGGTGCCCTTGTGTCCGGTGCAACAACTACAGTAAGAGGGACGAGCTTGAAATGAGTAAAGACCTGCAGAAGTTTGATTTTACGCCTGGTTACACAGTCTGGACATTTCATGGTGAGTCTGCCCAACATGTCAGAGCCGAGGTGGTTCGTCGTTGCACCGACGAGCATGGTACCGGGATGGAAGACATGGTGCAAGACTTTGACGATGCTCGGGACTTTGACGAGGAGATGGAGGAATCTGCAAAGGCCTTCACTGAAATGTTGGAGTCCTCAAAACGTCCTCTCCACGAGCACACTGAGCTTTGTCAGCTGGATGCCATCTCACAAATAATGGCTTTGAAGGCTCAATTCAACTTGGGCAGAGAATGCTACGACACAATGATGACAATATTCGGACGACTTCTACCCAAAGGCCATGTGCTACCTGCAAACCTGTACCAGTCAGACAAAATCCTCCGTGCTCTTAAGATGCCCTATGAGAAGATACATGCCTGTGAGAAAGGATGTGTCTTATTTAGGCTTCAGTATGAGGACTGGACCTATTGTCCCATTTGCAAGTCTTCCAGGTATGTTGTGGTAGAAAACAGTATGGGTGAGAAGATGCAGACCAAAATACCCGTTAATGTTCTTCGGTATATGCCAATCGTACCAAGACTTCAACGTCTTTTCATGGTCGAAGAGACGGCCAGATAGATGACATGGCACAAAACGGGCAAAAGAACCGAACTAGATGCAGATGGGAATGTGATGATGGTGCACACATCGGATGGTGAAGCGTGGAAGCGCTTCGATGCATTACATAAGAAACAAACGACAGAGCCAAGGCATCCTTGAGTCGCCGTCAGCACGGATGGGTTCTGTCAGACCCTTCATTTTGTAATAAAGCATGAAAATTTGGACCAGTAATTTTTTTGGCATCATTTGGCTTTTATTTGGATTTAAGTTTTTCTCCCTGTGTTTCTCAAGTGCTCTTTAAAGTCAACTGCACCCTCTTGTAGATTTCATCTCCTTACCCAAAACTTCTGCCCAATGATCATACCAAGTGTTTATAGCAGTATAGTATTTTCTTATAAAATTAATTTGGCCAAAAAGCATTTTCAAAAGTTAGTTTTCCAAAAACCCCCTGAATTGAGGTTTGCACTGCAAGTGCTTGATTTAGGGTGAGAAAATTATTTCAAAAAGTATATTTGAAACCTAGTAGTTATAGGACTCCCATAAACCACAAAAGTATAATTTTAGAAGTTATTTTCCTATTTATTTAAAAGTTTTTTCTTAAGGCCAAAAATGGTCTTTAATAAGGAAAAATTATTTAATTATTTCAAAAATATTTGCCAAAATTCAGGGAGACTCATAGGACATATATTGTCCATATATAAGAGTTTCAACACTTGGTCATGTTCAAAATATTGGTCAAATCCCTCAGAAACCCTTTTTGGATATTTCAAGCTTTTGAAATATTTACAAAGGAAATATTCTCTAAAAATTCCAGGGAAATTCTATCATGTCATATATGACATATTTGATGATCTTGCCAAGCCCCATGCCTTGGGAAGCAAGAAAACATCCTCAAAACCCCTCAAAACCATTCTGTCCATATTTGAAGTTTGAGCAGCTTTACATTGCCAAATTTGTCCAAATGCTCTCAAACTTGGTACACATGCTAGAATGGTCTAATAAGGCATCTACACCAAATGGCACAAGCTTTGGAGAAGGGTAACTTGATCAGAGTACCCCAAAATCATTTCTGTTCAAATTCAAGTTTGAACAACTTTACATTACCAACTTTTTACTTGGGGCTTCTAACTTTGTGGGCATGATCACAACCCCAAATGATGACACTACACCAAGTGGTGCATCAAGGGGAGATGATTAGCTTGACTCAAACATGGTGAAACCATTTCTGTTGATTTCTAGGGTTCACCAAAGTTACATTGGCAAGTTTCTTCAAATAAGCCCAAACTTGGTGAAACACCCTATTTCCATATGCCATTTAATCCTGTTAAGTGTCATGGCTAGTGGAGATCATTTGATTGCTCAAAACCACATCAAACACCTTCTGGTGATTTTCCAAAGTTACCATTTTCACCTCTTCTCCTGTTCTTCTTGAGCCCAACTTTCTACCACAGCTTCCCTAGGTCCCCTTGCACCTCCTGTAACTTCCCCATGGCCAGAGCTCAATAATTGAGGGGTGAAAACTCCATTTTACTCTGCTGGACAGCCCAGTTTTCACCTTCCCTCAACCTCCCTCCTCTTCCATTGGGTAACCAGGGCATCCAAGACCGCAGCTCACTTGTTTACTCCACCCCAGACCCCCCAGACAAGGTGGCCGCATCCAGCAAGCCAAGGGCATGCCCTAGCATGCAATAGGCATGCTCTAGAGCGCGCTACAGTGCACACCCGCACTGTAGCCTCCTCCAATCAGCCGCCCCGACCACCTCGTGCTTCCCCCTCGCGCCATTCGATGCTCCTCGACGTCCGCAACACGCCCCGGCGCTGTCCCCCTCCTCCTTCTCCCTCCTGTGGATGCCCTCGGATGCGCATCAGCCGCCCGCGAGCTCCAATCCTCTGCCTCACACGCGCGCTACTCTGGAAGCTTCCCTCACTCTCTCTCTTCCTCTCCCCAGCCCTGGACTGCATCCAGCAACTCCGCAGACACCACCCCGGCTCCTCCCGAGCCCTGTGGCAGCGAGCAGAAGCTCGCCGGCGCACAGGTCCATGGCACCTCACCGTTCGCCTATAAAAGGACCCCCCGAGCTCCTCCCCTCCTCACCAATCACACTATCACCCACCTAATCTCCCCCTACGCCACACACCCCACTCCAGACAGGCCCGAGCTCGAGATCGAGCTCGAGCTCCGCCGCGGCGGCTCGCTGTCGTCCGCTCGGTACAGGCCGTCCCAACCGCTCTTCTCGCTCGATCTAGCACCGCAAGCCTCCACTGATCACTTTCCCCTCGTTTCCCCTCTCTGCAGCTGTTGGAAACGGCCGGAACCACCACCACCCGAAGCTCCTCCGTCGCGTGACCTCGCCGCCGGCGACCCACACCACCTCCACCAAATCAACGACACCTCGCTGACTCCATCCCTGCCCTTAGCTCGCCCTGCCGTGCCCCGAATCGTCGTCGGTGAGCTCGCCGGCCCTCTACCGGAGGGTTAGGGATGACAGGCGGGCCCCGCCTGTCAGCCTCCCCTCGCCCTCGCCCCTCTCTCCTCTCACTGACGTCGGGCCCCGCCCGTCAGGTTTAAGAACCAGGCGCGCGCGCTGGCGCCCGTGTAGTGGGCTGATTCGCCCTGGGCCTGCTGCACTGTGGCCGTTCTGGCCCAGTTGCACATGACCCTTTTTCTTTTTCTTTTCTGTGGGATTTTCAAATAATTCCAGAGGATTAAATATTTATCCAAATGAAATAATTCTAGTTCCTAAAAACTTGTAAAAATCCAACCTATTTAATGATGTCACTTTCACCCATATGCATGGACCTTTTCTGTTCTGTTCAAATTTAAATCCATATTTGAACATTAAAAACCTTGTTCAAAAATTCATGTACCCCATTCTGTCACTCCAAAGCTCAAACTAAGAATTTTTGCCATCTTAGTTTTCTCTCTAGTATTTGATAAAAATGAGTTGACATTTTTCTAAGCACTTTGATTTTTCTGTTTTTATTGTGGTCTTATTTTTCCGTTGTTTATTGCGACGATTAGATACCGTGTTTGACGAGGTTGCTGAAGAAGAAGGAGGGGAAGGATTTGAATACGTTGAAGACCAAGCCAATCCAGGCAAGCAGCCCTTTGACCATGATACCCTTGTGTTCCTCGGAACCCTTTTATTTCCGAATGCATGAAGATAAGAGTGACAGTGGTGACCTAGTTGAGAGCCACCACATGAAGCATGCCTTACTCATGATCTTTCTATATGCTTAGATGCAATGCAAATGATTAGTAGTGATGCTTAGTGATGCATGTGTGCCATGAATCCTTCGTGGTTGCATTCTTTTCGAAAACCCCATCGGGTGCCCCTAATGCCCGAGGGTGATGTTGAGTTAGGTCATCACTTGAGGAAGAAGTGGTGTGCCTAGAAAGATCTTGTGTGTGGGTGAAATGATGGATTAGATTTACGTGTGACTACCGTCCCAACCAAACATGTGCAACCACTCTACCCCTTATGGGACGGGGCATTATTGATTACTTAGGCCGATACTAGCATGGTGCCCACATTACTAGTGACGGGGAAGACTTGAGGTCTCTCCCGGGACGGGGTCATGCTTGGATAGGCGACCATGACTGTTTTCACAGGGCACCGGACACACCGTTGGTCCCTTCGTGTATGCGTGACATTGTAAAGAGGGCAAGTCCCACAATTTACCCTTTGTACACGAGGGCTGTGCACCAGCGAGTGGACCCTATGTCAGTGTCGTCAAGGGAAAGATAATGACCGGGTGCTTCCCCCGAGTACTTGAGGTACTGCGGGATCGTGGGTGACACGAAAGCTTCCCGGATCTTGTGGGTAAAGTGCGCAACCTCTACAGAGTGTAAAACTATTCGAATAGCCGTGTCCACGGTCATGGACAGTTGGGTGGTGCTACTTAAACTATGTCCAGAATTTTACAATCTTGGTGAAAGTATGTGTGTGATGAGTCAAGGTGGTGACTTGACTCGTTGAATTGAACTCTATTCATGTTTATATCTGTAACCTGGCTTCGAGGTTACCCAAATTTATTAATGCATGTTGCATGATGGTAGAATATTTAATCTAGCTTGTAGCTAGGTTGCTCATTGTTGTATATTTGCATTGTTACCTTGAACCAAATCATGGGTTGCTTGCGAGTACATTCAAAGTACTCATTGGCTTGCCACTGGTTATTTAATTGGCCAGGCATGGAGGAGCAGGAATTTGAAGAAGAATTCTATGGAGATGAACATGTGAACTAGGACGCTTTCCCAGTCAGAATGCCTGTAGGGTTAAGGCAGATGGCATGGGTTCTACTTTTCTACGAAGACTTCCGCTATTCGAGTTATTTGCTATTCAACCCTTAAGGCTTTATCTATGTAAGACCTGGCCATAATGGTCATAATTTGTGTAAGACGGTATGTATGGATGTAAGACTCTTGTTATTCAGCTTATGTGTGTTCAGTGAGCATTGATCTCTGGGATCACTATACACGTGCATTCGGTGATCATGACTCTTAAGTCGGGGTCCCCACAGAGCTGGTATCAGAGCCATCGTGACTGTAGGAAGCCTTAGTTAGCATGGGCGTTAGTTAGATGAGACCCTTTTCAAAAACCTTCTGAACCTCTCTTCTTTTCTAAACCTTACCAAACGTGAGATATCATCGGCTTATTAACTTCTCCTATTCAACCTTTGTAGATGGCCGCTGTACTTGAAGAGCACCTGACCACTGGGTTCCCCTTGCTTCTCGAGGATAGCCTCCACGAGTGCCAGTTCCACCGAGCACCCATCCTCACCTACCATGAGCATTGGGTTAACGACACTGAGGTGGAGTACCATGTGGAAGTGATCGTGAAGGCAAACGATCCTCCCACAAGTTGGTTCTTCGAGAGACCCCAGATGGCAACATTACCTCTCGCTGTCGAGGCTGCTGCACTCAAGGCACTAACCCGTCTCCGCGAGCTTCTTCCGGAGATGGCAGCCAAGATGACAACCCGCTTCTTGCCTTACCGGAAGGAAGGTGAAGATGAAAGCAGCGCACAAGCTCCTCCACTGAAGGAAGGACTTCCACTTCGATTCCAGACCTACTTCAGCCTATGTGCCGACAACTTGGCACAAGATTTGGCCTCGGAACGATGAAGCTCCGAGAATAACTTCACAAGACCAAGGCACTTCTTCGTCGAGCACAAGAGAAGACAGATAGGATCAAGAAGGAAGGTGCGCCTCCCGGACAGTCCGCTATCGCGTACCGAGGTGGAAGGCCCTCAGGAGATGTATCTTCCAAGGATGAAGAACCACCCCGGCGACGCCGTATGACGGCAAGGGAATATCGCAAGCTTTTCCCTGCACCACCGATAAAACACCGCCGTATCCAACTCCTCCACTCCCCCACACCCTCAAGTGATAAGGGGGCCCAGACAGATGAAGACAAGGAGGAAGACCCGGAAGAGCCAGAATACGTGACCGAGCATTCCGCCGCTTAGGCATTATTCGCAACTCGGACATGCCAGTTCGTGACCTCTATAGTAGGATAGGTCGTGTAACTCCTATGCGAAGTCGAGTCCTTGTATGGTTCATATGAAGCCATCTACTGTTTGCTTTTGTTGTGTTTGGATGTACGTCGTATTCTCCCTTTGGGAATATGTAAACGACTGCATCACCCATTTGGATTTTAATGAATGTGTTTGGCCCTTTCGGCCCTTGCATGATTTGATTAGTGTCACACCCACCCCCTTACTAGGCACCCATCTTTATTGCTTTCCCTCTTCCAAATCATGAGACCTTTTACCGCTCCAACATGATGCCTGTTGTAACTCATACCGGTACCTCTACCCAGCAGCCTGAAGCTGGAGCATCCGCCCAATCAGAGGCCAGCCACGACCAAACCAACGGCCAAGCTCCACCACCACCACCTCCTCCGAACATGGACATGGCTCAGCTTCTCCAAGCTTTCCGAGAGGAACGCCAAGCCAACACCGCTTCCCTTCAGATGATTGCTCAAGTTGTCACTAACAACCGCCAGCCGACGGGGAATGGCAATGGACGTTCCACGTTGGCAGAGTTCAAGAAGCATGCACCGCCAACTTTCATCGAGGCTGCTGAACCCCTGGATGCAGACGACTGGGTCCGCACCATTGAGGACTTGCTGGAACTAGTCGGATGCATCGAAAACCGCGAGAAGGTGGCTTATGCTGCCCACTGCCTCGGGGGGACTGCTAGAGCTTGGTGGGATGGATTCAAGGTCATGCATGCTGGGCAAGACATCACTTGGGACGACTTCAAGGCAGAATTCCGCAAGGCCCATATTCCTTCCGGAATCATGGCTATCAAAAAGCGTGAGTTTCAAGCCCTGAAGCAAGGAAGTGGCACTGTCAAGGAGTACAAGCAGAAGTTCAGTGTTCTGTCGAGGTATGCTCCTGAAGATGTCAGCACTGATGCTGCAAAAAGGGAGCGCTTCATGGAAGGCCTCAATCAGACTCTGCAATACTCGCTTGTCATGTGTGACTGCCCAACCTTCCCTGACCTGGTGAACAAGGCACTCATGCTTGAAGACAAGCGGCGTGCTCTGGAAGACACTCGCAAGCGCAAGATGGTCAGCAAGGGAAGTTCCAGCAACCAGAAGCCTCGCCCGTGGCAGCCAGCACCGGTCAAGCCAACCTACCAGCAACCAAGGGCTCCTGCACCTCGCACCAACTATCAGCCTCAGCAGTATGCCAACCCAAGGCCAACATTCAACCCCAATAACAGTGGTGGCAACAAGATCAATAATCCAAACCAAGTCACTTGCTTTGGATGTGGTCAGTCAGGACACATCTCAAGGGTGTTCCCCAACAAGAAGCCAGATGCCCCGCGCCCCAATGCGCAGAACCCAGGACAAGGCCGCGGGATGCCACCAAGGAACCAAGCTCCTTGCAACCCACCTAACCATGGGAAGGGGCGTGTGAATCACGTCACTGCTGAAGAAGCCCAGGAAGACCCGGATGTCGTGCTGGGTACGTTCCTTGTCAACTCAGCACCTGCAAGTGTCTTGTTTGATTCTGGAGCCACACATTCATTTGTCACTCAAAGATTTTCATTAAAAAGTGGCATGAACCCTACACCCCTGAATAACCCCATGGTGGTACAAACCCCCGGAGCATAGATGAGAGCCAAGATAGGCTGTAAATTAGTCAGTGTTATCATTAACGGTGTAGACTTCCTAGCAGACCTTATCATCCTAAGATCACAAGGCTTGGATGTGATCTTAGGGATGGATTGGCTCAACAAGCACCAAGGCTTATTAGACTGTGCCAATCGGACTGTCACTGTGACCAATGACCAAGGAGTCGAAGTTAAGTTTGCTTCCAACTCCTCTTCCGCTCAAGCCGCTCAAGTCAACTGTCTGTCTGAAGTTGGACTGGAGCAAGTACCGGTAGTATGCGAGTATCCCGATGTCTTTCCGAATGAGCTACCGGGAATGCCCCCTGACCGTGACATTGAGTTCATCATCGAGCTCATGCCCGGGGCAGGACCCATCTATAAGAAGCCTTATAGAATGGGGACGGAAGAATTAGCCGAGTTGAAGAAGCAACTGGAAGAGCAGCTGAGGAAGGGATTTATCCGCCCAAGTGCCTCCCCTTGGGGATCACCTGTTCTATTTGTGGCAAAAAGGGACGGTACCATCCGCTTATGCATTGACTACCATTCCCTCAATGAGGTTACAATCAAGAACAAGTATCCACTTCCCAAGATTGAAGATCTGTTTGATCAACTCAGTAGAGCCAAGGTGTTCTCCAAGATCGACCTCAGATCTAGGTACTACCAGCTGAAGATCAGACCCCAAGATATTCCGAAGACGGCATTTGTAACCAGATATGGCGTGTACGAGTGCACGGTCATGTCCTTTGGATTAACCAATGCCCTAGCTTACTTCATGTATCTCATGAATAAAGTCTTCATGGAATATTTGGACAAGTTTGTTGTTGTCTTCATCGATGATATTCTTGTCTTCTCGAAGACGGAGGAAGAGCACGGGCAACATTTGAGGTTGGTCCTAGACAAGCTTCGAGAGCACCAACTATACGCCAAATTCAGCAAGTGTGAGTTCTGGCTGCATAAAGTTGGATTCTTAGGTCATGTCTTGACCGAAGAAGGATTATCAGTTGATCCCGCGAAGATCGAAGCTGTGACCCAATGGCAATCTCCAACGACCGTCAAGGAAGTCAGAAGCTTCCTCGGACTTGCGGGCTATTACTGCAAATTCGTGGAAGGATTCTCTAGCATTGCCCAGCCAATGACTCAGCTCCTCAAGAAGGACAAGAAGTTCGAATGGACGCCAAAATGCGAAGAGAGCTTCCAAGAGCTCAAGAAGAGATTGACCACCGCCCTAGTTCTGGAAACACCTGACATTCACAAGGAGTTCGTGATATATTGTGATGCCTCTCGAACCGGATTGGGAAGCGTTCTGATGCAAGAAGGCCGAGTCATAGATTACCTCTCAAGGCAGCTACGACCTCATGAAGAGAACTACGCTAGCAGCAGTGGTTCATGCCTTGAAGACATGGCGACATTACCTCCTAGCGAAACGGTGTGAGATATACGCAGACCCCAAAAGTCTGAAGTACATTTTCACCCAAAAGGAATTGAACATGAGGCAGCGAAGATGGTTGGAACTCATCTAAGATTATGACCTCAGTGTTCAATATCACCCCGGGAAGGCTAACGTGGTAGCCGACGCCTTAAGCAGAAAGGCTTGCTCCCTAAATGCCATAATTCAAAAGAGGCAGCCAGCCCTGTTTAGCGAGCTGGAACAATTCAGTTTGGAATTGGTCACCCCTGGATTTCTAGATCATCTGGAGGTCAAACCAACCCTGATGGACGAAGTCAAGAAGGCGCAAGGTGGGCACGCAAGCATTGAAGGCATCAAGAAGAAGATAAAGCTAGGCAAGGCCCCAGGATTCTCTGAGGATGAGCACGAGATTGTTTGGTACAAAGGCCGCATCTGCGTACCAAACAAGATGGAGCTGAAGAACCTGATCCTGCAAGAAGCCCACGACACTCCATATGCCATCCACCCCGGAGGAACCAAGATGTATCAAGACTTGAAGGAAAGATTCTGGAGGCACGGGATGAAAAGAGAGATTGCAACCTATATTGCAAAGTGTGATGTGTGCCAAAGGGTCAAGGCTGAATATCAACGACCCGCTGGATTGCTCCAACCACTCAAGGTTCCTGAGTGGAAGTGGGATAAAGTCGGAATGGACTTCATCACTGGATTACCAAGGTCGAATAGAGGACATGACTCCATCTGGGTCATAGTCGACCATTTGACCAAGGTAGCCCATTTCATTCCTGTCAAGACTACTTATGATGGCAACCGGCTGACAGCTCTCTACATCGACATAATCGTAAGCCTTCATGGTGTTCCCAAGGAGATTGTGTCAGATCGAGGAACCCAGTTCACCTCCAGGTTCTGGAAGAAGTTCCAAGAAGTCTTGGGAACCAAGTTGTCTTTTAGCATGGCTTTTCACCCGCAGACCGGAGGTCAGACAGAACGAGTAAATCAAATTCTCGAAGACATGCTCCGAGCCTGTGTCTTGGCATATGGAGCCAAGTGGGAAGATTGCCTCCCTTTTGCCGTGTTCTCCTATAACAACAGTTATCAGTCGAGCCTTCAGATGGCACCATTTGAGGTGTTGTATGGACGCAAATGTCGCACACCCTCAACTGGTCAGAGACTGGAGAAGGGCTAGTCTTTGGACCAGATATTCTCCGCGAAGCAGAAGAGCAAGTCCAACTAGTCAGAGAACGTTTGAAGGCAGCCAAGTCAAGGCAAAAGAGCTATGCTGACACTCACCGCCGGGATATGATTTTCCGTGTCGGATACCATGTGTACCTACGGGTAACTCCTCTAAAGGGAACCAAGCGTTCCACGTTAAGGGGAAGCTCGCACCAAGGTTCATTGGACCCTTTGAGATCACTGCACGATGAGGAGAAGTGGCTTACCAGTTGGAACTACCACCTGATCTATCCGATGTGCACAACGTATTCCACGTGTCACAACTCAGGAAGTGTCTCCAAGTTCCAAACAAGCCTGATCTCTACAAGGATGTTGATCACCAAGCTATTGATCTTCAGCCTGATTTGACCTACCGCGAGAAGCCCATTCGCATTCTGGATGAAGCAGAACGACAGACGCGAAGCCGCGCCATTAAGTACTTCTAGGTCCAGTGGAGCAACCACACGAAAGCAGAAGCAACCTGGGAACGTGAAGACTATCTTAGATCCGAGTATCCCGATCTCTTTTAAGACCTAGTTTAGGAATCTCGGGGACGAGATTCTTGTAAGGGGGGTAGGTCTGTCACACCCTGCATTTTGTAACATGTCATTTGCATCAATAAAGCATGAAAATTTGGACCAACATTTTTTTTGGCATCATTTGGCTTTTATTTGGATTTAAGTTTTTCTCCCTCTGTTTCTCAAGTGCTCTTTAAAGTCAACTGCACCCTCTTGTAGATTTCATCTCCTTACCCAGAACTTCGGCCCAATGGTCATACCAAGTGTTTATAGCAGTATAGTATTTTCTTATAAAATTAATTTGGCCAAAAAGCATTTTCAAAAGTTAGTTTTCCAAAAAACCCCTGAATTGAGGTTTGCACTGCAAGTGCTTGATTTAGGGTGAGAAAATTATTTCAAAAAGTATATTTGAAACCTAGTAGTAATAGGACTCCCATAAACCACAAAAGTATAATTTCAAAAGTTATTTTCCTATTTTATTTAAAAGCTTTTTCTTAAGGCCAGAAATGGTCTTTAATAGGGAAACATTATTTAATTATTTCAAAAATATTTGCCAAAATTCAGGGAGACTCATAGGACATATATTGTCCATATATAATAGTTTAAACACTTGGTCATGTTCAAAATATTGGTCAAATCCCTTAGAAACCCTTTCTGGATATTTCAAGCTTTTGAAATATTTACAAAGGAAATATTCTCTAAAAAATCCAGGGAAATTCTATCATGTCATATATGACATATTTGATGATCTTGCCAAGCCCCATGCCTTGGGAAGCAAGAAAACATCCTCAAAACCCCTCAAAACCATTCTGTCCATATTTGAAGTTTGAGCAACTTTACATTGCCAAACTTGTCCAAATGCTCTCAAACTTGGTACACATGCTAGAATGGTCTAATAAGGCATCTACACCAAATGGCACAAGCTTTGGAGAAGGGTAACTTGATCAGAGTACCCCAAAACCATTTCTGTTCAAATTCAAGTTTGAACAACTTTACATTACCAACTTTTTACTTGGGGCTTCTAACTTTGTGGGCATGATCACAAAATGATGACACTACACCAAGTGGTGCATCAAGGGGAGATGATTAGCTTGACTCAAACATGGTGAAACCATTTCTGTTGATTTCTAGGGTTCACCAAAGTTACATTGGCAAGTTTCTTCAAATAAGCCCAAACTTGGTGAAACACCCTATTTCCATATGCCATTTAATCCTGTTAAGTGTCATGGCTAGTGGAGATCATTTGATTGCTCAAAACCACATCAAACACCTTATGGTGATTTTCCAAAATTACCATTTTCACCTCTTCTCCTGTTCTCCTTGAGCCCAACTGT
Organism: Secale cereale; assembly: GCA_902687465.1. Taxonomy (NCBI): domain Eukaryota; kingdom Viridiplantae; phylum Streptophyta; class Magnoliopsida; order Poales; family Poaceae; genus Secale; species Secale cereale. Next base: position 718,718,995 of record LR738711.1, on the reverse strand, counting down.
CTACCACAGCTTCCCCAGGTCCCCTTTGCACCTCCTGTAACTTCCCCATGGCCAGAGCTCAATAATTGAGGGGTGAAAACTCCATTTTACTCTGCTGGACAGCCCAGTTTTCACCTTCCCTCAACCTCCCTCCTCTTCCATTGGGTAACCAGGGCATCCAAGACCGCATCGCACTTGTTACTCCACCGCAGACCCCCCCAGACAAGGTGGCCGCGTCCAGCAAGCCAAGGGCATGCCCTGGCATGCAATAGGCGTGCTCCAGAGCGCACTACAGTGCACGCCCGCACTGTAGCCTCCTCCAATCAGCCGCCCCGACCACCTCGTGCTTCCCCCTCGCGCCATTCGATGCTCCTCGACGTCCGCAACACGCCTCGGCGCTGTCCCCCTCCTCCTTCTCCCTCCTGTGGATGCCCTCACATGCGCGCCGGCCGCCCGCGAGCTCCATTCCTCTACCTCACACGCACGCTGCTCTGGAAGCTTCCCCCGCTCTCTCTCTTCCTCTCCCCAGCCTTGGACTGCATCCAGCAACTCCGCAGACACCACCCCGGCTCCTCCCGAGCCCTGTGGCAGCGAGCAGAAGCTCGCCGGCGCACAGGTCCACGGCACCTCACCGTTCGCCTATAAAAGGACCCCTCGAGCTCCTCCCCTCCTCACCAATCGCTCTATCACCCACCTAATCTCCCTCCTACGCCACACACCCCACTCCAGACAGGCCCGAGCTCGAGATCGAGCTCGAGCTCCGCCGCGGCGGCTCGCCGTCGTCCACTCGATACAGGCCGTCCGAGCCGCTCTTCTCGCTCGATCTAGCACCGCAAGCCTCCACTGATCAATTTCCCCTCGTTTGCCCTCTCTGCAGCTGCTCGAAACGGCCGGAACCACCACCACCCGAAGCTCCTCCGCCGTGTGACCTCGCCGCCGGCGAACCAGGCCACTCCGGCGACCCACACCACCTCCACCAGATCGGCGACACCTCACTGACTCCATCCCTGCCCTTAGCTCGCCCTGCCGTGCCCCGAATCGTCGCCGGTGAGCTCGCCGGCCCTTTGCCGGAGGGTTAGGGATGACAGGCGGGCCCCGCCTGTCAGCGTCCCCTCGCCCTCGCCCCTCTCTCCTCTCACTGACGCCGGGCCCCGCCCGTCAGGTTTAAAAACCAGGCGCGCGTGCTGGCGCCCGTGCGGTGGGCTGATTCGCCCTGGGCCTGCTGCACTGTGGCCGTTCTGGCCCAGTTGCACATGACCCTTTTTCTTTTTCTTTTCTGTGGGATTTTCAAATAATTCCACAAGATTAAATATTTATCCAAATGAAATAATTCTAGTTCCTAAAAACTTGTAAAAATCCAACCTATTTAATGATGTCACTTTCACCCATATCCATGGACCTTTTCTGTTCTGTTCAAATTTAAATCCATATTTGAACATTAAAAACCTTGTTCAAAAATTCATGTACCCCATTCTGTCACTCCAAATCTCAAACTATGAATTTTTGCCATCTTAGTTTTCTCTCTAGTATTTGATAAAAATGAGTTGACATTTTTCTGAGCACTTTGGTTTTTCTGTTTTTATTGTGGTCTTATTTTTCCGTTGTTTATTGCGACGATTAGATACCGTGTTTGACGAGGTTGCTGAAGAAGAAGGAGGAGAAGGATTTGAAGACCTTGAAGACCAAGCCAATCTAGGCAAGTAGCCCTTTGACCATGATACCCTTATGTTCCTCGGAACCCTTTTATTTCCGAATGCATGAAGATAAGAGTGACAGTGGTGACCTAGTTGAGAGCCACCACATGATGCATGCCTTACTCATGATCTTGCTATATGCTTAGATGCAATGCAAATGATTAGTAGTGATGCTTAGTGATGCATGTGTGCCATGAATCCTTCGTGGTTGCATTCTTTTCAAAAACCCCATCGGGTGCCCCTAATGCCCGAGGGTGATGTTGAGTTAGGTCATCACTTGAGGAATAAGTGGTGTGCCCATAAAGATCTTGTGTGTGGGTGAAATGATGGATTAGATTTATGTGTGACTACCGTCCCAACCAAACATGTGCAACCACTCTACCCCTTATGGGACGGGGCATTATTGATTACTTGGGCCGATACTAGCATGGTGCCCACATTACTAGTGACGGGGAAGACTTGAGGTCTCTCCCGGGATGGGGTCGTGCTTGGATAGGCGACCATGACTATTTTCACAGGGCACTAGACACACCGTTGGTCCCTTCATGTATGCGTGACATTGTAAAGAGGGCAAGTCCCACGATTTACCGTTTGTACACGAGGGCTGTGCACTAGCGAGTGGACCCTATGTTAGTGTCATCAAGGGAAAGATAATGACCGGGTGCTTCCCCCGAGTACTTGAGGTACTGCGGGATCGTGGGTGACACGAAAGCTTCCCGGATCTTGTGGGTAAAGTGCGCAACCTCTGCAGAGTGTAAAACTATTCGAATAGCCGTGTCCACGGTCATGGACAGTTGGGTGGTGCTACTTAAACCATATCCAGAATTTTACAATCTGGGTGAAAGTATGTGTGTGATGAGTCAAGGTGGTGGCTTGACTCGTTGAATTGAACTCTATTCATGTTTATATCTATAACCTGTCTTCGAGGTTACCCAAATTTATTAATGCATGTTGCATGATGGTAGAATATTTAATCTAGCTTGTAGCTCGGTTGCTCATTGTTGTATATTTGCATTGTTACCTTGAACCAAATCATGGGTTTCTTGCGAGTACATTCAAAGTACTCATTGGCTTGCCACTGGTTATTTAATTGGCCAGGCATGGAGGAGCAGGAATTTGAAGAAGAATTCTATGGAGACGAACATGCGAACTAGGATGCTTTCCCAGTCAGAATGTCTGTAGGGTTAAGGCAGATGGCATGGGTTCTACTTATCTACGAAGACTTCCGCTATTCGAGTTATTTGCTATTTAGCCCTTGAGGCTTTATCTATGTAAGACTTGGCCATAATTGTCATAATTTGTGTAAGACGGTATGTATGGATGTACGACTCTTGTTATTCAGCTTTTGTGTGTTCAGTGAGCATTGATCTCTGGGATCACTGTACACGTGCATTTGGTGATCACGACTCTTAAGTCGGGGTCCCCACAGGTTCAGTGTGTTTGGTCAGACGACAACCCAATACAGTTGTTGGCCCGTGTTTGTCATTCCACTCAATCTCTCCCCCCCCGGGCAGATTATGCAAAGAAATAACATTTTCCTGACGTTGATAATTCCAGGGCCCAACTATCCGGGGAAGAATATGAATGTGTACATGCAGCCGCTTAAGGACGAATTGCAAGAAGCTTGGGTTAATGGGTTCAAGACATATGACGCCTTTAGCAAAAAGAACTTCATAATGCGTGCCTGGTACATGTACTCGACGCATGACTTGCCGGCGTATGCGCTATTCATTGGCTGGTGTGTGCATGGAAGGTTCACGTGCCCCACATGCAAGGGAGGTCTTGAGTTTCGTTAGCTGACAGCAGGGCACAAGTATACTTGCTTCGACTTGCATAGACCGTTTCTAGATCCTTGCCATAAGTTCAGGAAAGACAAGAAGAACTTCATCAAAGGTAGAGTTGTTAAACACTCTACACCACCTGCGTTGACAGGCCAAGAGACCCTAGATTAGTTAAACGCTCTCGAGCCAGATCCAGAGTGTCCATGGTATTTCAAGGGGTATAATAAGGAACACGCCTGGACTCACAAGACATGCTTGTGGGATCTGCCTTATTTCAAAGACCTCCTTTGCCCACACAACGTCGACGTGATGCACACTGAGAAGAATATCACCGAAGCCATTTTTGGTACATTGTTCGGCATAGAGGGGAAATCAAAGGATAATACTAAGGCTAGAGTCGATCAACAGGAGCTATGTGATAGGCTGTTACAAAACATGCAAGAACCGAAAGGAAAGCGGAGCTGCATGAAGCCAAAGGCATGGTTCAATCTTGGAAGGCCAGCTATGAGGGAAATTATTTTGTGGGTGAAAATGCAGTGGATGTTCCCCGATGGGTATGCAACAAATCTTAAGAGGGGAGCGAGTCATGATTGGCACATATGGATTGAGCGGATAATGCCGGTGATGTTGTGTGGCTTCATCCCTGAGGATGAATGGCTAGTACTGGCAGCGCTGAGCTATTTCTTCCGTGTTCTTTGTGCGAAAGAACTATCGCATGACCTCATAGAAGAAATGGAACAGTTGGCCCCGGAGTTGATCTGCAAGTTAGAGATGATCTTCCCGCCAAGCTTCTTTAATCCAATGCAACACTTGATTTTGCATCTCCCAACCGAGGCAAGATTGGGAGGGGGCCCGTGCAAAATCGTTGGTGCTACTCAACTAAGAGGATGCAGAAGACGCTACGAGCAAAATGTAAAAATAAACATAGAATTGAAGCATCGATGGCCGAGGCATTCATCACTGAGGAGGCAACAAACTTTGTGACAGCACACTATGAAGCCAAAAATCATCATTTGCATAATCCGAAGCCTCGATACAATGTTGATGACCCTATTCAAAGGGAATCTCGCACCAGCCGGTGGTTGGAAACCAGTATCGTTTGATTTTGAAGGATGGCGGACCATTTCGTTGTATCTTTTCAACAACCTAACAGAAGTGCGGCCGTACATCGAGTAAGATCTTGGCACATAGTTTCGCAACTTCTAATTCTTTTGAACTGCTCTTATTATTCCTGGATATTTGGTGCAGTCGATACATCGCCATATTCTCGTATGGAGCGGTGATCCAAAAGGATTTCGTCGAAGAGTATGAGCTTCTGGCAAAGCAAGGATGTGAATATCCCGGTTTCCTCTCCTGGTTCAAAAAAACGGTAATTTCCATTAGACCATTTCATTTCTTTGGCTAATTTGCGACATATTGCAATAATCCTTTCGTATTAAACTTGTAGGCCAATTCAGAGATTATGGATGCCAAATTGAGACAAGTAGCTAATGGTTTTGACTATAAGGTCCGTTCATTTGACAAATACGACATCAACGGGTATCAGTTTCGTACCTATGGCAAAGAGCTATCTATGGCTGGCCGAAAGTCTACAAATTGTTGTGTCTCTGCTATTGGCGAAGGAAATATCGAGTATTATGGAAGAGTTGAAGCAATTTATGAACTTCAATTCGATGGTGAAAACCCACCAAACATCATAGTCTTCAGGTGTTATTGGTTCCAGCCAAGGGAGACTAAAGGACTCACGAACATATAGGGCTAGTCGAAATCAAACAAAGCACCCATTTGGATGTTCCCGATGTCTATATTACGGCTCAACAGGCAACCCAAGTTTTCTATCTACCGTGGGCCTATCAAAGTGATCCAAATCTCAGTGGTTGGGATGTCGTTTATGAAGTGCCACCACGTGTTAGACCACCTCCCCCAATGAAGAGGATTATGAACCTGACATTAACCAAGACACATATGATGAATGAGAATTCTTCCAAGAAACACGTCTTTCCAAAAAACATTTCAAGATCTGCTCTACTCCACCCCAGAACATAGAAGTAGACAACGATAGTGAATCCGACTTCACCCCTGAGCCGGAACTGGAAGAAGTTACTGCTGCAGATGACCTGTCAATGCTTGAAAGATTACGTAAAGGAGGCCTTCCACATGTTGATGCATTTATTGATGATGATGATGAGCACGTCACTGATAGTGATGATGATGATGCATATATAGACGATTCAGAGTAATATTAGTAATGTGAGGTATTCAATTTTTTATTATGTTCATGATGAGTATACACTTAAATTATATACATATTATTCATGTCAGGTATACAAATTTCGTTTACCTTTTGTCATTGCAGGTGTTGATAGGATGGTGGGCAAGGGTCCAGAGCTCCTGGAGCCTCCTGCGAGCGCTACTGGCCGGAGGGGTGGTTCCATTATTCCACCCCGACTGGTCCTTCACCTCCGTGACCACGGTATTTTTCTTCTTCTTCTTATTCTTCTTCTTCTTTTTCTCCTCTTACTTGTTTTTATTCGTAAATGGCATAATAACATTTCTAACCTCATAAATGTCATATACTTAGCTTGTTGTCCTCTAAAATGCCTAAATAAGCTTAGTTAGGTCAAAAATGGCATAATTAGCCAGGTTAGCTTAAAAATGACCAAGTTTAACTAGGTTAGCTCCAATATGATCTATTTAACCTACGTTAGCTCCTAAATGACATAATTTAGCCTAATTAGTCCACATATGACATAATAAGATGAAGAAAAGAAGGAAGAGGAAGAAAAGAAGAAGAAGCGGTTCTTCTTCTTCCTTTCTTCTTCTTCTTCCTTTCTTCTTCTTATTCTTCTTCTTCTTCTCCTCCTCTTACTTGTTTTTATTTGTAAATGGCATAATAACCTTGCTAACCTCATAAATGTCATATACTTAGCTTGTTGTCCTCTAAAATGCCTAAATAAGCTAAGTTAGGTCAAAAATGGCATAATTAGCTATGTTAGCTTAAAAATGACTAAGTTTAACTAGGTTAGCTCCAATATGATCCATTTAACCTACGTTGGCTCCTAAATGACATAATTTAGCCTAATTAGTCCATAAATGACATAATAAGATGAAGAAAAGAAGGAAGAGGAAGAAAAGAAGAAGACGAGGTTCTTCTTCTTCTTCTTCTTTTCCTCCTCTTACTTGTTTTTATTCGTAAATGGCATAATAACCTTGCTAACCTCATAACTTTCATCTTTCCCAATTTGTAGATTTGATTTAGACGAGGAAGCTTGCATTGATGGAAACTACTCTTTTGGTGCTTCCTTCTTGTTTATGAAAACTATATGGATATGTTGTCGTTCGAAACTTCTTTCTGGATATGTATGTATATATATGGATATGTTGGATACGACTTTGTTGAACTATGTTGTTGGATATGTTGGATACGACTTTGTTGAACTATGTTGTTGGATATGTTGGATTTGATGAAATATGTTGTTGGATATGTTGGATATGTATATATGTGTGTGAAAACCTGTCAAATTAAGTGGATTCAAATAAAAGCAGGGGATATATAGCCTCTTTGCTGTCTGCTAGCAGACGGCAAAGAGCTTTGCCGACTGCTAGCAGACGGCAAAGAGGCCACGTGGCAGCCACCTATGCAAAATGGGACACCGGGGCTGCCTATTTGGGCACTTTGTCGTCTACTGGCAGACTACAAAGTAAGCAATTAGGACTAGCAACAGGGCATGTTATGCCGTCAGCTAGCGGACGGCAAAGATTCAAAATACTTTGCCGTCCGCTGGCAGACGGCATAATTAGCCACGTGGCAGCCACCTGCTGCTGGTGGAGCTGAGCTGTTTGCCGTCCGCCAACAGATAGCCAAGATTTAAAGATCTTTGCCGTCTGCTGGCGGACGGCAACGCACACCGTTAGCCCCTAACGGCGCTCACCCCGCCCCACTGCCGCCCACGATCATTGTCGTCTGCTGGCGGACAGCAAAGCCCTTTGCCGTCCGCTTCTATGAAGCAGACGGCAAAGAAGGCCTTTGCTGGCACTCGTTCAGCCGGACTTGTTGCCGTCTGCTGGCGGACGACAAAGTGCCTGATTCCTGTAGTGAATAGTCCAGTAAGTATGAACTGGCTTTTCTTCCGGTGCCTGTAGCTCCGTCCAATCATTGATGAAATCCACAAGTGCTTGGGACTTGATCGCCGTACGAGGCATATATTTTAACCCGTGAGGTCCAAGCTCAATGGCCCACTTGGCAACCCAGCCAGTTACTTCTCTGTTTTGGATTATATCTCCCAGAGGGGTTGAGCTGACCACAGTGATGGGTTGGCCCTGAAAATACTGCTTAAGCTTCCGGCTTGCCATGAAGACTCTATACACCAGTTTTTGCCAATGCGGATACCTTTGTTTGGACTCAATAAGCACCTCACTAATATAGTAAACCGGACGTTGAATCGAATATTCCTTCCCAGCCTCCTTGCGCTCCACTACAATGGCCACACTGACGGCCCGGGCATTAGCAGCCACGTATAGCAACAACGGCTCTTTATCGACCAGAGCAGTAAGGACAGGTGGCTCTGCCAACTGTTTCTTCAAGTCCTCAAACGCCGCATTAGTAGCATCACTCCAAACAAAATTGACTGTCTTTTTCATCATCTAGTAGAGAGGGATAGCCTTTTCTCCCAATCGGCTGATAAACCGGCTCAGCGCTGCAATGCGGCCCGCCAAACGTTGAACGTCATTGATACACGCTGGTTTATCCAGGGATATAATAGCTTTGATTTTCTCCGGATTAGCTTCAATGCCCCTATTAGACACCAGAAACCCCAAGAGCTTGCGTGCAGGTAGACCAAAAACACACTTGGCCGGATTAAGCATCATCTTATAGACCCGGAGATTATCAAAAGTTTCCTTCAAGTCATCTATTAATGTCTCCTCTTTCCTGGACTTCACCACGATATCATCCACATATGCATGAACATTACGCCCGATATGATTATGAAGACAATTCTGCACGCAACGCTGATAAGTCGCCTGGGCACTCTTGAGCCCAAAAGGCATAGATACATAGCAGAAGGCTCCAAAGGGAGTTATAAAAGTTGTCTTCTCCTGGTCCTTAACTACCATTTTGATATGATGATAACCAGAATAAGCGTCTAGAAAACTCAAATGCTCACAAGCCGCCGTAGCATTAATAATTTGATCAATATGAGGAAGAGCAAAAGGATCAGCTGGACAAGCCTTGTTCAAATCTATGTAATCCACACACATACACCAAGTGCCGTTCTTCTTAAGTACAAGCACCGGATTAGACAACCATTTTGGATGAAACACTTCAATGATAAAGCCAGCCGCCAAGAGTCTGGCTACCTCCTCACCAATGGCCTTGCGCCTTTCTTCATTGAAGCGGCGGAGAAACTGCTTGACCGGTTTAAACTTGGGATCAACATTAAGAGTGTGCTCAGCGAGTTCCCTCGGTACACCTGGCATGTCAGAAGGTTTCCATGCAAAGATGTTCCGGTTCTCACGGATGAACTCGATGAGTGCGCTTTCCTATTTCACATCCAAGTTAGCGCTGATGCTAAACTGCTTGGATGAATCACCAGGAACAAAATCAACCAGCTTAGTCTCATCGGCCGATTTAAACTTCAAGGCCAGATCATGCTCTGTAGTTGGCTTTTTCAAGGGGGTCATATCTGCCGGATCAACATTGTCCTGGTAGAACTTAAACTCCTTCGCTGCACAAACCGACTCAGCATAGGCTGCATCACCTTCTTCACATTCCAAAGCAATCTTACGGCTCCCATGTACTATGATGGTCCCCTGATGACCTGGCATTTTGAGCTGCAGATAAACATAACAAGGCCTCGCCATGAACTTAGCATAAACCGGCCGTCCAAACAGGACATGATACAGGCTCTTGATTTTTACCACTTCAAAGGTCAAGGTCTCTGATCTTGAGTCATGCTCGTCTCCAAAGGTAACTTCCAGAGCTATCTTACCAACTGGATAGGCCGATTTACCAAGCACTACACCATGGAAAACAGTGTTTGACGGTTTAAGATTTTCATCTGTTAACCCCATGCGACAGAAGGTTTCATAATAAAGGATGTTGATATTGCTTCCCCCGTCCATGAGCACCTTGGTGAACTTATACCCCCCAACCTGAGGCGCCACCACCAATGCCAGCTGACCCAGATTATCAACCCGGGGCGGATGATCCTCTCAACTCCACACAATGGGCTGTTCCGACCAGCGTAAGTAATGAGGCACCGCCGGTTCAATGGAGTGTACTGCCATTTTATAAACCTTCTGATCGCGTTTACATAGGCTAGTTGTAAATACATGATACTGCCCACTGTTTAAGTGCTTCGCGTTGCTCTGGTAACCCGACTATTGCTGCTGTCGATTCCCCTGATGGTTATAACCACCTTGGCTGCCTTGACCACTCTGATTGCCATGTCTGCTTTGATTGCCTTGAAATCCTGAGCCAGAAATGCCTCCACCATAACCCGGCCCATGAGAACCGGGCCCTGAACCGCCAGACGGTCCATGATCATATTGGAAATGATATGAGTTTTTGAACTCCCGCATAATAAAGCAATCCTTCCAGAGGTGCTTAGCTAGTCTTTCTTTCGACCCGTGCCTCGAGCAAGGCTGATTTAATAGGCGGTCAAGATTGATACTTGCTCCTCCACTCCGCGGGGGCGGCCTACCCTTACGATGTTGACCATCATTTTGTGTGTTGGTATTAGCCACAAAATCCGAATTGTTATCCGCCTTACGCTTATCGCTGTTTCCGTGGCCCGCCAGGTTATGCTGTTGTGCTTTACCGTTCTTCTTTCCCTTTCCCAACTTTTCCTCGTCAGATTCAGGGTACTTGGTACTATCAGAATCGGCTTACTTAACCAGAGTTGCCATGAGCGTTCCGATGTCATCGCAGTGACGCTTGAGCCATCCTAGCTTCAACTTCAGAGGCATGAACCGGCAATTACCTTCCAATGTTAAAACTGCTATATCAGCATTAATGCGGTCCGATGAATGCAAGATCTCTGAAACCCGGTGCACCCAATGGCTTGTCGATTCATTCTCTCCTTGGACACAGACAACTAAGTCCACAATTGACATGGGCTGTTTGCATGTATCTTTGAAATTCTGGATAAACCGGGCCCTCAACTCGGCCCATGGCCCAATGGAGTTAGCCGGCAAACCTTTTAACCAAGTACGAGTTGTTCCTTCCAACATCATGGTGAAGTATTGATGTCTACTACGCACCCTTCTTCTTGTAGACATTGTTGGGCCTCCAAGTGCAGAGGTTTGTAGGACAGTAGCAAATTTCCCTCAAGTGGATGACCTAAGGTTCATCAATCCGTGGGAGGCATAGGATGAAGATGGTCTCTCTCAAACAACCCTGCAACAAAATAACAAAGAGTCTCTTGTGTCCCCAACACACCCAATACAATGGCAAATTGTATAGGTGCACTAGTTCGGCAAAGAGATGGTGATACAAGTGCAATATGGATGGTAGATATAGGTTTTTGTAATAGGAAAATATAAAGATAGCAAGGTAGCAAGTGGTAAACGTGAGCATAAACGATATTGCAATGATAGTAGGCAAGGCCTAGGGTTCATACTTTCACTAGTGCAAGTTCTCTCAACAAGGATAACATATTTGGATCATATTACTAGCCCTCAACATGCAATAAAGAGTCACTCCAAAGTAACTAATAGCGGAGAACAAACGAAGAGATTATGGTAGGGTACGAAACCACCTCAAAGCTATTCTTTCTGATCGATCTATTCAAGAGTCCATAGTAACGTTCAATCTATCATAGAGTTCGTACTAGAATAACACCTTAAGACACAAATCAATCAAAACCCTAATGTCACCTAGATACTCCATTGTCACCTCAAGTATCCGTGGGCATGATTATATGATATGCATCACACAATCTCAGAATCATCTATTCAACCAACACATAGAACTTCAAAGAGTGCCCCAAAGTTTCTACCGGAGAGTCAAGACGAAAACGTGTGCCAACCCCTATGCATAGGTTCCCAAGGTCACGGAACCCGCAAGTTGATCACCAAAACATACATCAAGTGGATCACATGATATCCCATTGTCACCACAGATAAACACGCGCAAGACATACATCAAGTATTCTCAAATCCTTAAAGACTCAATCCAATAAGAGAACTTCAAAGGGAAAACTCAATCCATTACAAGAGAGTAGAGGGGGAAACCCTCTAAGAACTCGAAACCATCGTGTGATAGCCCCACGGTGGGCGCCAAGTGTCGTGGTTTTGTCACGGTAGATGTTCTATGTAATGCCGAGTATGAGATTATACCTCCTACGTGTCGAGGCACGACTTAAAGGTATAAGCTGATACTAGAATGATCTCAAGTATGGTATCTTTGCATGACTCATGTAAAAGAGAGATGAAATTGCAAAAGAGTAGTTGGCTTACACTCGCCACGTCACACAATACATTACATAAGCAATCATCATCCAAATAACATCACATTCCGACTACAGACGAAGATCCAAATGAAAGATACCAAATAAATAAAGCCACAAGGTCCGAATCACACCTAGTAGAAGCCACTACTGATCATCGGGATAGTACATGTAGTATCGCCCACGTTCTTCGTCGAACTCCCAGTACAGCTCTGTGCCGTCACCTATGTAGTTCTCCATAGTACCTGCATTTGGTGTTGTGTAGAATCTATGAGCCACGAAGGACTCAGCAATCCCGTTCCCGGGTAGCAAAACTATCTAAGCCTTGGGTGTGGAACAAGGCTGAAGAATAAAGGTTGCAGCTGCACTAGCACTAGCTTACGTGTTTAGAGCGAGAAGAGAAGTGCCACGAGCGTCAAAGTGATCACGAAGTGATCCTATCTAAGCACATAAAACATAACCCCACCATGTTCACTTCCCGAACCCCTTTCGAAAAAAATGACCGTCACGGTTACTCACGCTGGTAGTGTATTATGAACATGGTGTCAAGTTTTCTACAACCGGATATTAACAAATTCCCATCTGCCACATAATCGCGAGCAGGCTTTCAAAAGATCAAACCCTGCAGGGGTGTCCCAACTTAGCCCTTCACAAGCTCACGATCTGCGGAGTCGCAACTCCAAGGTGGGAAGCCCGAGTATTCTCGGAATCCCGTGCTCAAGATATTCCGACTAAGGTAAAACTAATCCAGCAAGACCTCCCGGCGTGCCGACACCCTGACAGTCGCCGCGCGTATCTAGTCCCAGGCCACGACCGGATGAGCACAGCGTACAGTGACCAAAACCCAAGTTGCCAAGGGGGGTACCACACACGACTCTAGTTTGCACCAACACTCAAATCGAGCATTGGCCCAGGGGGTTGATTAATAAATCTTCGGGTTAATTACTCCCTCGGCAAGTTTTAGTTGTTAGGCAAATGTAGAACCAATGTCGGGCCTCGCTGGAAAAGCTTTAGCGCTAAGCGGTTTATCGAGGGGGTCCCATAACCCCAACCATGTTAGGAACGCATAAGCAAGGAACATAACACCGGTTTAAACGGTTCCTAGGGTGGCATGAGTGGAACAAAACACCAAGCGATAGGCTTAGCCTTCCACCCATTTCCAAGTATATAGATGATTTAGTTTAACAGATTATATAGTGTGATATCCCAACAATAGCTTCAACATGAAGCTAGAATCTTCAAATCTTCTCCTGCAACTAGCAATGCTATAAGAGGGGCTGAGCGAAGCTTACGTAGCCAATCAAAGGTTTGCTAGGTCGGGTGGTTAGAGAGATTAATGGCTACAATAGGAGGCTGGCAAACAAACATGGGCATCGAGGCAATAAGCTAAAGAGCGAGACATCTAGCAATAGGCAAAGATAGTAATGATATCTGGGTCAGGTCATCTTTCATGTCGCGTCGTCGATGGGATCGTAAGATGGCTCCTCGTACTCAACCTCGGTAGGAACCTCGTTCTCGGTCTCGGCTCCCGGCTCTACTCAACACAAGAACACAACATGGCACGAAATCAAAAAAGGTGCAATGCACAATCAATATGATGCAAGTATAAGCCTACATGATGCAATACATGGCAAGGGATGAAGCACACAAGAACAACACAAGCCAACAAGTTTAAATGAGGCCGGAATTCACATATGACAAAACCGGTAAGTCCTCATATGCATAATTTGAAATTAGTCCATATCTGAACAAACCTTAAGTTAAAGTTGTTAAACAGCAAGTTAACATGCACCATGATGATCTACACGAAATTCTAGTCAAGTTTCATATAAAGTTTGTTTAATTCGGAGCTACGGTCTAGAAGATATGAGCAAAACAAGACAAGCAAGGCAATGGTGCAAGATGCATCCAAACATCAAGCAAACACACTCCAAACATGTAAACAGCATGATATTATGATTCTACATGCAAAATCACACAAGTTACATATAGGGCACGCTCAAAACGGAGCAACGGTTCAACACATACACACGAAACAAGATACAATGCAAAGCTGAAGATAACAGCCACATAGAAACTTTGGAGCAAGGTAAATATAAACTACAACACCCAAACATGATGAAAATAAGCATGGAAATGAAGTAGACATGTTCTACAGCAAACAACTCCATTAGAGCAACTCCATAGGAGGCATGGATCAATAGCAACAAGCTACACCAAATTGATCATGATGATAAAAACCTGACAGTTATAATTTATAGCAACTTGAGAGCAAGAAATAAATAAGCTACAACAGGCCATATGTGCAAGTAAGGGCATGAATGGATAGACAAAAACATGGAAAACAAGGAATGATCATTGGCCACTCCAAAACAAGCATGGATTTGAGTGAGGCATCATGCAAACATAGCATCAGGTTAACACAGATTCCAGACTTAGCAGTTTATAACAAGTAGCACTCTTGTCACGAATATTAGGTCATCAAGATGATCTCAAACAAGCATGCCACAATGGAACAAAATGAAGAGCACATCACCATGATCATTTTGACATATCACACACCCAAAACGGATCTACGAGCACGAAGTTACGACCATGCAAAGGAGGCATCAAAATATTGCAGATCTGGGACTTAGTGGTTTTTATACCTCACAAAAAGTCAAATGTGGATGGATTCGTGCGGGATGGAGGGATCCGGGCTGCGGGGCGGTGTTTGGACGGAGGGATGGGTGGATCTCGTCTCGATCCGGCCGGAGCTCGCCGGAGTTCGCCGGAGGCGAGGAAGAAGAAGGCGGAGGCGAGGCCGGCGGTGGAGATGGAGATGGCCGGGGCGGTGGCTGCGACGGCCGAGGCGAGCGGCGGCGGCCGGAGTTGGCGCGGTGGCGCGGCGGCGCTGCGGAGGCGAGGCCGGCGGCTGTTGGTGCGGCCCTGCGGTGGTTGCGTGGAGGCGGCCGGCCGGAGTTGGTGGAGGCGACCGGCGGCGGTTGGTGGAGGCGACCGGCGGCGGTGGGCGCTGTCGAGGCCGGCGGCGGCGGTGCTGCCCGGCGCCGGCGGTGGGGTGTGGCGCGCGCGCGGTGGCGGCGGCTGTCGCCGGCGGGCGGTGACGCGGCGGCCGGCGAGGATGACGCGGTGGTCCGGCGGGTGGTGGCGCGATGGTCCGGCGTTGGAGTCCGGCAATGTGATCCGGCGGGCGGCGGGGCCGCGGGCTGAGGTGGCGCGGTTGGTGGAGGATGAGGTGGCCCGGCCAATCGGGGGTCGCCACGTGGCGGCGGGATGACGTGGCGGCCTCTGATTGGTTGGAGTGAGGTGGCAGCGGGTCGGACGTGTCCGGCGGCTGCGCGGACATGTCCGGCGCGCGGGGGGAGAGGAAAAATTAGGGTTGCACCGGGATTTCGGGGTTGAGGACTGTTTTATAGTTTCTGGGAGCTAGGAAACTCCAAATGAGGAGCGGTTTTCGGACACGCGGTCAAGATTCGACGACCGAGATGATGGAATTGGTTGTGCTGGGTTTGTGGGCTGTTGTGGAAGGGGTCTTGGGCCAAAAGGAAGGGGTACTTTTAGCCCACTAGGTTAACCGTTGGAGTATCAAACAAACTCCAAACGCGATGAAACTTGACAGGCGGCCTACACGTACCAAAACAACAACGCACGACAAGTCTCACCTCATTCCGGGAACGTTACACAGCCACACACGAAAGAAGGACTCAGGGGTGCCACGGGCACGTGTGTGAGTGTCGGAACTCAAAACGGACAACGGGAAGAGGCGAGTGGGACCGGGTGCAAGTGACAACACGAATGCAATGCAATGCACATGATAACATGACATGGATGAAATGCACACATGCACACGACAAAATGAAGAAACCCTAAATTAAAGAAGAGCCCAGAATGGAATTGATGAAGTCAAAGTTTCATATATTGCCTTAATTGGAAAGTGTTACATCTGGGGCATTACAAACTCTCCTCTACTACGAAAAGATCTCGTCCCGAGATCTAGGACTGGAAGAAGGAAGGATACTCGGAACGAAGGTGATCTTCTCGTTCCCACGTAGTTTCTCGGTCGGTATGGTGTGACCACTTGACTTTCAAGAACTTGATTGACTTGTTGCGGGTCTTGCGCTCAGTTTCCTCAAGAATAGCAACACGGTGCTCACGGTAAGACAAGTCTTGTTGAAGATCAATCTCCTCGAACGGAATGGTGCATTCAGGTGTCTTGAAGCACTTGCGGAGTTGAGACACGTGAAACACATCACGAACATTTGCAAAGTTGGAGGGGAGCTCAAGTTGATAGGCTAGGTCACCTCTTTTGCCAAGGATCTTGAAAGGGCCCACATATCTAGGAGCAAGCTTTCCTTTGATACCGAATCTTTGGGTGCCTTTCATAGGAGAAATACGGAGATAGACATGATCCCCAATGTTGAAGGCCAAATCACTATGCTTGCCGTCATAGTAACTCTTTTGACGCGACTGAGCGGCCTTGAGATTCTCACGTGTGACTTTGCACATTTCTTCGGCTTCGGAGATCAAGTCATTGCCGAGAAGTTGACGTTCACCAGTCTCGGACCAGTTGAGAGGGGTAAGGCACTTTCTGCCATAGAGGATTTCAAAAGGAGCTTTGCCGGCACTTGCTTGGAAACTGTTGTTGTAAGAGAACTCGGCAAACGGGAGACAATCTTGCCACTTCATGCCAAAGATATGACACAAGCTCTGAGCATGTCTTCGAGGATCTGGTTCACTCTTTCGACTTGACCACTAGTCTGAGGGTGAAACGCAGTGCTGAAACAGATCTTAGTACCCATGGCTGACTGAAAGGAGTCCCAGAACTTGGATGTGAACAAACTTCCACGGTCTAAGGAGATAACTTGAGGAATGCCATGTAACGACACAATTCTGGAAGTGTACAACTCTGCCAACTGAGCTGCATTGATGGATTCTTTGATTCGAAGGAAGTGAGCTACTTTGGTTAGCTTGTCAATCACAACAAACACTACACCACGGTCAAGTATTGGTGACACAATAGTCTATTGGCATAGGGTACCTTTGCCGACAGATAACTTGTAGCTAACACATATGCTGACAGAAGATAAAATAGTGGGAGGACTTGCTGTTGGGAAAGGTATTGCCGACAAAAGTTCACTTGCCGACACTTTTTCGGTCGGCATACACCCTACCTATGCTGGAAAACGGCATGTCCACGTACACCCTATCTACGCCGACACTTAATCAGATGACATACACCCTACCTCTAGCAACAGATAGCATGTCCACATACACTCGACCTATGCCGACACTTCATGAGTCACATATACCCCATCTACCCCAACAGATAGCCTATCAACGTACACCCTACCTATGCTGACAGATATTACCTCTGCCAACATATAAATTGTTGGTAAATTGAGCTGCAGCCAAAACAATAATCTCATACAAGAGGTGTAAACATATTTAAATATTATCCTCACATCCACAAGCAACTTCAAGATGAACACATACTGCACAACAATTAAAATATGTTCAGAAATATGCATATATATTGAACACAAGTTAAAAAATACACAAATCTTGATAAAGCATAGTTTTGACAATCTTAGGAGTCATCCCGTGCACACAAGTTACATAAGCTGACAACTATTTGCTGGTACAGAACACAGAAGTCACAGAAGACTTCAACTAGATGGTCCAGAACACACAAGTCCATCCGCAAGTACTCCTGCACATTGCCCACTGCACACTAGTAATTGAATTCTGGCAGGTGGCCCTCCGTTCGCCACTAGTTGCTCATTGCAAGTCAGCGAGCGTGGTTCCAGCAAGGTAGACATCCATGGCGGCCGTGGTTCCAGTGAGGTAGACTTCCATCCGCCATTCATTGTCTACTGCACTTGGCCGTCCATGGTTTGCAGTAGGGTAGCCACCCATTCTCCGCCCATTGCCTACAATACATGCTAGTAGTCATGGTTCCTGGCAATTTTAGAGCAGCATTGTAATGTGCAAGTAGCAAAATATTATTGAAAGCACTCAAATGTACGAAGGGCCATGCATCATGTCCAAAAAATGCATTAGTGCTCGTGAAATAAGTTGGTCGTGAATCCAAAACCTTCATCAGGTATGTTGCATAACTAACTTACAACATGAAAGTACTGAAAAACAATGAAAAGAAGTGACAATAGATGCACAACAACTCACATTAATCTAAGAAACAAAGTCATGATAGTGTTGTCTCAATGCACTTGAATATGATAGTTTTATCTGTTGGACTAAGAATGGTGGATACGCAGTACACCTCATGGGCGACAGTGGCCACCCAATCTAATTAAAACGCAGTACACCTTCCACTCTGTTGAATAAACTCATGGGATAGTTTTATCTGATGGACTAAGAATAAATCATGACATTGGGTACTTCCATTGCCACTCTGCTCCGTGGATCCATATTGGTCAGCCCTTATAGTCCATACGAACTATCACTATTTCTGAAACTTACGAGTACACAGATTAGGCCATTCACGGCGCCTACTTAAACTGAACAAATTTACATTGCGATGTTCCATTCTTGAACATTATGGATTCCAGTTAGTTCAAACTAACAACATATAAATACAAAATCAAATAGCTACTACCTATAAGAAATACAAACCAGATTGTCAAGCAATAGTACAATTGCAAAAGTACATGTTGAGAGTTACAGCAGCAAGGGAGCATGCTACTTCAATGATTTTCATGATCAGGTCGTATATAATATACTGGTCATGTTGCAGGGGAGTGTACCTTAGATGGAGCACAAGTGGACGACATTGAAATCATAGTTTCCTTTTTCTGAATATAATAGCATTTTTCTCTACAATTGAAAGTGACACATATAAGACTAACAATCAAAATGAAAACGGGCCGCGTAATCAATAAGAAGCTATGGGGTTCTAAGATTTTTATAGAACACATTAATTGTATACTTAGTAATTTTGCAATGGAGAAGAAAAAGAGAATCCAATCTAGAAAAATATTAGGGAAGAGATAACAAATAGTAAGTTTAATTTGTGAGGATTTTCAAACATACAGATCATCTTATTTACTGTATAAGGAAGTACTAAGCAAAAGCAAAATCATCTTCTATCTGATGTATTGGGAAGTACTAAGCAGCAGCTAATCGACAACATTAGCAATAGAAATTATCGACAGTGGCAAACAATCAAGCAATCAGCGCCACAAAGGGCTGGCCCCGAAGTTGTACTTTCTTTTCATCCTACTACAAAGATTGTTCCTTAACTGAAGCATACCAAACAAATTCAAAGAGAGTGTTCATAGAGATTTTCATAGGGAAGTGAGACCTATCAGTATAGATAAATAATAACCATTTGAACAGAGAACTCACATTTCCACAGAGAAATAAATGCACGCGTGGTCTGTAAGACGGCAACCAGAACAGACTAGAGTTAAACCAGATCCATAACATAGTTACTTAATTTTTTCAGATCCATAGCCGTATCATAGATAAATAAAGCATCACATAACACACTAGAGATTTTCAGACCAAACTAATCGATACAACCAACTAGGCATATGAAAACAGACAGATATTTTTCCTACGCAAAATAGCACAGTTCTTGCTATGACGCAGCATACCACATACATCACAAACTGATGTAGATGCAAATATATACACATACTTGTGTGGTCACCGAGGGTAAGATTTGTCGTTGGTTGAAGAGCAGCCGACCTGTGCAAAATACTTTCCCGAGACATCATTGGTGGTGGCATGGCCGAGCTTGGTGGAGGCCCTTGACTGAGATGAGGAAGATGAGGGCGCTGACTTGGTCGCTAGAGGTGGTCAGTGAAGGTCCCGGCGGACGGAGATGTCGGTGGCGGCAGCACCTGGAAGGCATGTACCGGGTGTAGTCAGTGGATCTGGGATATATAGTTCCAAAAAAACGGGTATACTCACCGGCGGCAGTAGGGACTCGGGCCAGGAAGACGAGCAGGTGGTGGAGGACAAGGGGGGCGGTAAAGGAAAATGGCGGAAGGGGGCAGGAGCTCACCGCGACTGGCACCGGCGGCGCTAGGGATGGAGGGAAAGGAAGGCAGACGATGGACCGGACCAGAGAATCGAGGCTAATGGGCACCGGCTGTGGCAGGGACAGGGACTAGGGATGCAGAGTGCGACGACGGCGACAGGGATGGGGACCGGGGATGCAGAGCGCGACGGCGGCGGCGGCGGAAATCAGGGACGACATGTGTGGATAAGATGACCGGATGGATATGATTGGATATGCACCTAGGGGGTCGTTTGGGCTGGGGGCTAATATTGAAAATGGGCCGCGCGGAACTGAAATTTTGGCCTATCGCGCCAAGTTCACGCGCCAATTTTTCTTTGCACTTTGTGGCTTGACACGTGTCCACAAACCCTGATACTTATTTTGTGTCCATACACCCTACCTACGCCAACATATTTCATGTCGCTAAGCACATAGCTATGCCGACTGAAAAACTATGAGGATGCACACATCTATCGACATATGGTACGTTGATAACTGCTTGCCGACAGATATATTGTCGTTGCGTGACTACCGACACATAGTCTATCTACAATGGCATACATTCGGTGACAGATGATCTGACCATAAAGCTTCAGAGATACGCCGACAAATCCCCTGTGAAGATTGCTGGACCTTTGCCCACATAAGTGTGTCACCTAAGCTCTACCGTGGTGTAGTGAAAGATAGCATCATTCCCCTTCTTGGACTTGGGAAACCCAGTGACGAAATCCATTTCAATATGGCCGAATTTCCACTCGGGAATAGGAAGAGGTTGGAGGAGACCGGCTGGACGTTGATGCTCTGCCTTCACTCTTCTGCAGACATCACATTCATTCACGAATTGGGCAATCTCCCTTTTCATGCGAGTCCACCAGTAAGATTGCTTGAGGTCTTGGTACATCTTAGAACTTCCGGGATGAATCGAGAGGAGGGAGTCATGTGCTTCGTTCATTATGAGCTTCCTGAGATCACCCTTGGGAACCACAAGTGTGTCCTCAAAGAACAAGGTGTCTTTCTCATCAACACGATAGCCCTTGTATTTGGGGGTACCCTTGGCAATACCATGTTTCACTTTCTGCACCATAGCATCACCGAGTTGGGCCTCACGGATCTGATCTTCCAAGGTATGAGCAACTTGAAGGTTTGCAAGAAAGCCTTGTGGAACAACTTGGAGGTTGAGCTTCCTGAATGATTCACAAAGCTCAGGCTGAAACGGCTTGAGAAGGAGACTGTTGCAATATGCCTTTCTGCTCAAGGCACCTGCAATGACATTGGCCTTGCCAGGTGTGTATTCAATGCTTGGATCATACTCTTGGATCATCTCAACCCAACGAGTCTGGCGAAGGTTCAGGTTCGGCTGTGTGAAGATGTACTTCAAGCTCTTGTGATCGGTGAAGATGTCTACTTTTCTGCCCAACAGGAGGTGTCTCCACGTGATCAAGGCATGTACGACTGCTGCTAGCTCAAGATCATGTGTGGGGTAGTTCTTCTCATTTGGCTTCAATTGACGAGAAGTGTATGCGACAATCTTCTTGTCTTGCATGAGAACACCACCAAGTCCTTGTAGAGAAACATCACAGAATACTTCATAGGGCTTGGACTCATCTGGAGGAGTAAGATCCGGAGCAGAAATGAGCTTCTCTTTGAGTGTTTTGAATGCCACATCACAATCAGGAGACCAGTTGTACTTGACATTCTTCTGCAGCAAGTTGGAGAGAGGCTTGGCAATCTTGGAGAAGTTCTCAACAAACCTTCTGCAATAGCTAGCGAGACCAAGGAAGCTTCGGAGTTGCTTGACGTTCTGCGGGGGTTCCCAGTTGACAATCGCTTCAACTTTCTCGGGGTTGACAGAAATACCCTCAGCAGAGATGATATGGCCAAGATACAATACCTTATCTAGCCAGAATTCACATATGGAGAACTTCGCATAGAACTTGTGTTCACGGAGTCTGTCGAGAACCAAACGGAGGTGCTTGGCATGATCTTCTTCATTCCTCGAGAATACCAAGATGTCATCCAGATAGACGAGAACAAATTCATTGGTGTAGGGGTTGAATGTGAAGTGCATCATCCTCGAGAAGGTGTGTGGAGCATTTGCGAGGCCAAAATACATGACCGTGTATTCATAGGAGCCGTAGCTTGTTCTGAATGTGGTCTTGTGAATATCTTATTCACGGATACGAATCTGGTGATAACCCATCCGGAGATCGAGCTTTGAGAACACTTTTGCTCCTTTGAGCTGCTCGAACAATTCATTGATGATGGGGAGCGGATACTATTTCTTTATTGTCTTATTGTTTAATGGCCGGTAATCAACGCAAAGGAGCTGTGTGCCATCCTTCTTCTTGACAAATAGAACACCACAGCCCCAAGGAGAAGTGCTAGGCCTGATTAGACCCATACGCTCTTGCTCATCGAGTTGTCTCTTCAGCTCCTTCAACTCTTCAGGGGAAAGCTTGTACGGACGCCGGCATGCTGGCTCAGTACCGGGCTCGAGTTCAATGACGAATTCAACTTGACGATGCGGAGGCATGCCTGGAAGCCCTTCAGGGAAAACATCTTCATATTCATTGACCACCGGAATTTGAGAGATGGCATTAATCTCGCCCTTGTCATTGAGAGAGAATAGGCTGATTGTGTTATCTCGAGAGGCGAAGATAATTACGTCTTCGTCAGGATGAGTAAGCTTGACTTCCTTATTTGCACAATAAATGTTTGCATCATGCTTGGAGAGCCAATCCATCCCAAGAATAAGATCAATGTCGGAGTTGCCGAGAATAACCGGAGAAATTAGAAAACGGTAATCACCCATATGAATAGATACATCCGGAGCAAAGTTGTTGGAGTTCATTAGCAAACCCGGAGAAAGCACGGACATTGGACTAGGCAAAGCTTGCAATGGCATATCATGTGACAAAGCAAAAGGTCTTGACATGAAAGAATGTGATGCACCTGAATCAAACAAGACTTTTGCAGGAATAGAGTTAACTGGAAGGTTACCAAGTATCACATCTGAACAATTCTCTGCTTGAGCTGCATTCATCAGATTCACTCTTGCTGACTTGGGGTTGTGCTTGACAATAGCAGTGCTGACAGGTGGAGGAGGCGGAAGGCGCCTTGGGTTGGGACACTTGTTAGCATAATGACCCTTCTGAGAGCACTTTTTGCAAACCACTTCTGAGAGAAGATGGTGATAAGGAGCGCTTGACTTCGAAGCTTGAAAGTGATTCTTTGACTGGTTGCTTGGGTTGGGTGGGTGGGAGAAACCACGGCCACCTGAGTGCTTGTTTTTGTTGTTGGAAGGTCAGATCGCTGGAGGAGGTGGAAGCCAAAACTTCTGCTGCTTTGCGACCACTTGGGAAGAAGAGGAGGAGTTGACAACATCTCTGATCCTCCTTTTGGAAACTTCCATCTTGAGCTGGGCTGCCTCTTGCTTAAGTGCCATGTTATAGAATTGATCAAATTCATCCGGCTCAAACAAGGTGAGAGATAGCTGGAGTTCATCCTTCAGACCACCACGTAACTGATAAATCTTGCTCTTGGAATCTGGGATGTCTTTCTTGGCATAGCGGGCGAGGTTCTAGAACTTGACATTGTATTGATAAACGGACATGGTGCCTTGCTTCAGGTTGCGGAATTGCTCACGCATACCTTCGATGACACTAGTTGGAATGTGGTGAGAGCGGAAATCCTTGCAGAAGTCAGTCCATGAGATTTCACGTCCTTCTCTGGAATCTTTGTACTGCTGCCACCAATCAGCGGCTTGGTCCTTGAGTTGGAAGGCGGCAAACTTGACATAATCCTCAGGTCTCACGTTGCTGCACTCGAAATGCTTCTTAATATCTGTTATCTAGTCTTCAACATCTAGCGGATCCACACAGTAACTGAACGCCTTCGGTTGGTTTGCCAGGAACTGGTTGAGAGTAGAAAAGTGAGGTTGGTTGAACAAATTGCCTTAGCCTTGGTTCCCATGACCACCTTGATTTGCTTGATTTGCTTGAATGTTCTGCATCATTTGCATAAGCATCTGGGTGTTCTGGTTCGTCGCTTGCATAATTGCTCTCCAGGCCTCAGACGGAGGAGGAGGGGAAGGAGGATGACCAAGAACTTCTTCACCCTCTGGGTTAGCTTTGGGAAGCCTTTTAGCAGCCATCCTGAATGAGATGACAACTATTAGCCATTGATTGAAAATATATAAGCTGAATCAACGGCTAGAATTGCAATATAAGTCTTCACAAGAACATTCGAACAAAAAATGAACAAATGTAATCCACAGTTTAATGGTACAACAATCTTCTCGAGAAGCCACTTGGGAGAACAAAAGGTAATAAAACAACAAGGAGCAGATAGAACAAATACAAGATAGAAGCTTTGTTCGACATATTCGTGCTGAAAGCTTATGGAACGTGTTACAAAAGGGTTTTGCAATCCCCGGATCAGCATAGCCAAGGACCCTTTAAGATGCAACTCCCGATCGGAATAACACCCATAAAACTACTTCACTCAATGTAGAACCCCGAACTTCATATCATGCATTCGTTGGAAAAATTCCTACGAACTACTAGATGAACCCACCTATTAATTGCCGAAAGTTTCCAGTTATGCAATCAGGTGTTGGGGATACAGGGGAAGCATCGCGCACTCAACTCTAATCCTACATCCAGCTGTATCCATCCTTCAACACATAACCAGTTGTTTCCGGAAACCGTCTACCTCGGACCTTCGAAACGCATCTACTATACAAGCTATGGCAATACTACCGAACTAACTCCCCAGTACTGGGTGATGTCGGGTTTATCTTGCCACTAACCGCATAGGAGAGTTTTCGATGTCGGTCGTCTTAAGTATTCCAGAACTACTGCGATATATTTGTGACGACAACACCTCGGAGCTCAACTCCCCGGGACACTGCCACAACCCCTAAATGACAGGAGGCATCGAGAACAATGTTCTCGTCACAAAGACATCGGAACAATTCAAACAATACTCGCGTGATCCAAAAAAAAATAGTGAATTTTTGAGAGTAGAAGAGATAAGTAATCATCAGGAGTACTCACCAGAGTGAAAAGGGATGAGGAGCAAAAGAAATCCTACTCTCTAATATATATATATATATATATATAGGACTCAAAACATTTTCAAGTGTGTGCCTAGACTCAACTGTCAACGATTCGATCAATCAGTGGGGGCTTCTAGGTCGGAGAAGGCTCTGATTACCAACTTTAATGCCCAGTATGAGATTATACCTCCTACGTGTCGAGGCACGACTTAAAGGTATAAGCTCATACTAGAATGATCTCAAGTATGGTATCTTTGCATGACTCATGTAAAAGAGAGATAAAATTGCAAAAGAGTAGTTGGCTTACACTCGCCACGTCACACAATACATTACATAAGCAATCATCATCCAAATAACATCACAGTCCGACTACGGACGAAGATCCAAATGAAAGATACCAAATAAATAAAGCCACAAGGTCCGAATCGCCCCTAGTAGAAGCCACTACTGATCATCGGGATAGTACACGTAGTATCGCCCACGTTCTTCGTCGAACTCCCAGTACAGCTCTGTGCCGTCACCTGTGTAGTTCACCATAGTACCTGCATCTGGTGTTGTGTAGAATCTGTGAGCCACGGAGGACTCAGCAATCCCGTTCCCGGGTAGCAAAACTATCTAAGCCTTGGGTGTGGAACAAGGCTGAAGAATAAAGGTTGCAGCTGCACTAGCACTAGCTTACGTGTTTAGAGCGAGAAGATAAGTGCCACAAGCGTCAAAGTGATCACAAAGTGATCCTATCTAAGCACGTAAAATATAACCCCACCATGTTCACTTCCCGAACCCTTTCGGAAAAAATGACCGTCATGGTTACTCACGCTGCTAGTGTATTATGAACACGGTGTCAAGTTTTCTACAACCGGATATTAACAAATTCCCATCTGCCACATAACCGCGGGCAGGCTTTCGAAAGATCAAACCCTGCAGGGGTGTCCCAACTTAGCCCATCACAAGCTCACGATCTACGGAGTCGCAACTCCAAGGTGGGAAGGCCCGAGTATTCTCGGAATCCCGTGCTCAAGATATTCCGACTAAGGTAAAACTAATCCAGCAAGACCTCCCGGCGTGCCGACACCCTGACAGTAGCCACGCGTATCTAGTCTCAGGCCACGACCGGATGAGCACAGCGTACAGTGACCAAAACCCAAGTTGCCAAGGGGGGTACCGCACACGACTCTAGTTTGCACCAACACTCAAATCGAGCACTGGCCCAGGGGGGTTGACTAATAAATCCTCTGGTTAATTACACCCTCGGCAAGTTTTAGTTGTTAGGAAAATGTAGAACCAATGTCGGGCCTCGCTGGAAAAGCTTTAGCGCTAAGCGGGTTATCGAGGGGGTCCCATAACCCCAACCGTGTTAGGAACGCATAAGCAAGGAACATAACACCGATTTAAACGCTTCCTAGGGTGTCATGAGTGGAACAAAACACCAAGCGAGAGGCTTAGCCTTCCACCCACTGCCAAGTATATAGATGATTTAGTTTAATAGATTATATAGTGTGATATCCCAACAATAACTTCAACATGAAGCAAGAATCTTCAAATATTCTCCTGCAACTAGCAATGCTATAAGAGGGGCTGAGCGAAGCTTACGTATCCAATCAAAGGTTTGCTAGGTTGGGTGGTTAGAGAGATTCATGGCTACAATAGGAGGCTGACAAACAAACATGGGCATCGAGGAAATAAGCTAAAGAGCGAGACATCTAGCAATAGGCAAAGATAGTAATGATATCTGGGTCAGGTCATCTTGCATGTCGCGTCGTCGATGGGATCGTAAGACGGCTCCTCGTACTCAACCTCGGTAGGAACCTCGTTCTCGGTCTCGGCTCCCGGCTCTACTCAACACAAGAACACAACATGGCACGAAATCAAACAAGGTGCAATGCACAATCAACATGATGCAAGTATAAGCCTACATGATGCAATACATGGCAAGGGATGAAGCACACAAGAACAACACAAGCCAACAAGTTTAAATGAGGCCGGAATTCACATATGACAAAACCGGTAAGTCTTCATATGCATAATTTGAAATTAGTCCAGATCTGAACAAACCTTAAGTTAAAGTTGTTAAACAGCAATTTAACATGCACCATGATGATCTACACGAAATTCTAGTCAAGTTTCATATAAAGTTTGTTTAATTCGGAGCTACGGTCTAGAAGATATGAGCAAAACAAGACAAGCAAGGCAACGGTGCAAGATGCATCCAAACATCAAGCAAACACACTCCAAACATGTAAAGAACATGATATTATGATTCTACATGCAAAATCACATAAGTTTCATATAGGGCACGCTCAAAACGGAGCAACGGTTGAACACATACACACGAAACAAGATACAATGCAAAGCTGAAGTTAACAGCCACATAGCAACTTTGGAGCAAGGTAAATATAAGCTACAACACCCAAACATGATGAAAATAAGCATGGACATGAAGTAGACATGTTCTACAGCAAACAACTCCATTGGAGCAACTCCATAGGAGGCATGGATCAATAGCAACAAGCTACACCAAATTGATCATGATGATAAAAACCTGACAGTTATAATTTATAGCAACTTGAGAGTAAGAAATAAATAAGCTACATCAGGCCATATGTGCAAGTAAGGGAATGAATGGATAGACAAAAACATGTACAACAAGGAATGATCATTGGCCACTCCAAAACAAGTATGGATTTGAGTGAGGCATCATGCAAACATAGCATCAGGTTAACACAGATTCCAGACTTAGCAGTTTATAACAAGTAGCACTTTTGTCACGAATATTAGGTCATCAATATGATCTCAAACAAGCATGCCACAACGGAACAAAATGAAGAGCATATCACCACGATCATTTTGACATATCACACACCCAAAACGGATCTACGAGCACGAAGTTACGGCCATGCAAAGAAGGCATCAAAATATTGCAGATCTGGGACTTAGTGGTTTTTATACCTCAGAAAAAGTCAAACGTGGATGGATCCGTGCGGGATGGAGGGATCCGGGCTGTGGGGCGGTGTTTGGACGGAGGGATGGGTGGATCTCGTCCCGATTCGGCGGGAGCTCGCCGGAGTTTGCCGGAGACGAGGAAGAAGAAGGCGGAGGCGAGGCCTGCGGTGGAGATGGAGATGGCCGGGGCGATGGCTGCGGTAGCCGAGGCGAGCGACGTGGCCGGATTTGGCGCGGTGGCGCCGCGGCGCTGCGGAGGCGAGGCCGGCGGCGGCTGGTGCGGCCCGGCGGCGGTTGCGTGGAGGCGGCCGGCCGGAGTTGGTGGAGGCGACCAGCGGCGGTTGGTGGAGGCGACCGGCAGCGGTGGGCGCTGTCGAGGCCGGCGGCGGCGGTGCTGCCCGGCGCCGGCGGTGGGGTATGGCGCGCGCGCGGCAGCGGCGGCTGTCGCCGGCCGGTGATGGCGCGGTGGACCGGCGACCCGGCAGCGGAGTCCGGCGATGTGGTCCGGCGGCCGGCGGGGCCGCGGGCTGAGGTGGCACGGTTAGTGGAGGATGAGGTGGCCCGGCCAATCGAGGGTCGCCACGTGGCGGCAGGGATGACGTGGCGGCCTCCGATTGGTTGGAGTGAGGTGGCAGCGGGTCGGATGTGTCCAGCGGCTGCGCGGACGTGTCCGGCGCGCAGAGGGAGATGAAAAATTAGGGTTGCACCGGGATTTCAGGGATGGGGACTGTTTTATAGTTTCTGGGAGCTAGGAAACTCCAAATGAGGAGCGGTTTTCGGCCACGCGATCACGATCCGACGACCGAGATGATGGAAGTGGTTGTGCTGGGTTTGTGGGCTGTTGTGGAGGGGGTCTTGGGCCAAAAGGAAGGGGTACCTTTAGCCCACTAGGTTAACCGTTGGAGTTCCAAACGAACTCCAAACACGCTGAAACTTGATATGCGGCCTACACGTACCAAAACAACAACGCACGAGAAGTCTCACCTCATTCCGTGAACGTTACACGGCCACACATGAAAGAAGGACCCGGAGGTGCCACGGGCATGTGTGTGAGTGTCGGAACTCGAAACGGACAACGGGAAAAGGAGGTGGGACCGGGTGAAAGTGACAACACGGATGCAATGCAATGCACATGATAACATGACATGGATGAAATGCACACACGTACACGACAAAACAAAGAAACCCGAAATTAAAGAAGAGCCCAGAATGGAATTGATGAAGTCAAAGTTTCATATATTGCCTTAATTGTATAGTGTTACATCTGGGGCATTACATTCTAGTTTAAGGACTTAGTCATGGAGCCATCACGACGGGTTAGCTTAAAGGGGTTAAAGCGGACAAAGGTCACATGGATTTTTATACTAGTTTTGCCCCTTGTGGTGAAGGTAAAGGCCTATTCTAGTTGTTGTGGTATTGCTAGGGTTTCGATGTCCAGGGAGCGAATCCGCTTTGTCTGGGTCTCGAGTTGTTGATCATTATCCCTGAACCGCTGCCGGGTCGTCCCTTTATATACACAGGATGATGCCCGGCCGGTTTACAGAATCCCGAGGCCGGCTCATAAACGTGTCCGGCTCGGTTTATACCTTTCCTATCTTACAACACAAGTTACACATCATATGGCGGTTTATGTCTACGGGTCCTAATCCGCCTTTGGGCCTTGGGCCTTTTAGTTCTCTCTAGCAAAATGTCATACGCCTTGTCTTTATGGGCTTCAATATGGATAATTTAGTACAGGTATAACCTGGCTCCTCCTGGGTGGTTTATACCCAGTAGTTATACCCCCAACAGTCTCCATGACGAGGAGGGAGTAGTTCACCCTCGGGGCTGAGGGTATGTACCAGTAGTTATGTGTTTGATCTGTCTCTCGTTTTCTTGATTTGGCACGACCTTGATGTACCGCGAGCTTTGTTACTATAGTTGAATCATATGGTGTTTCTCCCCCTCTCTACCTTGTGATGAATTGAGTCTTTTCCATTGAGGTTTTGTTATGTGGGATTGAATCTTTGGATGTGAGAGCACTTGATGTATGTATTGCGATAGGATATCCGTGGTGACAATGGGATGTTCTATTGATCCACTTGATGTATGTTTTGGTTATCAACTTGCGTATTCCCTTGGTGACATTGGGGTAATCTATGCATAGGGGTTGGAACGCGTTTTCATATTCTTTTCTCCGATAGAAATCTCTGGATGCTCTTAAAGTTCTTTGTGTTGGATTGAATATTATGAATCTGAAATTGTGTGATGCATATCGTATAATTTTCCCACGGATACTTGTGGTGACATTGGAGTATCTAGGTGACATTAGGGTTGATTGATGCGTGTCACGTGGTGTTATTTTAGTACAAACTCTAGGGCTGTTTGTGGCACTTATAGGAATAGCCCAATAGATCGATCAGAAAGAATAACTTTGAGGTGGTTTCGTACCCTACAAGCAATTTCATCTTATGTTCTCCGCGTTAGGAACTTTGGAGTGATTCTTTGTTGCATGTTGAGGGATTGTTATGTGATCCAATTATGTTATCATTGTTGAGAGAACTTGCACTAGTGAAAGTATGAACCCTAGGCCTTGTTTCCAAGCATTGCAGTACCGTTTGTGTTCACTTTTATCATTAGTTACCTTTCTGTTTTTATATTTTCAAATTACAAAAACCTATATCTACCATCCATATTACACTTGTATCACCATCTCTTCGCCGAAATAGTGCACATATACAATTTACCATTGTATTGGTTGTGTTGAGGACACAAGAGACTCTTTGTTATTTGGTTGTACGGTTGTTTGAGAGAGACCATCTTCATCCTACGCCTCCCACGGGTTGGTAAACCTTAGGTCATCCACTTGAGAGAAATTTGCTATTGTCCTACAAAACTCTACGCTTGGAGGCCCAACACGAGTCTACAAGAAGAAAGCTGCGTAGTAGACATCAAGCTCTTTTCTGGCGCCATTGCCAGAGAAGGTGAGTGCTTGAAGTTATATTTCTAGATCTTGCAATTGAATCTTTTAGTTTATTGTTTGATCACTAGTTTGTTTTATAAAAGAAAACTACAAAAAATGGAATTGAGGTTGCCTCATATTATTCATCTCTATAATGTCTCTCGTGAAAATGATGGAAAGGAAAATTGCGCTCAAGTGTTAGAAGAAGAAGTTCATACAATGTTTAGCATAAAATCTTTGAATGATGAGCATGATTGCAATGTTGTTAGTATGAATTCTTTGAATATCCATAATACTAATGATGATTGCACTAGTCATGATAAAAATGTCTCTTATAAGCATGTTAATTTTTGTGAAATGCATAGAGTTTGCAATTACATACCAAAAAGGGACGAAATATTTTGCAAGAGGCATGAGTATTTAGAAACTAAATGGTTGCAAGGCTAGATTATTGTGCTGAAAGATTTAATTTTTCTCGCCGTCCTTGTGAACTTTGCAATGAACGTGGTCATTTAAATCCCCAATGCAAATTGTTTCATGATCGAATCGTGTCCAAAATTTGTGATGACTTGATTTCCCTTGCGCGTGATAATGAACTTAGTTTGCTTCTGGGATATGAAGAAATGAAACGTATAACTAAGGATATTCCAGAATATAACCTTAAGAGATTTCTTGATTTTGATCTAGAGAAAATTTATATGTATTGTGTGGTAAATTGCATTGAGAATCCTTATATTGCCAATTACTTAAAGACAAGAAAACAAATAGAAGATGAAGAGAATACTAATGAAGGTGAAGAGGTTTCCCAATATCCTCCTATTTTTTCTTATGATGAATCAGGTAACAAGGAGGAACTTTTTATTCAACCAATCTCATCAGTAAGGAGCTCCAAAAAAGTGATTAAACCCACACATGATGTGGAGAAGAAAAAGAAAAGACGGAGAAGCAAAGGTAAAAAGGTATCCCTCCCAAATGATGTTACTCCTATTTTTGTTTTTCCTCATGAGAGTGAATCAAAAATAAATGTGGAAGATGATGCACTCGTTAATGATTTTATTATGACTCCTACTTGCTATGATGATTATGATTTTGAAGACTATGATACTTCTTACAATCTTGAGAATCTTTTTGGCACCAACTTGCAGAATTGTGATGATAGAATTTGCTATACTATTGGTGCTATTCATAATATTAATGATGAGAGTGATTATGCTATTGATATGCAAGTCCACAAGCTTGGGGATGCTATGTTTAATGATGATATATTTAGTCCCCCAAGTTTTGATGAGCAAATTTATTATGATGATAGCATGCCTCCTATTTATGATGATTGCAATATTTATGAAAGTAGATGTGGAGAGGTCATGACTTTGTTTAGTAATTATTTCACTATCTTGGAAGAGGTTTCAATTGATTATGATGAGAACAAGGTTGCTACTTATGATGATTACTGCGATAACACTTATCCTATAAAAAGTAGTGATGATTATATTGATAAAACTTGTCATAATTATCAATGTCCTTTTTCTTAACATTACTCTTTTAATGTGGAAACAATCTATGGTATTCAAGTTTCATATGATACCCCCATTATGATAAATGAGAAGAAGTTTTCTGATGTGGAGAGTGGTAAAACTTCTATGCTTACGCATCATGAAAAGAGTGCTTTATGTGATAGCTATATAGTTGTATTAATTCATGATGCTACTAAAAATTATTATGAGAGAGGAACATATGCTTCTACCTATTGCAATAATATCATGTTTCTTCTCTATGTGTTGAAAGTTTAGAAGCTATGCTTGTTTTGCCTTCCTATGCTAGTTGATTCTTGCTCCCATAAATTGTTTGCTCACAAAATACCTATGCATATAAAGTGGGTTAGACTTAAATGTGCTTGCAATATGATTCATAATGCTCCCTTTTATATTTCAATTCTTATCTTGATGTGAGCATCATTGAAATCATCATGCCTATCTAAATAGGCGTTAAAGAAAAGCGCTTGTTGAGATACAACCCAATACTTCTACATATTGTTTTTGTGTGTTCACATGATTAAGCTACTGTATTAATCATGCTTTATAGCTTTTGTTTCAATAAAGTGCCAAGTAAAGCCTTTGGGATAGTGTGGTTGATTGTTGACTTAATTCTGTGCAAAAAGAGAAAGTTTTGCGTCCAGTGCAGAAAATTCAATAAATCACTCGAACATGATAATTAGATGAAATTTTTACACATGCTTGATATACAAATTTCCTACGTTGTCCTAAGTTTTTAGAATTTTTTTATTTGCAGAAGCATGGTCGTTGTCCAAATTATTATAGACTGTTCTGTTTTTGACAGATTCTGTTTTCAATGCATAGTTTGCTTGTTTTAGTGTTTTCATAGCTTATATTAAGTGATATAAATTGTGGAAATAATAAGGTACAATGGGAATTATATGAGAACAATCATGAATCTTGTCTATTATAGTACCTAAGCGAATGATTTGCTTTATTATACTAAAGCATCTCATGAAGTTTCGTTAAGTTTTGTGTGATTGAAGTTTTCAAGTTTTGGGTGAGACATTGATATGAGGAGAATAAAGAGTGCCAAGACCCTAAGCTTGGGTATGCCCAAGGCACCCCAAGGTAATATTCAAGTAACATCCAAGTAACTAAGTTTGGGGATAACCCGGAAGGCATCCCCTCTTTCGTCCTCAACATTATCGGTAACCTTACTTGGAGCTATATTTTTATCCGTCACATGATATGAGTTTTGCTTGGAGCGACTATTTTGTTTATATTTGCTTTTTTTATTTAGAATAAGGTTTTGTATCTTTTATTTCAGTACAAAGACAAGTATGGCCTTTACCATGTTTATTTTGCAAGTCTCTATGTTGTTGTTTGAAAACAAAAAGTTTTCATTCATTGTCTGAATTCTCCTGGATAGTCAGAACGTGATAAAATTTTGAAATTTTGACACAGTGAGCATGAATAAGTTCTATGTAACATGGTAATTTTACAGAATTGTTAGAGCTAGGGAAGTATGAGAACAATTCCACTCTTTACAGACTGTCATGTTTAGATAGATTATTGTTATGTTTGCATTGTTTGCATATGTTTGCATATTTGATGATACTATTTGAGGATAGGAGTATTAAATATGCAGAGGCATTTAGTATGCAATGTTAAATTATAATTTTAGTGATTTTCAATAGTACGGAATGATAAGGTTTTGTGTTGATTTATATTAACTTATCTCATGAGTTCTTGTTGCGTTTTGTGTGGATTAAATTTTTGAGATTTAGGAAAACCGCGACATGAGAAGAATTAAGGAGACACAAAAGTTCAAGCTTGGGGATGCCCAAGGCATCCCATGTTAATATTTCAAGAAGTATCAAGCATCTAAGCTTGGGGATGCCCCGGTAGGCATCCCATCTTTCTTCATCAACAATTATCGGTTAACATCGGTTGAGCCTAAGTCTTTGCTTCTTCACATGATATGTGCTATCCTTACAATCTCATTTTATTTTGTTTTTCTTGTTGTTTGAATAAAGTACTTAATATATGAAATTCTTAAATGAGAGAGGGTCTTCTCATAGCTAGTTAATTATTTGACTACTTATTAATCTTCACTTATATCTTTTTGGAGTAGTTTGTCCGTTGCTCTAGCGTTTCACTTATACCTTTTAGAGCATGGTGGTGGTTTTATTTTATAGAAATATATGAACTCTCATGCTTCACTTATATTATTTTGAGAGTCTCTAAACAGCATGGTAATTTGCTTGGGTTATGAATTTAGTCCTAGTATGATAGGCATCCAAAGAGGGTATAATAAAAACTTCCATATAGAGCATTGAATACCATGAGAAGTTTGATTCCTTATGATTGTTTTGAGATATGAAGACGGTGATATTAGAGTTATGCTAGTAGTGAATTGTGAGGTTAAAGAAATAGTTGTGTTAAAGGTTTGTGATTCCCGTAGCATTCATGTATGGTCTCCTAACTATGTAACCAAATTGAAGCGCATTGTGTCTTGATTGTTTATCTTTGTGTGGAGGTCGGAAGCGCGCGATGGTTAACTCCTACCAACCTCTCCCTAGGAGCATGCGTAGTAGTACTTTGCTTCGAGGGCTAATTAACTTTTTGCAATGAGTATATGAGTTATTTTTGACTAATGTGGATTCCATGGATTATACGCACTCTCACACTTCCACCTTTGCTAGCCACTGTAGTACCATGCAACTTTCATTGGTGCATCAAACCACCCTATGGCCTTCCTCAATACAGCCACCATACCTACCTATTATGGCATTTCCATAGCCATTCCGAGATATATTGCCATGTAACTCCACCATTCCGTTTATTATGACACACATCATCATTGTCATATTGCTTTGCATGATCGTAAGATAACTAGTTAGCATGATATTTTTATGGCTTGTCCATTTTTGATGTCATTGCTACGCTAGATCATTGCACATCCTGGTACACCGCCAGAGGCATTCATATAGAGTCATAATTTTGTTCTAGTATCAAGTTGTAATATTGAGTTGTAAGTAAATAAAAGTGTGATGATCGTCATTATTAGAACATTGTCGCATGTGACATTATAACTAAAAGAGGCCAAAGAAGACCAAAAGAAGAGACCAAAGATGCCCAAAAAAAAAGAGCCCAAAAGAAAAGAAAAAAGAGAAAAAAATGAGAGAAAAAAGAGAGAAGGGACAATATTACTATCTTTTTCACACTTGTGCTTCAAAATAGCACCATGATCTTCATGATAGAGAGTCTCCTATGTTTTCACTTTCATATACTAGTGGGAATTTTTCATTATATAACTTGGCTTGTATATTCCAACGATGGGCTTCCTCAAATTGCCTTAGGTCTTCATGAGCAAGCAAGTTGGATGCACACCCACTTAATTTTCTTTTCAGCTTTCCTACACTTATAGCTCTAGTGCATCCGTTACATGGCAATCCCAACTCACTCACATTGATATCGATTGATGAACATCTCCATAGTTCATTAATTTTCCTAGTTGATGTGAGACTTTCTCCCTTCTTTTGTCTATTACCACCTTCTATTCCACCCATAGTGCTATGTCCATGGCTCATGCTCATGTATTGCGTGAAGAGTTGAAAAAGCTGAAGCGCGTTAAAAAGTATGAAACAATTGCTTGGCTGACATCGGGGTGGGTATGATTCATACTTTGTGGTGAGCATAACAAGACTATATGATTTTGTAGGGATAACTTTCTTTAGCCAGGTTATTTTTGAAGCTTGATGATTTTCTTTCTAGTGTGCTTGAAGTATTATTGTCTTCGTGTCAATACACTTTTGTTTTGAATCATATGGATTTGAATATTCATGACAATTAAAAGAAGATTACCTTGATAAATATGTTAGGTAGCATTCCACATCAAAAATTCTATTTTCATCATTTACCTACTCGAGGACGAGCAGGAATTAAGCTTGGGGATGCTTCATATGTCTCCAACGTATCTATAATTTTTTATTGTTCCATGCTATTATATTATCTATTTTGGATGTTTTATATGCATTAATATGCTATTTTATATTATTTTTGGGACTAACCTATTAATCTAGAGCCCAGTGCCAGTTTATGTTTTTCCTTGTTTTTGAGTTTTGTAGAAAAGGAATATCAAACAGGGTCCAAATGAGCTGAAAATTTACGGTGATTTTTGTATGGACCAGAAGAAGCCCCCGAAGCACAAGAGTTGGGCCAGAAGAGTCCCGAGTCAACGACGAGGGTGGAGGGCGTGCCCACACCTAGGGCGTGCCCCCCTGCCTTATCGCTGACTAGTGGACCCCCCCTGACGTGAAACTGACCCCAAAAATTCCTATAAATCCAAAAAACCCCAGAAAGAATCGGGAGCCCGTTCCGGTGATGACCCACAAGTATAGGGGGTCAATTGTAGCTCTTTTCGATAAGTTTTGAGCTCCCAAATCTGCACGTTGAACAAACAAAGACACTCCCCCTCATCCGATAAAAATGGTTGTCCTTAGCTTTAGTAGCAGGGTTGGCACTTTCTTTTCAATGAGGGAATAGCTGGCGCTATCACCCATGCCACCTTCATCCTCAGCATGAAGTGAGTAGTTGGAATTTTTGGCTACTGTTGTTTTGCCAGTCTATCTGTTCCCAATAATTAACTCTCGTTGACCGCAATTATGTATTACAATTTGGTGGAGGAACTTTAGGACATCCTTGGGGAAATGCACCTGGTGCAGCAGCTAATCGAGTGGCTTTAGAAGCGTGTGTACAAGCTCGTAACGAACGGCGCGATCTTGCTCGTGAAGGTAATGACGAGACAGGGACCAAAAGGTTCCCGGTGAGGAGGCCCGATGCAATGTTCGAAACTGTTGTACCGGCAGTAAGAAATAGAGTGAATTCTGAAACTCCAGCATTTAGGCCCGGATAGAATGGGTCCTCAAGCTTAGAATCATTTGGCCTAACCTTTAAGAAAAGCCAGAACAGGATTTTTCCACTTCACACCCACACCATCAGGATTTGATGAAATAGCGGCACGTGAGGGGTCTCCCCAACTTCATGGAAGACGCAATTAGGGAGTTGGAAGATGCACTTTGGACTCCTGCACCAGTAAGAATGGAACTGGAAAGCTCGGCTCGCGAGGCGTCCCTCTCGCTGTAGGGCGAAGCCCCCTCGCCTCGCTCTTGTGACATGCTATGTTTCCCTTATTCCATTCTCATGTCAAGGGTAAGTCCCATGTTCTTCAGACCCAAAAAAAATTGTGTCACCAACAGCAGTCCTCCTACATTCAGATCATACAATTTAACCTAGCGGAGCAGATTCAACTACTTAAGATATTCTTCCTCAGAGCAAGCGACTTCGCTCGTTGTTTGAGGTAAGTATAAAGGAGATCAGACTGGCTCGGTCATTCATAGGCCGACCTTCTTCTTATTCATTGGATAGGGTGATACTAGAAAGATCCAAGAAGATATGGATGCGATAAACTCTCTGAGCCGAGAGGTGAAAGTTCTGGTGGTGATGGTGGGCGGGCCAGTCGATCCGTACCGATGCTTACGTTCGGCTTTGCCGAAACTAGTGCCCTCTTCCTCCGCGTGTAGAAAAGGAAGAAATAAATCAATCAAATTACGAGAAGCCTCATAAAGTGCTTCCTTAGGGGAATTCCCTCGATCGGTCACTCCTCGGCGACCTTGTTATTATTAGATTTGTGCTTTTATCCGGGCTCGCCCATATCCCCCTAGCCCTTACTCCCTTGTTTCGGTGGTTGGTCTCTACCTTTTTCTGTCTCTTGCTAGTTTGTCTTCCTCTTCTTTTTGAAGTAAGAGTGTCGAACCCAACGAGGAGCAGATGGAAATGACAAGTGTTTTTCAGCAAGGTAGTATCTGCAAGTGCTGAAATTGTAAGTAGTCGAATAGTTTGATAGCAAGATAGGACAGGCCGAAACGGTCT
This sequence comes from Secale cereale, assembly GCA_902687465.1. NCBI lineage: Eukaryota > Viridiplantae > Streptophyta > Magnoliopsida > Poales > Poaceae > Secale > Secale cereale. The sequence continues at coordinate 718,680,695 of LR738711.1, read as the reverse complement.
CTTATAATAAGCAAAGCGTTCTTGAGGGTACACGGGAATTTCATCTAGTCACTTTCATCATGTTGGTTCAATTCGTGTTCGCTACTTTGATAATTTGATATGTGGGTGGGTCTATGCTTAGGTGATGTTCTTACTTGAACAAACCTCCTACTTATGATTAACCCTCCCGCAAGCATCCACAACTACGAGAAAAGTATAAATAATAAATACTAACCATAGCATTAAACTTTTGGATCCAATCGGCCCCTTACAGAATAGCGCATAAACAGGGGTTTAAGCTTCTGTCACTCTCGCAACCCACCACCTAATTACTACTCCACAATGCATTCCCTTAGGCCCAAATATGGTGAAGTGTCATGTAGTCGACGTTCACATGACACCACTAAGGGAAGCACAACATACATACTATCAAAATATCGAACACATATCAAATTCACATGATTACTTGCAACATGATTTCTCCCGTGACCTCAAGAACAAAGGTAACTACTCACAAGTGATAAACATGCTCAAGATCAGAGGGGTATTGAATATCATAGGGGATCTGAACATATAATCTTCCACCAAATAAACCATATAGTAATCAACTACAAGATGTAATCAACACTACTAGTCACCCACAAGCACCGATCTATAGTTCCAGTAACAAGATTGAACACAATAGATGAACTAGGGTTTGAGATGAGATGGTGCTGTTGAAGATGTTGATGAAGATAGCCCTCCCCAAGATGGGAGAGTTGTTGGTGATGATGATGACGATGATTTCCCCCTCCGGGAGGGAAGTTCCCCCGGTGGAATCGCTCCGCCGGATAGCAAAATTGCACCTACCCAAGTTCCGCCTCGAGACGGTGGAACTCCATCCCGAAAGTCTTCTCCTAATTTTTTCTAGGTCAGAAGGGCTTATATACCAGAAGAGAGGCACCCGAGATGGGCCTGGGTGAGCACCACCCACCAAGGCGCGCTTGGGGGGCCTCGCGCGCCCAGGTGGGTTGTGCCCACCTAGTGGGCCCCCTCTGGTGGTTATCAGCTCCAATATTTTTCATATATTTCATAAAAAATCTCCGTGGAGTTTCAGCTTGTTTGGAGTTGCGTAGAATAGGTGGCTAGCGTAGCTTTTTCAGGTCCAAATTTCCAGCTGCCGGAATTCTCCACCTTGATGCATTCCTTGCAAATTATGAGAGAAAAGGCATTAGAATTACTCCAAAAAGCATTATTATGCATAATAACAACATAAATAACAGCAAGAGAACATGATGCAAAATGGACGTATCAACTCCCCCAAGCTTAGACCTCGCTTGTCCTCAAGCGAAAACCAAAAACGAAAAACATGTCCACATGCTTTAAGAGAGAGGTGTCGATAAAAACAAAATACAGACATAGAAGCATCATGTTGATTATTATAACAGCAACAAATTTAAACATAATACTTTTATCAGAAGATTATATCATAGACTTCTCATGAACAAGTAACAGTTCATCACATAGTTGAAGTATAAAGCATAAACTCTATTAGAAACCAACATACTATGTTCTCAGTCAACTTTGCAACTACAACTCATCATCTTTTTTTGGAAGGGTCACTTATCGGAGCCTTTAGGCAAGTCCACATACTCAACCATCATATAGTCTTCTATGATTGCTAACACTCACCGAATACACATGAGCAAAACGTTTCAACCGGACACATAGAAAGATAGGGGCTTATAGTTTTGCCTCCCAATGTACTCACCTCAAGGGTGATGTCAACAATAATAACTCATGTCACCCATATTCAACTGGACATATGTGCCTAGATCTTTCCTCACCACATGATGCTTGCCAAAGGATAAAATATAAAGGAATACAGAGAAAACTTTGACTCTTTGCATAAAAGTAAAAGATAGGCCCTTCGCAAAGGGAAGCAGAGGTTGCCATGCGCTTATTTGTTTGTATGCTCAATCCCTTAGTGCAAAAGAACGTCACGTTGCATTGCCCCTTGTGATAGCAACCTTTATTATGCAGTCTGTCGCCTTTATTACTTTGCCATCACAAGTTCGTACAATGCTCTATTTTCCCTTACACTAAATGATCTCACACTTGTAGAAGCAATTTTTATTGCCCTTTTTGCACCGATGACAACTTACTTGAAGGATCTTACTCAATCCATAGGTAGGTATGGTGGACTCTCGAAAAGGTTTGGGCTTAAGGGTTTTTGGATGCATAAGTAGTATCTCTACTTAGTGCGGAATTTTTGGCTAGAAAATATATTGAGCAAGCACCACATGTTAAAGGATCTATGACAATATGAGTTCTATGTGAATATGGACAAACATAAATCATTAAGTTGTCTTCCTTGTCCAACGTCAACAATTTTGGCATATAATATTTTGATGGGGGCTCACAATCACAAAATATTTCTAGGATAGTATATTTATATGTGAATCTTCTCTTCCCTTATTAATTATTTCATGAGTTCCATCATTGACCAATGCTATGTTTGTCCATCTCTAATAAAAAATTCTACTTATACTTTTCCTTATGTGGTGCTATCACCTACCATATGATTAGCATATGATCTTCTTAATTTATTTCATTTCTTTTATTGCTTCAATTATAACCTTTCTTTTTGTTGTAACAGGAAGGTAAAGAAAGTAATAACTCAAAACTAAACTTTATTATATATCTCGCACACGATTGCAAAGATAGATCACTAAGCAAACTTACAAAAAGAAGGGATCAAACTAAACTTTCATTTATTCTAAAGCAAAAGATCAAACTAAAATAAGTAAATGCAAAAAGGATAGTAGGGATGATACGATACCGGGGCACCGCACACGGCTAAAACAGATGTCACTTGTGTGTCTAGGGTGCCCCGTGCCCCTGTATATAGAGGAGCAAGGGGGAGGCCGGCCGGCCCCTATAGGCGCGCCCAAGGGGCGGAAATCCTACTCCTACTAGGAGTAGGAACCCCCCTTGCCTAGTCCTACTAGGAGAAGAAGGAAGGGAGGGAGAGAAGAAAAGGAAGGAGGGGCGCCGCCCCTCCCCCTAGTCCAATTCGGACTAGGCCATGGGGGGCACGCGGCCTACCCTAGGCAGCCTACCTCTCTCTCCCCTAAAGCCCAATAAGGCCCACTACTTCTCCGGTGGTTCCGATAACCCTTTCTGGCACTCCGATAATTATCCGGTTACCCCGGAACTCATCCGGTGTCCGAATAACATCGTCCAATATATCATTCTTTATGTCTCAACCATTTCGAGACTCCTCGTCATGTCCATGATCCGGGACTCTGAACTACCTTCGGTACATCAAAACACATAAACTCATAATACCGATCGTCATCGAACGTTAAACATGCGGACCCTACCGGTTCGAGAACTATGTAGAAATGACCGAGACACGTCCTAATCAATAACCAATAGCGGAACCTGGTTGCTCATATTGGTTCCTACATATTCTATGAAGATCTTTATCGGTCAAACCACATAACAACATACGTTGTTCCCTTTGTCATCGGTATGTTACTTGCCCGAGATTCGATCGTCAGTATCATCATACCTAGTTCAATCTCGTCACCAGCAATTCTTTTTACTCGTTCCGTAATACATCATGTCGTGACTAACTCAGTAGTCATTTTCTTGCAAGGCTTATTACGATGTGTATTACCGAGAGGGCCCAGAGATACCTCTCCGACACTCGGAGTGACAAATCCTATTCTCGATCTATGCCAACACCACAAAAACCTTCGGAGACACCTGTAGAGCATCTTTATAATCACCCAGTTACATTGTGACGTTTGATAGCACACAAGGTGTTCCTCCGGTATTTGGGAGTTGCATAATCTCATAGTCATAGGAACATGTATAAGTCATGAAGAAAGCAATAGCAGTAAAACTAAACGATCATAGTGCTAAGCTAACAAATGGGTCTTGTCCATCACATCATTCTCCTAATGATGTGATATCGTTGATCAATTGACAACACATGTCTATGGTTAGGAACATAACCATCTTTGATTAACGAGCTAGTCTAGTAGAGGCATACTAGAGACACTCTGTTTTGTCTATGTATTCACACATGTATCAAGTTTCCGATTAATAAAATTCTAGCATGAATAAAATACATTTATAATGATATACAAGGAAATATAAATAACAACTTTATTATTGCCTCTAGGGCATATTTCCTTCAGTCTCCCACTTGCACTAAAGTCAATAATCTATATTACATAGTAATGATTCTAACACCAATGGAGTTTTGGTGTTGATCATGTTTTCCACGTGGAAGAGGCTTAGTCCACGGGTCTGCAACTTTTAGATCCGTATGTATCTTGCAAATTTCTATGTCTCCCTCCTTGACTTGATCGCGGATGGAATTGAAGCGTCTCTTGATGTGCTTGGTTCTCTTGTGAAACCTGGATTCCTTCGCCAAGGCTATTGCTCCAGTGTTGTCACAAAAGATTTTCATTGGACCCGATGCACTAGGTATTACACCTAGATCGGATATGAACTCCTTCATCCAGACTCCTTCATTTGTTGCTTCTGAAGTAGTTATGTACTCCGCTTCACACATAAATCCTGCCACGACGCTCTGGTTGGAACTGCACCAAGTGAAAGCTCCACCGTTCAACAAAAATACATATCCGGTTTTCGACTTAGAGTCATCCGGATCAGTGTCAAAGCTTGAATCGACGTAACCATTTACGACGAGCTCTTTGTCACCTTCATAAACGAGAAACATATCCTTTGTCCTTTTCAGGTACTTCAAGATGTTCTTGACCGCTGTCCAGTGATCCACTCCTGAATTACTTTGGTACCTCCCTGCAAAACTTATAGCAAGGCACACATTAGGCCGGGTACACATTGCATACATGATAGATCCTATGGCTGAGGCATAGGGAATGCCTTTCATTTTCTCTCTATCTTCTGAAGTGGTCGGTCATTGAGTCTTACTCAAGTTCACACCTTGTAACACACGCAAGAACCCTTTCTTTGACTGTTCCATTTTGAACTTCTTCAAAACTTTATCAAGGTATGTGCTTTGTGAAAGTCCACTTAAGCGTCTTGATCTATCTCTATAGATCTTGATGCCCAATATATAAGCAGCTTCATCGAGGTATTTCATTGAAAAAATCTTATTCAAGTATCCTTTTATGCCATCCAGAAATTATATATCATTTCCAAATCAACAATATGTCATCCACATATAATATCAGAAATACTACAGAGCTCCCACTCACTTTCTTGTAAATACATGCTTCTCCAAAAGTCTGTATAAAACCATATGCTTTGATCACCTCATCAAAGCGTATATTCCAACTCCGAGATGCTTGCACCAGTCCATAGATGGATCGTTGGAGCTTGCACACTTTGTTAGCACCCTTAGGATCGAAAAAACCTTCTGGTTGCATCATATACAACTCCTCTTTGAGGTATCCATTAAGGAATGCAGTTTTGACATCCATTTTCCAGATTTCATAATCATAAAATGCGGCAATTGCTAACATGATTCGGACAAACTTAAGCATCGCCATGGGTGAGAAAGTCTCATCGTAGTCACTCCTTGAACTTGTCGAAAACCTTTCGCAACAAGTCGACCTTTATAGATAGTAACATTACCATCGACGTCAGTCTTCCTCTAAAAGATCCATTTATTTTCAATGACTTGTCGATCATCGGGAAAGTCAACCAAAGTCCACACTTTGTTCTCATACATGGATCCCATCTCATATTTCATGGCCTCAAGCCATTTTGCGGAATCTGGGCTCATCATCACTTCCTCATAGTTCATAGGTTCATCAGGGTCTAGCAACATGACTTCCATAACCGGGTTACCGTACCACTCTGGCACGGAACGCACTCTGGTTGAACAACAAGGTTCAGTAGTAACTTGATCTGAAGTTTCATGATCATCAACATTAGCTTCCTCATTGATTGGTGTAGGAATCACTGGAACTAGTTTCTGTGATGTACTACTTTCCAATTCGGGAGAAGGTACAATTACATCATCAAGTTCTACTTTCCTCCCACTCACTTCTTTCGAGAGAAACTCCATCTCTAGAAAGGATCCATTCTTAGCAACGAATATCTTGTCTTCGGATCTGTGATAGAAGGTGTACCCAACAGTTTCCTTTGGGTATCCTATGAAGACACATTTCTCTGACTTGGTTTCGAGCTTATCAGGTTGAAGCTTTTTCACATAAGCATCGCAACCCAAACTTTAAGAAACGACAACTTGGGTTTCTTGCCAAACCACAGTTCATAAGGCGTCATCTCAATGGATTTAGATGGTGCACTATTTAACGTGAATGCAGCTGTCTCTAAAGCATAACCTCAAAACGATAGTGGTAAATCGGTAATAGACATCATAGATCGCACCATATCTAATAAAGTACGGTTACGACGTTCGGACACACCATTACGCTGTGGTGTTCCAGGTGGCATGAGCTGTGAAACTATTCCACATTGTTTCAAATGATAACTCAAATATTCGCCTCCGTGATCAGATCGTAGAAACTTTATTTTCTTGTTACGATGATTCTCTACTTCACTCTGAAATTCTTTGAACTTTTCAAATGTTGAAGGCTTGTGCTTCATCAAGTAGATATACCCATATCTGCTCAAATCATATGTGAAGGTCAGAAAATAACGATACCCGCCGTGAGCCTCAACACTCATTGGTCCGCATACATCTGTATGTATGATTTCCAACAAGTCAGTTGCTTGCCCCATTGTTCCGGAGAACGGAGTTTTAGTCATCTTGCCCATGAGCCATGGTTTGCAAGCACCAAGTAATTCCAAAAGTCCATCAGCATGGAGTTTCTTCATGCGCTTTACACTAATATGACCCAAACGGTAGTGCCACAAATAGGTTGCACTATCATTATCAACTTTGCATCTTTTGGCTTCAATATTATGAATATGTGTATCACTACGATCAAGATCCAACAAAAATAGACCATTCATCAAGGGTGCATGACCATAAAAGATATTACTCATATAAATAGAACAACCATTATTCTCTGATTTAAATGAATAACCGTCTCGCAACAAGCAAGATCCAGATATAATGTTCATGTTGAACGCTGGCACCAAATAACAATTATTTAGGTCTAAAAATAATCCCGAAGGTAGATGTAGAGGTAGCGTGCCGACGGCGATCACATCGACTTTGGAACCACTTCCCACGCGCATTGTCACCTCATCCTTAGCTAATCTTCGTTTAATCTGTGGCCCCTGTTTCGAGTTAAAAATATTAGCAACCGAACCAGTATCAAATACCCAGGTGCTACTACGAGCATTAGTAAGGTACACATCAATAACATGTATATCAAATATACCTTTGTTCACTTTGCCATCCTTCTTATCCGCCAAATACTTGGGGCAGTTCCGCTTCTAGTGTCCAGTCCATTTGTAGTAGAAGCACTCAGTTTCAGGCTTGGCTCCAGACTTGGGTTTCTTCGCGGGAGTAGTAACTGTCTTGCTATTCTTCTTGAAGTTCCCCTTCTTTCCCTTGCCCTTTTTCTTGAAACTAGTGGTCTTTTTTTTTACTATGTACTGCAAGGCAACAACCTCACAGTTCTTTATTAAAACTTAAACCCAAACTGGGACAAGATACAAAGTAAAGAAGTTTTAGGAGAACCTATGTACAGGGAAAAGGAGAAAACTTACAACAAAGCTACTGAAGGGAGGCTATCCAAGAGAGGAGGCTATCCCTATATTTACATTTGATCCTGTGGGATAACAAAGAGATATCATGCACAAAGTTTCTCTTCCAAGATATGAAGCTGGGCCGCTCATTTCTAAAGATCTTGCCATTCCTTTGAGTCCATATATTCCAAGTAGCAGTAAAAACTACTTCAGTAAAGAAAGGGAAGCTAAACTCCTATCTAGCCGCCAGAGCCATGGTGTATGTGGTTTGGTTGCTGTTTGAGGTCCAAGAGATTCCAAGATAATTCCAAACTCTCTGGCTAAAGTTACAAGTAAATAAAAGGTGCACACGATCCTCATGACTAGGTAGATGACATAAGACACATGTATCATCTTGCACGTGTCAGTGCCTTCGTTGCATCATATCTCTTGTATTTAGTCGATCTATCAGGAGTAACCATCCAAAAACCTTAATCTTGAGGGTGCAGGAGCATTTCCAAATCCACTTGAAGATAGGATCTACTACCAGAAGAGAAAAAGTGAACTCATAGTAGAGCTTAGATTGGAAGGTGCCGGACTTGAAGGGCCACCTCCAAATATCCCTACTTTCTGGATCAATGTGTATAGGAGCCAACAAAATATGGAGTTGTTGAAGTTCATCAAAGGCTTCCATAGACAATGGCAGGTGGAAGTTGTGAACCTCAGTTGGCGTGTCAAAGAAATCTTTTACGGTGATCAGATCATTAATGACAAAAGAATAAAGGCGTGAGAACCTTGTCCTCGGAGATACCACTCTGTTATCAATGTGCTAATGATCCCGCCAAAAAATCACAGTATCACCTGCGTGCACCTGTGGGATAGCCAGGGCACGAATTTTTTCATAGAGGCTGAGAACGTCACGCCACCAAAAAGAACCACAGCTTTGAGTAGCTTGAGGGGGTGAAGACCCATAATATGTGTCCCAGATAAGATTGACCCAAGGTATATCCAACTTGTTGAAGAACTTGTATAAGTGCTTCATTAGCAAGTCTTCATTCTGAGTACCCAGGTCCGTAACACCGAGCCCACCATACTTCTTGGGTTTACATATGAGATCCCAGGCAGTCAGGGATTGGCGAGGGGTCTCAGAGTTGCCCCTCCAAAGACATTGTCGCATGATCCGCTCTAATTGCTTGAGGATGCCTTGGGGCAAAGATAATGAACACAAGAAATATATAGGCATGGATGCCAGGACAGATTGTAGTAACTGCAAGCGACTACCTTGATTCAGTAGGCATGATGAAGCTGATAAATGTCGCTCAATACGGTCCCCAAGAGGCAACAGATCAGTGATGGATGGCCGAGAGGTACCCATAGGAAGACCCAGGTAGGTAAATGGCACTTGATGCTCCTTTTTGATTTCTACCTCCGCAGCTTTGAGCATAGCGAAGATCTCGGGAATAGTCTTCTGCATCCCTTGCATATTATAGTTCATTACGAAGCCTTTATAGCTTGGTGGTAGTGATTGAAGAACTCTATCAATAACACTATCTTCATCAACTTTGCAACCAAGTTGAGTCATGTGATGTAGTACCCAGACATTCTGAGTAAGTGTTCACTGGTAGAACTGTTCTCCTCCATCTTGCAGCTATAGAACTTATTGGAGACTTCATATCTCTTAGTTCAGGCCTTTGCTTGAAATATCAACTTCAACTCTTGGAACATCTCATATGCTCCATGATGTTCAAAACGTCTTTGAAGTCCCGATTCTAAGCCGTAAAGCATGGCACACTAAACTATCAAGTGGTCATCAGAACGAGCTTGCCAGACATTCATAACGTCCAGAGTTGCTCCTGCAGCAGGCCTGTCACCTAGCGGTGCTTCAAGGACATTATTCTTCTGTGCAGCAATGAGGATAATCCTCAAGTTACGGACCCAGTTCGTATAGTTGCTACCATCATCTTTCAACTTAGCTTTCTCTAGGAACGCATTAAAATTCAAAGGAACGGTAGCACGGGCCATTGATCTACAAGAACATAGATATGCAAAAACTATCAGGACTAGGTTCATGATAAATTAAAGTTCAATTAATAATATTACTAAAGAACTCCCACTTAGATAGACATCCCTCTAGTCATCTAAATGATCATGTGACTCAAATCAACTAAACCATGCCCGATCATCACGTGAGATGGAGTAGTTTTCAATGGTGAACATCTTATGTTGATCATATCTACTATATGATTCACGCTCGACCTTTCGGTCTCTAGTGTTCCAAGGCCATGTATGTACATTCTTGGCTCATCAAGTTTAACCCGAGTATTCTGCATGTGCAAAACTATCTTACACCCGTTGTATGTGAACTTAGAGCTTATCACACCCGATCATCACGTGGTGTCTTGACACGACGAACTTTCGCAATGGCGCATACTCAGGGAGAACACTTGTACCTTGAAATTTTGTAAGGGATCATCTTATAATTCTACCGCCGTACTAAGCAAAATAAGAAGCATAATAAGATAAACATCACATGCAATCAAAGTATGTGACATGATATGGCCATCATCATCTTGTGCTTTTGATCTCCATCTCCAAAGCATCGTCATGATATCCGTCGTCACCGGCTTGACACCATGATCTTCATCGTAGCGTCGTGGTTGTCCCGCCAACTATTGCTACTACTACTATCGTTAACTCATAGTGATAAAGTAAAGCAATTACATGGTTTTCGCAACTCATACAATAAAGAGACAACCATAAGGCTCCTGTCGGTTGCCGATAATTTACAAAACATGATCATCTCATACAATAACGTATAACTCATCACGTCTTGACCATATCACATGACAACATGCCATGCAAAATCAAGTTAGACATCCTATACTTCGTTGTTGCAAGTTTTACATGGATGCTACGGGCTTAGCAAGAACCGTTCTTACTACGCATCAAAACCACAATGATTTTTTGTTAAATGTGTTGTTTTAACCTTCACAAGGACCGGGCGTAGTCACACTCGATTCAACTAAAGTGAGAGAGACAGACACCCGCCGGTCACCTTTAAGCAACGAGTGCTCGTAACGGTGAAACCAGTCTCGCGTAAGCATACGCGTAATGTCGGTCCGGGCTGCTTCATCTCACAATATAGCCGAATCAAAGTATGACATGCTGGTAAGCAGTACGACTATTATAGCCCACAACTCATTGTGTTCTACTCGTGAATATCATGTACGCATAGACCTGGCTCTGATACCACTGTTGGGGAACGTAGTATTTCAAAAAAAAATCCTACAAACACGCAAGATCTATCTAGGAGAGGCATAGCAACGAGCAGGAGAGTGTGTCCACGTACCCTAGTAGACCGAAAACGGAAGCGTTCAGTAATGCGATTGATGTAGTCGAACATCTTCGTGATCCAACTGATCAAGCACCGAACACACGGCACCTCCGTGATCTGCACACGTTCAGCTCGGTGACGTCCCTCGAACTCTTGATCCAGCTGAGGCCAATGGAGAGTTTCATCAGCACGACGGTGCGGTGACGGTGTTGATGAAGTTACCCACGCAGGGCTTTGCCTAAGCACTGCAACAATATGACCGAGGTGTGTAACATTGGAGGGGGGCACCGCACACAGCTAAAAAAATTGTCAACTTGTGTGTTGTAGGGTGCCCCTTGCCCCTGTATATAGAGGAGCAACGGGAGGTCGGCCGGCCCCTATAGGCGCGCCCCAAGAGGGGGAGTCCTACTAGGAATAGGAATACTATTCCTAGTAGGAGTCCACCAAGAGGGAGAGGGGGGAAGGAAAGGGGGAGGGGGCGTGCGGCCCTTCCAAGTCCAATTCGGACCCAAGGGGGATGGGGCATGCGGCCTGCCCTAGCCGCCCCTCTCTCTCTCCACTAAGGCCCGTGTGGCCCATTAGTTCCCCCCCCCGGGGGGGGGGGGTGGGTCCGATAACCCTCTAGCACTCTGGTACTCTAGTTTTATTCGTAACTTCTTCGGGACACTTCCGGCGTCCGAATATAGTCATCCTATATATCAATCTTTATGTATCGACCATTTTGAGACTCTTCGTCATGTCCGTGGTCACATCCGGGACTCTGAACAACCTTCAGTATATCAAAACACATAAAATCATAATACCAATCGTCATCGAACGTTAAGCGTGAGGACCCTACGGGTTCGAGAACTATGTAGACATGACCGAGACATATCTCCGGTCAATAACCAAGAGCGGAACCTGGATGTTCATATTGGCTCCTACATATTCTACGAAGATCTTTTATCGATCAAACCGCATAACAACATACGTTGTTCCCTTTGTCTTCGGTATGTTACTTGCCCAAGATTCGATCGTCGGTATCATCATACCTAGTACAATCTCGTTATCGGCAAGTCTCTTTACTCGATCTGTAATACATCATCTCATGAATAACTCATTAGTCGTTTTCTTGCAAGGCTTATTACGATGTGTATTACTGAGGGGGCCGAGAGATACCTCCCCGACACTCGGAGTGACAAATCCTATTCTCGATCTATGCCAACACCATAAACACCTTCGGAGACACCTGTAGAGCATCTTTATAATCACCCAGTTACGTTGTGACATTTGATAGCACACAAGGTGTCCCTACGGTGTTCGGGAGTTGCATAATCTCATAGTCAGAGGAACATGTATAAGTCATGAAGAACGCAATAGCAGTAAAACTAAACGATCATAGTGCTAAGCTAACGGATGGGTCTTGTCCATAACATCATTCTCATAATGATGTGATCTCGTTGATCAAATGACAACACATGTCTATGGTCAGGAAACATAACCATCTTTGATTAATGAGCTAGTCTAGTAGAGGCATACTAGGGACACTCTGTTTTGTCTATGTTTTCACACATGCATCAAGTTTCTGGTTAATACAATTCTAGCATGAATAAAAGACATTTATCATGATATACAGGGAAATATAAATAACAACTTTATTATTGCCTCTAGGGCATATTCCTTTACGGACCCTACGGGTTTGTGAACTATGTAGACATGACCGAGACTCATCTCCTGTCAATAACCAATAGCAGAACCTGCATGCTCATATTGGTTCCTACATATTCTATGAAGATCTTTATCGGTCAAACCGCATAATGCTACTTCTCGAGCTTGCGTTGTATTCCCTCGGAGAGGAAAGGGTGATGCAGCAAAGTAGCGTAAGTATTTCCCTCAGTTTTTTAGAACCAAGGTATCAATCCAGTTGGAGACCACGCGAGAGTCCCTCGCACCTACACAAACAAATAATAACTTCATAGCCAACACGATAAGTGGTTGCCAATCCCTTGACGGTCACTTACGAAAGTGAGATCTGATAGATAGGATAGTTTGACATTTTTGGTATTTTTGTATATAAGAATAGAAAGTAAAAACATCAAAGTAAAGTAGATTGTAGATTGATATGTTGAGAATAGACCCGGGGGCCATAGGTTTCACTAGTGGCTTCTCTCATGATAGCAGAATTCTACGGTGGGTGAAAAAATTACTATCGAGCAATTGATAGAAAAGCGAATAATTATGAGAATATCTAGGCATGATCATTATATATAGGCATCACGTCCGTGACAAGTAGACCGAAACGATTCTGCATCTACTACTATTACTCCACACATTGACCGCTATCCAGCATGCATCTAGAGTATTAAGTTCATAAGAACAGAGTAATGCTTTAAGCAAGATGACATGATGTAGAGGGATAAACTCAAGCAATATGATATTGTGGGGACCCCGACTCATAAGTCGAGATCACCGAATGCACGTGTACAGTGATCCCAGAGATCAATGCTCACTGAACACACATAAGCTGAATAACAAGAGTCTTACATCCTTACATACCGTGTTACACAAATAGGACCATAATGGTCAAGTCTTGAGTATAACATCGCAGCGGAAATCTTCAAAGACAACTGGGACCCATGCCATCTGCCTTAACCCTACAGGCATTCTGACTGGGAAGCGTCCTAGCTCGCATGCTCGTCACCAAGAAATCTTCATCATAACCTGTTCTCTCATGCCTGGCCAATAAAATAACCAGTGGCAAGCCAATGAGTACATTGAATGTACTCGCAAGCAACCCAAGTGTGATAACAAAATAATTATGCAAGGCTCTACTGCTAAATTGGTAGTTTTGCGGAAAGCTAGTTTTTCATATGCAAGTATGATCAACATATAACGTGGATATGCAGGTGTCTGCAACAAGTATCAGGAGGTCACAGACTTCATTATCGAGAAAGAGTTGCAACCAACTCATGCTCAAGCTCATTGTGACTTTCTCACAATCACATCAACAATATCTCTGAATCGTGTTGTTTCCCAGAAACTTATGGACATAGTCTAAGTAGCACCACCCAACTGTCCTTGACCACGGACATGGCTATTCGAATAGTTTGACACTCTGTAGAGGTTGCACACTTTACCCACTAGATCCGGGGAACTTCCATGTCATCCACGACCCGCGGTACCTCAGGTACCCGGGGTAAGCACCCGATCACTACCTTTCCCTAGACGACACTAACATAGAGCCCACTCGATTGGTAGCAGCCCCGTGCCAAACATTTCACATCTCAAGGTTTGTGGAGACTCGCTCCGTATTCATCACATATCACAAGCACGGGGTACCAACGGTGTGTCCGGTGCCCTGTGAAAACAGTCATGGCCACCTATCCAAGCACGACCCCGTCCCGAGAGTGACCTCATGTCACCCCCGTCACTAGTAATGCGGGCACCATGCTAGTATCGACCTAGGTAATCAATAATGCCCTTTCCCATATAAGGGTAGAGTGGATGCGCATGTTTGGTTGGGACGGTAGTCACACATAAATCTAATCCATCTCTGTAAACAACACTTTCGTCAAGCCTCGGCACACTACTTCTTCACCAAGTAGTGCCCTAGCTCCTCATCAGCTCCCAGGGGCATTAGTGGCACCCACTGGGTCATTTGCAAGTGTGTCAGACCACACTTGTTTCACTCAATGCATAACCCCGACTCATTTTGCGTAGCCAACTACTATAGCATACATCTATCTACTCCCACCCACATAACCCTCATAGGAAGGTAGGGTCATGTTTGATGCAAGTTTCAACAGTAAAGTAACAGGGGAGCAACCAAAGTGGTTTCCACCTCAACATGATTCCGATGCATTGAATAGTAAGGTGCTATGAGACATGCATAAAAAGGTTTCTCGAACATGGTCAAAGGGCTGCTTGCCTTATTCTTCTGAGTCTTCAAACCTTCTGGTCCATCTCCGAGTATTCCGTTTATTTCGTCAACTAACGATGGAAACAAGCATAATAAGCAACACAACCAAAGCAAAAATAAAAGTGCTCTAAAAATAGGAGTTGGACTTTTCTAGGATACCTCTGGTCATATGAAAAATAACCAAGGTGGTTTCATAGGTGTTGGATCAATAGGTAGTTTGGAACATTTCATTGCGATGGAACCAAGGGGTTTATGGATTTGAAAGAAGTATACAGAAATATTTTCTTGAATGATGAGCAAAGGCACCCATCAACAAGTCATGATTTTAGAAGCATCTAGGAGTTGGTTTCACTGGATTTGGAATTCAAATGAATTTCCTAGGATTTTGCGAAGCTGATAAATATGAAGAAATGGCTCAATATTTGGTGGGGTACAGAAAGTATTAATAAAAATGTTCCAAAACTAAGTTTGGACATGACAACCATCCAGGAATTTGAATCACTGCATTTGGATCAAGATTGAGCTCTCTGTGATTTTCTAAAGTTCATCACAGAAATGAAATAAAGGCATTTGATAAATATTCGTGAAAGAAATGTTTCTGGAATAATGTGCATTTTGCACCATGTGATAGGGCATGATTTATGGACCATAGGAAATTTGAATCATGCAATTTGGAGTTCATTTGAATTATCTAGGCATTTTTGAAGTTGACAGAATAAAGAAAAAGAAAAGGAATAAGGGTTTACCCCTATACTGCGCACAGGGCGAAGCTTAGTGCTTCTGTGCACCGGGCCGGCCCATCTGCTCAGCAGCGCGCAGGGACCCGACCACGTCGAAGGCGCCCGCCAGGAAAGGCGCTTCCGCACGTGGAAAGCGGCCAAGGCCAGACCCGCCTCCACTTAAACGGAGGGGCCCAGCCACCAGGTCGCAGACGCGCGGGCCCCCAGCGGCAGGCCGTCTTCTTCCTCCCGCGCGGTACGACGGGGAACAGGGGAGGTGCAGCCGAGCGCTCGCCGGCGTGGCCCCGTCGGCTCGGGCCGTCTCCGGCGACGCTCCGGCCATCGGAGTGACCAGCGCGGAGAGGCGCATCCAACCGTGGGTAGCACGCCTGCCGGGGAGGACCAGGGCGAGCAGGCGTCCAACCGCGGCGGAGGAGGGCTCCGGTCATCTTGAGCTTTGAGCATAGGGGCATCTTGGGGAGGTTTGGCGAAGGCGGGGAGCTCCCTGGAGGTCGAGCGGTGGTACTGGAGTGGCTAGGAGGAAGAGAGGGGCTCGGGGTTGCCCGAATTCGAGCGGCGGCCGGCGGCTCTGCTCCGGCCAGGGAGGAGGCTAGAGGGCACGGGAGGAGGAGTGGGACGGCTTGGGAGGCGTAGGAGAGAAGGGAAAGGCCAAAGGAGGTGCAAGGGGGTTCGGGGGTGCCCTATATATAGGTGGGCGCCGGTCCACCGAGGCGCCGTGCGCCGGCGAGGCCGTTGCTGTCGTTGCAGGCCACGGGGGCAGCAGCGGGCATGTCCAGGGCATTCGTGGGGCTAGTCCACGCTTAGATGAAGAGAGAGGAGGAGCGGGGAGGTGTCAGAGCGTCGCGCGTGCGAGCTTGCTCACTGGTGCGCAGGGTCGGCCGGTGCGCGGGCGAGCAGGGGTGAGGGAGGAGGAGAGAGGAGGGGGCCGACCGCCCGGCGTGTTGCGGACGTCGAGGCCGCCTCGGGGGACACGAGGGGGAGGCCCTAGGTGGTCGGGGCTGGTGATTGGAGGGCGGCTGCAGTGCTCCACAGCACTGTAGCGCGCTCCAGAGCGGGCTTTTGGCCGGCATGGCCGTGCCTTTGCTCCTTGGCCGTGTCCCCTTGTGTCCAGCAGTGTTAGGGAGTAGTAAACAATAGTGTGAAGGTCTTGGATGCCCTGGGGATGCTGAGAGAGAGGGAGGATGCTGGTAACTTGGTGAAAGTTTGCTGTCCAGCAAGGTAAACTTGGGTTCTTACCCCTCAATCATGGAGCTGGGGTGCTGGGGAAGTTACTGGAGGTAGCCAGTAGCTGAATGATCATGTGGTAAAAAGATGAGACCATGGAGAAGAGTAAAAGTGATCAAGATGAGGGTTTTAGTAAAAAGCCAGAAGGTGTTTGATCAGTGTTTGGTCAAGCAAATGACCTCCACTTGACATGGCACTTAACAGGATTGAATAACATGTGAAAATAGGGTGCTTCACCAAATTTGGGCTTATTTTAAGAAACTAGCCAATGTAACTTTGGTGAACCCTAGAAATCAACAGAAACAGCTTCATCTTGATTGAGTCAAGCTAATCATCTCCCCTAGATGCACCACTTGGTGTAGCATCATCATTTGGGGTATTGATCATGCCCACAAAGTTTGAAGCTCCAGATAAAAAGTTGGTAATGTAAAGTTGTTCAAATTTGCATTTGAACAGAAAGGGTTTGGAGGTGATCTAATCAAGTTGCTCTATTCCAAATCTTGTGCCATTTGGTCTAGATGCCTTATTAGGCCATTCTAGCATGTGCACCAAATTTGAGAGCAGTTGGACAAGTTTGGCAATGTAAAGTTGCTCAAACTTCAAATATGGACAAGATGGTTTTTAGGGGAATAAATGATGTTTCCTTGATCTTCAAGGCATGAGGCTTTGCAAGATCATCAAGTATGTCATATTTGACATGATATAATTTCCCTGGAATTTTTGGAGAATATTCCCTTTGTAAATATTTCAAAAGCTTGAAATATCCAGAAAGGGTTTTGGAAGGATTTGTCCAATATTTTGAACATGACCATGTGTTGTAACTCTTATATATGGACAATATATGTCCTATGAGTCTCCCTGAATTTTGGCAAATATTTTTGAAATGATTAAATAATTTTTCCCTATTAAAGACCATTTCTGGCCTTAAGAAAAAGCATTTAAATAAAATATAAAGATAACTTTTAAAATTATACTTTTTGTGGTTTCTAGGAGTCCTATACCTAATAGGATTCAAATATACTTTTTGAAAGATTTTTCACACCCTAAATATGGTACTTGCAGTGCAAACCTCAATTCAGGGGTTTTTGGAAAACTAATTTTAGAAAATACCATTTGGCCAAAATATTTTTATAAGAAAATTCTATACTGGTCTATACACATGGCATGATCATTGGGAAAAGGTTTTGGGTCAAGGAGATGAAGAATAAGAGTTGGAGGATTTATTTGATTTTTAGAGCACTAGTAAACAACAGATGAAAGTCAAATCAAGCAAAGTCAAAAACACTCAAAAGTTTTTTGCAAATCCACATTTTTAACATGGAAATTAGCTTAAGCAAAGTGACATGAAAATCAGGGTGTGACAGACCTACCCCCCTTACAAGAATCTCGTCCCCGAGATTCCCAGACTAGGCGTGGAAAGAAAGGCGGAGTCTTGGATACGGGGTAGTCTTCACTTCTTCTTGTTGGTTCCGCTTCCGAGCGGTGCTCCTTGGAATCCTGAAGTGCTTGGTGGTATGGCTTCTTGCTTGATGCCTTCCTTGATGGAGGTTGCTGAGGGGTCTCTTGCATAGGTTAGGTTGGGTTAGCTGTCAAAGGCTCGGTGATCGATGTCCTTGCGGGCATCGGGCTAGCTAGGAGGTAAGAAGTACTTCCAGAGTGGGGGCTCGTGGAAGATTTGGTGCACGGAGAGTATCTCAGGTGGTAGATCTAGCTGGGGAGCCGTCTACTACATGACTTGCAGTGATCTCAAAGGGTCCAATGAACCTTGGTGCGAGCTTCCCCTTGACGTGGAAACGCTTGGTTCCCTTCAGAGGAGTTACCCGCAGGTACACGTGGTCCCCGACATGGAAACTTATGTCCCGACGGTGAGTGTCAGCATAGCTCTTTTGCCTTGACTTGGCTGCCTCCAAACGTTCTCTGACTAGTTGGACTTGCTCTTCCGCTGCGCGGAGAATATCCAGTCCAAAGACTTGCCCTTCTCTAGTCTCTGACCAGTTGAGGGGTGTGCGACATCTGCGTCCGTACATCACCTCAAATGGTGCCATCAGAAGGCTCGACTGGTAACTGTTGTTATAGGAGAACTCGGCAAAAAGGGAGACAATCCTCCCACTTGGCTCCATATGCCAAGACACAGGCTCGGAGTCATGACTTCGAGAATCTGATTGACTCGTTCAGTCTGACCTCCGGTCTGGGGGTGGAAAGCCGTGCTGAAAGATACTTGGTTCCCAAGTCTTCTTGGAACTTCTTCCAGAACCTTGAGGTGAACTGGGTTCCTCGATCTGACACAATCTCCTTGGGAAATGCCGTGAAGACTTACGATTCGGTCGATGTAGAGAGCTGCCAGCCGGTTGTCATCATAAGGGGTCTTGACAGGAATGAAATGGGCCACCTTGGTCAAATGATCGACTATGACCCAGATAGAGTCATGTCCTCTATCCGACCTTGGCAATCCAGTGACGAAGTCCATTCCGACTTTATCCCACTTCCACTCAGGAACCTTGAGTGGTTGAAGCAATCCAGCGGGTCGCTGATATTCAGCCTTGACCTTTTGGCACTCATCACACTTTGCAACATAGGTTGCAATCTCTCTTTTCATCTCGTGCCACCAGAATCGTGCCTTCAAGTCTTGATACATCTTGGTTTGCAGATACGCCCGGTCTTCGACGCGGAAGTTTACTTCTTGATGACGGTGGTCGGTGTAGATCTTCCTTCTTGACAGGGTGGTCTTCAAATGTCTTCTATCCAGCTGTCCGTCTCTTCTTTGTCTTCGGGCAGACAAGTAGGCCATCAAATAATGATGTTACCCAACTTGTCCAATTACTCCATGAGGTCTAAGGGGTACGCAAGGTAAGCTGAGGTATTGGTGGTGGTCTCGGTTGAGTATTTGCAGAGGCCTTCCTGACTTAGAGCGAAGGCCCGTGGTCAGAATCTGACCCGGTTGTGGCTCGGTGGGGCTTAAGGGTTCCAAGGATTCTAGTGAGTGAGTGAGCTTATATCATCTTATCCTTAAGCACGGTTTATGAGATGCCAATAGCTCTATCTAGTACTCTGAACGGAAAAGCGGCCTCTCGCATAGACCAACTTCAATCACCACTCATGCCATACCTATCCTCATGACTCTCAAGAGACGGTCTAACAAAACTATACTGTCTATGATCCCCAAATCTATATGTATGCCTACCTCTAAAATCCAAAGGTAGATCATACATGCTGCTGAGCTTAAATTAAACTCCACAATCCAAGCGCTCAACCTAGTCTTGCAAGGCTCAAGGTAATGCATCTCTATTCTAAGGAAACACGTCATATGCCACTCCAAGATTTGTTTCCTTCCTATAGATCACCTCCAATAGCCCGGTAATTCCCATCAATCTCCACATAATCCAACAATTCTACAAATCCGATATCTACGATGTTTCTCAAGATCTCAAGTCCCTATAATCCCCAAATACTTGGAAAGACTATGCATCACGATAGTATGTCCACCAAATTCTCATCATCCGGGTCAAGTAAACTCCAAGACCACGACTATATAGATCCCTAAATCAACTCCGACAAATAATCCAATCTCCCAGGTTATCGTCCACCGAGAAGCATGGTATCATAATCAGGATCATCGGTCTAAATCCAATCTTACTCCGAACCATGCAGACATATCCAGCATTATACCAACCAGAATCACCTACATAAATCCAAATCACATGTCCAACGGGCACTCCTACATGCTTCCCCAAAGTCATGATCCCACCAATATGAAAACCTCACAATCCATCAAGGTCTCAGATAATTCCTCAAAGTCACTGATATAAACCACCAAGTCATCTGTCCAATATCCTCGAACTAGTCTATCTATGGCATCGTCAGTTCTCGTGCTATATTAGGATGAAAATGTGCTTGTTTACCGTGTCCACTAGTTCCTTTACGAACCCAGTGTCGTGCAAGGTTACAAAGGCTTAACAGGTTCTCTCGCTTTTACCATGGGTTAGGCACATGGTTAAGGATTCGTGCTGGAGTGTCTCGTGAAGTCTCAAAGGGCCTAGGAATGGGGTTACTGGTCTGGAGGGTTAAACATAATTCTACGGGGTTGCACTTGGTCACGGAGGTTGCGGCAGGAGTCTTCAGTGCCAGTTGGTTGCCGAGGCAAAATCCTTGGTGCATCTTGTCTTGCATGTCTTCAATTGGGGAGAGAGAGAATCGAGGGAAGAAGCAGCGTAGAGGAGGGAAATGCCTAAAGGGGGTTCTATAGTGCAGGTGCAACAAACGGGTGCAAAAAGGGCGAAACAAAAGAAACAAGGCAAGGAAGGTGATATAGCCACGCACTTGTTGCCTGGGAAAAAAGTGCGACTTATATCAAAACACAAGCAAATAAAAGCAAACAACACACAATCATGGTTCTATTCGAACCATCATATGGACTCGACTGCGCATAGGGGGTACACGACTCATCCTACCCTAGGGGTTCTCGGACTCAGTGTCGTGACTTGTGCCTCGTGCAGTCTTCTGGGCTTCCTCAGGTGTTGCTATGTCCCTTGTAGTTGCTTGATGAACGATCCAGGTTGAACCTGAAGAATCTTCAACATCTTCTCGCCTGATGAGGTGAGGTGGTGAAGGTGCCTCCTTGTAGCTGGCGTTGACTTGGTCTTCTCTTGTCTCTTTAATCATGACGATCCCTTGTGCCTTCTGGGGCGTCGAGGGTACCAGGTAGGCAATCCATATGCAATGCCAATTACAAGGCATAATAGAGGTCCAACATGTCAGTTTCGTTGTTGCAAACATCGACACCAAGAGCGGGGGATGAAGAGAACCGTTTTCCTGCTCACTATAGTGAGGCGGACCAAATGGCGAGGTTCTCATCCACCGGTGGTTGTCGATACAACAACGGTAGTGACAGGATTACTCTGTTAGCGATGCATATCATGATTTTGCATAACCTATACCCTGGTCACCATAGGCTTACGTTGCATCTTCTTGGGGGCTCTTGTCAAGGGTGTCCCCCATCTTGTGTGCAAAAGTGGTGGGTGAGTGTTTGGCAAGGTGCACTCCACTAGGATTATAGAAAATCCAGTGGTCTGGGGCATAAGGGTTCTAGCGACCCAGGTTTTGAAGGGGAAGAGATCAAGTATAGCCTAGTTTTCAAAAAACTGAGAAGGGAAGAGAAGTATAGATAGTTTTGAAAACTAGTATTAGTTCTTTGAAAATAGTTTTACCCTAACTAACGACCATGCTAACTAAGGCTTCCTACAGTCAGGATGGCTCTGATGCCAGCTCTATGGGGACCCCGACTCATAAGTCGAGATCACCGAATGCACGTGTACAGTGATCCCAGAGATCAATGCTCACTGAACACACAGAAGCTGAATAAGAAGAGTCTTACATCCTTACATACCGTGTTACACAAATAGGACCATAATGGTCAAGTCTTGAGTATAACATCGCAGCGGAAATCTTCAAAGACAACTGGGACCCATGCCATCTGCCTTAACCCTACAGGCATTCTGACTGGGAAGCGTCCTAGCTCGCATGCTCGTCACCAAGAAATCTTCATCATAACCTGTTCTCTCATGCCTGGCCAATAAAATAACCAGTGGCAAGCCAATGAGTACATTGAATGTACTCGCAAGCAATCCAAGTGTGATAACAAAATAATTATGCAAGGCTCTACTGCTAAATTGGTAGTTTTGCGGAAAGCTAGTTTTTCATATGCAAGTATGATCAACATATAACGTGGATATGCAGGTGTCTGCAACAAGTATCAGGAGGTCACAGACTTCATTATCGAGAAAGAGTTGTAACCAACTCATGCTCAAGCTCATTGTGACTTTCTCACAATCACATCAACAATATCTCTGAATCGTGTTGTTTCCCAGAAACTTATGGACATAGTCTAAGTAGCACCACCCAACTGTCCTTGACCGCGGACACGGCTATTCGAATAGTTTGACACTCTGTAGAGGTTGCACACTTTACCCACTAGATCCGGGGAACTTCCGTGTCATCCACGACCCGCGGTACCTCAGGTACCCGGGGTAAGCACCCGATCACTACCTTTCCCTAGACGACACTAACATAGAGCCCACTCGATTGGTAGGAGCCCCGTGCCAAACATTTCACATCTCAAGGTTTGTGGAGACTCGCTCCGTATTCATCACATATCACAAGCACGGGGTACCAACGGTGTGTCCGGTGCCCTGTGAAAACAGTCATGGCCGCCTATCCAAGCACGACCCCGTCCCGAGAGTGACCTCATGTCACCCCCGTCACTAGTAATGCGGGCACCATGCTAGTATCGACCTAGGTAATCAATAATGCCCTTTCCCATATAAGGGTAGAGTGGATGCGCATGTTTGGTTGGGATGGTAGTCACACATAAATCTAATCCATCTCTGTAAACAACACTTTCGTCAAGCCTCGGCACACTACTTCTTCACCAAGTAGTGCCCTAGCTCCTCATCAGCTCCCAGGGGCATTAGTGGCACCCACTGGGTCATTTGCAAGTGTGTCAGACCACACTTGTTTCACTCAATGCATAACCCCGACTCATTTTGCGTAGCCAACTACTATAGCATACATCTATCTACTCCCACCCACATAACCCTCATAGGAAGGTAGGGTCATGTTTGATGCAAGTTTCAACAGTAAAGTAACAGGGGTAGCAACCAAAGTGGTTTCCACCTCAACATGATTCCGATGCATTGAATAGTAAGGTGCTATGAGACATGCATAAAAAGGTTTCTCGAACATGGTCAAAGGGCTGCTTGCCTTATTCTTCTGAGTCTTCAAACCTTCTGGTCCATCTCCGAGTATTCCGTTTATTTCGTCAACTAACGATGGAAACAATCATAATAAGCAACACAACCAAAGCAAAAATAAAAGTGCTCTAAAAATAGGAGTTGGACTTTTCTAGGATACCTCTGATCATATGAAAAATAACCAAGGTGGTTTCATAGGTGTTGGATCAATAGGTAGTTTGGAACATTTCATTGTGATGGAACCAAGGGGTTTCTGGATTTGAAAGAAGTATACAAAAATATTTTCTTGAATGATGAGCAAAGGCACCCATCAACAAGTCATGATTTTAGAAGCATCTAGGAGTTGGTTTCACTGGATTTGGAATTCAAATGAATTTCTTAGGATTTTGCGAAGCTGATAAATATGAAGAAATGGCTCAATATTTGGTGGGGTACAGAAAGTATTAATAAAAATGTTCCAAAACTAAGTTTGGACATGACAACCATCCAGGAATTTGAATCACTGCATTTGGATCAAGATTGAGCTCTCTGTGATTTTCTAAAGTTCATCACAGAAATGAAATAAAGGTATTTGATAAATATTTGTGAAAGAAATGTTTCTGGAATAATGTGCATTATGGAGCCATAGGAAATTTGAATCATGCAATTTGGAGTTCATTTGAATTATCTAGGCATTTTTGAAGTTGACAGAATAAAGAAAAAGAAAAGGAATAAGGGTTTACCCCTATACTGCGCACAGGGCGAAGCTTAGTGCTTATGTGCACCGGGCCGGCCCATCTGCTCAGCAGCGCGCAGGGACCCGGCCACGTCGAAGGCGCCCGCCAGGAAAGGCGCTTCCGCGCGGGGAAAGCGGCCGAGGCCAGACCCGCCTCCACTTAAACGGAGGGGCCCAGCCTCCAGGTCGCTGACGCGTGGGCCCCCAACGGCAGGCCGTCTTCTTCCTCCCGCGCGGCACGACGGGGAACAGGGGAGGTGCGGCCGAGCGCTCGCCGGCGTGGCCCCGTCGGCTCGGGCCGTCTCCGGCGACGCTCCGGCCATCGAAGTGACCAGCGCGGAGAGGCGCATCCAACCGTGGGTAGCACGCTTGCCGGGGAGGACCAGGGCGAGCAGGCGTCCAACCGCGGCGGAGGAGGGCTCCGGTCATCTTGAGCTTCGAGCATAGGGGCATCTTGGGGAGGTTTGGCGGAGGCGGGGAGCTCCCTGGAGGTCGAGCGGTGGTACTTGAGTGGCTAGGAGGAAGAGAGGGGCTCGGGGTTGCCCGAATTAGAGCGGCGGCCGGCGGCTCTGCTCCGGCCAGGGAGGAGGCTAGACGGCACGGGAGGAGGAGTGGGACGGCTTGGGAGGCGTAGGAGAGAAGGGAAAGGCCAAAGGAGGTGCAAGGGGGTTCGGGGTGCCCTATATATAGGTGGGCGCCGGTCCACCAAGGCGCCGTGTGCCGGCGAGGCCGTTGCTGTCGTTGCAGGCCACGGGGGCAGCAGCGGGCATGTCCAGTGCGTTCGTGGGGCTAGTCCACGCTTAGATGAAGAGAGAGGAGGAGCGGGGAGGTGTCAGTGCGTCGCGCGTGCGAGCTTGCTCACTGGTGCTCAGGGTCGGCCGGTGCGCGGGCGAGCAGGGGTGAGGGAGGAGGAGAGAGGAGGGGGCCGACCGCCCGGCGTGTTGCGGACGTCGAGGCCGCCTCGGGGGACACGAGGGGGAGGCCCTAGGTGGTCGGGGCTGGAGATTGGAGGGCGGCTGCAATGCTCCAGAGCACTGTAGCGCGCTCCAGAGCGGGCTTTTGGCCGGCATGGCCGTGCCTTTGCTCCTTGGCCGTGTCCTCTTGTGTCCAGCAGTGCTAGGGAGTAGTAAACAATAGTGTGAAGGTCTTGGATGCCCTGGGGATGTTGAGAGAGAGGGAGGATGCTGGTAACTTGGTGAAAGTTTGCTGTCCAGCAAGGTAAACTTGGGTTCTTACCCCTCAATCATGGAGCTGGGGTGCTGGGGAAGTTACTGGAGGTAGCCAGTAGCTGAATGATCATGTGGTAAAAAGATGAGGCCATGGAGAAGAGTAAAAGTGATCAAGATGAGGGTTTTAGTAAAAAGCCAGAAGGTGTTTGATCAGTGTTTGGTCAAGCAAATGACCTCCACTTGACATGGCAGTTAACAGGATTGAATAACATGTGAAAATAGGGTGCTTCACCAAATTTGGGCTTATTTGAAGAAACTAGCCAATGTAACTTTGGTGAACCCTAGAAATCAACAGAAACAGCTTCATCTAGATTGAGTCAAGCTAATCATCTCCCCTAGATGCACCACTTGGTGTAGCATCATCATTTGGGGTATTGATCATGCCCACAAATTTGAAGCTCCAGATAAAAAGTTGGTAATGTAAAGTTGTTCAAATTTGCATTTGAACAGAAAGGGTTTTGAGGTGATCTGATCAAGTTACTCTATTCCAAATCTTGTGCCATTTGGTCTAGATGCCTTATTAGGCCATTCTAGCATGTGCACCAAATTTGAGAGCATTTGGACAAGTTTGGCAATGTAAAGTTGCTCAAACTTCAAATATGGACAGAATGGTTTTGAGGGGACTAAATGATGTTTCCTTGATCTTCAAGGCATGAGGCTTTGTAATATCATCAAGTATGTCATATTTGACATGATAGAATTTCCCTGGAATTTTTGGAGAATATTCCCTTTGTAAATATTTCAAAAGCTTGAAATATCCAGAAAGGGTTGTGGAAGGATTTGTCCAATATTTTGAACATGACCATGTGTTGTAACTCTTATATATGGACAATATATGTCCTATGAGTCTCCCTGAATTTTGGCAAATATTTTTGAAATGATTAAATAATTTTTCCCTATTAAAGACCATTTCTGGCCTTAAGAAAAAGCTTTTAAATAAAATATAAAGATAACTTTTAAAATTATACTTTTGTGGTTTCTGGGAGTCCTATACCTAATAGGATTCAAATATACTTTTTGAAAGATTTTTCACACCCTAAATAAGGTACTTGCAGTGCAAACCTCAATTCAGGGGTTTTTGGAAAACTAATTTTAGAAAATACCATTTGGCCAAAATATTTTTATAAGAAAATTCTATACTGGTCTATACACATGGCATGATCATTGGGAAAAGGTTTTGGGTCAAGGAGATGAAGAATAAGAGTTGGAGGATTTATTTGATTTTTAGAGCACTAGCAAACAGCAGATGAAAGTCAAATCAAGCAAAGTCAAAAACACTCAAAAGTTTTTTGCAAATCTACATTTTTAACATGGAAATTAGCTTAAGCAAAGTGACATGAAAATCAGGGTGTGACAGATATAAACCCCATTTTTATCCTCGATGGCAACAATACAATATGTGCCTTGCTGCCCCTGCTGTCACTGGGAAAGGACACCGCAAGATTGAACCCAAAGCCAAGCACTTCTCCCATTGCAAGAGCTATAGATCTAGTAGGCCAAACCAAACTGATAATTCGAAGAGACTTGCAAGGATATTATAATCATACATAAAAGAATTCAGAAAATAACCAAATATTTCTCATAGATAATCTTGATCATAAAGCCACAATTCATCAGATCTCGACAAACACACCACAAAAAGATTACATCGAATAGATCTCCTCGAAGACCAAGGAGAACTTGGTATTGAGATCCAAAAAGAGAGAAGAAGCCATCTAGCTAATAACTATGGAACCGAAGGTCTGTGGTAAACTACTCACAACTCATGGTGAGGCAATGGTGTTGATGTAGAAGCACTCCGTGGAAGACCCCACCTCCGGCGGAGCTCCGGAACAGGCCCCAAGATGGGATCTCACGGGAACAGAAGGTTGCGGCGGTGGAATTAGGGTTTTCTCTATTGCCTCGATGTTTTCAGGGTACATGGGTATATATAGGAGGAAGGAGGGCATCGGGGGAGCCAGAGGGGGCCCACGAGGGTGGGGGCGCGCCCTGTAGGAGGGGGTGTGCCTTGGACCCTCGTGGCCGCCTCCTTCATTCCCTCGCGTGTACTCCAAGTATTCTGTGTTGATATTGTTCCAAAAATAACTCTCACAAAGGTTTCATTCCGTTTGGACTCCGCATGAAATTCCTTTTCTGCGAAACCCTGAAATAGGCAAAAAACAGTAATCTGCACTGGGCCTTTGGGTTAATAGTTTAGTTCCAAAAATAATATAAAAGTGTATAATAAAGCCCATTAAACATCCAAAACATCATATATAATAGCATGGAACAATCAAAAACTATAGATATGTTGGAGACGTATCAAGCATCCCCAAGCTTAATTCCTGCTCGTCCTCGAGTAGTTAAATGATAAAAACAGAATTTTTGATGTGGAATGCTAACCAACATAATTTTCAATGTAATTTCTTTATTGTGGCATGAATGTTCATATCCGAAAGATTCAAGACAAAAGTCTATATTGACATAAGAAATAATAATACTTCAAGCATACTAACAAAGCAATCATGTAGTCTGGCTATGCTCCCTCTTCATTACACAAAATATCCATATCATGCATAACCCCGGTTTCAGCCAAGCAATTGTTTTCATACTCAATTTTTTCAAACCTTTCAACTTTCACGCAATACATGAGCGTGAGCCATGGATATAGCACTATAGGTGGAATAGAGTGGTGGTTGTGGAGAAGACAAAAAAGGAGGAAGATAGTCTCACATCGACTAGGCGTATCAACGGGCTATGGAGATGCCCATCAATAGATATCAATGTGAGTGAGTAGGGATTGCCATGCAATAGATGCACTAGATCTATAATTGTATGAAAGCTCAAAAAGAAACTAAGTGGGTGTGCATCTAACTTGCTTGCTCATGAGGACCTAGGGCATTTGAGGAAGCCCATCGTTGGAATATACAAGCCAAGTTCTATAATGAAAATTCCCACTAGTATATGAAAGTGACAAAACAAGAGACTCTCTATCATGAAGATCATAGTGCTACTTTGAAGCACAAGTGTGGAAAAGGATAGTAGCATTGTCCCTTCTCTCTTTTCTCTCATTTTTTTGGAGGGGCTTTCTCTTTTTTTTGCCCCTCTCTGTATTTTTTTGGGCCATCTCTTTTTTTTGGCCTTTACTCACATGGGACAATGCTCTAATAATGAAGATCATCACACTTTTATTGTCTTGCAACTCAAAGATTACAACTCGAAGCTAGAACAAAATATGACTCTATATGAATGCCTCCGGCTATGTACCGGGATGTGCAATGAATCAAGAGTGACATGTATGAATAAAATGCATGGTGGCCTAGCCACAAATACGATTACAACTACATGATCATGCATGTCAATATGACAATATGAAGCGTGTCATATGAACGGAATGGTGGAAAGTTGCATGGCAATATATCTCGGAATGGCTATGGGAATGCCATGATAGGTAGGTATGGTGGCTGTTTTGAGGAAGGTATATGGTGGGTGTATGGTACCATCGCGTGCCCCCGACCTCCACACAAAGGTTGACACTTTATAAATACCTCATGCTCTAACTTCGTCACATAGCGGTTCACCATACGTGCATGCTACTTGAATCACTAACCTTAACACAAGCATTTCTCAATTTCATAATAACTCCACTAGCATGACTCTAATATCACTATCCTCATATCTCAAAACAATTATCAAGCATCCAACTTCTCATCATATTCAATGCACTTAGTGTGAAAGTTTTTACTACATAGATATTGGATGTCTATCATGTTAAGGCTAGTTTTATAGCCAAAGCACATTACCATGCTGTTTTAATAGACTCTCAAAAGGATATAAGTGAAGCATGAGAGATCAACAATTTCTACGAAATAAAATCACCAACATGCTCTAAAAGATATAAGTGAAGTACTAGAGCAAAACTATTTAGCTCAAAAGATATAAGTGAAGCACATAGAGTGTTCTAACAAATTCTAGACCATATTTATCTCTCTCAAAAAGGTGTGTCCAGCAAGGATGATTGTGGCAAACTAACAAGCAAAGACTCAAATCATACATGACGCTCCAAGTAAAACACATATCATGTGGTGAATAAAATATAGTCCCGAGTATAGTTACCGATAGATGAAGACGAAAGAGGGGATGCCTTCCGGGGGCATCCCCAAGCTTAGGTTTTTGGTTGTCCTTGAATTTTACCTTGGGGTGCCTTGGGCATCCCAAGCTTAGGCTCTTGCCACTCTTTGTTCAATAGTCCATCAAAGCCATACTCAAAACTTGAAAACTTCACAACACAAAACTTAGCCAATGTAACATCCCAAATTTTCAATTTGGAATGTTATACATTAGATCATCATGCATATCATATTTTCTTGCTTTTGGTGGATCCAAGAAAATCCTAAGCAACTCAAGGACCCTCGGAGAGAGTTGGGGATTTCAATATTTTCATATTTGAGGTTTCTCAAATTTTGAAAATAGGATCATTTGATTTTATTTATTTTATCTTCAAGTATTTCTACCATGAAAATAAGAGAGAGGGAGAAAAATGACTCTCCCAAAAATAAAGAAGTACGGAGGATTTAATAAAAAAAAATCAAATAAGTTTTATTTGGAGTTTTATTTGAATTAGGAAAAATTGCATGTTTTCAAAAATGCATTTTAGTGCCAAGAAAATGTTCATCTTGTTCTAAATATTCTATTTAGATGGTGAAAATTTGTTTTGGCAATTTTAGATTTTTATTTATTTTTCTAGAGTTTTTTTCGTCGTAGCGCCGGCGTAGTATATAAAAAAGAAAAGGAAAAAAAGAGGACCCGACCCGACTGGGCCGAAGCCCAGCCGAGCCAGACCCAGCCCCGCCAAATCGCCTTCCCCGCCGAGCCCCGCTGTGGCCGGGTCGGACTCCGACGCCGCCGCCGCCGCGGTTTGCTTGCCCCTCCCCCAAGCTTCCAAGCCCCCCTCCCCCTATATATAGCCCCTGCCTCTGCCGCACACCGCCGCCGTCGCCACAAGCCCCGCCGCCGCGAGCATGGCCGCCGCCGCTGCAGTCGCCCCCGCCGCTGTACGCCGCCGCCGCCGCAACACCGCCGCCGCTGCTGCCCACCACCGCAGCCCCGCCGCAGCCCCGCCGCCCGCCGTCGCCGATGCAGCCGCCGGCCGATTTGATGAGGTAGCCGCCGCCGCCGGTTTTCGGTAGAAAATCCCGGTTTTTCTTTTATTACCCTAGTTCATTTTTTTAATTAGATCTGTTTTTTTCTTTTCCGGTTTAGTTAATTAGAGAGTGTTCGCCCATTCGTTTGTTCTAACGAACGAGTTCGTCGTTTAGTCTCAGCTGACGAACGTCCGTTCGTTAAGCTGTTTTAGTTTTCTTTTTCGTAGTTTATTTTCTGATCGCGATCTCTGTTCCGATCTTCGTTTTAGTTTATCTTTTCGCTCGTTTATCGGAATCAGGTGATTCAAGCGCCTGGAGTTTCATCTCGAAATTCTCTTTCCGTTTAACCTTGCCACTCAAGCGTTTGCCTCTGTTAAATTTGGACTTAGGTCCAGATTGGTTCGGTAGTTGTTTTCTCTTTCGTCGTTTGTCTTTGTTGCTTTCTTTTGTTGGTTCTTTTGCAAACCGGAGTTCTTAAGTTGAACCTTCTGGTTAGATCTCTTATTTGAGTTTTACCCGTGCATTAGTTAAGTACTTATTGTGTGCTTGTTTGTTTGCGATAGAGTACCCGGAGTGCGGTGCTTGCTACTTTGAATCTCTAGGTTTTGCGGATCATCAGCAAGGCAAGTAACACTTTGATCATACTTTCCGAGTACCCAGTTTAAATTGCATTAGTCAAACCCTCACACATTGCATGAGTAGGAGCTATTAACATGTGGGACTGGGAAGTAGATTGAGGTAGTACCTATTACCTGCATTACATTCAAACCTTTGGGAGTTACTTCTACATTTGCAAATAGGTTATGCTATGCTCGTAGACGTGGATTGGGTGAGTGTATCCTTGACAGATGTGAGTTTATTAATTAATGGTTCAACTTAAGGTGGCAACTTTAACACACATCTGGGTGGACTGAGGCACCTGGGTATTCCAGTTATTGCCTGTTTTCTTTTGGACCGCCACCCAGGCTCAAAGGGATCATGAGATTATTCATACTAGAAACTTCCGTGTGCAGCCACATGCCAATATGGGCTCTGGCATAGTTGATTAAGTTATGGGAAACCTTTCCGTGATGGGCTAGCAGATGTAGAGGGATTGTAGGTGTACCGGCCTATCTATCCGGTTAAGGGGACCTCTTCGGAAAGACAGTGTCTCGGTCATCCGTTTCTCAAACACCATGCAGTGCGAGAAACCAAACGGAGGCGATCGAGTCTTGTGGGAAAAGTGCACAAACCTCTGCAGAGTGTACAAACTGATCATGATTACCCGTGTCCTCTGTGACGCCCGAAGACCGACGTCCCAGAAGATCCCAGAAGATTCCAGATGTTTCGGGTACTCCCGTGTGTTTCTTTTGTGCTTGTGTTATTTATTTTGCATTGCATCATGTCATCATGCCATCATGTCATTTTAATTTTTGCGTCTCAACCTAAATAAATTGTGTGGACCTTCGGTCCATTTAAATCGAGGGAAGAATGTCTTCTCTTTAAAACATATAAAAGCCTCTCAATATTTTAGGGAGCTATATAATAATATTCCATTTCTTTGGAATTACCCGCAACACACCTGCAAATTTCCCCATGTCTTTTTCATTTCGAGTTTCTCCTTCAAAAACCTTCCTATATTCTTTTCCCAATTTTCGAGGCTCCTCCTAAAAATCTAGACTCCGTTCAAACTCTTTCTATTGCAAGCTAAATATTTTAGTTTGTTTTTCCCTATTTTGTTGGAACGATTTTGAGGGGTTGGTTTTTACTCCATAAAGCCTTTCAAAATGTTCCATCATTTTTTTTCCTGTTCTGGCCTCTTTTCTTAATATTTTGGATCCCTCTCTATTTATTTCTCCTGAAGAAATAAAATAAGACAGCCAGCTCCTAGGCCATCTGGGCCATCTCCTCCCTGACCTTCAGCCTCCAGGACACCACCAGGCGCGGCCCAAGGCCCAGGCCTCGGCCTAACCTAGAGGCCACCGACAGCTCCCGCAGCCTCCATCTCCCCCTCGTCCTCCCTTTTCCCTTCGTGCGCCGCCGGCTCGCTCCCTCATCCCGATCCCCGTTTCCCTCTGGATCCCATCTCTCGCCCGCACCGAGCCTCGACCCCATCTCCTCGTCCCTCCCTCGCAGCGCCTCCCTCCGTCCCCTAAGCGCCCGCGCCGGCCAGGCAGCCAGGCCGCGGCTTCCCTCCTCGCCTCTCCTCCTTCGGCCGCCGCCGCGCCGGACGCTGCAGCTCCTCAAGACCGGCCTCCCTTCCTTCCCCTGTAGGAGCTCCTCCGCGCGAATTCGCCGCCGTCGCCTCCAGGCCGCCAGCCGGATCCCGCGGTCGCGTCGCCGTCCTGCTGCCTCCTCGACCCCAGGGCCGCCCCAAGCACGACGCCCTGCCTCGAGGCTTCCCTCCTCGCCTCGCCTTCCCAGTCCTCCATCGCGCCACAGCGCCGGGGCCTTCTCCAGGAGCTGCCGCCCGAGGCTGCAGCCACCTCCGTCGGGTCGCCCCGTCGGCCCCGTCCTCCCCGACGCCATGGTCGCCCTGCTGTCCTTCAGTGACCAGCAGCGCCGCACCCCCGCAGCCCTTTTCCTGTTTTTTTTGTTGTTGCTGTTTTTTTTGTTTATCTCAAGTACCAGGAGCGCCAAGAACCACTAGGTCCGGACCCGAGCAGCTACATGGCCTTTTTCGTGAACGACTACATGAACGAGTACAC
This sequence comes from Secale cereale, assembly GCA_902687465.1. Classification (NCBI taxonomy): domain Eukaryota; kingdom Viridiplantae; phylum Streptophyta; class Magnoliopsida; order Poales; family Poaceae; genus Secale; species Secale cereale. Next base: position 718,647,394 of record LR738711.1, on the reverse strand, counting down.
GGCGACCCGACCAAGTACCCCGACATCGATGACATGAACAACTACGGACGAGAACGACTTCATGGACAAGTACCCCTACCGTCGCCCCGTGTACCTCTACGGAACGTGTACGACTCCGAGACGAGAATGACTACACGTGTCGACGAACGCCATGAAGGAAATATGCCCTAGAGGCAATAATAAAGATGTTATTTGTATTTCCTTATATCATGATAAATGTCTTTTATTCATGCTAGAATTGTATTAACCGGAAACTTAATACATGTGTGGATACATAGACAAAACAGTATGTCCCTAGTATGCCTCTACTAGACTAGCTCATTGATCAAAGATGGTTATGTTTCCTAACCATAGACATGAGTTGTCATTTGATCAACGGGATCACATCATTAGGAGAATGATGTGATGGACAAGACCCATCCGTTAGCATAGCACTATGATCGTTTAGTTTAACTGCTATTGCTTTCTTCATGACTTATACATGTTCCTATGACTATGAGATTATGCAACTCCCGAATACCGTAGGAACACCTTGTGTGCTATCAAACGTCACAACGTAACTGGGTGATCATAAAGATGCTCTACAGGTGTCTCCGAAAGTATTCGTGGTGTTGGCATAGATCAAGATTAGGATTTGTCACTCCGAGTGTCGGAGAGGTATCTCTGGGCCCTCCCGGTAACACACATCACAATAAGCCTTGCAAGCAAAAGACTAATGAGTTAGTCACGAGATGATGTGTTACGGAACGAGTAAAGAGACTTGCCGGTAACGAGATTGAACTAGGTATAGAAATATCGACGATCGAATCTCGGGCAAGTAACATACCGTTTGACAAAAGGAACAACGTATGTTGTTATGCGGTTCTGACCGATAAAAGATCTTCGTAGAATATGTAGGAGCCAATATGAACTTCCAGGTTCCGCTATTGGTTATTGACCAGAGATGAGTCTCGGTCATGTCTACATAGTTCTCGAACCCGTAGGGTCCGCACGCTTAACGTTTGATGACGATCGGTATTATGAGTTTTTTAGTATTGATGTACCGAAGGTAGTTCGGAGTCCCGGATGAGATCACGGACATGACGAGGAGTCTCGGAATGTCCGAGACATAAAGATTGATATATTGGACGGCTATATTCGGACACCGGAAGTATACCGGATAAGTTTCAGATTTATCGGGAATGCCGGAGGGGGTTACCGGAACCCCCTACGAGAGGGGACGGTCCATAGTGGGCCTAAAGGGTGAGAGAGAGGCAGCCCATAGGGCTGGCCGGCGCCCCCACCTAGGAATCCTAGTTGGACTAGGATTGGGGGGGCGCCACCTCTCCTATTCCTTTCCCCCTTCTTCCTTTCGGTGAATCCTACTAGGAATAGGATTGCAATCCTATTCCTAGTAGGAATCCCTTCCCTAGCCGCACCAGGAGAGTTGGCCGGCCCCTCCTCCCTTGCTCCTTTATATACGGGGGCAGGGGGGCACCCAAAGACACACAAGTTGAATTGTTTTAGCCGTGTGCGGTGCCCCCCTCCACAGAATCACACCTCGGTCGTACCGTCGCGGAGCTTAGGCGAAGCCCTGCGCCGGTGAACACATCACATCCGTCACCACGCCGTCGTGCTGACGAAACTCTCCCGTGAAGCTCAACTGGATCAAGAGCTCGTGGGACATCATCAAGCTGAACGTGTGCTGAACGCGGAGGTGCCGTACGTTCGGTGCTTGATCAGTTGGATCGTGAAGAAGTTCGACAACATCAACCGCGTCTCTTGACGCTTCCTGTGACGCCCGAGACTGACGTCCCAGAAGATTCCAGAAGCTTCCAGAAGCTTCCAGATGTTCCGGGTTGCCCGTGTGTCCTTTTGTGCTTGTGTTATTTATTTTTTGCATCGCATCATGTCATCATGCCATCATGTCATTTTAATTTTTGCATCTCAACCTAAATAATCCGTGTGGGCCTTTGGTCCATTTAAATCGAGGGAAGATGTCTTCTCTTTATAACATATAAAAGCCTCCTAATAATTATGGAGCTATATTAAAAATATTCCAATTGTTTGGGATCACCGTAACACACTTGCAATATTTCTCCATGCATTCCTATCTCAATTCTTTGCCTCAAATCTTGCCGGTATTTTCTTTCCGTTGTTTCGAGGCTCCTCCAAAATTCCGGACATTTTTGGACACTGCAATAATCTCGTCTTAGTTCAAACCTATTTGAATTAAATTCAAATATGTTTGAATTATTTTCCGTCCTGGCCTTTTGTATTTTTCTCCGGTCGTGCTCATTTTTACGAGCCCGGGAAAATTTTCCCTTGTGCTATTCGGCTCCTAACCCTCCCTCTTCTTTCTTTTTCTTCTCTCTTTGTTTCTGCCAAATCAGCAAAATAAGAGCAGCCAGCCTCTAGGCCAGGCCTTTTTCCTCCTTCTCCCTTGGGAGCCCAACCAGCCTCCTCCCTGCGGCCCACTTCCCTTCCCCTGGCCCGTTCCAGCCCGCTTCCCCGCTGTAACCCTAGTGGCTGCCGATCCCAGCGCTCCCTCCCTCTCTTCCCGCACAGCCGCCGCCACCCCTCGTCCCCGTCGCCCGCTTCCCTCTCTCCCATCTAGCGCTCGCTTCGCTCAGCCGAACCCATCTCCTCTCCTTCGATCTCCTCCTCTCTGCCCCAAGAACCCAGCACGGCGGAGATCCCCTCCTTCCTCCATCCCGCGGCCTCACCTCTCCCCTCCGCTCTCTTCCTTCGCGAGCAGCGCCGCCTCGCCGCTCCCTTCGTCCGGCCAGGATCCGCGCCCGAGCGACCTCCTCCTGCCTCGACGTCCCGCTGCGCCCGGCCTCCTCCTCGCCCGGGTCGAACCTCTGCAGCGCCCTCGGCCAGGCTCCGCCCTACAGCGGCCAAGCGGCGCCCCATGGCCCGAGCTCCGGCCTTCACCAGCGGCAGCAGCCGGTGCCCCCAAGCGAGCACCTCCCTCGCGAGCTCGTCTGGCGCCCCAGGTCCCGCACCTTCGTCGTCCCCCCGACGTCCTCCCGGCTCCCTCCCTCTTCAACTCCAGCAAGGGTCGGCCGCGCCCGACGTCCTCGCCTCGTCACCCGTCCTGCTGCGGCTCCCTCCGCGCCGGTGCAGTCCGGCCAGGCCGCCCGCAGCGCCTCCCCTTCGTCCTCCAAACGGCACCAGCAGCACCGCAGCACTCCGCCTCCCGTCCTCCAGCAGCACCGGGCCGGAGCCCTCGTCCGCCTCGACGTCCGGCCGCGGCTTCATCCCTCTACGCCGGCGCCCCGAGCCGCTGCGCGCCCGAGAGCCCCGGCCTGGCGCCCCTTTTTCCTTTTTTTTTGTTTTTTTTCTGTTTTGTTGTTCTGTTACTGTTCATGTTTTATTCTCAAGTAACCAGAAACAGCAAGTTTATCTTCTTTGGACCCTTGTACGACTACGGCTACGAGCTCGAGAACGTCGATCCGTGTACCCCTTCGAGTCGCCGACGACCTTCTAGTTCGACTACCGTCGCCGAGACCCTCAAGTACCTCTACGGGCGAGAACGACTACATGTACAAGTACCACTACTTCCACTACCCTCGCCGGAAGACCCAAGTTCGTCTACCGTCGCGTGTACGACTACCGTCGCCCGAACAACTACTTCCCACTACGATCGTGTACCACTACCGTCGCCCCGTGTACCACTACTTCCTCTACTACGGCTACTTCCTCGACGCTCTCGAACCGCTTCGAGAGAGAACGCTTCAAAGGTATAACCCCGAGACGTGACCCGTGTGATGCATGCTTGCTTGTGTTGTATGAAATGTCTCCCTTGTGTGTGCTTCGTGCCGTTCCACCTTTTGTCTTGTTCCTCGGTTGCCTCGTCACCGACTCGTGGGAACCCGGCAACGGGATCGCCCACTTTCATCTCGTTTGACTCACCCACGCCATCTACCTTTTGCACCGGTCTCTCAACGAGTACCGGAACCGAGATGTTGCGTTGCACCATTTTCGGATCATGCCGTGGCACCCTTTCGTTCCACCACGGTAACAAATGCTTCATGTCTCTTTTAAGCCAACCTTTTAATAAAACTTGCCTAACATGTTCATGTCATCCGCATCATATTAACAACACTAAAATGTTTAATTGTTGTTTGCTTATAATTATTAAACATGCTCATGAGGATTTTCCGGAATATGTTGTTGTTATTTCCGGCCTCATTTAAATTGCCTAGTTAGTATAGTTTTATTATGCTTCACCTCTTGCCATGTTAACAAACTCTTAATCTTGTCTTGTTAATAATGAGAGTCAACTAAATAATTAAATGTGGTGTTTCGTCAATATGCAACTCGTTGCATATTGAGCTCCACTTAACTTGTAGTGTTGTTTGTGCACTTTGCCATGCCATGCATATTTAAACCGGACATGCATCATAATTGGATGTGCATCGTATGCCATGTTTAAGCTTGTGTGTTTACCGTGTTGTTCTTTCTTTCCGGTTGTTTCTCTTGTTAGCTTCGGTTCCGTTCCGGAGTTGTGAGGATCCGCTCGACTGTTGCTCCTTCTGCTTCTTGGATCCGTTCTTCTCCCTTGTGGAATCCCAGGCAAGATGACCGAACCCGGATACCATTACTATTTCTGCCTATTGCTAGTAGTTCCGCTCTATAGTTTTGCCTCGATGCCCATGTCTTCTTGTCAGCCTCCTACTTGTAACCAATTGCCATGTTTAACCAACCTACCTACGCAAACCGTTGCTTGGCTAAGTACGCTTCGCTCAGCCCCTCTTATAGCATTGCTAGTTGCAGGTGAAGATCGAAGATGCTTGCTTCATGTTGAAGTTTGGTTGGGTTATATTACACTATATAAATGCTTAAAAATGAAATCATCTATATACTGGCAGGGTGGAAGGCTAAGCCTTTTGCTTGGTGATTTGTTCCACTCGTGCCGTTAGGATCCGTATAAGCCGGTATTATGTTCCTTGATTATGCGTTCCTAACACGGTTGGGGTGTATGGGACCCCCTTGATAAACCGCTAAGTGCTAAGTCTTTTCCAGCAAGTCCCAACATTGGTACTATTTGCTTAATAACAAACTAATAAAACTTGAATGGGACTAGCTACCCCTTTCATCTTAATTCCACCCCCCTGGGCCAGTGCTCGATTTGAGTGTTGGTCCAAACTAGAGTCGTGTGCGGGGCCCCCCTTGGCAACTTGGGTATTTCGGCCACTGTACGCTGTGCTCATCCGGTCGTGGCCTGAGACGAGATACGCGCGGCTACTATCAGGGTGTCGGCACGCCGGGAGGATTTGCTGGATTAGCCTTACCTTAGTTCGGTTTAACTCGAGCACGGGATTCCGAGAATACTCGGGTCTTCCCAACTATGGAGTTGCGACTCCGCGGATCGTGGGCTTGTGATGGGCCAAGTTGGAACACCCCTGCAGGGTTTGAACTTTCGAAAGCCGTGCCCGCGGTTATGTGGCAGATGGGAGCTTGTTAATTCCGGTTGTAGATAACTTGACATAATGATACAATACACTACCAGCGTGTGTACCGTGACTGTCAATTTCCGAATAGGGATTCGGAAGTCGAACACGGTGGGGTTATGTTTGACCGGCTTTAGTTAGGATCACTTCGTGATCATCTTTCGCCCGTTGCACTTCTCTTCTCGCTCTCTTTTACGTAAGTTAGTGCTAGTTGCTGCTGCAGACTCTTGTTTGTTCCTTCACCTCATATTCTTTCTTCAGCCTTGTCCTCACCCAAGGCTTAAATAGTCTTGTTACCCGGGAACGGGATTGCTGAGTCCTCTGTGGCTCACAGTTACTTCACCACACCAGTTGCAGGTTCAGCCGAGTTAGATACAGGAGTTGGTTCAGTGCTTCACCAGGAGCTTGTTGAAGAGTTTGGCTGTTTGCTCGTGACGTATCGATGTTCAGTAGTGGTTTCTACTAGGATTCGATCCTGCCCTGTGGTTTTATGTTGTTTTGGTATCTTTCTTTTGGTTCTTACCCGTAGTCGGGCTGTGATGTTCTGAATGATGTATTGCTTATGTAATGTTTTGTGTGAAGTGGCGAGTGTAAGCCAACTATCTCCTTTTGCATTTTAATCCCTCTTTTACATGAGTCGTGCAAAGATACCAAACTTGAGATCATTCTAGGATGGATTTATGCCTTTAAGTCGTGCCTCGACACGTAGGAGGTATAACTCCATCCTGGGCATTACAAGTTGGTATTCAGAGCCTTCTCCGACCTAGAAGCCCCCACTGATTGATCGAATCGTTGACGGTTGAGTCTAGGCACACACTGAAAACTTTTTGAGTCCTATATTATATCGGAGAGTAGGATTTCTTTGCTTCTCATCCCCTTTCTCTCTGGTGAGGACTCCTGACGATTACTCTTTTCTCTCCTACTTTCAAAAATTGCACCAAATTTTTTTTAGGATCCCGCGAGTATTCTGGGATTGTTTCGATGTTCTTGTGACAAGGATATTGTTCTCGATGCCTCCTGTTCCCGAGGAGTTGAGCTTCGGGGTATCATTGACACAAGTATATCGCGGCAGTACTAAATACTTAAGACGGCCGACATCGAAAATCTCTCCTATACGGCCAGTGGCAAGATAACCCCGACATCACCCAGTACTGGGGAGGTAGTTCGAGAGTATTGCCATAGCTTGTTATAGTGGATGCGTTTTCGAAGGTCCGAGGTAAACAGTTTCCGAGAAAGACTGGTTATGTGTTGAAGGATGGATACACCTGGATGTAGGTTTAGAGTTGATTGCGCGGTGCTTCCCGTGTATCCCCAACACCTGATTGCATAACTGGAAACTTTCGGAAATCTATAGGTGGGTTCATCTAGTAGTTCTAGGCATTCTTCCAACGGATGCTCGATATGAAGTTTGGGGTTCTACATTGAGTGAAGTGGTTTTATGGACTTGTTCTGATCGGGAGTTGCATCTTAAAGGGTCCTTGGCTATGCTGATCCGGGGATGACAAAACCCTTTTGTAACACGTTCCATGAGCTTTCAGCACGAAGATGCGGAACGAAACTTCTATCTTGTATTTGTTCTATCTGATCCTTGTTCCTTTTTTTTTATTTTCATTTTGTTCTCCAAGTGGCTTCTCGTCAAGCTGATGTACCTGCGGAATTCATTCGTTCAAGTTTCTGTTCGGATGATATTGTGAAGATCATGTTGCATATCTATCCTTGTTTTTGTTTTGATTCTGGTATTCGAGTTGCTTCGATGTCAAATGTTGATTCCATACCTTCCTAATCGGTATTCTCATATTTCTATGGGAGTGCTAATCCTTCTTGATCATCAAGATCTTCATGTTTAATTCTTTTCAACCGGTGTCCATTTCATTCATCCCAAGTTGTCTTTGTTTTCCCCACCCTCCCACCCTTCTTCTTCTCGGAGCTAGAAATTCTCAATTGAAGTATCCATTTTATTCATGTGATGTTCCTTCATTCTTCCTTCAATGTTCTTATCCGGTGATTTATCGTGAAGATGCTCAAGAGCTTCAAGTTCATCATTCTTTTGTTCTCATAATTCTTCCGGTGGATATAATTCAAGATTTCGGTGTTGATCTTATCCTTTTCCTCTTTTCACAATGCTTTCTTATTCCGGTGCACCAATTAATCATTCTCCTCTTGTTATTCATATCCGGAGTGCTCAAGATTCATAATTCCATTCTTAAATCCGTTCAAATTATTTTGAGGTTTGCTATCTTACTCAAGTCATTTAATTCAACCGGTGCAATATCTCAAGCAATCTTTCCAACGGTGATTTCTTTGAGTGGGCCTTAACCCACAGGTCTTTTCCAGGATCTTACCTAACTCTTCCAATTTTTCTGGAGTTATACTCAGAATTCTTTCCAAAGTGTGACGTAAGAATGAATCCCATCAGTCACATGCTTTCTCCAACATCGTTTTCAAATTCTTTTTCATCATTGGTTCAACCTTTTTAATTCTTCATTCCGGAGTGCTCAACAATTCTTCATGACATTTCTCGTCTTCATTCTCAACATTTGAAGACCGGAGAAGTGTTTCTCTTAATTTTGGCCCGTCTTCTTGAAGATTCGTGGTTCTAGCTTCATGCCATCCTCATAGTTGTTTCGATTGTGAGGAATTCTTTTACCCATCCGGAGCTTTTCATGAATTCTTTTCTTTGTGTTCCTCCGAAGGCCATCATTTCAGAATATTTCTTCGTTCTCAGTTTTCAACTTCGTTCTCCAACTATTCTTCATTGATGTCTCTTCGTTCGTCTCCTAATTCTTACGGTGGTTCTTTCAAGTTTACCCTTCCTTTGTTATCATTTTAATTCACTTGTTCTTTTCACAATCCTACCGGTGGTTCGTTGAATATTTTACCCAAGCTTGTGCTTGATCCCTCTTTAATTCCTTGCAACGAGAATAAGTAGTATGCTAAATCCTTTGGTTGTCATCAATTTAAATTGGTGAAGGAGATGCATAACATAATTCTTATTCTTATTCCTTCAAGGTGATTTAATTCTTTTGTTTGGTGCTTGTTCATCATATCATATCCTTGGTTCCAAGTTGTTCATCTTGTTTTCCGGAGCTTCAAGTTTTTTTTTCAATTATCATTTCAAACCTCTATCTAATTCATCGCAGGCTTTGAATCTTATTCTTTTCATCTTTCACTTCTCATGTTTTCATTACCGGAGTTTTCTTGGTGGTTCTTCATCATTTAATTCATCCTCGAAGTCTTCATCAAGATTCTTGTTCGAGCTCAAGCATTCTTCATCATGCTTCCTATTGCAATCCGTTCTACCTTGTCTTGTCAGATGGTGTTATGTCATTCTTGACAATTCCTTCATGTTTCATGATTCACAAGTTGTCAAAAATGAGATATTTAAAACCATCATTTTTCTTTGTTCAAGAGATCTTTTCAACCCTTCAATTTATTCGTTGGAGTTATCGTGGGTTATATTTCACCTAAAAGCTTTCCCTAAGGATTGTTGTATTATGGTGCTTATAATTTACCCAAGTTCTTCATTTATCATTCCGATGAAATAAGTTTTTCATCTCCTTGTTGATCTCAATCCAATCAATTGTTTAAGTCAGTGGCTGGTTGTCACCTCTTAATTTTGAGTTGTTTTCCATAAGCCCACATCAAGCTTATTCTTTCCGTTGTTGAATGTCCAACAACTCCGTTCAACCCTTCTTTGTAAGGATGCTCTTTCAATTCATTTGCCGGAGAAGTTGTCATTTTCTTCTCCGTTCTTTTCTTTTCTTTGATCTATATGCTATTCTTTCTTCCGGAGGCCTTGTGATATTGCTCTCTTTAACCATCATCTCGTTTTATCGAGATCATGTTCTTTCTCTTTTATCATTTAACCGGAGTGTTGTACTCTTCATTCAAGTTCCGTCATCTTATCAAGTTTTGCCTGTCTTTTAACCGGAGTGCTGTCTGAATCCTTCTCACCCCTTGTGCCATTCTTTTAATTGTTTCGGAGGCAATATGTTGTTGTTTTCATCAAGTATCATCTCATCTTCTCAAGTTCTTGTTCAATTCCTTCCATTTTCAGACGGAGTGCTGTCCAAATTCTGTCATTCTTATTCCTTGGCCATACCCTTGCAGTTGCATATTCTTTTGGTCTGTGAGCTCTTGCTTCATGTCTTTCAACCTACAAGGTTCTCTTAATGTTCCTTGTTCCTCTTTTCTAACGGAGTTTTCATCTTCGTTCATCTCCGTTGCATTCTTTCTTTCTTTCAACTTGTTTAACCTCTCAAGGTTCCTTGGTTTCACTCGTTCGTCAAAGAAGCAACTTTGTTTTACCTCTTCCTCTTCCGTTTTACCCGGAGATATCTCTAGGATCTCGGGTCGAGATCCTCTGTTAGTGTGGGAGAGTTGTGACGCCCGAGACTGACGTCCCAGAAGATTCCAGAAGATTCCCGAAGCTTCCAGATGTTCCGGGTTGCCCGTGTGTCCTTTTGTGCTTGTGTTATTTATTTTTGCATCGCATCATGTCATCATGCCATCATGTCATTTTAATTTTGCATCTCAACCTAATAATTCGTGTGGGCCTTCGGTCCATTTAAATCGAGGGAAGATGACTTCTCTTTATAACATATAAAGTCTCTTAATACTTAGGGAGCTATATTAATAATATTCCATTCGTTTGGAATTACCTGCAACACACTTGCATAATTCCCCATGTTATTTCACTTCAAGTTTGACTTCTATACCTTGCCTATAATTCTTTCCGTTGTTTTCGAGGCTCCCCCAAAAATCTAAACTCCTTGAGGCAAGCTAATTATTTAGTCTGCACTTCCCTTTTGTTGGAAATATTTTTGTGAGGTTGGAGATATCCCGTAAAGCCTTATAAAAATGTTCCATATTTTATTTTTCTGTCCTGACCTTCTTTTCTTATTTTTTTATTTGCTCTCTCCCTCTTTTATTTCTGTTTAAGAAATAAAAAGAGCAGCCAGCCTCTTAGGCCCTCTTTTCGGCCTCCCAGCCCCCTCAACTCTTTTGGCCCATCCTTCCCTCCAGCCTCTATCCCTCTAGGCCTCCTCCCAGGCCCATTCGGCCCGGTTCCCCCGAACCCTAGAGCCTCTGTCGCCCGAGCCCGATCGACCGGCTCGCACCTCTCCTTCCCTCGACCCCCAGCCGCCAGTTCCTCGTCCCGAACCCCTCGCCCCGATCTCCCTCATCTCTCCCCTTCGCCCCAGCGCTCGCCTCCCTTCCTTCTCCTTCGCGCGCCCGCGGCCGCCCGTCCTCCTCGCCCCCAGCGCCCGCCGCGCTCTGGCCCGAGGAGCTCCAGCCGCCGGTCTTCTTCCCTTCGCGCGCCTGCCCTTCTTCAGCCTGCGCCGGCGGCCGCCACCTTCCTCGAGCGGTTCCTCCGCCCCGCGCTGGTTCCCTCCCTCCGGTCACCAGCAGCGCAGGTCGCCCGACCCCGAGCAACCCGTCGCCTCCTCCTCGCCTCGCCTGGCCGAGCCAGAGCCGGCGACCACTCCCGTGCGCCTCCAGCAAGGGGCCAAGCCCGGCGCCCCTCCTCCTCTTCAATCTCCAGGAGCCAGCCGCGCCAGTGCCTCCTCCTCCCGGGCGCCTTGCCGTGCGCCCTGCTGCCTCCTTCGGTGCCGAGCTGCTGCCTGGCCTCGTCGTCCTGAGAGTTACTGCTGTAGTTGTTTTTGTTTTTTTTGTTTTGTGCCTGCTGTAATTTTGGACAGATGACCGTGTACGAGTCCGAGGATCCGTGAACATCTACAAAACGCCCCGTGTACGACTACCGACGCCCGGAAAACGACCAAGTTCCACTACTTCCCACGACGACCCGAACGAGTACCCTCGCCCGTGTACCCCTACGGAACGTCTTCGACCAAGTACCCCGACGTCGCAAGTACCACGACACGAACGTGAACGACTACCATCGCCGGAACGTCTACTTCCTCTACTTCCTCTACGAGTTGCGGAACGGCTACTTCCTCTCCGAACGTGAACGACTCCTTCCTCGACGCTCCCGAACCGTCCCGAAACAATTGTTTCGAAGGTATAACCCCGAGACGTGACCCGTGTGATGCTTGCTTGTTGTGTTGTATGAAATGTCTCCCGTGTGTGCTTCGTGCCCGTTCCACCTTTTGTCTTGTTCCTCGGTTGCCTCGTCACCGACTCGTGGGAACCCGGTAACGGGATCACCCCACCTCTTTCATCTCGTTTGACTCGTTCACTCCACCTTTTGTTGTGCACCGGACTCTCAACGAGTTGCCGGAACCGATATGATGCGTTGCATCATTTTCGGATCGTTGCCGTGGCACCCTTCTTCCACCACGGTGACAAATGTTTCTCTTCTTGTTAATTGTCAACCTTTTAATAAAAATTGCATATACTTGTTCATGTCAACCGCATCATTTTAACAACATTAATATGAGTGAATTGTTGTTTGCTTATAATTATTAAACATGCTCATGAGGATTTTCCGGATATGTTGTTGTTATTCTCCGGCCTCATTTAAAATGTCTTAATAGTGTAGTTTCTTTATGCTTCACCTCTTGCCATGTTAACAAACTCTTAATCTTGTCTTGTTAATAACGAGAGTCAACTAAATAATTAATATGTGGTGTTTCGTCAATATGCAACTCGTTGCATATTGATCTCCACTTAACTTGTAGTATTTGTTTGTGCACTTGCCATGCCATGCATAATTAAACCGGACATGCATCATACTTGTTTGTGCATCTTATGCCATGTCTATGCTTGTGTGTTTACCGTGTTGTTTCTTCTTTCCGGTTGCTCTCTTGTTAGCTTCGGTTCCGTTCCGGAGTTGTGAGGTTCCGCTCGACTGTTGCTCCGTCTTCTTCTTGGATCCGTTCTTCTCCCTTGTGGAATCCCAGGCAAGATGACCGAACCCGGATACCATTACTATTTTTGCCTCTTGCTAGTAGTCTCGATCTATAGTTTTGCCTCGATGCCCATGTCTTTCTTGTCAGCCTCCTACTTGTAACCATTGCCATGCTTAACCACCCTACCTACGCAAACCGTTGCTTGGCTATACGTAGGCTTGCTCAGCCCCTCTTATAGCATTGTTAGTTGCAGGTGAAGACCGAAGATGCTTGCTTCATGTTGAAGTTTGGTTGGGTTATATCACACTATATAAATGCTTTAAATGAAATCATCTATATATTGGCAAGGGTGGAAGGCTAAGCCTTTTGCTTGGTGTTTTGTTCCACTCATGCCGTTAGGATCCGTATAAGCCGGTGTTATGTTCCTTGATTATGCGTTCCTAACACGGTTGGGGTGTATGGGACCCCCTTGATAAACCGCTAAGTGCTAAGTCTTTTCCAGCAAGTCCCAACATTGGTACTATTTGCCTAATAACAAACTAATAAAACTTGCATGGGACTAGCTATCCCTTTTATTTTAATTCAACCCCCCCGGGCCAGTGCTCCACATGAGTGTTGGTCCGAAACGAGCAGACTGCGGGGCCGCCTCGGGGCAACCTGAGGTATCTGGCATACACCTGTAGGATGACTCATCCGGTCGTGTCCTGAGACTTAGATACGCGCGGCTACTATCAGGGTGTCGACACGCCGGGAGGATTTGCTGGATTAGCCTTACCTTAGTTCGGTTTAACTTGAGCACGGGATTCCGAGAATACTCGGGTCTTCCCAACTATGGAGTTGCGACTCCGCGGATCGTGGGCTTGTAATGGGTCAAGTTGGAACACCCCTGCAGGGTTTGAACTTTCGAAAGCCGTGCCCGCGGTTATGTGGCAGATGGGAGCTTGTTAATTCCGGTTGTAGATAACTTGACACAATGTTCCCAATACACTACCAGCGTGTGTACCGTGACTGTCAATTTCCGAATAGGGATTCGGGAGTTGAACACGGTGGGGTTATGTTTGACCGGCTTTAGTTAGGATCACTTCGTGATCATCTTTCGACCGATGCCTTCTCTTCCCGCTCTCTTTTGCGTAAGTTAGTGCTAGTTGCTGCTGCAGACTCTTGTTTGTTCCTTCACCTCATATTCTTTCTTCAGCCTTATCCTCACCTAAAGGCTTAAATAGTCTTGTTACCCGGGAACGGGATTGCTGAGTCCTCTGTGGCTCACAGTTACTTCACCACACCAGTTGCAGGTCCTGCCGAGTTTGATGCAGGAGATGGTTCAAGTACTTCATCGGGAGCTCGATGAAGAGTGTGGCCGTTTGCTTGTGACGTTTCGACGATCAGTAGTGGTTTCTACTAGGATTCGATCCTGACCTGTGGCTTTATGTTGTTTTGGTATCTTTCTTTTGGATCTTACCCGTAGTCGGGCTGTGATGTTCTGAATGATGTATTGTTTATGTATTGTATTGTGTGAAGTGGCGAGTGTAAGCCAACTATCTCCTTTTGCATTTTAATCCCTCTTTTACATGAGTCGTGCAAAGATACCAAACTTGAGATCATTCTAGGATGGACTTATGCCTTTAAGTCGTGCCTCGACACGTAGGAGGTATAGTTCCATCCTGGGCATTACAAGTTGGTATCAGAGCCTTCTCCGACCTAGAAGCCCCACTGTTTGATCGAATCGTTGACGGTTGAGTCTAGGCACACACTGAAAAACTTTTTGAGTCCTATATTATATCGGAGAGTAGGATTTCTTTGCTTCTCATTCCCTTTCTCTCTGGTGAGGACTCCTGACGATTACTCTTTTCTCTTCTACTTTCAAAAATTGCACCAAATTTTTTTTAGGATCCCGCGAGTATTCTGGGATTGTTTCGATGTTCTTGTGACAAGGATATTGTTCTCGATGCCTCCTGTTACCGAGGAGTTGAGCTTCGGGGTATCATTGTAACAAGCATATCGCGGCAGTACTAAATACTTAAGACGGCCGACATCGAAAATCTCTCCTATACGGCCAGTGGCAAGATAACCCCGACATCACCCAGTACTGGGGCGGTAGTTCGAGAGTATTGCCATAGCTTGTTATAGTGGATGCGTTTTCGAAGGTCCGAGGTAAACAGTTTCCGAGAAAGACTGGTTATGTGTTGAAGGATGGATACACCTGGATGTAGGTTTAGAGTTGATTGCGCGGTGCTTCCCGTGTATCCCCAACACCTGATTGCATAACTGGAAACTTTCGGAAATCTATAGGTGGGTTCATCTAGTAGTTCTAGGCATTCTTCCAACGGATGCTCGATATGAAGTTCGGGGTTCTACATTGAGTGAAGTGGTTTTATGGACTTGTTCTGATCGGGAGTTGCATCTTAAAGGGTCCTTGGCTATGCTGATCCGGGGATTGCAAAACCCTTTTGTAACACGTTCCATGAGCTTTCAGCACAAAGATGTCGAACGAAGCTTCTATCCTGTATTTGTTCTATCTGATCCTTGTTCCTTTTATTTATTTTGTTCTCCAAGTGGCTTCTCGACTAGTTGATGTTCCTGCGGAATTCATTCGTTCATTCTTTGCTCGGATGATGTTGTGAAGATTAGGCTGTTGCATATCTATCCTTTGTTTTGTTTTGAATTCTGGTATTCGAGTTGCTTCGATGTCAAATGTTGATTCCATACCTTTCCTTATCGGTGTTCTCATATTTCTATGGGAGTCCTAATTCTTCTTGACCATTAAGATCTTCATGTTAATTCTTTTCAACCGGTGTCCATTTTATTCATCCCAAGTTGTCTTTGTTTTTCCCCACCCTCCCTCCCTTCTTCTTCTCGGAGCTAGAAATTCTCAATTGAAGTATCCATTTTATTCATGTGATGTTCCTTCATTCTTCCTTCAATGTTCTTATCCGGTGATTTATCGTGAAGATGCTCAAGAGCTTCAAGTTCATCATTCTTTTGTTCTCATAATTCTTCCGGTGGATATAATTCAAGATTTCGGTGTTGATCTTATCCTTTTCCTCTTTTCACAATGCTTTCTTATTCCGGTGCACCAATTAATCATTCTCCTCTTGTTATTCATATCCGGAGTGCTGAAGATTCATAATTCCATTCTTAATCCGTTCAAACTATTTTGAGCATTGTCATCTTATTCAAGCCTTTTTAATTCAACCGGTGCAATATCTCAAGCAATCTTTCCAACGGTGATTTCTTTGAGTGGGCCTTAACCCACAGGTCTTTTCCAGGATCTTACCTAACTCTTCCAATTTTTCTGGAGTTATACTCAGAATTCTTTCCAAAGTGTGACGTAAGAATGAATCCCATCAGTCACATGCTTTCTCCAACATCGTTTTCAAATTCTTTTTCATCATTGGTTCAACCTTTTTAATTCTTCATTCCGGAGTGCTCAACAATTCTTCATGACATTTCTCGTCTTCATTCTCAACATTTGAAGACCGGAGAAGTGTTTCTCTTAATTTTGGCCCGTCTTCTTGAAGATTCGTGGTTCTAGCTTCATGCCATCCTCATAGTTGTTTCGATTGTGAGGAATTCTTTTATACCCATCCGAAGCATTCTGAATTCTTTTCTTTGTGTTCCTCCGAAGGCCATCATTTCAGAAGATTTCTTCGTTCTCAGTTTTCAACTTTGTCCTCCAAATATTCTTCATTGATGCCTCTTCGTTCGTCTCCATATTCTTACGGTGGTTCATTCAAGTCTACCCTTCCGTTGTTATCATTGTAATTCACTCGTTCTTTTCATAATCCTACCGGTCCTTTGTTGAAGATTTATCCAAGCTTGTGCTAGATCTCTCTTTAATTATTTCCAACGAGAATAAGTAGTATGTCAAATCCTTTGGTTGTCATCAATTTAATTGGTGAAGGAGAAGCATGACATAATTCTTATTCTTATTCCTTCAAGGGGATTAATCCCTTCCTTCGAAGCTTGTTCATCATATCATATCCTTGGTTCTAAATTCTTCATCTTGTTTTTCCGGAGCTCCAAGTTATTTCAATTATCATTTCAACCTCAATCTAATTCACCGCAGGCCTTGAATCTTATTCTTTTCACCTTTCTTTTCTCATGCTTTCATTACCGGAGTTCTTCATGGTGGTTCATCATCATTTAATTCATCCTTGAAGTCTTCATCAAGATTCTTGTTGGAGCTCAAGCATTCTTCATCATGCTTCCAATTGCAATCCTTCTACCTTATCTTTGAGATGGTGTTATGTCATTCTTGACAATTCCTTCATGTTTCATGATTCACAAGTTGTCAGGATTGAAATATTTAAACCCATCATTTTCTTTGTTCAGGAGATCCTTTTCAACCCCTTCATTTATTCATTGGAGTTATCTTGGGTTATACTTCACCTAAAGCTTTCCCTAAGGATTGTTGCTAATTATGGTGCTTATAAATGACCCAAGTTCTTCATTAATCCTTTCGAGGAGATAAGTTTTTTCATCTCCTTGTTGATCTCAATCCAATCAATTCTTTCCGTCAGTGGCTCGTTGTCACATCTTAATTTTTGAGATGTTTTCCATAAGCCCACATCAAGTTTATTCTTTCGTTGTTGAATTTCCAACAACTCATTTCAACCCTTCTTCGTAAGGATGCTCTTTCAAATTTAACTTTGAGAGAAGTTGTCTTTTCTTCTCCGTTCTTTTCTTTCCAACGATCTTGCTTCTATTCTTTCGTTCCGGAGGCTTTGTAATGTTACTCTCTTTAACCATCATCTCGTTTTTATCGGGATCATGTTCTTTCCCTTGCTTATCATTTAACCGGAGTGTTGTATTCTTCATTCTAGTTCCGTCATCTTATCTAGTTTTGCCTCTCTTTTCAACCGGAGTGCTGTCTGAATCTTTCTTACCCCTTGTGCCATTCTCTTATTTGTTCCGGAGGCTATATGTTGTTGTTTTCATCAAGTATCACTACATCTCCTCAAGTTTTTGTTCATTCTTTCCATTTTCAGACGGAGTGCTGCCCAAATTCTGTCATTCTTATTCCTTGGCTATACCATTGCGGTTTCTTATTCTTTTGGTCCGTGAGCTCTTGTTTCATGTCTTTCAACCTTCAAGGTTCTTGTAATGTTCCTCATGCTTACCGGAGTGCTCTTAACTTCGTTCATCTCCGTTGCATTCTTTCTTTCAACTTGTTCAACCTCTCAAGGTTCCTTGGTTTCACTCGTCTGTCAAAGAAGCAACTTTGTTTTACCTCTTCCTCTTCCGTTTTTACCCGGTGATACCTCTAGGATCTCGGGCCGAGATCCTCTGTTAGTGTGGGAGAGTTGTGACGCCCGAGACTGACGTCCCAGAAGATTCCAGAAGATTCCCGAAGCTTCCAGATGTTCCGGGTTGCCCGTGTGGTTCTTTTGTGCTTGTGTTATTTATTTTTGCATTGCATCATGTCATCATGTCATATTTTATTTTGCATCTCAACCTAAATAAATCGCGTGGGCCTTCGGTCCATTTAAATCGAGGGAAGATGTCTTCTCTTTATAACATATAAAAGCCTCCTAATAATTATGGAGCTATATTTTAAAATATTCCATTTGTTGGAAATCACCGTAACACACTTGCATATTTTCCCCATGTCTTTTCACTTCGAGTTTCACCTTCAAACCTTGCCAATATTTCTTTTCCGTTGTTTCGAGATTCCTCCAAAAATTTGAACATTTTTGGAGACTTCAATAATCAAGTCTTAGTTCAAACTATTTGAATTAAAATTCAAATATGTTTGAATTATTTCTCCGTTCACGCCTTTTCTATTTTTCTCGGACAATGCTCTTTTTTATGCTGCCCGAGAAAAATACTCCTTTGTGCTATCTTGCCCTAACCCCTCCTCTTTTATTTCTCTTCTCTTATCTTTGTTTTCTGCTAAAAACTAGTTAAGGAGAGCAGCAGCAGTTTTAAAAATCCAGCAGGCCCTCTCAGCCTCCAGGGCCTCACACCAGCAGCCGGGGCCTTCCTTTCCCCTAGCCAGGCCCAGCCTCAGCCTTCCTCCCTCAGGCCGCAGCCCTTCTGGCCCAACCTGGCCCGGTTTCTCCCCCCAAACCCTAGCTTTGCTCCCTCTCTTCCCAGAGCCGCCGCCACTTCTTTCGCTCTGGCCCGAGCACCCCTCGACCGAGCCTCGCGTCTCCCTCTTCTTCCCCTCGTTTCCCCGTGCTTCTCTGCACCCCGAGCCCCTCGAGCGGCCTCTCCCTTCGAGAGCCCGAGCGCCGTCCGTCAGCGCCGCCTTGCCTGGCGCCCCGCAAGAGGGTCGCGCCCAGCGAGCCGACGGGCTGGTCGGGAGCCACCCCGACGCGCCGGCCGTTCTCTGGCGTCCTCCTCTGCCTTCCGCCGCCGCGCCCGTCTTCCCCGTCGTCAACCGCAGGGCCGCGCCGCCGAGCCTCTTCTCTGCTGCGACCGGCTTCTATGGCCGTGGCCTCGCCTGGTTTCCCCTCCGTCAGCGCCTCGGCGTCCAGACGCGACCATCCCGGCCGGCCAGGCGTCTCCAGCGCCGGGAGCCTCCTCGCCTCTCCGTCCAGGCTCCCTCCCCGTCCTCCAGGACCAGCGGCGGGCCTCCCGCGCCAGGACCGAGTCCTCTGGCCGAGCCCCGCGCGCCCCGCGCCTGGCTCCCTCCGTCCTTGAAGCCCGAGCGCCCCGGCCTTTCTCCCTCCCGTGCGGCGCCCGTCCTCCAGCAAGGGCCGACCAGATGCCGCAGCACCGCTTCTTCCCGTGCAGCCCCGCAGCCGTCTCCCTCCGTCCAGCGTGCAAGTTCCCGCGGCCCCTGCCTCGCCGTGTTGCCGCTGTTGTTTATCTTTTGTGTGTTGTTTTGCTGTAATTTTTTGGACAGATGACACCGAGTACCTCTACATGACCCGGCAAGTACCCCTACGACCAAGTACCTCGACGAACCGAACATCTACGGAAAAACAAGCTCGTGAACACCTCCGGGAACAAGTACCGCGACCGACTCGTCAAGTACCTCTTCGGATGCGTCAAGTTCCACTACTTCCACTACCGTCGCAAACGGAAACCCCCAAGTACCACTACGAACGCCGACGCGACAAGTACCTCTTCGGAAACGGAAACGCCTACGTGAACGTCTACCGTCGACATGTACATCTACGAGAACGTCTACTTCCGCTACCGCCTCGAGAACGACTACTTCCTCTCCGACGTGAACGCCTTCTTCCTCTACGAACTCGTTTCCGCTCCGAAACAATTGTTTCGAAGGTATAACCCCGAGACGTGACCCGTGTGATGCTTGCTTGTGTTGTATGAAATGTCTCCCTTGTGTGTGCTCGTGCCCGTTCCACCTTTTGTTGAGCTCCTCGGTTGCCTCGTCGCCGACCCGTGGGAACCCGGCAACGGGATCACCCCATCATCTCGTTTGACTCGCTTCGTCTTTTGCACCGGTCTCTTAACGAGATACCGGAACCGAATTGTTGCGTTGCATCATTTCGGATCGTTGCCGTGGCACCCTTCTTCCACCACGGTGACAAATGCTTCTTATCTTGTTAATTGTCAACCTTTAACAAAAACTTGCATAAACTTGTTCATGTCATCCGCATCATGTTAACAACCTTATATGTTTAATTGTTGTTGCTTATAATTATTAAACATGCTCATGGGGATTTTCCGGATATGTTGTTGTTATTCTCCGGCCTCATTTAAATTGCCTAGTTAGTATAGTTTTATTATGTTTCACCTCTTGCCATGCTAAAAACATTTAATCTTGTCTTGTAAATAACAAGAGTCAATTAAATAATTAAATGTGGTGTTTCGTCAATATGCAACTCGTTGCATATTGAACTCCACTTAACTTGTAGTATTGTTTGTGCACTTTGTCTTGCCATGCATATTTAAACCGGACATGCATCATTCTTGTTTGTGCATCGTATGCCATGTTTTGCTTGTGTGTTTACCGTGTTGTTTGTTTCTTTCCGGTTTGCTTCTCTTGATAGCTTCGGTTTCGTTCCGGAGTTGTGAGGATCCGCTCGACTGTTGCTCCGTCTTCTTCTTGGATTCGTTCTTCTCCTTTGTGGAATCCCAGGCAAGATGACCGAACCCGGATACCATTACTATTTTTGCCTCTTGCTAGTAGTCTCGATCTATAGTTTTGCCTCGATGCCCATGTCTTTCTTGTCAGCCTCCTATTGTAACCATTGCCATGTTTAACCACCCTACCTATGCAAACCGTTGTTTGGCTAAGTACGCTTCGCTCAGCCCTTCTTATAGCATTGCTAGTTGCAGGTGAAGATTGAAGATGCTTGCTTCATGTTGAAGTTTGGTTGGGTTATATCACACTATATAAATGCAAAATGAAATCATCTATATACTGGCAAGGGTGGAAGGCTAAGCCTTTTGCTTGGTGTTTTGTTCCACTCATGCCGTTAGGAACCGTATAAACCGGTGTTATGTTCCTTGATTATGCGTTCCTAACACGGTTGGGGTGTATGGGACCCCCTTGATAAACCGCTAAGTGCTAAGTCTTTTCCAGCAAGTCCCAACATTGGTACTATTTGCCTAATAACAAACTAATAAAACTTGCATAAGGGCCTTGCAAACCCTCTTTTATTCTTAATTCTACAACCCCGGGCCAGTGCTCCACATGAGTGTTGGTCCGAAACGGGGGTTACGCGGGGCCACCTCGAGGAAACTCAAGGTTTGGTAAAAACCTGTGGGATCACCCATCCGGTCGTGGCCTGAGACGAGATACGCGCGGCTACTATCAGGGTGTCGGCACGCCGGGAGGATTTGCTGGATTAGCCTTACCTTAGTTCGGTTTAACTTGAGCACGGGATTCCGAGAATACTCGGGTCTTCCCAACTATGGAGTTGCGACTCCGCGGATCGTGGGCTTGTAATGGGCCAAGTTGGAACACCCCTGCAGGGTTTGAACTTTCGAAAGCCGTGCCCGCGGTTATGTGGCAGATGGGAGCTTGTTAATTCCGGTTGTAGATAACTGGACACAATGTTTCAATACACTACCAGCGTGTGTACCGTGACTGTCAACTTCCGAATAGGGATTCGGGAGTTGAACACGGTGGGGTTATGTTTGACCGGCTTTAGCTAGGATCACTTCGTGATCATCTTTCGACCGATGCTCTTCTCTTCTCGCTCTCTATTACGTAAGTTAGTGCTAGTTGCTGCTGCAGACTCTTGTTTGTTCCTTCACCTCATTTCTTTCTTCAGCCTAGTCCTCACCCAAGGCTTAAATAGTCTTGTTACCCGGGAACGGGATTGCTGAGTCCTCTGAGGCTCACAGTTACTCCACCACACCAGTTGCAGGTTCAGCCGAGTTTGATGCAGGAGTTGGATCAGTTCTTCACCCGGGAGTCCGATGAAGAGTTTGGCTGTTTGCTTGTGACGTTTCGATGTTCAGTAGTGGTTTCTACTAGGATTCGATCTTGGCCTGTGGCTTTTGTTGTTTTGGTATCTTTCCTTTGGATCTTACCCATAGTCGGGCTGTGATGTTCTGAATGATGATTGTTTATGTAATGTATTGTGTGAAGTGGCGAGTGTAAGCCAACTATCTCCTTTTGCAATTTAATCCCTCTTTTACATGAGTTGTGCAAAGATACCAAACTTGAGATCATTCTAGGATGGGCTTATACCTTTAAGTCGTGCCTCGACACGTAGGAGGTATAGTCCCATCCTGGGCATTACACAAAGTGATATGCCGGCTCATCAAAATTTGAGCTGTAATTGCGATAACTTTCATTTTTTCCAATCCTGCAGGCCATTTTTGAGGGCCAAGACGACCCTTTTTGGGCTCAGAATTTTCCACGCACGTGATCCTGTGTGTGCACGTATGTAAAATCCTCCAGATCGTAAAAACTAGAAGTCCTATCACCTCAATTCCCCAATAGCTTTCCAACGCCTATGAAAATGACGAAATCGGAGCTTGTTCTCACTTGCTTTGAGAGTCTCGATCAATTCGGACTCTAGGTTGATTTTTGTATTTTCTTTGATCACCGTTTCTTCGCGAGAGTTGGCCTAACACCCTATTGTATCCATACATGGGTGGGGCGCTGTAGGATCGAAGAAGTAGGTCTAGAGGGGGGGTGATTAGACTACTTGACAAGATAAAAAATCTGCCTTTTGGATGTGCAAAGTTTTAGGCAGTTTTGCAACTAAGATCAAGTCAAGTAACTCACTACACATGCAATTCTAGAGTATGGGCAGCGGAAAGTAAATTGCATATATAGTAAATGGAAGTGGAGAAGATCAAACGCAGTTTGGTGACACGGAGATTTTTGTCGTGGTTCCGATAGGTGGTGCTATCGTACATCCACGTTGATGGAGACTTCAACCCACGGAGGGTAACGGCTGCGCGAGTCCACGGAGGGCTCCACCCACGAAGGGTCCACGAAGAAGCAACCTTGTCTATTCCATCACGGCCTACGCCCACGGAGGACTAGCCTTACTCGGGGTAGATCTTCACGAAGTAGGCGATCTCCTTGCCCTTACAAACTTCTTGGTTCAACTCCACATCTCAAAGACAGAGGCTCCCAAGCGACACCTAACCAATCTAGGAGGCACCACCCCCCAAAAGGTAATAGACGGTGTTGATGATGATGAACTCCTTGCTCTTGTGCTTCAGATGATAAACTCCCCAACACTCAACTCTCCTCACTGATATGGCTGTGGTGGAAGAAAGGTTTGAGTGGAAAGCAACTTGGGAAGGCTAGAGATCAAGTTTCATATGGTAGGAATGGAATGGCTTGATCTCAACACAAGGGTAGGTGGTTCACTTCTCAGAAAGTGTATGATATGAGTGGTAGACTTTCTGATGGCTCTCCTCACGAATGAGGAGGGGGTGGAGGGGTATATATAGCCTCCACACAAAATCCAACCGTTACACACACATTTGACCAATCTCGGTGAGACCGAAGTGAAAACTCGGTCAGACCGAAAGTTCAAATATAGTGAACGTTGGGATTTTCGGTGGGACCGAAAATACCATCTCGGTGGGACCGAAGAGAGTCAAAGGTTAGGGTTTGCCATCTCGGTGTGACCGAAAACAACAACTCGGATATTCCGAAATGCTGTCATTTGGTTACAGAAGGTTGGCAGAACATTTTCGGTGAGACCGAGACTCAGAATCGGTAGGACCGAGAAGTTAGGGTTTAGGGAAATAACTGAAGTGGTTCATCTCGGTGGGACTGAGTTTGCAGAATCGGTTTGTCCGAGATTACTTATGAGTGTGTTGTAAAGTGAAGAGTGCTGATAGTTGAGGGAGCTAGATCACCAAGCACTTGAGCAACAAGAACATTAACACAACCTCATCCCCTTTTAATAGTATTGGCTTTTCCTATGGACTCAATGTGATCTTTGATCACTAAACCAAAAAAGGAGTCTTGAGCTTTTGCCAATGCTTGTCTTAGCATTTTGAGGGGTCCACTTCTTCAGACATTTCCATACCCATATCATCGAACTTTTCTGAAATGATTCTCAAGAGAATATTAGTTCAATGATATATATGTTGTTATTAATTACCAAAACCACCCGGGGATTAGTTGCACTTTCAATCTCCCCCTTTTTGGTAATTGATGACAACATATAGATCAAAGCTTCGACAAAAGATATAATCAAAGAATAATATCGTCGCTTTGAGAAGTATGTGATAAACAAGAGCTCCCCCTAAATTTGTGCATTATTTAAAATTTGCGTTTGAATGCAAATGCACAATCGATTAGGATTATGGGTCACTCTTCCATATCACATACATCTTGGTGGAGCGCACAAAATGATAAGAATGAATAACATGCACTCAATCACCAAGACAAGAGTAAATAGCCATACAATAAGAAATAGCATATGATAAACAATAAGCACAGATTAAAGCATAGTATGACTAAGCACTCATTAAGGTAGCATCAAACGTAGTAGCAAGCACACTTAAAGTATCTGGAACCAAAAGAAACCAATGTATCTCAAGGAAAACGGCAAAAGAACGAAAAGACGAAAGAGCACTCTCTCTCTCGAAGCCCTATGATCTATAGCAATTTCTCCCCCTTTGGCAACAAGTTACCAAAAAGTTCGAAAAGGTATAGAGCTAAACGTCACTGCGGGCTCGGCTGGCTGCTCCCGTCTGGGTCGATGTCGGTGTAGAGATAGCTGCGTCGGCGAAGACTTCTGCGGATGTCTGCGCTGGAGGAGTGGATGCTGGAGCTGAAGGAACTGCTGGAGCTGTAGCTGGTGCTGAAGCGGTAGCCCTGGAGTCTGTCACTGGGATAGCTGCAGACCTGGATCCTCTGGGAACCGGAGCAGTCTGGCGATGAGAGTCCTGGACTATATCATCCTGCATAAGCTCTGCCCTCTCCTGCCTAGTCTCCTCCATGTCTGCCTCAAGCTTGTTGACAGACACCTGAATCTCAGTCAGCTTCACGTCTAGAGCGTGGATCTTGTCCTCGACGATCCTCTCAAGGCTCTCCTGAGATTGCTCAATGCTGGCCAGGCGTTGTTCAATTCTCCGGGTTGCTTCAAGAATCTGATCTCCGAAGCTCTTTGGCTTAGCTGCTGCTGCTGCTGCCTCTCTGTCAGCTTTGGCTTTCTTTGCAGCTTCGATCTTGGCTTGCCCTTCAACTGAGGTGGGATCCTCTTCATCCATCACAACTACGTTGTCCTCATACTCTGGCTGCAGTGGTAAGTGCTTCCTATCCAACATGAATTTGCCCGTGCCAAACTTGGCGTGGAACATTGTTAGTGGAATCAAGAGAACTACTAGAAGTAACAACATTGGATTTAACATTGTTATTGTTACTACTAGAGGAAGAATTTTTCTTATGCTTGTCATGCTTAGTCTTAATAGGTGGCAAGAAATTAGACAAGAGAAGTCGTTTGGCAAGATATGAAGAACTCTTCTTTCGAAGATCGTCATTGATCGCTTTTAGAAACTCATGTTCTTGCTCTAGAGTGAGCTTCTCGAAGCGTAGCTTCTCATGAGATCTTAGGAGCTCTCTATGATCTTCTTGAGTTGTTTCATGAGCTAACTTAAGAGTGTTTAGTTCTTTAGTTAGACGCTCAATCTCCTTCATAGCATTGTCATTCGACTCTTCTCGACTATAAAGACTACTAGCATTTTCATCATTACTAAGCTCACTAGATTTATCATGCAAGAGCTCATATTCACCAAGCAAGTCATCCTCATCACTATCAAAGTCAATGAATTCAGGGTGTGTTACCTTGGGGCCTTTAGCCATGAAGCATCTTCCAATTCCCTCATTTGGTGAATCAAATAAGTCGTAGGAGTTGGAGTTGGAGGATACGAGTGCAAGTCCGGCAACACCTTCATCTTGACTATAGTCGGAGTCGGAGTGATAGCTTCCATCGGATTGATTGTCGGAGTCGGAGCCGGAGACCCATTCACCTACATGAGCTTGATGTCTTCTTCTTGTGTAGCTCCTTGATGACTTGTCTTTCCTCTCCGAATCCTTGCTTCTCCGAGAGGGTCTTCGTTCATAACGATCATCTCTACTCCTTCTCTCTCTCCGAGGTGACTCATCTCTTGCTCTTCTTCTTGGAGATTCTTCTCTTCTCTTGTGGGAAGTCGTACACTCATTTGAGAAGTGTCCGGGTCTTCCACAATTGTAGCAGTTTCGATCACGACTAGAAGATCTCTTTTCATCATATGATCTAGACTTTGAGCTTCTTTCTTTGCTTCTATTCTTGTAGAACTTGTTGAAGTTCTTGACCATTAGGCTTATCTCTTCATTGGAAATTAGCTTGTCACTTGAGGCAGTAGGTGTTGGGGAACGTTGCATGGGAAACAAAAATTTTTCCTACGTTCACCAAGATCAATCTAGGAGATGCATCTACGAGGGGAGAGTTGGATCCACGTACCCTTGTAGATCGCTAAGCGGAAGCGTTCAAGAACGCGGTTGATGGAGTCGTACTCGCCGCGATTCAGATCGCCGAAGATCCTAGCACCGAAGCAACGGTGCCTCCGCGTTCTTCACACGTACAGCTCGGGGACGTCTCCTCCTTCTTGATCCAGCAAGAGGGGGAGGAGAGGTTGATGGAGACACCGGCAGCACGACGGCGTGGTGGAGATGGTGGTGGAGGATTCCTGCAGGGCTTCGCCAAGCACCGCGGGAAAACGAAGATCGTAGTGGGAGAGGGAGGGCAGCACCGAGGCACGAACGTGTGTTGGCTGCCCTCCCTCTGCCTCTCTTTATATAGGGGGGTAGAGAGGGGAGGGGCGCCCTAGGGTTTCCCCTAGGGGCGGCGGCCAGGGCAAAGGGGGAAGGGGGCGGCGCCCCCTGGGGCCAGGGTTTCCCCCCCAGGTGCCTTGCCCCCCAAGGCTAAGGGGGTGCGGCTGCCCTAGGGGGGTCCACCCCTCTTGGCGCATGAGGAGAGGGCCCAGGGGGGGGGCGCACAGCCCTATGAGGGCTGTTGTGTTCCCCCTTGTGGCCCATTAGGCCCGAAACCCCTTCCGGGACCCCGAAACCCCTTTCGGTCATCCGCCGATTTCCCGATACTCCCCGGAACACTTCCGGACTCCGAAACCTTTCATCCTATATATCAATCTTCGTCTCCGGACCATTCCGGAGACCCTCGTCATGTCCGGGATCTCATCCGGGACTCCGAACAACCTTCGGTAACCATACACTGTTCTCACTAACAACCCTAGCGTCACCGAACCTTAAGTGTGTAGACCCTGCGGGTTCGGAAACTATGCAGACATGACCGAGACACTCCCAGGCCAATAACCAATAGCGGGATCTGGATACCCATATTGGTTCCCACACGTTCCTCGATGATCTCATCGGATGAACCACGATGTCAAGGATTCAGGCAATCCCGTATACAGTTCCCTTTGTCTCGTCGGTATGTTACTTGCCCGAGATTCGATCGTCGGTATCTCTATACCTAGTTCAATCTCGTTACCGGCAAGTCTCTTTACTCGTTACCGTAATACATAATCCCGTGACCAACTACTTAGTCACTTTGAGCTCATTGAGATGACGTATTACCGAGTGGGCCCGGAGATACCTCTCCGTCACACGGAATGACAAATCCCAGTCTCGATCCATGTCAACTCAACAGACACCTTCGGAGATACCTGTAGAGTACCTTTATAGTCACCCAGTTACGTTGCGACGTTTGGCACACACAAAGCACTCCTACGGTGTCAGTGAGTTACATGATCTCATGGTCATAGGAACTTATACTTGACATGCAGAAAACTATAGCGATAACTGATACGATCAAAAGCTATGTTTAACGTTTGGGTCTCGTCCATCACATCATTCTCCTAATGATGTGATCCCGTTATCAAATGACAACTCATGTCTATGACCTGGAAACCGCGGTCATCTTTGATCAACGAGCTAGTCCTGAAGAGGCTTACTAGGGACACAAAGTTTGTCTATTTATCCACACATGTATATGAGTTTCCAATCAATACAATTATAGCATGGATAATAAACGATTATCATGAACAAGGAAATATAATAATAACTCTTTTATTATTGCCTCTAGGGCATTTTTCCAACACTCTATGGGTGAGCCACTCTTCGGCATATCTTCACAAGTCCATTGTCACGACAATGGACGGCAAGATTCAAGCACTTGATTTCTTTGTGATGCTCCACTTGAACTTGCACACCGCAACCTAACCCCACAAAGAACTCTCACGAAGAACATGGGTTAGTACACAAAGCGTGATTGACAATGCTTACCATACCATGGGATTGCTTGATCCCTCTCGGTACATCTTCTACACTTTGTGTGTTGATCAACTTGATTCACTCCTTCACTTAGTCTTGATCAACCTTGAATCTTTCCAACTCTCTTCATTTGGATGATGTCTTGAAGGTAAACATGAATGATAACACACTCTTCTTCTTCAAGACATGCTTGCAATAAGCTCAACACTCACAAGACCAATCTTTGGATAATTCCTTAATAGCACCTTGGTCATCACAAACTCTCCTTGAAACCAACAAATGAACTCCAAGAAAAGCCTATGGACAAACCCTTCAAATATAACTCAAGGCAACCATTACTCCATAGAGATTGTCATCAATTACCAAAACCAAACATGGGGGCACCGCATGTTCTTTCAATCTCCCCCATTTTGGTAATTGATGACAATCACTTTCAAGAGAGTTTATATAAGGAATTATGCATCACAATACCATGCAACAATAATGTATGTGCATGAGATGCAAAAGCTTAGGAACAAAACCAAAGGAAGAAGAGCGAAGAGACAACTCTCTAAACTACCTCACAAAACTCAACTCTCTGAAACTTCTCCCCCATTGGCATCGATTGCCAAAATGGGCGAAAAGCTTAGAAGGTCAATATAAATTGTGTTCCTCCATAAATTATGTATTCCTCAAAATAGAGAGTGGAAGGCAATACATATATCCAACTGTAAATACTTGGAGGAAGACAAACTATATTGAGGCCCAAAGATTGCAAAAGAATGATATGCCACAAAGGCATAACAAAGGGAGAAAAACACGCAATCAAGCAATCAAAGGATACCAATTGAATCAAGCTATCAAAAGATACCAATTGACCCAACTAGACCACTGATCCTACATGCCAAATGAATAAAAGATATTATGATAGGAGCAAAGGAGTGTTCTATAGAAACTAGGGAAGCTCCCCATGATTTGTGCACAATTTAGTTTTGTATTTGGATACAACGAGCACAAAGTAGGATCGTCGCTCCCCCAAGATCAATAGAACCTCACGACATAGCAACGGAGTGTTCTAAAGACATTAGTGAAGCTCCCCATAATTTATGCACTCCTTAGAATATTTTCATTAGGATACCAAGTGCACAAAATAGGATCATCACTCCCCCAAGATCAATAGACACTCACACCAAGTGCAAGTGAGCATGAAGGAAACAAAGCCTAGCACTTGCAACAAAAAACTGGTTGAGCAATATATAAAAGAGTCAACTTAAGAGAAGGCTCAACCAAAATGATGTGTGTGAGTCATGGCAAAGCACTTGAGAAGATTAATGTATGGATGAACATTAAGCATCAGTATACTCTTGAATGAATGAGATACACAGTGCAAGGCCTATCATTCCCACACAAAATAGCAAATGGGTTCACAAGCTCACTAATAATCATATAAATAACCTATGCTTGTGACAACCTGTGGTGAAGATATAAAAAGGATAGCTTTGTCATGAGGAGGGATACCAGTAGAAATGGCAAAGCCTCATCAAGACAAGCAAGAGAGAATGATCTTCACCACAAAAGAGTGCATCTAGATGAAACGATATAAGATCCGCACTCGAGACACACACCTTCACGGAGCCAGCAAAGAAATAAAACAAGAACAAAAAGGTGGACGTGAAAGAAGGGGATATCAAATAGATATGCAACTTCGCAAAAGTGTATAAGATTCTAGGTAGATGAAGATCATGATGATATCAATCCACAAAGAAGGATGTACACACAAAATTGTTGCAAAAAGGAATGAATAAGATATCCCCAAGGAAGTCATAAATATACCAATAAGATATTTGCTTGAAGGCATAGCACATGGCTAGATATGTTCTTATTGTATATAAATGAGTTCCAACCACACGAGCATCAAAGACATCACAACTAGCAACAAGAGATCATTGTTGGGATGCTTTGAGAAAGGAAACAAGTATCATCAGAAGGAATGACTAACATGCCATGATACAACCTACACAAGGTTGGTGCAAGAAAAGTGTGCATGAAGTAGATGGTGATACTTGTTACCGAGATACCATTGGAAGGATGTAGTAGATACCAATTGAAGGTAGATAGTAGTTCATTGATCATCCTAGCTTGACTCCAATAAGCACATGGTGACACCACCTTCCTTTTGAATGAGCCGAGCATCCAATGCATCTCCAATTGTTCCTAGAACAACAACGCAAACAAAATGGTACCCGAACTCATTGGGACCAAAGAGTTAGAAACACCAATACATAGGACAAACTCCACAAACACATGTGCATTTATATATGAAAATGAATTTCATGCACATCTCATCCAAATTGAGACTAGGTGGAGTTTCCCCTATATATTGGGTTAAAGAAAGAAAGCATGCCAAAGAAAATACATGAAGTAAATATGCATACTCAAGACTTTCAAGAAACGAAACAAAATGAAAAAGAAATACCAAGTGAAAATATGATACCAAATGGAGAAATCATCAATTGGAAGATATCTATTAGAAGATACATCAAGGAATGAGATATCCATTGATACACGCAAAAGGAAAGATATCGGACTCCCAAAAAAGAGGATGGTTCCAAACAAACCAACCCATCTACAAAGTTTCATGATGGCACAAAGTACCAAAAAGAAATGGCTTGCCTTCCATCAACACACACTTGAAATGAATCACAATAAGAGTGTTCTATCGAAAATAGGATAGCTCCCCCAAGAATTGTGCATTATAGAGAATTTGCAGTTGAATACGAAATGCACACGATGGGATCACCACTTTCGCTATATCCATAAAACACTAGACAAGATCAAGAAAACAACAAGATCCACAAGTGGCACGGAAGGGAATGGGAGTTGATGCAATCTTGGAAAGAAATAGGCCGAAAAAAAGCAAAAGCCAATGTAAAGATGATCAACAATTTCTACCACATATATGATTACCAATTGTCAAGAGACAAGAAGTATTTGGGAATAATTTCCGGTGATAGATAGCAATGATATCCAACATCATCTTCACACCAAGCACAAGCAAATTGGAACTTGTAGAGCTAACATGTCACCTAGGAACAACATAATTTATACTATCAACTCTAGGTGAAAAAATCTCAAATTTACACATTTTCTAGGCTTGTAATATGCACATAGAATATTACTCCCCCATAATGTGATACCAATGAAAAACTTACCAAGATGCAAAAGAGGAACCAACAAGAGATAATTAATGGACACTTTAGAATTTGAATTTCTCATGAGAAGATATACCACATAGTGACTAGATAATCTTGTAATATCAAAACTAGATGGTATTCCTCATGTACACACATTTTTAGGATTGTGAGGTGCACAAAGCACATCACTCCCCCAAAATGGGATGTTCCATTAATCTCTCACAAGAGCCAACTAAGACATAAACAAGATGCAAAAAGGCTCAACACACGACACACGCGTACATGATGTACAAACCAACATACACATACTTGATTTCTCAAGATAAGCAAATTGGAAGCACAACATATACAAGCACATGCAAGGTACAAAACCACAACATGCTAAGGGGCAAGTAACTTTCAATGTAAACAATTTAAGCACGAGTTACCGCAAGGAGGAACATTGGATATACCATAGAAAGATAATCCGAATGACTTGGCTTGAGACAATATGAATGCTGAAGGCCCCTCAAATCTTCATAATGTAGCCAAGTCTCCAAAGCCCTCCAACAACACCTATTGATCAAGTTTAAGCTAGTTGGTCCCCAACCAAGTTGGGTCCTAAGAGGTTAGTCACAATAGGCTTGGCTACCCAAATGGTTCTTTTCTTGACACCACTTTGAGTGCCAAGAAACTTGGCAAACACATTGCCAACCTTATCCTTCCCAAGAGAATAGACATCATCAATAATAATTGGGTTGGATAAGTTACCACTAGTGCATGAAGAAGCAACGTGACCCTTCTCACGGCATAGGTAGCAACATCTACTCTTCACTTTCTTCTCATTTGATTTCTCAAAATGAGAAGCATTACCCTGAGTCTTCTTGGGAAGCAGCCTTTCTCCAACTTGCGGTTGAGCACGAGAAAGAACTTGTGGCCTCTTCCCTTGTTGCTTGTCACTAATGGCCTTCTTCTTCAATGGGCAAGATCTAACATGATACCCTTCAATTTTGCACTTGAAGCAAATAATCTTGGCCGAATTCTTGAGTTGTTCTTGGCCCTTATTCTTGTTAATGATCTTGGACCTTTTCTTCTTGTTGGAGTTGAATCCAAGTCCACCTTTGTCATTGGGGGATTTTTGTACACTCAAGATATTGTTGAGTGTGGACTTCCCTTCATGACACTTTTCCAAGTCTTTCTTCAAAGAAGTGACTTGGGCCTTGAGCTCTTTGATTTCCTCTACATGGTTAGTATCAACAAAAGTACTAGAGGAAGTATAATCTTCATTGTTAGAGCAACAAGGCAAGGAGAGCAATTCATCACAAGATGTACTAACATTGTGAGTAGATGAATTACGAGGACTAGCACATGGCAAGATAGCATTTTGACTTGAAGTAGTGCTAGTATCCACATGAGGCTCACTAGATGTTACCTTGATACTCATAGCCTCATGAGCTATATTTAGCACATTATGGGATACTAGAAGATCATCATGAGAGCTTGTGAGCTTTACATGACTTTCTTCCAATTTCCCATAATTGCCAGATAGCAACTCAAGTTGAGCCCTTAGCTCAACATTCTCCTTCAAAATGGATGCTTCACTAGAAATAGAGTTAGTAGCACAAGCATCATCAATAATAGCAAGAGGAGAAGGCAACTTGGCAAGCTCCTTAGAATATGAAGCTTTAAGTTGAGCATGAGACTCGGTGAGTTTTATGAGCTCACCCTTAATGACCCTTGAGCCATTTTTGAGGTGCTCAAAATCCTCAAGGAGTTTAGCATGTGCAACTTCAAGCTTCTCATTTTTAGTTTCAAAATCATTAACCACCTCGAGAGCTCTATCACGGGATTTCTTTATTCTAGATAGTTCTAGAGCAAAAGTCTCCTCAAGAGATTCCTTGGTGGTTTGTTCAAGTTCAAGAGCTTGCGAGAGGTCGGCGATCTCATTAGCGTAATCACGCTCATGACCTTCCATTTTCTCAATGGTGACCTCATGCTCCTCTAGATGAGATTCCAACTCCTCTATATATTTCTTGCCCTCAATGGCAATAGACATGATTTCCATGAAGTTGGAACGAGCAATTTTATTCTTATGAAGAGCTTTAAAAATCATTTCCCCCTTAATTTTTAAGGAGGCAACATTATCATTTTCTTCATCATTTTCTACATCATCATCATTGTTATCATCACTATCATGACAAGATATATTGGGGTTCAAAGTGGGAGATACCTTTGAAGCCTTAGCCATAAGGCAAAACGCAATAGATGATGATGTAGGATCCCTTGAAGCACCATTCAAGACTACATCTTGTTCCATGGGGTGTTGGGTTTCCTCTACATTGTTAGCACAACAATTCGAGGAAATAGATGCATTTTTATCATGGCAACAAGACATAGCAAGCATATCATCATGAGTTTTAGTCAAGCAATTTCTACATGATATGCAAGGACTATCAACACAAGCATGTGAAACATGTAGGGTGCTCGAAGTGTTAAAGTCCAAAGAAGATGCATTGTAGTAAGATAGTGATGAAGGATCATCCACAAAAAGCATACTATCATCATTGCAATGACCAACACTACTCACCATATCATTACCTTGTGGCAAACCACATGTAGGTGAAGTAGAAGAAGTTGAGAAGACAACACGGCCGGAGGTGGAGGGAGAACAATCATTCCAACAATTCTTGGACACACCATATTTATCTTGAAGCTTTGTCCACAACTCATGAGCATCCCGGAACGGCATGAGTTGAAATATAACTACATTGCTCAAAGCATCAAAAAGCACATTAGAAGCTTGAGCATTGAGATAAGAGTTTTTCTCATCCTCTAAAGATAATCTTTGTGGATCCTTTGGAGGAGAAAAACCCATATCTACAATTCGCTCTAAATTTGGGTCCATGACCCTAAAGAGATTAAGCATGCGAATTACCCAAACATCAAAATTTGTGCCATTGAAACTAAGAGTGTCACAGAATCCTAAACCCCTAGTCGACATCTTTACTCTCTAGGCGGTTAAGCCCTATAAAGAGAGACGAGGCTCTGATACCAATTGAAAGATCGTGGATGTCGCCTAGAGGGGGGGGGTGAATAGGCGCTTTAAAATAATTACGGTTTAGGCTTGAACAAATGCGGAATAAACCTAGCGGTTAATTTGTCAAGCACAAAACCTACAACAACTAGGCTCACCTATGTGCACCAACAACTTATGTTAAGCAAGAAAAACAACTAGGTGATAGCAAGATATATGACAAGAAACAATATATCTATCACAAAGTATAGTGCATAAGTAAAGGGCTCGGGTAAGAGATAACCGAGGCACGCGGAGACGATGATGTATCCCGAAGTTCACACCCTTGCGGATGCTAATCTCCGTTTGGAGCGGTGTGGAGGCACAATGCTCCCCAAGAAGCCACTAGGGCCACCGTAATCTCCTCACGCCCTCGCACAATGCAAGATGCCGTGATTCCACTAAGGGACCCTTGAGGGCGGTCACCGAACCCGTACAAATGGCAACCCTTGGGGGTGGTCACCGAACCCGTACACTTTGGCAACCCTTGGGGGCGGTCACCGGAACCCGTCAAATTGCTCGGGGCGATCTCCACAACCTAATTGGAGACCCCGACGCTTGCCCGGAGCTTTACACCACAATGATTGAGCTCCGAACACCAAGGTTGGGGCTATCTCCCCAACGACACCACGAAGCTTCACCACAATGGAATATGGCTCCGAGGTGACCACAACCGTCTAGGGCGCCCAAGCACCCAAGAGGAACAAGCTCAAGGGTACCAAGCACCCAAGAGTAATAAGCTTCTCAACTTCACTTCCACGTATCACCGTGGAGAACTCAAACCGATGCACCAAATGCAATGGCAAGGGCACACGGAGTGCCCAAGTCCTTCTCTCCCAAATCCCACCAAAGCAACTAATGCTAGGGAGGGAAATGAGAGGAAGAACAAGAAGGAGAACACCAAGAACTCCAAGATCAAGATCCAAGGGGTTCCCCTCACCTAGAGGAGAAACTGATTGGTGGAAATGTGGATCTAGATCTCCTCTCTCTTTTCCCCCAAAAACTAGCAAGAATCCATGGAGGGATTGAGAGATAGCAAGCTCGAAGAAGGTCAACAATGGGGGAAGAACACGAGCTCAAAGGATTGGGTTCATTGGGGAAGAAGAGCCCCTTTTATAGGTGGGGAAAAATCCAACCGTTATGCTCACAGCCCGCACAGAGCGGTACTACCGCTCTAGGAGCGGTACTACCGCTAGGGCATTAGTACCCCTTAGAAAAACAACAGCGAGGAGGCAAAAAGGCCAGAAAAACCGTCGGAGCGGTAGTACCGCTTGACCTCACGGTACTACCGCTACGGGTAGCGGTAGTACTGCTAAGGGTAGCGGTACTACTGCTTGCGAGCGGTACTAAAAAATTACATCCGTGCCTACCACCGCTGGACTTGTGACGAGTTTTTGGTCCCGAGCGGAAGTAGCCACGGAAGTAGCCGCGGTAGTACTGCTCCAAGCGGTAGTACCGCTCCCGAAAGCGGTAGTACCGCTCCCGGAAGCGGTAGTAAAAAATTACTTCCGCTCCTACCCGCGGTAGTACCGCTGCAGCCTTTTCAGTACACCAAAACGTCAATAACTTTTGCATACGGACTCCGAATTCGATGAAACCAAGTTTGTTGGAAAGCTAGCGACAAGGGCTAACACAATCTTGATAGAAATATCAATAAGAAGCAAGTTAGAAAAGTCCAAAAAGAAAATGGTGAGAACCCTTTCTCGGATAAGACCGGTAAAACCCCCAACACCGAAAACATCATAGAAGACACATGTGAACTCCGTTTTCGATGAACTCAAGCTTGTCATCAAGATGACCATAAGCTCTAAGAGTACAAAGAGAACCAAACAAGAACCAAGAAACATGATGCAAGGATGCAATGGTTTGAGCTCTCTACTAATGATACGATCAAGCTACCAACTTGAGAGCCCCCCTTGATAGTACGGCAACGATCCTATAACCCGGTCTCCCAACTACCACCACGAGACCGGTAAAATAGAAAACCTATCAAGGGCAAACCTTTGCTTTGCACAAAGTCCACTTGAGCTAGATGTAGACGATCTTGACTTCCTCAAGTTGGACCATCTTTCTTGATTGCGTTGTCTCGGTGAAGACTAGTAGATTGCTCCCCCATACTCCTCTATGGGTGAGCCACTCTTCGGCATATCTTCACAAGTCCATTGTCACGACAATGGACGGCAAGATTCAAGCACTTGATTTCTTTGTGATGCTCCACTTGAACTTGCACACCGCAACCTAACCCCACAAAGAACTCTCACGAAGAACATGGGTTAGTACACAAAGCGTGATTGACAATGCTTACCATACCATGGGATTGCTTGATCCCTCTCGGTACATCTTCTACACTTTGTGTGTTGATCAACTTGATTCACTCCTTCGCTTAGTCTTGATCAACCTTGAATCTTTCCAACTCTCTTCATTTGGATGATGTCTTGAAGGTAAACATGAATGATAACACACTCTTCTTCTTCAAGACATGCTTGCAATAAGCTCAACACTCACAAGACCAATCTTTGGATAATTCCTTAATAGCACCTTGGTCATCGCAAACTCTCCTTGAAACCAACAAATGAACTCCAAGAAAAGCCTATGGACAAACCCTTCAAATATAACTCAAGGCAACCATTAGTCCATAGAGATTGTCATCAATTACCAAAACCAAACATGGGGCACCGCATGTTCTTTCAAGTGGCTCAACAGAGCATCCAAGACTGCCTCCCCATTGTTTACTACTCCCTAGCACTACTGGACACTGGGGGACACGGCCTGGAAAGCAAAGACATGAGTATGCCGGCCAAAGGCGCGCTCTGGAGCACGCTACAGTGCATCGAGGCACTGTAGCTCGGCCCTCCCGAGGCTTCCAGGCGGCCTTGGGCAGAGAGACCGTGTCTCCCGAGGTGCCCTCGACGTCCACGACCTGCAGGACGGTCGGCCTTATCCTCCCCGGTCCTCCTCCTCTCTCCACGAGCACGCCCGAGCGCGTCCATGGACGTCGCTCACGGTGCATCGTGGCTGCGCCTATTTAAAGCCTTCCCCCGGGCGCCCTTCGCCTCTTCTGGACCCTCCTCTCTCCCGTGCATCTCCTAGACATGCTCCCTCTTCCCCTAGTGCTCTCTTTCCCTCGCCATGGCCACCATGGTCGCCGTCGGCCTCTGCCCGGCACGGATGAACCAGAGCCTCTCCTCCTCTTCCTAGGCCACCAGGAGAACCGCAGCAGACCGGCAGAGCTCCCCCACCCTCTATCTCCCGCTCTGGTGCCCCGTGGTGCCCGCTCCACCATCAACCGACGAGGCCGCCGCCATGGTTGGGTGCAGGAGGTGCTCCGGCCCCTCCCCTGCCGCCCCAAGGGGCTTCCCCGACGCGCCGTACCCTGGGGGCCCCTCCGGTGGCCGTAGCTTGGCCCGGGCTGGCCTGTGCCGCCGGGAACGGGCGCCGGCGTCGCGCGGCTCCAGCCTCCCCTCCCCTCTGTTGCAGGAGCGGGAGGAAGAAGAAGACCCTGCGGGGGGGGGGGGGGCACCTGGCAGCGACCCGGCCAGCAGGGCCCAACTGCTTAAGTGGAGGCGGCTTCGGCGTAGCCCGCCTCCCTCGCGCGAAAACGCACCCCCCGAAAACCGCCTCCGGCGTGGCCCCCTTGCATGCGAGCGGCCGAGCCGCTGGGCCGGCCTGCGAGCTATCCGTCGCCCCGCACACTGTATAAGGTTGAACCCTTATTCTTTTCCTTTTTCTTTATTCTGTCAACTTCAAATATCTCCCAAATATTCAAATAAACTCCAAATTGCATGATTCAAATTTCCTATGGCTCCATAAATCATGCTCTATCACATGGTGCAACATGCACATTATTCCAGAAACTTTCCCTACACAAATATTTATCAAATGCCTTTATTTCATTTCTGTGATGAACTTTATAAAATCACAGAGAGCTCAATCTTGATCCAAATACAGTGATTCAAATTCCTAGATGCTTGTCATGTACAAACTTAGTTTTGGAACATTTTTATTAATAGTTTCTGTACCCCACCAAATATTGAGCCATTTCTTCATATTTATCAGCTTAGCAAAATCCTAGGTAATTCATTTCAAATCCAAATCCAGTGAAACCAACTCCTAAATGCTTCTAAAATCATGACTTGATGATGGGTACCTTTGCTCATCATTCAAGGAAATATTTCTTATACTTCTTTCAAATCCATAAACCCCTTGATTCCATCATATTGGAATGTTTCAAACTACCTATTGATCCAACACCTATGAAACCACCTTGGTTATTTTTCATATGACCAGAGGTATCCCAGAAAAGTCCAACTCCTATTTTTAGAGCACTTTTATTTTTGCTTTGATTGTGTTGCTTATTATGATTGTTTCCATCGATAGTTGACGTAATAAACGGAGTATTCGGAGATGGACCAGAAGGTTTGAAGACTCGGAAGAATAAGGCAAGCAGCCCTTTGACCATGTTCAACAGACCTTTTTATGCATGTCTCATAACACCTTATTATTCAATGCATCGGAATCATGTTGAGGTGGAAACCACTTTGGTTGCTACCTTTGTTACTTTACTGTTGAAACTTGCATCAAACATGACCCTACCTTCCTATGAGGGTTATGTGGGTGGGAGTAGTTAGGTTGCTTTAATAGTGGCTACGCAAATGGGACGGGTATATGCATGGTGACGAAAGCAGGATACTTTCAAAAGACTTTTCGAAAACCCCGTCGGGTGCCATTTATGCCCAAGGGAGATGGTGAGATGGGTAACCACTTGATGATGAAGTGGTGTACCGAGGAAAGTGTGTGTGTTGTTTTGAAAAACGGATTGGTTTAAGTTGCGACCGTTATTCCAACCTTACATGCGCAACCACTCTACCCTTATATGGGAAAGGGCATTATTGATTACCTAGGTCGATACTAGCATGGTGCCCGCATTACTAGTGACGGGGGTGACATGAGGTCACTCTCGGGACGGGGTCGTGCTTGGATAGGCGGCCATGACTGTTTTCATAGGGCACCGGACACACCGTTGGTACCCCGTGCTTGTGATATGTGATGAATACGGAGTGAGTCTCCACAAACCTTGAGATGTAAAATGTTTGGCACGGGGCTGTTACCAATCGAGTGGACTCTATGTTAGTGTCGTCTAGGGAAAGGTAGTGATCGGGTGCTTACCCCGGGTACCTGAGGTACCGCGGGTCGTGGATGACACGGAAGTTCCCCGGATCTAGTGGGTAAAGTGTGCAACCTCTGCAGAGTGTAAAACTATTCGAATAGCCGTGTCCACGGTCATGGACAGTTGGGTAACCGCTCTTGGGCTACGTCCAGTGTTTACGGAACCTGGTGTGTGTGTGCGCGAGGAAGCAACATGGTTCGGTGATGTTGATGATGTGATTCCTGAGGAAGTCACAATGAGCTTGAGCATGAGTTGAGTACAACTCTTTCTCGATAATGATGTCTGTGACCTCCTGATACTTGTTACAGACACATGCATATCCATGTTATATATTGATCATACTTGCATATGAAAAACTAGCTTTCCGCAAAACTACCAATTTAGCAGTAGAGCCTTGCATAAATTATTCTGTTATCACACTTGGGTTGCTTGCGAGTACATTCAATGTACTCATTGGCTTGCCACTGGTTATTTTATTGGCCAGGCAGGAGAGAACAGGTTATGATGAAGATTTCTTGGTGACGAGCATGCGAGCTAGGACGCTTCCCAGTCAGAATGCCTGTAGGGTTAAGGCAGATGGCATAGGTCCCAGTTGTCTTTGAAGATTTCCGCTGTGATGTTATACTCAAGACTTGACCATTATGGTCCTACTTGTGTAACACGGTATGTAAGGATGTAAGACTCTTGTTATTCAGCTTCTGTGTGTTCAGTGAGCATTGATCTCTGGGATCACTGTACACGTGCATTCGGTGATCACGACTTATGAGTCGGGGTCCCCACAGCGGATTAGGCCCGTAGACATAAACCGCCATATGATGTGTAACTTGTGTTGTAAGATAGGAAAGGTAGAAACCGAGACGGACACGTTTATGAGCCGGCTTCGGGATTCTGTAAACCGGCTGGGCGTCATCCTGTGTATATAAAGGGAGGACCTGGCGGCGGTTCAGGGACAACGATCAACAACTCGAGAGCCAGGCAAAACGGATTCACTCCCTAGTCATCGAAACCCTAGCAATACCACAACAACTAGAGTAGGCCTTTACCTTCACCGCAAGGGGCCGAACTAGTATAAAATTCCCTGTGTCCTTTGTCCGCTTTAACCCCTTTAAGATAACCCGTCGCGGTGGCTTCACGACTAAGTCCTTACACTAGGACATCTGACGTGACAAAACCATGACAGAGACCGCCCGGATGATGAAGATGGCCACCAATGGTGATTTCCCCCTCCGGCAGGGTGCCGGAACGGGCTCTCGATTGGTTTTTCGTGGCTACAACGGCTTGCGGCGGTGGAACTCCCGATCTAGGTTTCTTTCTAGGGGGTTTCTGGATTTATAGGAATTTTTGACATCGGTTTCACGTCAGGGAGGTCCACGAGTCAGCGACAAGGCAGGGGGCGCCATCTAGGGGGGTGGGCGCGCCCTCCACCCTTGCCGTTGACTCGGGACTCTTCTGGTCCAACTCTTGTGCTTCGGGGGCTTCTTCTGGTCCATAAAAAATCACCGTAAATTTTCAGCTCGTTTGGACTCT
Source organism: Secale cereale (assembly GCA_902687465.1). Taxonomy (NCBI): domain Eukaryota; kingdom Viridiplantae; phylum Streptophyta; class Magnoliopsida; order Poales; family Poaceae; genus Secale; species Secale cereale. Next base: position 718,606,549 of record LR738711.1, on the reverse strand, counting down.
GCTTGATTTTCCTTTTCTGCAAAACTCAAAAATAAGGAAAAAACAGAAACTGACACTGGGCTCTAGGTTAATTAGTTAGTCCCCAAAATAATATAAAATATCATATTAATGCATATAAAACATCCAAACAGATAATATAGTAGCATGTAACAATAAAAAAATATGGATATGTTGGAGACGTATCAGTCAAGGGGAAGGGTAAGGCGGAGGACGTCTAGGGCAGCGTGCGGGCGCAAACTTTTATATGTTTAATTAGGTTTAAGTGGACTTTGGTCGGCGGTTGACCAACCACTTAATGTTTAATTATGTTTATTCTATGATCTATTTTTTTTCTATGATAACAAATTTGGGTCCGTTGCGAACCAACATGTGGTTGTGATGGTTAGGTGGACAGTGGTATCCCCAACCAACTAGGGTTCAAATCTTGGTGCTCGCATTATTTCTGAATTTATTTCAGGATTTTCGGCGATGCACTTTCAGTGGGAGGAGACGTTCCCGTCGACGACGAGGCGCCTACGGTGACTTCGTAAATCTCAAGATGATATGTCGGCTCAATCTCTCGGAGGTGCTCATAGGGGTAGGGTGTGCGTGTGTGCGTTCATAGGGGTGAGTGTATGCGCGTGTATATGAGCGCTTGCGTCTGTACTGATGCTCAAACAAAAATCAGGTCCGTCTTTCGTTGGGCGCTCAAGCCGACTCATATGAAAATGCGGACACGCACGTCTGTCTGGCGACCCAAACGGATGAAAAGCGAACAAAATGTGCGTCCGTTGGATCGGCACGTTGGAGTTGCTCTAATTCCTTTGAATCAAACGAGCCCTTAGAGCAAGTACAATAAGGTGACATAAACAGGCTATAAGGAATAGAATATTGTATCTTTGCTTAGTTGGAGGAGAGAGAAGAGGAGAGAGAAGAGAAGCGGACTCTTGGCTAGTAGCCAGCTGTAACACGAGACCCAAGGCGCTTTGTGAAGAGGTAAGATGGGCAAATAACTAATAAAGTAGTACACATTAAAAATTTACTATTGTACATGCCGGCTATAAGGTTGGCTCTAGATGACATGTCAACTCCTTATAGCCGATCGTTTGATGTATTATTAACCATGCTCTTGGAGCAAGTACAATAAAGCTGAGTCAGCGGGCTGAGAAATAAACTAGTATATGTCTGCTTTGTTGGAGGAAAGAGAAGAGGAGAGAGAAGGTAAACGGACTCTTCGTGAAGAGACATCTCTAGCACGTGCTCCTAGACACTTTGTGAGAATAAAAGATGGGCCACATAATAAAAAAAAAATACTTCCTTCTTCCCATAATGCAAGACGCTTTTTAACACTACACTAGTATAAAAAAACGTTTTACATTATGAGACGAAAGAAGTAGTACACTCTTTTAATCTATTATTGTACATGTTGACTATAAGATAAGCTCTAGCTGACATGACATTACTATTTTAACCGTGCTCTTAGAGCATCTCCAACAGGCGCGCTAAGCGGCGCGCCCAAAAAAACCATATAGCGCGCGCGCAACACCTGTTTTGCCGCGGCGCGCAGTGCTGGCTCCAGCAGCAGCGCTATTTTGCAGCGCGCGCGTGCTGCTCCAGCGGTGCCCAAAAAATACAGCGCGCGCTTATTTTTTTTTTCATACTAAAATTGCATTAAAATAAAAATATACAAAGATAGATAGTTCTCAAACATAGATAAAAAACATAGTTTAATAAAACATAGATAAAACATAGATAGATAGTTCTAGATAGATAGATATATAGTTCGAAAACATAAAAAAACTAATCGCTCCAGTCATCATCATCGCCTTCGTTGTTGTCGTCGGAGGAGGTCGACAGCCAAATGTCGAACCAGCGCTCATCTTGATCAGTGAAGATGGATTGGCCGCCGGCATCGCGGATGGCGGCCTGCTGACACGCCAACTCCCTCCGACGACGCCTGTCCTCGCGGCGACGTTCCCAGAACTGATGCTCGGCGACGACATCCTCCGGGTGGAGGCGGCGCCACTCCGCCATGCGTCGCTCGTCCTCCTGGGCGACGAGGAGGCGGTTCTGCGCCGCCGTGTGCTCCGCACGATCTCGCGTGGTGTGCAGACGAGGCGGCGGGGCGAGCTCCAACGCCTGCTCGAGGGTGCGGGCGTCGTCGAAGTTCATCTGACGACGCGGCCGGCCTAGGCGCCACGCCGCCGCGTCGTACGCCCGGGCGGCCTCGTGCGCCGTCTCGTACGTGCCGAGGGGGAGCCGGAGATCGCCGGAGCGTATCTCGGCGTAGAAACCGCCGCCGTTCGGGCGCTCGCGGACGCCGCGGTAGCCGGACGAGGAACGGCGGCGCGGCGGCATGGTGGCGCGTCGGGGGCGGCGGCGGTGCTCCGGTGCGGCGGCGGTGCGCCGGTGCGGCGGTAGGGATCGGCGGGCGCGAGAGAGGAGGAGAGAGGGAGAGGGAGAGGTGCAGGCGCGTCGGAGGCGTTCGGGCGCGCGGCGTTTTATAGCGCGCGCGGGGCGCGCCGCCGCAAAAAAGGCGCGCGGGAGGCCGCCGTTTCGCGCGCGCGCGCAAGCGGTTCCCGCGCGCGCGTCTTTCCCGCCGCCGCTGGAGCGCGGTTTTTTTCCCGCGCGCGCGAAAACGGCGATTTAGCGCGCGCGCGCGCCTTTTTCAGCGCCCGTTGGAGATGCTCTTATAAATCAAGTACGGAGGTAGTACAGTATGCAGCCGTTTCCATGCATGACAAGCCGTGTAGGCGTGCTCCCTCCATCACGCCCCGAACCAGACGCCAGGTGGCAGGCAATAAAGAAGGATCGCTTTCCGCCTTCGCCAGGGCCGGAGAAGCGGCGGCGATTCTGCCGAGGTCACTCTCCATCCATCACACCACCCAACCACCCCAGCACTCGCTCCGTCGCCCGAGGAGTGATGAACATGAACAGCGATCGATCTGCGGGATCCGCCATGGAAGAAGACGAGGGGAGGCCTCGCTTCTTCAAGGTCCTCGTCGGCGACTTCGCCCGTCGCCTCGTGCGTATTCCTTCCTCCCCCTTCCCTCCTTTCTTTCTGTTTTTGCTTTGGCTGCATGCGCGCGCCTTTTGCCCCCCCTTCATCAGAAAGGGAGAAAAAAGACCAAGCCAAGAACGCGATTGGGCTGGGTTCCCTGCTCCACTTGGCACTTTCCCCTCATCCCGCAGTAGTTGTTCCTACTTCAAGATCCTCGCATTGCGTTTGCGATATCGGCAAACGTGCTATCCGATAGGTGGTGGAGTGCTAAATCCTATAGTACTATCTTCTTTTGTGGATTGGATGCTCCATGTGAAGTCCATGGCTGTTATTTCAGATAAAAAAAGGAATCCCATGGCTGCATGTGCGTCTTCCTAAAAAAAATACGAGTATGTTTGCATGCGCAAGCGTGCGATTTGTACCATTTTTACATCGATGTGATGCAGGCCGGTGGTTCGAAGCTTCAAATGGCGTGATTGTTTGTGCATAAACATCATCTTTCCTAGACAGAGCAATGTGTCGGTGTCTGATAGGCTAGGCCAAGAAAGAGTTGGCCCATTGTGTTTGTATCCTCTCTTGATGCTCCATTTTGACCCAATTAAACCCACCATTTATCGGAAAAAAGTCGACTGGTGAATACTACATTTATTTCCCTCTGCATGCGTGTTCTGCAAATGTGAAAGTAAAGCTTCACATTGTGAGCATACACTTTTGGTTTTCAATTATTAAACAAGAGCGCATGCTGCATTTGCATCTCGACTCTCTATTTCATGGCTTAAGGTATGCCCTAACCTTGTTTGCTTCCACATGTAGGAGATACCTCGAGACTTCCTCAGTTACATTCCAGAGGCGGGCCTCAGGGGTTCCAACATTTCACCTGTTAAAGCCATGCTTAAGCGTTCAGAAGGGAAGACTTGGGTCGTTGAGCTAGAGAAGGTTGATCGCTGTGTATTTCTGACCACTGGATGGCCCAAGTTTGCGGTGGACAATTCTTTGAGGGAATATGAGTTCCTCCTCTTCCGATACGACAAGAAAATGCATTTCATGGTTTCGGTTTTTGGTCGGAATGCTTGTGAGAAAGCAGTCCGGTCTTCAGGAAGTGGTGTTCAAGCTACTGAAAGTCTAGAAAGGAAACTCTCATGTGATATGTTCCCCACTTGTAAGCGAGGACATAGTGGTGATGAACTAACGAAGACCACTAATAATCTCAGGCAAAACCACTCACTGGTTAACATATCAGATCCATCCAATACAAAAGTAATATTTTGTTCTAATCTCGAGCAAATAATTAAGTAATTTTCGCACAAGCCACATTTTCTCTCTACATTTTGCCTACTCTCTCTCTTGTTCATATAGACTCAATTTGTTGTCAAATAGTTCAGATAAGTGTTATATGCAAGTGTGGTCACAAGCTTATTTTGGAATCATATATATAACTTGGGAAGCTTAGGGATCAGAAGATCTATTTTTTTCATGTCAAGTTAGAAGGTCCTAAAGTCATTTTGTTTTCACATGTCTCACATTGGGTTCACGGAGGAGCAGAGGCATAAAATTATTGATTGTCACCTTAGCAGTAAATTTTTTCTCCTTAGACTGATAGTTTTATATTAATTTTTAGATATTTCCCTTCCAAGGGAGTACTCAGGGGAAAAGGCATATCTCTGCACAGAGCTTCGCTGACATTCATCTTCATGAAGTAGATGGTTTGAAGGATGAGTTGAAGACATACTTATTGTTGAAGGTGCCAATGGATGATGATAAAGCTAAAGCAATAGCAGAAGTAACGAGAAGATTGCATATTGACAGAGTGACAATTGACTTGTTCTGTGCTACACTCTGTTTGTATGAGTGGAACTCAGATGCGGCTGCAGAGGTTTTCAACACATGTAGAGGCAAATCACAAATTCAGAACCAGTTTCTAAAGCAGAAACTTGTTCTGCAATGTAAGTACTTTTATTACCTCCTTTTCTATCATGTTTGCATCTAGCATGTTGAAACACACTTTTTTTATTGACCAGTTGATGTTATAAAGAGGGAACTACGGCACTTCTTCCCTACAGGGGACGATTGTTCTCCTCAAATATGTGACAGCAGGGAGAGCAGTCTCGTGGAGCCTAATGTGTCGACGCAGCCACTACAACATTACTTGCCAGCAGTGAAGAGCAAGCTAGTTGACGACCATGAGTTATGTGATTTGTCGTACAAACAGAAAAGGAGAATCGTCAAGTCGCGATCACAGAACATTTCTGAAACACCACGAAGATCACCACGACTGGCACACTTGAAGAATTCTGGTGGCAGCACAGAGAGTAGATTAAAAGAAAAACCTGAAGTGTTAGAATCTTCACCATCCAGCACAATAGATCGGGTGGAGGACAGAGCAGGGCAAGCGTGTTTGCTCTACGAGAAGCCAGAGCATGTTTTTGAAGGAGATCGCCAGCTTGCTATAGGTATTCTTGGTCTCTTAATCAGAACGTACAACTGCCTTCCAACACCTTATACTGCAGTTAAACTAATTTATGTCTTTGTAGGTTCCTTATCTCAAGACTTCAAGAGACTCAAACGAACACGAGGTGAGGTGGGCCTAAGTGAGAAGCCTCAGCATAATCAAGAAAATGAGGAGAAAATAGATCAAGGAAATAATGGAGAAATCGTTGAAGAGCAAGTCGATAGAAATGCTGCAGAGACTTCAGAGTCGTTCATGGGGAGGGATTGGATAGATTCGTCACCGCCGACCAAGTCCGAGGTGTCATCTATGGGAATAGATGAGTTATGTTTGACATGGAAGCCCTCAGTACACACCAATTCCCTCGAGAATGTGTTACTTCACATTCAACGCGATAACTTTATGAAGACTATCACACACGTACAGGGAATCATTTGCAGTTCTCCTTCAGATCTACATTGTGCGGCTATAATTGAAGCTGTTGTGCAGAAAGAAATTCTTAAGTGGGATTCGTGTCTTCAGGATGTTGATGCTCAAAGGATAGTGATTGCATTACTGGAGCATGCTAAAAAAATCAAGGAGATTCACAATTTCAATATGGAGAGCAGGAAGGGAGAGTTTTCCACAAAGCTACAAGATCAGCTGAAGTGGCAGCTGAAAGAACTGGAAAGTGTATGCACTTCATTGGAATTTGATTACAAGAAAGTAACATGTGATGGTAGCATAGCTGTCTCGACATCGCAAGAACAGAAGAAAAAATTGCATGCCCTTCAGGATGAGATGAAAGGCTTGCAGCAGTCCATGATGATGGATGATGAAATACAGAAATTGGTGCATCAAGTTGCTGAGCATGAGAGTTTAGTCCAGAAGTCTTTAATGGAAAGAGTAAGGGTTAGGACGGTTCTAAAGGGCTATGAGCAGATTCTTGTTGAAGTAAAAGAACGGCTAGCCTCCAATGAACTTGGATTAATTGATGTCGAGGCATTGGTCAAAGTAGAGATGGATAACTTGAGGAAGGATATCGAGATATCCAAAGTAAGACTCCTAAATATCATTTTTAAGTAATAGTGGAGAGGTGGCCATGTTCAGTTGTAGGTATTTCTTCTTCTGGCTATGTTCCACTCTGTTGTAATCCTTTAGCATCGTGTTACAACTTAAAACCAGCAGCATGTTATCAGGAGAGGAGAACAACATTAGTACACATACTCCTGCTTGTTTTCTGTTGTTTTAGTAACACTTCCTAAATTAAGCTGATGATCGAGAATTGCTCCAAAACTTGTCAAGGAGTGCTGATATTATACTATATTAGGCTATGATATCACTTATTGCCGTAGTTACATTATACATTCAGTTTATTTCTGAAGGGTTGCCAGGTTAAAGAATGCTCCCTTCTTGTTCATGAGCTGCGGGTAAGTACCACGCTCAATCACCTTGCCCTCTCCTAAGAAGGCTATTGAGTCTGCATTCTTGATTGTGTTTAGTCGATGTGCCACTACGATTGTGGTCCTCCCTGTCATGATCCGATCAAGTGCTTCCTGCACTACTTGCTCGGACTGTGCATCGAGAGCACTTGTTGCTTCATCAAGAAGTAGTATCGCTGGATTTCTGATTATTGCCCTCGCAATTGCAATTCTTTGCTTCTGTCCTCCTGATAGTTGTATGCCATGCTCTCCACAATCAGTGTCATATCCGTCCTTCAGAGATCTGAAAAGGCGTAAGCTTTTTAAATTTCATATGTTGGATAGTGAGAGTACATAGCTTAATATATATGCAAGCGGGAAATATATGTAAGACTTACGAGATGAATTCATGCGCGTTTGCTGCTTTAGCAGCTTCGACAATTTCTTCTTCATCAGCTTCTGGTTTACCAAAGGCAATGTTGTCCCTGACACTGCCAGAAAACATTGCAGGCTCCTGACTAACTAGAGCAGTAAATCCTCGATACCAAAGAACATTCATCTCCCTCACATCCATACCATCGATCCTTACAGCACCTCTATCAACATCATAGAACCTCTGGATCAAACCGATGATTGTGGATTTACCACATCCACTTCTCCCCACCAGGCCAATACTTGTTCCTGCTTTGACATCCAAGCTAAAATCTTGCAGGATCAGGCATTGTGGTCTTGTTGGATATGCAAAGTCCACCTTCTTGAACTCTATTCGTCCTTGTATTTTGCTCTTCGGAGTGTCCTTTTCCACCTGCAGTGTAACCATGTTAGTATTTTATCTTACAGCAATCTAGCATCCCAAAAATCATTATTTTCTGCAAGGCTGCTGATCTATATACAATGCTCATGAGAGTATGAATATGTTACCTGTGAATTTTGCGGAGAGATAGATTTCCTATCTAGCACCTCGAAAACTGAAGCAACGGCATTTGATCCCTTTGCCAGGTCAGATGTCATGCTGCCAGCATCAGCAATCAGCTTTCCTGTGCTCACCAAAACGAAGAAGGTTTTGAAGACATCACCTGCTGAGATCTCCCCGGACTGTGCCAATTTCCCACCATACCAGAAGTCCAATGCCCATGATAAGAATGTGAGGCACGGCGACAGCCCTGTGGTTATCCCTGCTACCCATGACTTCTTCCTTGCTTTCCTCAATGGTTCCTCTTGTGTATGCTCGAAGAGCTGAAGAATCTTCGATGAACATCCAAATGAGGTCACCATCCTGTGGTTGTAAACAGCTTCTATGGCAATCTGAGTACTTTCATACTGAGCCTTTGCCAAGTCCCTTGACACATTTGAGAGAACTATCTTCTTGGCATAGTAGCATATCATTGTGCAGGGCTGTATAGCAATCATCACAAGGGCAAGTTTCCATGCTACTATGAGGCCCATTGTCACAGCAATTACAATTCCACAAGCTGTTTGAAGTAGCAGGGAGATTCTGTCCGCGACAAGTGTCTTGACAAGAGAAGACTCATCACTTAGCCGAGAGCACAACGAGCCACTTGAATTTGTGTCCTCATCAAACCATGCTGCCTCAAAGGTTAAGATCTTCTCAAGCACTTGGACTCGGATACGCCTAACAAGATGCTCCCCCATGTAGGCGAAATTGTAGTGTTGCAGTAGATTGACAGCAATGGATACCAGGGACAGTGAGCAGAAGATCAATGCATAGCGGCTGATGATTGCATTCATCTCATTGTGGTCCTGAACAAAGAATGCAGCAATCATTCCTCCGATGGTTAGAGCATAGATGGGCTGCAAGGACCCATACACCAATGCAGAGATGCTGCCTATGAGTGCTTGCTTCCACTCCGGTGCATTCATTGCAAGAAGCCTGGAGAAAGACGGTGCAGGTGGGGAAACATATGACTCGGCTTCCTTTGAAACACCTGGCGTGAGTGGCATGGGACTTGCTCTGGACATGCTGAGACGGCTGGCACTGGTCCTTGCTGCTGAGGAGGCTCTAAATTGGTCAGTTTCTTGATCTATGTAGCTCACCATCTTCTGCAATTTCACAAGTCGTGAATATGGGCCACCCTTGTTGATCAGCTCATCATGTGTCCCAATTTCAGCTATGCTGCCCCCATCGACTACCGCGATTTGATCGGCATTCTTCACGGTGGAAAGCTTGTGAGCTACAACCTGGTCAGTGTTAAGGTATAAATAATGAGTGCTACAGTGCCAAAGGATTCGAGAAGTTCTAAGCTTAGCATTCTAAAGTAGGAAGAGCCGAGGCAGTCAATATACCAGTGTTGTTCTCCCCATAGATGCTTGATCAAGTGCATGCTGCACTAGCTTCTCCGACTCTGAGTCAAGTGCGCTTGTAGCTTCATCGAGCAAAAGTATAGCAGGGTTCTTGAGGACCGCCCTTGCAATGGCAATGCGCTGTTTCTGGCCACCTGATAGCAATGCTCCGCGCTCACCAATCTGCAAGTAGAGTGAAATCACCAATAAGGCAAGGGTAACTGGGAATTAAGGCGCTTGAAGTTTTGTTTCCTTATGATGAACATACCTTAGTCTCATATCCCTCAGGAAGCCCCATTATGAAGTTGTGAGCATTCGCTGTCATGGCTGCTGCATAGAGTTCATCCATGGTTGCATCTGGCTTACCGAATAAGATGTTCTCTTTTATGGATGTGCCGAACAGTGCATGGTCTTGGCTGACAAGTCCCATCTTGCTCCTAATTGACTTGAGATTTAGTTTCTTGATGTCGATGCCGTCGACCTTGACAGTCCCTTCACTGGCATCGTAGAAGCGCTGCACCAGTGCTATTGCGGTAGACTTGCCGCTGCCGCTGGAGCCGACCAAAGCAATTGTTTGGCCAGCAGGAATCTGGAGGCTGAAGTCTTTGAGGACTGTCATATTAGGCCTGGACGGGTACACAAAGCGGACCGATTCAAACTCAATCTCTCCACGGACTTGATCCAAAACAAGCCCTTTCGGGTCATCGTCGTTGATCTTGGGCACACGGTTTATCCGTTCGAGAATTCTTGTGGCAGCGACGGAGGCCTCGATGAAATGCTTCAGCTCCGGGAGTGCCATTCCAAGGGATCTGCAGCAACATTTCAGTTTTTTTGTATAGTTAAGCTTCTAATCTATCACATATCAAAAGTCAGTGAGGGAGGAAGGACATGAAGAACATACAGGCCACCCAGAACAAAGGAGATTCCTGCGGCGTATATCCTCCCTCCGCTTTCATGATGGTACATCACCAACCGGCTGCCATACCAGGCGAGGAAGGCCCAAATGGCGAAAGAAAGACCGGTGAATCCGACAGCGAGGCCTTTGGCAATGCCCTGCTTGATCCCCAGGTTGATGGTCTTGTCGAGGATTGCGGTGTACCTCTGGATGATCCCTTTCTCTGCAGTGAAGGAGTAAACGGTCTTGATGGAGCCGAGTGCTTGCTCCACCAGGGAGTTTGCCTTGGCGTACTCGCGGCGCGACTCGCGGGAGAGGTACAGAAGGTACTTCCCGTAGATGAGGCCAGGGATGATGAGGAGCAGGACCAGAGGGTAGGAAACCAGAGCCAGCCTCCAGGAGAAGTAGGTGGAGAAGGCGAGCCCGGAGACGAAGACCGTGGAGTGCATCAGAAACAGGGGAACCTGTTCAAGGTAAAAGAATCAAGGAAAACAGTCAGTTCTGCTGTTATTCCCTCTCACATGCCAGATCCAGTTGATAATTGTCCCTTTTCCAAAATTATTTTTACCACGTCAATGTTACCAAAATTAACCACAAGAAATGTTTCTGTCTTCTTAATGGCTCCAGCTAAGATATGCTTATTTTTGGACTTTTTTTAATGCAGTTGTTATTATAGGAAGCATCTCAACATTCCATATTCCCTCCCTCTGTTGGTCGACCTTTAAGGTGTGAATCAAGAGAGCTAAGGTAGATACTACTAGTAGTACTACTAATCACAGAACCAGGGATATGCTTGTACTAGCATCATTGTTTCATTTGCATTTTCTTAAAACAAGATATACTACTGTGATCTCTGTCTTTCTCTCCTGATTCTGCGGTTGGGTAGCATTAATAACTAGTCAAACAATCTGATTCAGCACTGATTCAGTGACGACCTAGAGTGGCAAAGTAGGTAGGCATGCCACCATGACAAAGCTAGTACTAGCAACTTTTCTCCTGTCCTTGGTTCGTCTTAAACAAAGCACTGCTAGTAGGAGTACATGAATCAAGAGGGGAGAAGGTTCCAAGTTCCAAGGCGAATCTACACATGGATGGATCTAACAATATAAAAACGAGGCGTGCGTGACTTGTGAAGACTAGTTAGCTAGCGCGTGGTACTACGTACGATCAAGGTCATTGAAAAGCAAATTAACCAACCAAGACCAAGGGGGTTTGACTGGTGTGGTAGGTACCTTCTCGCTGAGCACCTCCTGGATGAGTGAGGCGTCCTTGGAGATGCTGTTGATGATCTCCGAGGTGGTGGCCTCCTGCGAGTCGAAGAAGGCCACCTCCTGCCGCAGGATGGCCTCCAGGTACAGGTGCCTGATCCGGAGCACCTGCCGCTCGCTCGTCCGGCTCCAGCAATACCCCTCTGCGTTTTTGTGCGTACGTGCGTTCATAGGAGTATTATTGCTGCTGAAACAATCTGGTGAGCTATGCAAATCTGTGTAGCAGCAAAAACTCGAAGCTTACCCATGGACGCCACCACCAGGATGGCGAACGCCAAGTAGACGAAGTTGAGGCACGACTGCACCACGCAAAATGGAAGCAACAACTCAAGTGTTAGCGCAACTGGCACTGGGAAATGGCGAAATGTGCAGATACGAACTACCCCCTTCGTTCCAAAATAAGTGTCACGGTTTTAATTCGGAGGGAGTTTGCATAACATTAAGCATGTTCGGAATCCGAGAGTTCCTTTTTCCATTCTGTTTTGAACCGATCCTTGTGAATTTCCCCCGGAATTCATGTGTTCCAAACACAAGGAACTAACCTTCTCGATGTCATGCATGAAGTGCACGCTGGGGGCGCTGCCCTGCTGCTGGGCGTGGCCGCGCCCCAGCGAGTTCATCACGTCGCTGGCGAAGATGAGGAGGAGGTTGGTGGAGCAGCCGTCGCCGATGGCGCCCAGCGTGCCCAGGGCCATGAGCACCACGTCCACCCGGTCCGCGAACTTGAACAGGCCCCGGATGCTCCGCCGCTCGCCGCCGCCGCCGGCGGTGCTCATCTTTAACTCTCGTGGTCTGCCCGGACGGGTAGCGGTAGCAGTAGCACCGATCGCCACGCTTTCTTGTGCTTGCTGCAATGCAATGGACCTGGCGGTGGGGCTTTATATAGCACAGGACTACGCTACACGTGCGTCTCTTCTCCGATCCTTCTTAACTTTGCCTTTGGAAAAGTTGGTAGGTTAGAGCGTCCTCTCCTCCCTCGGCTGTGAAAAATAAATTAACGATTCAACGGTGGAGATTACAACGTACCCTCTCGGTTGAGAATGAGTGGGTGTGATGATCAGTTAAGAATAAGCAGTCAGTATTATTTTTGCCTCTTTACTCTCATGCACAAGCTGGCCAAATCTTAGTAGCTGATGGATTAAAGCTGGGCCGATCGATTCCTTTCGTCTCTGGAAGTGCCTCACGTACAACACTTTGAGATCGGGCAGCCAGTGTGCGACTCGGCGTAACCGCCAAGCGCTGAGACCCGATGGTGTACGTACATCGGACAGCTAACGTCGTACGTTGTTTCGTCCCCCCCGCGCGAGCTGATTGGATCAAAGGATCGATTCCTTTCCTCCCCTGCGCAAGCTGATTGGATGAACGATGGATCGATCCCTTTCGTCTCATGCAATGCTGCACTGATGGCTGATTGATTCTTGTCGCCCGCCGAACACATGATACGCCTGCGCATGCTGCGTGCTACGCCTGCCGGAGTCGCATTGGATCAACAATTATTAGCATAGTAAAAGTCGAACCAACTTATGGTTGGAGGTAGTAAAAGTCGAACCAAACTATGGTTGGATGGCTAGGTAGACAGTGGTACGTGTATTTATCCTTAATTTATTTAATTTAGGATTTCCGACGATATGCATTTGGTGAGAGGAGATGTTTTCGTCGACTATAAGACGCCTACGGTGGCTTCGTAAAATCTCAAGATGATATGCCGGCTCAGTCTCTCTCAGAGATGCGCATACGGATTGGGTGTGCATGTGTGTCTTCATAGAGATGAGTGTATGCGCATATATATGAGCGTTTGTGTCTGTACCGATGTTATGTTAAGAAAAGGAGTAGTAAAAGTCAAAATTGCCTTTAAAAAAAAATAAACAAGAGGGAAGCAGACCCAGAAAAGCAAAATTACATGTTTTTTATTTGGGTGCACTTTGAAACATCATATCATTTTTTTATCCTTTTAATACTCCATCTATTTTTATATATGAGTATTAACATGTTGCTAGTACGAGCAAATATCATTAATTCTTTCCTCTATTACTGTCGACGACCTTGTATATATGCAAAACATATACTGTATTTTATAGTAGCCTTGTATAAGTAAATGCAGGGAGTATGATGTTTGATAGTATGATGTTTTAAAGTAAACATAATAAGTTTGAAAACATTTAGAAAAAAGGAAAAAAAAAAGATAGATGCGACACATCACAGTGCAACGGAACAACCGGTTGGGATTCAAACTCAAAGGATATATATATGGAGAAAGTTGGCCGGCGAGACTGTATGCGTCACTGCCTGGTTGATGAGGGTGGTTATATATAAGCTTACCTTATCTTTACTAATGTAACCTTTTTGGCCAATTGGGCCTCTAGTGCAGTGTAGGGTTGGATCTCTGATAAAGCATGTAGGTTGCTATAAAATTGCTATGTTAAGAAAAGCAGTGTAGTCAAGTGAAATTGCTTTTGGGGGGAGGGGGTGTAAAGTTAACAGGACAAAAGTGACGTCGTTTCAATCCTACTTCTACCAACATATGCGGTGGTATTATTACCGTGCCAGACATAAATACTACGTATCGGTTAAGAGGTTGTCCATCACAAATTACCGGTTAGGAGGTTGTCCATCACAAAATTATCAGTTGCCTATTACTATTTGGAAATGCATGCGTGCGTGTGTGTCAGTATACTGCTATTTGTTTTTTTGTCAAGACACGGCTTTGACCAAGATCTACTCCTGTAGTGTATGGTTTATTCATGTGATGCGCAATCACTGTTGCAAATAAGTACATATAGTACTCTCTCCGTCTAAGTGAGTAAGTCATCTTAGGTTGTGCACCGTGACCAAGGCAGAGTGAAAAACAAAAGAAGTTAATGTTCATTTGCTAATTAATAGCATTTCATGCAATGAACTGACCACTGCATGTCGTGTTTGGTAGCCTCAAGTCATTTAAAGCAGACACACCTCATATTTCTTATTGGTTGATTCCTTTGTTTATGCCAAGAAACAAAAAACGAGGTGGGAATTAATGTACCACGACTAAGTGTTTTGAAATTATTTGATTTTCGTAAGATGACTTACTCACCTAGACGGAGGGAGTAGTATCTTTTAGTGTATCAATGAAATGTAAACACTTTCAAAACGAATTAATCTAGTAGTACCAGTTTCATGTCACATGATCCTTTTCTTTAAGAGCAAGTACAATATGATACGTGGGCGGGCTATAAGTCATTAAATATTATATTTCGGATGAGTTGGAGAAGAGAGAAGAGAAGCAGGCTCTTGATTAGTAGACAACTCTAGCACGAGACCCAAGACGCTTTGTGAGGTTGTAAGGTGGGTCAACTACTAATGAAGTACATGCTCTAAGGAGTAGTACACATATAAAATTTACTATTGTACATGCCGGCTACAAGGTTGGCTATAGATGACATGACAACTCCTTAGATCATGGTTAATAGTATAGTCAGCTGCTGGCTATAAGCCAGTGTCATGTCACCTACAACCCATATTATAGCCGGCATGTACAATAGTAGATCAAAAAAGTGTACTATTTTTTTATTATGTGACCCACCTTTCATTCTCATAAAGTGCCTAGGAGCACGTGCTAGAGCTGGCTCTTCATGAAGAGCCTGCTTACCTTCTCTCTTCTTTTCTCTTTCCTCCAACTAAGCAGAAATATATTAGTTTATTCCTTATAGCCCGCTGACTCAACTCTATTGTACTTGCTCTTATAGCCGATTGTTGGCTGTATTATTAACCATGCTCTAACGAAAAGGCCAAAGACCATGTATTAAATAAGATCAGCCCTTACAAGAACTTCCTTACAAAGATAGGAAATTATAGCCAAGTCCTTGCAAAAATCAGCATCGTCTTCCTCCCGCATTCATCGACCGTGGGCCGTTAAAAGAACTCCTTGCCCCCTCCGAGCCTTCATCTCACCAGAGCAACCTTGTTGAAATCTAAGAGCTTGTAGAAACATCGGCCGAAAGTCATCGATGTAGACCGAAAGGCTATTCTTGGTTTAAAACTTGTCTTAACAACAAAATAGTGACATATGCATTCGATGAGGGTGGTTAAAAAGTTTCATTGAATGTATATATTACCATTTCATAATGAATCAAATGCCGCATGAGCTATATTTTGCAGGCTTTCACATATTGTTACAAGTGAACTAAGGCTATATACAAGCTTTTGGAAAAGATTTGGCCTTGATATGCTCCCATCTCATGTGGCTTTCTTGTCTTAGTGGACTTTCTAAACGTCCACTTTCACACATTTTATGTTGTTCTCACAAACTTCTCTCTACATGTATGTCTCCAGACCATCTCAATCGAGAACAGAGTGTGAGATCAAGCCAACCATGCGTGCATAATACAACCTTGCAAGAATGTCATCGAAGACCCGAAATCCACCCACGCGTCGCCGTTGAAGAAGAGTTTGGGTATGAAGAAGACCCGCCCACGCGTCCAAGCTCCTCCTTCAACCGCTCCAATGGTGTCTGTGGTGGCCACCACCTCTCCGACAATGGCATGTCGCCCTCCCACCGCACGTACCGGAGGCAAACAAGCTCGAAAGTCGACGGCTCCGGTGTCGGCTTTCGCGGAGGTGAGCACAAATAAGAAGACGAAGAAGGCCAAAGCGGCGCCTCGTGCTGCAACTCCGGCAGCTCTTATGGCGACTGCTCCGGTGCGAGCGGCGGCTGCAGCCGGCAACAAGAATCGCGGCCGCCAAGTGCTCGATGAAATGCCAACAAGGTAAAAATAAAAACCTCGCGTCGTGTTGGTATCCGATAATGATTGTTTGTGTAATGATAGTTGATAGTGTTTGCTCTGATATTGTAGTGTGGAGATGAACATTGGCGACTCATTTTGAGATCATTCGGCCACCCAAGACATGGAAGAGGAGGAGGCCAAGGAGGAGGTCGAAGGGGTGGTGGCCGAGAAGGAGGAGCAGGTTGTGGAGGTGACTGAAGCAAGCACCAAGGTCCCAAGGTGCCACACCCAAAACTACAACCAAAATGAGGACACTGTGCTTTGCGACGCTTGGTGCGCCATCTCCATGGATGCAACGATCGGAATGGATCAAACCAAGACCATGTTTTGGGAGAGGATTACCGACCACTACAATAACTCTGTGGGCGTGCGATCAAGCCGTACAAAGGTTCTCTTGGGCATCGTTGGAGCACCATTCATGACCAATGCAACTGATGGTAAGGTTGCATCGACCAAGTGAATCATGCTCCACCGAGTGGTGTGTAAGTGGCGGAGTATGCCCCCTATATCCAAGAGCTATTCAAACATCGGAACACCAAGTCCGGCCACAAGCCCGTCACTTCACATCATTGCTACAAAGAGTTATGCGAGAACAAGAGGTGGATCCAAAGAACTGC
Source organism: Secale cereale (assembly GCA_902687465.1). Lineage (NCBI taxonomy): Eukaryota > Viridiplantae > Streptophyta > Magnoliopsida > Poales > Poaceae > Secale > Secale cereale. Next base: position 718,589,882 of record LR738711.1, on the reverse strand, counting down.
TGAGACCACTCTAAAGAGGTCAAGGCTGAGCATATCCGTTGAGGAGGATGACGAGATTGATGAAGATGCCAACAATAGACCGGAAGGAAACACGATTGCAAAAGAAAGAAGACAAATGAATTCAGTGGCACTTACAAGGAAGAACTTGTGGCAATGATCGAGACCAAGAAGATGTTGGCGGCCGAACGCAAAGAGGAGAAGATGGCGAGGCGGAATGAGCTCAAAGCTTTGGAGGATGAGAAATGGAAGGCCAAGTCGGCGGTCGAAGAGAGAAAGTTGAAGGCGGAGGAGCGTAGGCTTGCACTTGTGGAGGAGATGATTCGTGATGCCAAGAAGGCCGAAGAATGCGCTATAATGTTCATGAATCCAAACACAATAGATGAAACCACAAGAAAGTATTGGGAGCTCACACGTGGAGAGATCTTGGAAGCCTTTCTTCGGAATGTTGGTGGTGGCCGAGGGGGTGGTGGAGGCGATGATGTTGGTGGTGGTGGCCGAGAGGATGACAGTGTTGATGTTGGTGGTGGTGGCCGTGAGGATGTGGGTGTCGATGGTGGTGGTTGTTAGGCAATCCGAATATGTCAGTATATTCGGTTATACCCTGCTATGTTTAGAGCTTGATATCTTGCATGTAATCATGCCATTGTGGTTAGGATTTCTACAGATTGTTTCCCTGTATATCTTGTAATTGTCTATATATATGAGATAGCAGGAAACCCACCGATTGTGTGGTCAATCATTCTCTTCCTCTAGTTCCATCATGGTATCAGCTAAGCGATTCGCTTCCGCCCCTCTCCACTACCGCCGCCGCCCCAGGCTCCCACGCCGCCCCTCCTCTCCTGCCTCCGCCGCCGTAGCCATGTCTAGCGCCGGCGATCTTCCTCATCCCCACGCCGTCCTCTGGGCTCAGGCCAGTGCCATCCAAAACGTCAAGAGCCTGATCCCCATCACCCTCGACCTCAAGGCCTCGAACTTCACCAAGTGGCGTCGCTTCCTCGACATTGCCGTCAGCCAATACGCCCTCGCGGATCACCTCGACGCGGCGCCTCCTCCAGTCGACGAGGAATGGCAGTGGATGGACTCCACCGTCCTTCGTTGGCTGTACAGCTCCGTCGCTCCCGACATCTCCAACATGGTCATGGGGGCGGGCACAACGGCCTCCGCCGTCCTCGGCACCATCACCGCCCTCTTCTGCGACAACTAGCAAGCCCACGCCGGCTATCTTGGCCAGAAGTTCCGCAACATCGAGCAGCTGGACAAGAGCATCACCGCCTATTGCCTTGAGTAGAAGACGGTCGCCGACGCCCTCGCCGACGTCAATGCCCCCGTCTCCGATGATGCCTTGGTGTGGAACACCATCAAGGGCCTCAACGACCACTACAACGACATCGGCAACCTCGCTCCCCTCCTCACGCCATTTCCTACCTTTCTCCAATTTCACAACATGCTTCTTCTCCAGGAGCTTAAGCCATCGAACACGAGCTCGTCTTCGCCCTCGGCCTTCTACACCGCCCCCCCTGCTGGGGGGCTTCGCGGCGGCCCTGCTCTCTCTCGCCGCAGCAGCCTCACGCCAGGCGCTCCGGGTTTGGCGCTCCTGCACCCTTTGCCCCCCATCCGGCAACGGTTCAGGCCGCAACGGCAAGAAGAGGAACAATAGGGGTGGTGGCGCCCCTGCCTTTCCCAGCATGCAGCACCCCTGGACTGGTGCCATCTACATGCACCCGATGATGGGTCACAGAGGACCCGTCTACCATCAGGCTGGCCACACCACCGGCATCCTCGGGCCACGCCCTGCCGCCCCGCCGTCCCGCCCGGCTCATGGCTACATGGCCTTGCCTGCCCCGGCGTACGCACCTCCATCACCCGCGACATTCACTTACAGCGGCTACCCCACCTACGGCTCCCCCTCGACACTGACATGGGACTCGTCCGCCCTTGCGAGCTACTTCAACATCATGAGCTTGCAGGCTCCCACGGAGTGTGTCATGGACACTGGAGCAGCAGCTCACATGTCCTCGGACGCCGGTAACCTCAACTCTCTCTCTTCCAATCCTCCACATAAACATATCATGGTCGGAGATGGTTCCTCTATTCTTGTCTCTCACTCCGGTCTTGCATCTCTCCCTACTTTCTCTCGTTGTCTTACTCTTCGTGATGTTCTTGTCACTCCCCGCATAGTTAAAAATCTAATTTCTATTCGTCAGTTTACTATTGACAACCTATGTTCGCTGGAATTTGACCCTTGGGGTTTTTCTTTGAAGGATCTCAGGACAGGGGCCGTGATTCTCAGGTGCAGTAGCTCGGGTGATCTCTATTCGGTCACCTCCTTGCCGCATGCCCTCACCACCGTCACCGCCGACTCCGTGATACGTCTCAAACGTATCTACTTTTCCAAACACTTTTGATATTGTTTTGACCTCATTCTTGCATGATTTGAACTAAACTAACCCGGACTGACGCTGTTTTCAGCAGAGCTGCCTGTATGGTTTTATTGTTTGCAGGAAAACAAATTTTTAGGTATCTCAGAAAATTCCACGAAAAATCACAGAAAATCCACGCACCCGAAGGAACCCGGAGCCAGAAGAGGGGCCAAAGGGGGGCCAGGGGGGCCCCAGGCGCCCTGGTGGCGCGGCCCACCCCCTGGCCGCGCCGGGGGGTCGCCTGGGTGGGCCCCACCTCCCCTGGTGCCCTACTTTGACTCGTATTTTAGCTCGTGACGGAGAAATCCCAGATCAGAAGTTATTTTCCCAGTTTTCGTCGCGGAGCCGCCGCCACCCTCTGTTCTTCTTCGGGAGAGCTAATCTGGAGGCTGAATTGGCCTCCGGAGAGGGGAGATCGTCGCCATCGTCATCATCATCACCACTCCATCATCCCTCCATGACTTCTCCTTCCATGTGTGAATAATCCCCTGCTGTAGGCGAAGGGGATGGTAGGGATTGGATGAGTTAGATCATGTAATAGTTTGTCAGATCGTTGGGGGCATGTTGCCTATCATCTACTATGGTGTTTATCATCTTTGCTTCAACTTGTTATTCTTAATGCTTGACACTTAGGGCCCGAGTGCCATGATTTCAGATCTGAACCATATGTGTTTGCATGAATATATTTGTGTTCTTGATCCTATCTATGAGTTGTTTGCACCTATTACGGTTCGGAACCGGCGATCCCAAAAGTGACAGCTTGGGACACCAAATGGGATGGTCCATAGTTTGAGGATTACATGTATCCATTGAGTTCATTGCTTTGTTCCGGTGCTCTTTGACAGGAGCACCTTAATCTCCATAAGTTCCTTTTGGCCCCGTTCGTAGCGGGATGGTAGGACAAAAGATGTTGTGCAAGTTCTTATTGCAAGCACGTACAACTACCTACGGGATACATGCCTAATGTTTGATATTTGCCTAGATGATCATTACTTTTCCGTGTGCCGTGCCCCAAGTTAGAATCATGATATATCTCATCCATGCAGCGCCCAACCATCCGTCTCCCTAGCCTACAGTGTTTTAAATCCTGCTGGTTACTAGCTTGCTACTTTTGCTATTTACTCTTGCTATTTACTTTTGTTGTTTACTTTTACTATCACTATCATCACTATCATATCACTGTTACCACTTATCTTTTGTTGCAAGTAAGTATATTTCAGGTGCGGTTGAATTGACAACTCAACTGTCAAAGCTTATAAATACTCTTAGGCTCCCCGTGTGTCGAATCAATAAATTGGGTTATTCTTACCCGCGAAGACTATCTCGATCCCTTACGGTTGAGGGTTATCAAGTACCGTTTTCTGGCGCCGTTGCCGGGGAGCATAGCAATATTTACAAGTCTACTTGAAGTATCCTACCTGCTGCACTTCATCCGCTATGGGTAAGAAAGGAGACCCCAAGGTTCCGATCTTACTATCCACTACAAGAAGAGGTACTGTTCTGAGCACTAGTGCTACACTTGATTCACCTTCTGTTATGAGTAAGTTTGCCTCACCGCCACCACATGATGCTCCTACTGAATCTGTTACTATGTCCGGTACTCTTGATGATGCTTCTACTACTGTTGATGATATTAGTTCCCTTGGTTATGCTCTTGTGAAACAGATCGCTGCTGCTGCTAAAAAGTCTGGAATTGAAATTCCTGTTACTCGCTACCCTATTGGTGAAACTTATGATTATCCTGATTTGAGTAAACTCAAGGAGAGACTCCTTGATGATGATTACTATATGCTTGATGAAGATTTATGCAGGGAACTGACAGAGTTTTCTGGCTCTGACCCTGAGGTTATTAAGAAACTGTTTGAAAAACACTCTTTGAAGAACAAAACCGTTCCTGATCTTGAATTTGCTACATCTCCTATATGCATTGATGATCCTGATTATGATTTCTCTGTTGATCTTTCACTTATACCTATGGTTGAAGCTGACCCCTTTTATGGCAGAGAAAATGATGATGCTATTGCACACCTGACTAAACTCGGTGAGTTGGGTGGCCTGTTTACCACAGATGAGAAGATATGATACTTTTATGTGACCAAGCTTCTTCCTTTCTCCTTGAAGGAAGGTGCTAAAGCATGGTATGATTCACTCCCATGCGGTTCCATTAAGAGTCCTCAAGACTTAGCTCACTCTTTTGTTGATAAGTACTTTCCTGCTCACATGCAACATGCTGCTTTACAAAGAATTAATAACTTTAAACAGTTGTAGGATGAGTCCCTCCCTAAAGCTTGGGGGAGGTACTGTGGTCTGATTCGGGCTAGACCAGGACATGAAGTCCCTAAGAACGAATTAATCGATATATTCTATGCTGGTCTAACTGATGAATCCAGGTCCTATTTGGACAGTTGTGCTGGTTGTGTTTTCAGGAAAAGGACGCCGAAAGATGCAGAAGATTTGATGGGCAGGATTGCCAAAAACCATGAAGATTGGTCCGTCCCTGAACCACCTCCACCACCAAAGAAGAGGGGCATGTTTGTTCTAAGCCCCGAAGATATGCGAGAAGCAAAGAAGTCTATTAAAGAGAAAGGTATTAAAGCTGAAGACATGAAGAATCTACCCCCTATTGAGAAGCTGTGTGAGCCTACCACTCACCCTCCTATGGTAGAGGTACACTCTCTTTTAGATTTCAATGCAAGTGACATCCCTCATGGTAAGCCTCCTGATCAATGTTTGGATGAGTTTGATAATTTTATTATGAAACAAAATCATTTTAATGAGAGGATACAAAGTCAGTTGCATGATAATTCCCTTGCTATCAAAAGTTTGCTTGATGTTCTAGGTAGAACGGTTAATGATGTTCAATGTCTTGTGAAGCATTTTCATATGGTTCAAACTCAGCTTGACCAAATTTCTAATGTGCAAAAAGATTTGCTTGCTAACAATGCCAAACAAGATGATTTGCAGGCTTTCGGGATTAAGACCCGAGGAGGAACTAGCACTCAAGATCCTCTCTATCCAGAGGGGCATCCGAGGAGAATCGAGCAAGATTCTCAAATGCAGGAAGAAGAAATTGTTGGCTCTCCAAAGAAGAAGAAGAAACATAAGGAGGCTGACAATTCTAATGACCCTATTGCAGATGAAGAGCCAGCTGTTGATCCCAGCAGCGTATCTATCTCCGATGCTGAGACTGAAGACGGTGCTGAACCTGAAGATAAGGATAATGAGAAGAATGATCCGCCTGAAGTTCGGGAAGAAGAAGCACCTGACAAACGTAAGAGGTACACTAAAGAAGACTTCATCGCAAGAAAACATGGGAAGGAAAGAGAACCATGGGTACAGAAACCCATGCCCTTTCCAGGTAAGTCCATCAAATCTAAAGAAGAAGAGCATTACAATAAGTTTTGTGAGTGGATTAAACCTCTTTTTTTTTTCAAATCCCTTTGACTGATGCTATTAAGTTACCTCCTTATTCAAAATATATGAAAGATATTGTCACTAATAAAAGAAAAGTTCCTAATGAAGCAATATCTACTATGCTTGCTAACTACTCTTTCAGTGGCAAGATTCCTGAGAAGCTCGGTGATCCAGGTATACCCACCATTCCTTGCTCCATAAAGAATAATTATGTCAAAACTGCTTTATGTGATCTTGGAGCAGGAGTGAGTGTTATGCCTCTCTCTCTTTACAAGAGGCTTTGTTTAGAGAAACTAATTCCTACAGATATCTCCCTTCAGATGGCTGACAAGTCAACCGCCGTTCCGATAGGTATTTGTGAGGATGTTCCCGTAGAAGTTGCTAATTGTTTGATTCTTACTGATTTTGTTATGCTTGACATGCCCGAGGATGGGAGCATGTCCATTATTCTTGGTAGACCTTTTCTTAACACCGCAGGTGCTATTATTGATTGCAATAAAGGGAAGGTTACCTTCAATGTGAATGATAAAGAACACACGGTATATTTTCCAAAGAAGACCGACAGGAGGCATGGCCTCAACTCTATAGAAAATATCGAGACCGTGAAGATTGGAGAATGGGACTGTCCACTACATGTGCACCACAAATACAAAACTATTATGGTGGGGACAATGTCCATCAAAGTAAAGGTTCAGTGATTACTTCGTAAGAGGTGAGACTTTTTGCTCTATATATCGCCTGTTTGTTGGTAAGACTTGATCAACCTTACTAGTAAACATGTTTTATATAGATAAAAAGTTGAGCTTGTTATGTTTTCATTTGTTTTTAGTTTTTGTTCTACTTGCTGTACCAAGTGTTTATGTTTTGAAGCTTCACAATACTACTCACTGCTTCAAGTTTTCAGAGAGTTTCGCAGCTTTTTGAACTTCGAAAAAATTTCAACAGTGAAGTTTTCAGAAAAATTCCAGAAAAATTAAAATAAAAATTTCCACGTCGGGAGTGACCCAGAGGGACCTGGGGCCAGCCAGGGGGACCCACCAGTGGCCCAGGCGGCCAGCTGGCGCGGCCTGCTTCCTGGCCGCGCCCACAGGGCGCCTGGGGCCCACAAGGCCCCCCTCCAGGTATGTCTTCTTCCTCCCTCTCTCTTTTTCTCCAAAAACGCGAGTTCTGCACTTGTTCCTGTGTTCTTGCTGTTCTTGGAGGCGATTCTTCGATCTCTCTCTACAACCCATCATTTGAGCTGAGATTTTGAACAAATACTCCCTGGTATGTGACTCCTCCACCCCTCCAATTAGATTTCTGATTGGTGGCTTCATTTGTGAGTATTTAGTAGTTCTTGATGATGTATAGATGAGCTTGCATGCATATGTAGAAAGTTATTTTCCAAGTTTTGATGCAAGTTTATGCCTTGGGCAAGTGAGTTGAGTAGTTTGCCTTAACTCACCTTGTTTTAATCCTCGTTTTTGTAAATAGCAAAAAAATTTAGAAATGAGTTTGTTAGGAAGGGCAAAAGGGTGGCTTGAGAAGAGGAGGCCCGCACACTCCGATCGAGTTACTAGAGCCGCAGCTTCACCCTCGACTGCTAGGGTGAGCTATAATGAAGATCATGTGCCCCTGGAGTTGTTGGAAGACACAAGTCCAGCACGTGCTATGACGTTTCCATGTGATGAATTCCTTGAAGCTGCGGGAATCAAGGATGAGTTTTATAATCTTTGTGCTAATGCAGGTCTGACACGGCTCGTCACGTGCCGTGTTACTCAGTATCAAAAACTCACCTCCAGTTTCATTAACAGTTTTAGATATAATCCTGATTCAGGTGCTATTGAGTTTAAAATTTACAATGATCTTATCACCATGACTTTGGGAAAGTTTTGTGAAATAATAGGTGTGCCAAACGTTGGAAGGACGGATAGGATGACCACTCAGCCCTCCGAGCTGAAAACCGTCTTCAACTCTCTCTGCAACATGGGTACGAGGGATATTCATCGGTCGAAGATCTCCAGCATCTTGTTCCCTCACCTCAGGTATTTTGCATATTATGTTGCTAGAGGGGTGTTAGCTCGTGACAACACGAGCAACACTTCTGCGCCGGATATTGCTATCATGGCAGCAGCCCTCTCAGGGAGATATGATTATAATCTGGGTGCCTTAATTGCTCGACGCCTTGCTATGAACGGTAACAAGGGAGACTTATATGGTGGCGTTTATGCCACACTTATCTTAGAACATCTTGGAGGCACCCCACACCCTGATGATAATCCTTTTAATTATTTAAGCTTTGATCTTGCTGCTATGAAAAGGCATAAGTTTGTTACCATGGCTTCTGAGCTTGATAATCTTGTTTATATCTTGCGTTTCGGAACCACTGCGGAACGCGAGATCCGTCTACCTGCACCTCTTTTGTTTGATTTTTCTCGCAGGAACGGATGGTCCTTTGATGTTATCCAGTTCGATGAGTTCATGGCCCAGCATCAGTTTCATAACCCCATGGAGGGGGTTGTGCCCGACGAGGAGGAGCACGGTGAGTTACCACCTTTTCAGGGAGAAACCGCCACCGAGTTTGGTGAAGGGTCTTCCTCCGCTTGGCGTACGGACCCTTCCTCGTGGGAGACTCCGAGGAGTTCGGTGTATGCGCCAGCATCCTTCTACGACCCTTGGACTCACCACTGTTCCCCCGGAGCAGGAGGCTCCTGGGGGCAGTAGCTGCTACCAACTTAGGCCAAAAGCCTAAGCTTGGGGGAGTACGTGCCCCTCTCACTTTTCCATTGTATTATCCGTTTTATTCGCTTTGATCTTTTCGAAGTTTTTGCCCGTTCTTCTTTATTTCTCTCTTTGCAAAAACAACAAAAAGATTTTCTCTTTCTTTTACTTTCGTTCAACCTTTGAAATAATCCAAAAAGATTTCCTTTTCTCTTTAGTTTGCTTTGTTTTCAGAGTTCAGCTCGAGTCCGTGATGGCATTTAATTATATTTCCTACGTTCGATCGTGCAAGTGACGAGGTAGTAATGACGAAGATCGACTGAAGGGAAGCAACAAGGAAGACCGGTATGAACTCTTCTTGTTTCTACTTTTGTACATATGCCTGTACTTATGATCTAGAGACCAGCTTGTAGCGACATAGTGCTATGTTTACAATGCTCTTCCAGTGGTTCATGCTTTCCTTGTGGCTAGTCTCGAATAACTAGAGTATATAATGTGTTATTGAAATGATCTACATGCATTGCACTGTTCATAGTCTGGTATACTAAGGTGGTATTTCCCTTTAGAGAATTTTTGGATTGACTTGGCACATGTTTACACATGTTTAGACTAAAAAGTCTGCTCTGCCTTGATGATCTTTGAGTTTCAGAATAGTTATATCACTTTCATGCCCGATTCAATGTTGCTTTGTCGCTCTGCATGATTATGGCCGTTATTGCTCTCTAGTTGGTCGCTTCCCAGTCTTTTGCTAACCTCCACCTATACTAAGCGGACTGACTGCTTGTGCATCCAAAATCCTTAAAACCTGTTATGCCATATGAGTCCACCATACCTTCCTATACATGGTATTTACCTGCCATTCCTAACGAAGACTTTCGTGTACCATCTCGAAATTAATCAAAAACATTTCTCTTTTTGTGCCTCTGTTTTAGCTCATGAGGAAGTAGTAGTTAATTCATGATCTTTTTAAGTTGGACAAGTTTCACCCCTGGATTGCATGTCTAATGTGCAAACCCCTAATACGAGAAGGAACTGGCATAGAGTGCGCCCAGCTCATAAAAGATAATACAACAAACAAACCCTCCTTCACGCTTTGTTCATGAGAAATCAGAAAACTTTGGCAGTGATAAACAAAGGAGATTAAGAGGATGTGATCGTCCTCATGCGGGAGCCGTTCCTCGAGACTTGTCCAGCTCAAGAAGTGATTGAGTTATCTGCTAGCATTCGTTGACGAAATATGCACATCTCAAAAACGTTTTTACCTCTGTTTTTAAAACCAAGAGCTCTGGTATATGTTTAGTTTTTGTTTCCGATCACGGGTTTTCAACCTTGCCAACAAAAGCCACGGTTCGAGAGTCTCCACCTTCTTTCTTCAAAGCACCAACTAGGAGAGCATAATTGTCATTCTGAGTGTAATGTGCATTGTCCCAAAGTATTACATTGTCTTCTGCATGCTTGTGATATGATTATTCTGAAATTCTTAGTTTTAGTCTCCTTTAAAACTCTGGAGGAGTTTCTGCATTTATGTTTTGCTTCACTCATGGAGGCTAGCGAGATACCACCCTAATATGCTCAAGCTATGTGCAATGTAATCTTGTCTTGATTTTCGGTAATATATTATTTACTTTTAAGTATTTGTGATTGGTCACTTGAAAGAAGGATTGCTCCGTGCATTGTCCTCATAGTACTGTTTCAATACTTGCTAGACTCTTTTCGTAGTACATGCTTATATACATCTAATGAAGCAAAAGAGTTTGTCAAAGTTTTCTTTGTCGCGTCCAGTTCGTTAAACTGAATTGCTTGAGGACAAGCAATATGCTAAGCTTGGGGGAGTTGATACGTCTCAAACGTATCTACTTTTCCAAACACTTTTGATATTGTTTTGACCTCATTCTTGCATGATTTGAACTAAACTAACCCGGACTGACGCTGCTTTCAGCAGAGCTGCCTGTATGGTTTTATTGTGTGCAGGAAAACGGATTTTTAGGTATCTCAGAAAATTCCACGAAAAATCACAGAAAATCCACGCACCCGAAGGAACCCGGAGCCAGAAGAGGGGCCAGAGGGGGGCCAGGGGGGCCCCAGGCGCCCTGGTGGTGCGGCCCACCCCTGGCCGCGCCGGGGGGTCGCCTGGGTGGGCCCTACCTCCCCTGGTGCCCTACTTTGAATCGTATTTTAGCTCGTGACGGAGAAATCCCAGATCAGAAGTTCTTTTCCCAGTTTTCGTCGCGGAGCCGCCGCCACCCTCTGTTCTTCTTCGGGAGAGCTAATCTGGAGGCTGAATTGGCCTCCGGAGAGGGGAGATCGTCGTCATTGTCATCATCACCACCACTCCATCATCCCTCCATGACTTCTCCTTCCATGTGTGAGTAATCCCCTGCTGTAGGCAAAGGGGATGGTAGGGATTGGATGAGTTAGATCATGTAATAGTTTGTCAGATCGTTGGGGGCATGTTGCCTATCATCTACTATGGTGTTTATCATCTTTGCTTCAACTTGTTATTCTTAATGCTTGACACTTAGGGCCCGAGTGCCATGATTTCAGATCTGAACCATATGTGTTTGCATGAATATATTTGTGTTCTTGATCCTATCTATGCGTTGTTTGCACCTATTACGGTTCGGAACCGGCGATCCCAAAAGTGACAACTTGGGACACCAAAGGGGATGGTCCGTAGTTTGAGGATTACATGTATCCATTGAGTTCATTGCTTTGTTCCGGTGCTCTTTGACAGGAGCACCTTAATCTCCATAAGTTCCTTTTGGCCCCGTTCGTAGCGGGATGGTAGGACAAAAGATGTTGTGCAAGTTCTTATTGCAAGCACGCACAACTACCTACGAGATACATGCCTAATGTTTGATATTTGCCTAGATGATCATTACTTTTCCGTGTGCCGTGCCCCAAGTTAGAATCATGATATATCTCATCCATGCAGCGCCCAACCATCCGTCTCCCTAGCCTACAATGTTTTAAATCCTGCTGGTTACTAGCTTGCTACTTTTGCTATTTACTCTTGCTATTTACTTGCTGTTTACTTTTACTATCACTATCATCACTATCATATCACTGTTACCACTTATCTTTTGTCGCAAGTAAGTATATTTCAGGTGCGGTTGAATTGACAACTCAACTGTCAAAGCTTATAAATACTCTTTGGCTTCCCGTGTGTCGAATCAATAAATTGGGTTATTCTTACCCGCGAAGACTATCTCGATCCCTTACGGTTGAGGGTTATCACTCCGCTCTTTGGCAACGACATCTTGGTCACCCCGGTGCTGACGCATTCCGGCGCCTCGTTTCGTCATCATCGCTCCCCATAAATAAAGTGCTCAAGGACTCTAGTTTATGTCATGCATGTCAACTTGGCCGTCATGTTCGTTTACCTTTTTCAGCTTCTACTACTCATACTCATAGACCTTTTGAATTAATACATTGTGATTTGTGGACTTCACCTATTCCGAGTGTTTCTGGCTATAAATACTTTCTAGTCATTTTAGATGATTTCACTCATTACTTGTGGACGTATCCCCTACGCCAAAAATCTGAAGCTTTCTCTCTTTTATCTAACTTTCGTGTTTATGTCGCCACACAGTTTTCGCTCTCTCTTCAAGCCATTCAGTGCGATAACGGACGTGAATTCGACAACCACGCTCTTCAGGAACTCTGCATCAAACACGGGATTCTCCTACACTTCTCGTGTCCATATACTTCCCCATAAAATGGTAAAGCTGAACGCATAATTCGCACTGTTAACGACATAGTACGCACACTATTATTTCAAGTGAGCATGCCTGGAAAATTTTGGGTTGAATCTCTTCATGCGGCCACCTATCTTCTCAATAGACTACCCACCAAAGCTCTCGCTGCACCTTGCCCCTACTTCACTCTCTTTTCCAAAACACCCGACTATACTCTCCTTCATAAGTTCGGTTGTTTATGTTACCCAAACCTCTCCGCCACCATGCCTCACAAATTGTCGCACCGTTCGACAGTGTGCGTGTTCCTCGGTTACCCCTCTAATCATCGTGGTTACCGATGCATGGATCTCGAGTCTCGTCGCATCATTATTTCTCGGCATGTGATTTTTGACGAAACTCGGTTCCCTTTTGCACCAGATTTTTCTGTCTCTAACCTGCAGCAGCCGTCGTCGCCTCCTCCGGCTGATGATACGATCGATGTGCTCACCCCGGTTCTCGTGCCACCCATGCACGCTGGGCCGCGTTGGTCTACTGGGCCGCGTCGGTCCGCTGGACCGTGCCCCGCCTCCTCAGCGCCTGCACCAGCAACGCCGCGCACGCCGGTCCACGCACCGGCTTCACCGGCCCATGCTCCGGCTGCGTCGACCGCCTCCTCGTCGGTCACACCGGCCCACACGCCGGTCTCCCCGGCCTCGCCCGCCTCCTTGGCTGGGCACACGCCGGCCCAGGAGGTTTCGCCCACGACCGCGTCTCCCAGCGACGCTAGCGACGACGCAGCCTCTGGCTCTGCGTCTCCCGCGTCCAGCTCGACCACAACCACGCCACGGCCATCGCCACCGCCTCCTGTCCGTCAGATGATCACTCGCCGTCAGGCTGGAAAGGTCATTGGTCCGCGCGAACGCTTCAACCTGCACGCCTCTCCTATCGCTGCTCCATCGCCACTTCCCAAGTCCGTTCGTGGTACTCTCAAAGACCCGAACTGGCTGGCGGCAATGACCGACGAGTACGGTGCTCTCCTCGCCAACAACACGTGGGATCTTGTACGCCCCCCGGCAACGCCAACATCATCTCCGGCAAGTGGGTCTTTCGTCACAAGTTCAAACCCGACGGCAGCCTCGACCGCTACAAAGCACGCTGGGTGCTGGGTGGTTTCTCCTAGGAGCACGGCATTGATTTCGATGAGACATTTAGCCCAGTGGTTAAACCAGCTACCATCCAGGTTATCCTCTCTGTCGCTCTCTCCTCCAACTGGAAGATTCACCGACTCGATGCCAAGAACGCTTTTCTCCATGGGCATCTTAACGAGGTGGTATATTGCCACCAGCCCACTGGCTTCGTCGACTCCGCTCGCCCTGACCATGTGTGCCGCCTCAACCGCGCACTCTATGGTCTGAAGCAAGCCCCTCGTGCGTGGTACCATCGCTTTGCGACCTTCATCACCACTCTCGGATTCACCTGCTCGAAGTCTGACACCTTGCTCTTCATACTGCATGGTACGCTCGGCACGGCTTACCTGCTTCTCTACGTCGACGACATCATCCTCACGACGTCTACCTCTCGGCCTTGCTCGAGCGTGTCATCGCTGCCCTCAGTGCCGAGTTTGCCATGACCGACTTGGGTGAGCTTCATCACTTCCTCGGCCTCGCCGTTCGACGTGATTCTCGGGGGATGTTTCTCTCACAGACTCAGTACGCTCTCAAGATTCTTGAGCGTGCTGGCATGAGCTCCTACCACTCTGCATCGACTCCCGTGGACACTTCGCCCAAGCTCGCCGCCGCGGCTGCCCCCCCCCCCCATTGTTGATCCTTCGGAGTACCGGAGTCTTGCTGGTGCCCTCCAGTTGACCGGACATCGCCTACGCCGTGCAGCAAATATACCTCCACATGCACGACCCACGCGACCAGCACTTGTCTCTGGTCAAACGAGTTCTTCGGTACGTCAAGGGTACGCTTCACCATGGCCTTCAGCTCGTGCCCTCTTCCATGGATCATCTTGTCGCCTACACTGATGCAGACTGGGCTGGTTGTCCGGACACACGTCGCTCCACCTCCGGCTACTGTGTGTTCTTTGGCGACAACCTCATTTCTTGGTCTTCCAAGCGTCATCACACTGTCTCCCGTTCCAGCGCTGAAGCCGAGTATCGAGTTGTCGCCAACGCCGTCGCTGAAGCCAGTTGGCTTCGCCAACTTCTCCAGGAGCTTCACCGACCTCTGCCCAGTGCTACTATTGTCTTCTGCGACAATGTTAGTGCTGTCTACATGTCTACGAATCCGGTTCAGCATCAGCGCACCAAACACATCGAGATCGACCTTCACTTCGTTCGAGATCGTGTTGCGTTGGGGCACATTCGAGTTCTTCATGTGCCTTCGTCTCGACAATTTACGGACATTCACCAAAGGTCTACCATCACCGTTGTTCTTGGACTTTCGATCCAGTCTCAGCGTCCGAGAATCTCCCGTTGCGACTGCGGGGGGATGTTAGGCAATCCGAATATGTCAGTATATTCGGTTATACCCTGCCATGTTTAGAGCTTGATATCTTGCATGTAATCAGGCCATTATGGTTAGGATTTCTACAGATTGTTTCCCTGTATATCTTGTAATTGTCTATATATATGAGATAGCAGGAAACCCACCGATTGTGTGGTCAATCATTCTCTTCCTCTAGTTCTATCATGATGGTGGCTGATAGGATGGCGAAGTTGATTTCTTAGCCAACGACATTGTTTGGGAGGTACTGGTGCATGCCAAACGTTGGCTCGATCCATAACATATGCATGCTATGTTTATGATGATTTTGAATCAAACATTGTGTTTTACGTGATGTCTTTTGGGTGAGCTTCATTTGTTTTACTTTGAAAAAGGGAAGATGAAATTTTATGTTATGACGGTTATGCTATGCATGTTTTAATTTGAATGTTTTTAAGATATGTATCGTGTAGTGAAGTTGGTGCGTCTAGGACACAAAATCTAGACAATTTTATTTTTTACTCCACTAACTTTTAGGGGATCGGCTAGATGCGGCCACCGATAGTGAAGTAAAATTTTACTCCACTAACTTTACTACGTCGATTACCTCCTTAAGTTTTAGGGAATCGGTTAGAGTTGCCCTAACAAGCTAAAAATGCCAACCCTACCTCGCTCGTTAGTTTCTAAGTTACCCTTCTTTTTCCAAAATGGTTCACTCTATCCATATGAGCAACCTCCAAGCCGACATGTCTTCAGAATGACAAAGTCACTATAGGCGCCGTGCTATCGACGGGCACATCGCTTACACTAAAAAAGAATAAAGCCGTCAAATCCTAAAATAAATCCAAAATAATGAGAGCATCCATACCAAGTCTAAGTCTTGAACTCGGATGAGCGGGTCCACCACAAGGAACCTGACCATTCGAGCTATGCTCAATTCACACTATCTGAGTTAGTCGAGCCGAGTTTTCAAGTACTCATTAAGCTCGCTAGTTCGGAGTTTTATTTCCACCCTATGCGAGTATGGTAGAAAATCTGGTCTATGGTATTTGACCCAAGTTGGTGAAATTGTACACCAACCCTCCACAAGTGACCAATGGCGCTAGGGTTTCCCTAAAAAGTTAGGGTATGCTTGCATCTTAATCCCAAACTATTATTGTTAGGTTAACACATTTTTGTGACCTGCATTTGCAATGCAGCATTTCTTACACGCGCGCACAGATACAATACTGATGAGCTCATCATTTCCAAATTGCAATCCAATAATGATGCCGCCGATCGACTAAATTAAGCTAATCGCAAAAGGCTGTCCCATAAAGGCTGCCGCAAAACCTTAATGAAAGTGCTTTACGTTTAATTACAAGAAACTAGTTGCTTTAAACACATATCTGCATCTTTACCCAACCCACTGATCCATTCTCCAGCAGCACGCAGCAGCAGCAAGTTTCAACACATGATGTACACCGAAAGCAACCAGTAGCTAGTAGCCCTTGTTTTGTTCTTTTGCTAGGACAAGTTAGCTAGAAAATTATCAGTGCCAGACAGGTCAGTAATGCCACTGCTATTAAATTGATCCATCAAAAGCTATCTGCGTACTGTACCGTTTTGCACGCCCTGATTGAGCTCTAGGGTTTGAATGGCGCATGGCGGTCAATGTGAGTAGACTATCGTTCTTGCTTCACGTTGACGCTTCGGAATATACGCATGCTATGATTTCCGCGTCACGTTTTAAATTTCTACTACTAGTAGAGCAACTTTGCAGCCATACCATACGGAAGCAGAAAACTGAGATCTTCTTCTGCCTCCCTGAAATTTGTTTTCTTCTTCCCTATTTTTTGTTCAGCAGAATATGTTAGGAACACGTTACTCCTAAAACATGTAAAATAATTGCTTGCATATTTCTTTAAAAGGCTAAGACTTGGATTTTCGAAACAATAAATGTTGGAACACATTACTCCCTTGGACATCCAGTGTGCAGCCGCGCGATGTTTTGGTAGTTAGGCTGGCTAGCGCAAGGTAGCAATTTTGTTGGAACATCTTACTCCCAAACCATGCTCGTCAAATAATTGCTTACATATTTCTTAAAAAATATTAAGACTCTTTTTTCGAATGTAGCTAGATATAATTCCAAATGTCAGTTTCAGAAATATTCCAAACACCACTGGAGCTTCTGATATTATTGTTTGCATTTTGGCTGAAAGACCAAAAAATTCACTTGAAAATGAATGGAATCCACGTCTTGGGGGTTTACAAAAGATTGAATATTATTTGAGTTCATGTGTGCCTACTGAAATGGTAATAACTCGGCTCTTCTTATCTGCTATACATTGATATCATTGTCCTTGTCATGGCTCTGTCATAGAATTCTGATCGCCGGGCCAGATACATAGTCCACACCATCTTTTGCATGCTTGCTTTTGCTTCTTTTGTCTTTTTTCCTTTTGCATAATCTATATATTCTTGAAAAAGACTGCAAAGCTCTCCTAGTATATGCAGTTAGCTGCTTTTTTGGTGGGCACTTTCAAAGGGAAGAAGGAAAGAATGCTGTCAAATCAAATACTCAATCATCACAGGGTCGATCGGATGAAGTTTAAAAACCCGGTGATCCGCAACCGCAGATTCTCAGATCCTTTGCGATAAAGAAAGATGCTAGATCGTGCTTCACATGCCCCAGTTTCAGAAGTGTTAGCGTTCTGTCCACATTTCAGAGCTTCATACGAATACTAGGTAGTACAGAACAACACAACTCCTTTCTGAATTATTTCTCCTGTTGAAATGGGATCAGTTCTGTCCCATCTCAAAGAAAGAAGATAGTAAATCGTGTGCACCTAAAGCAGCATGGTCATCAGTCATTAGCAATTAGGCAGATCAGGCTCTAAATCACTCTCAGTGTATGGGAAGGCTGTGTAGTTCATGATTTAGGAAAGAAGCAAACTACTCCCTCCGTCCCAAATTGGATGTAATAAGATCTTATATTATGGGATGGAGGTTGTAAATTACTTCCGAATCTGATGTGGTTGCCATTTTGCACAGTTTTACGTAAAGTTTGTGACATGATTATACTTAGCAACACCGGACCAGAAAAGAAGGTTATGCACCAAAGCAAGAACAGGACAGCTTTTTGGTGGATGGGAAGATGATACGCTGTTTTTTCGATAATGGGTGATACGCTATTACGTCTTGGTCTTGATTGTGATTGAGCAGCGGCTTGTCTTCCTGTCATGATTGCCTAGATTCACACTGAATTGTACTCTTCACTTTGTTATGTCCATCGTTTTGTGACCGGAACGAGTCCATCAAACACCTCTTTCTCGAATGCCCTATGGCAAAAAATTTATGGCGGTCCGTTCAGATTGCCTTTAACATTTCCCCACCGAATTCCATCAATACTTTATTTGGGCCGTGGCTTGACGGGATAGATTCCACACTAGTGAGACACATCCGTGTTGGAGTATGTGCTATGCTATGGGCAGTGTGGAATTGCAGAAATGATTTGGTTTTTAACAGAACAACAAATACTCATTTTTTGCAGGTTATCTTCCGAGCCACTGCATTGATCCGTATGTGGTCGCTACTCACTCCGACGGAGGCCAGGGAGCGTTTGGTTACTGGGTCTATCCGATGGGAGATGGTAGCACGGGGTATTTTCAACCGGTTTGGATGGTGGTCATGTAATAGGATAGGCAATTAGTTTTCCTATCTTTCTTTTGCCAGCCGGTTGTGGCTGTTATATGTTTTGCTTGCTCCTTAGGAGCCTACTGTTTTAGACTTCAAGACCTCTGTTGAACGTATTTGATTTTTAATAAAGGTGGCCGTATGCATCACTTTGATGCAGAGGCCGGGGATCTCCCCTTTTTCGAAAAAAAAAACTTTGTTATGTCCATTACTGTACCAGAAGAAACCCTTCACTTGATCACTTCATAAGTTCTGCGAGCAGATTTGGTCAGAAAAATTGGAAGAGCATATACTATACTTGTCAAGTTGTCATTGCACAATGTAGATATGACAAGTTCTAAAATAAACTAAAGAAAGAAATAAGAATCTAAAGTATATCCACCAGTGTCGATGCCAATTGGTCGTAGGTATGCTTTCCAACACCGTCAAACTACATTATGATGACTGGTGAAATCTGCTCGCCGCTAGGTGACTAGGAGTACTTGCTGCTCCACAGCTTCAGGTAGAGATGCGGCCTAAGAGATCTGGCCACCAGACTTTAGCCCATCTGGAAGGAAGAATCTATGCTTTGCTGCTGATCTATAGCCATAGGCCGGGTCCTCCATTAGTTTGTGTTGGCCTGCTTTCACTATTGGAGTAGCAAAAGGAAGAGTGGTCATGATCGCAGATTAGTATCTTACATTTGAGCCAAATCGGTGTGAGCTCCGGCGGGTTCCTGCCAGGCGCTCCTACGCTCTCCCAAAGCCATTTTGTGAATTCTAAATTAAACAAACAATGGGTTGACAACCATGAACAATGTGCATCTACTTTTGCATCTAATCACTGCTAACCTGATCATGAAGAGAGTGCTTTAAGCGTCGATTTTAAAAGATGACGACCATGATCTATGTGTACCTGGAACATGTTTTATGAGTTCATTTATGCTTCAACCGTCAAAGTAAGATAAATTTTTGTGATTGTTCCGGTATGCGAGTTCGGACTCATCTACACCTGATGAACAGTTACTTTTTCGAAAAAAGACGCTTTATTACATAAAAAGTTTAAGTACTACACCCGACCTCTGCATAACTGAGATGCACACAATCAAACAAGGTCTTCTCGTACAAACAAAATATAAAAAGGCAAAACACAAAGAAACATGTAGAATCCGTTGGGGCAACCTCATCAGGTGCGCAAGTAGGGTGCAAATTTTCAGAGTGTTTAGACATTCAAGGACCTCTAGAAAAAAAAGATCCAAATAGTTTCTTTCGCCCTTTTTTTGCGGCAACCTCATCAAATGTCCAACCGCATTTGAGCGTCATGGACACCAATAAAATTCGGATTTTTCTGAATTTGTTTTGCTATTTTATATGAATTTACTGTTCAAGCACAAGTGTAGATGCACCTGGGCACCAAGTTGCCGTACTTGTGATTGTTCTTTCATTTCTAAGCAAAAAGCCTGCAGTTGCCATGTTTTTCATCAGAAAGCAATGCACATGGATCCATTTCTTATTTTCTTTCTTGAGTGCTTTAAAACTGCTTCAGTCGATATAAATGTGGTGGTAATGGTTTTTATACGGAAATGTGATGGTAACGTGGAGAAGCAATCATACCTTGACACGTGAGCCACACTATTGAGATGGATATCAACTTTCTTGTTGGGGGATGAATAATTTTGCCGCATTTTTGTATGCGTGGGTGGGCACCGTGGGCACGTGTGCCTTTTTATTTTTGAGGATCAGCACGTGTGCTTTTGAGATAACCCATCTCTTTGCTTTGTTTCCTTCAAAAGAGAAATGCAAAATCTCTCCGCTTTTATGATTCTTTTATCAGTTTTGCTAAAGCACATTTTGATGTGCCCTAAGAGCAACTTCAACATACCGACCCAAATAAACGCGCGTCTTGTTCGGCGTCCGCTCTGTTTTTGTTTGGGCCGGCAGTGTGGCTAATGCGCGCGAGCCATTTTAGGTCCACACATACATTTTAAAAGGTCCACGATCATAGATCATGCTAGCGGCCATGCCATCGTCCAAAGTTCATGCCGACGCTATGCCAGCGCGGGCATACAATGCCAGCCTCCAAAAAACACCACATAGTTCATGCTGGCGCATTTGCCAGCGGCCGACCCACATGCCAGCACACAAAAAGGGGTGGGAATTCGACCACACCATCTTGGTCGTGGTCATGCCAGCACACTTGGCGGCATACAAAAGAAGGATGGACTCTCCGCCATAGATCACTCATCGTCGAACTTGAGCATGTCGGCCTGTATCTTCTCGAGCCATGGCCTTTTCCTCGGAGACACGGTGTTCAGGTCCACCTTCATGATCTCCACCCCGTCATCATGCTAGTGAGCACCACTTCTTTTGCCTTGGTCTTGGCATTGGCGGTCTCGATCTCGAGTATCTTGGCTTACTTCTCCGCCTCTATCTCAAGCATCTTGGCTTGCTTCTCCGCCTCCATCTCAACCCTCCTTCTTTGGATCTCCATGAAGGTGTTCATTTTGCTCTTCCTTGTCTTGTCGGCGCTTATCCTCCCTTGTGTTCTTCTTGATCATCATTCCCTCCACGGTGACAAGCAAGGCAATTGAAGCCGCATCGCGCTTGTCCTCCATCTTGGAGTTGGTATTTCCCGCCGGCTGTGGCTTTTCGCCCTCCCAAGCTCCTCGACTGCTCCCCCCACGCGCCTTGGCGGTGGCATATTGCACCTTGAACTTGTCCTCCCTGTTGATGACCATCCAACAATGGGAGAGGTTGAAGGACTTGCCCTCATGTTGGACCTTGAATGCTTCCAGAGTTTGGAATGCCTACAAATGAATAGTATGAAAGCATATGGGCAAATGCACATGCAAGCATAACGGAAACATATACGAAGAGGGGTGCATGTATACCATATCTTTCATGCTGATGCCGCTCACAGGGAGTGCCTTAATGGTCTCAAGGGTGCACAAAACTTGTTGCACTCTTGTTGTATCACCCTCCATCGCTTCGAGAGGGACACCCACCCACGCTTGCTCTCCATTTGATATGTCGCAAACTTGTTACTTTCATGGTACTCATGATGAACATGAAGCCAAAAGGTTGATGACTTTTGTTCAGCGCCGACCTTGGGGTCTTTCCCAATGTCCCTCCAACACTCACAAAGGAGTTTGTCCTTGGACGGCGTGTATGCCTTCGTCTGTTTGCTTTTGCACTTCTTCTTTGTGCCGGCTTGGTTGGTGAGCTCATCCTCGAACAAAGGCTCCCTGTCGATGTCCATTTCATCCTCTTCCTCGAGGCCGTAGTCCTCCGGGAACTCGTGGTCGAGCGGGAAGATGCCGCACATGTCGACCTGATCTTGCATGAAGGCGTCGTCCATGCCAACTTGATCATAGGTTGCTGGTATGAATGGTGCTCGACCGTCTTGGCTTTGGGTCTCGTCGGGATCGTAGGCTGCCGTGGCGGCACCGTGAGGGGAGACAGTGGTTGTCGTACTGCTTTTGAAGATGATGTTCTTGGTGATGAAACGGTTGGCCATTTCATCATCATCGGGTGCCGACATTCCGTCGAACAGGCTGCGGGCGCCGGGAAGCATGTCAGCTGGCATCTCCCGCGGGCGTTTCCTCGCCCCTCTGGAGGATGATGCACCAGCCACCGATGTGGCATTGAGGTTGATGGCCACGGGCACGGGCGCGAGCGTGGATGACGCAACCTTGCTCACCTCTGACGAGCATTCCCCAGACAAGCGGGAGCCTTGAAGATAGACGTGGAAGCCGGGAATCGGCTGCTTGGCAGACACGCGTGGTGATTCTGGCAGCACCATTCGAGGAAATGCTAATGAGCCCATGCTGGCCGCGACCATGGCGGCGCTGACGAGCCCGTGCTGGCTAGGGTTTAACCCTAGGTATAGCAGGGCCTCCCTCATTGTCGCGGTGAATTGGGCATTGGTTTCCTCTTGTTGTGCGGTGACTAAGAGGGCGACAATGGCCGCTGGTTCATCCCTTGCATCCTGTGCGTGCCTCCATCCCTTCCTCTTGGCCGACTACACGACCTGCTCCTCAGGTGTCAACTGCTTCTTGTTGCGCAGTGCCGCGGTCTTGCGGAGCACATGGGGCTTGTGTTTGACAGAGGCGAGGGAGGTGAGGCCGGACGAGGTGAGGGAGGCAAGGCCAGACGAGGCGAGGAAGGCAAGGTCGGCAACGACATTGAGGGTCGGCGCGTCGTCCATGGCGAGCGGCCGGGAGCGCGAGCAGGAGGGAGTGTTGGGAAAGTGGAGGGAAATGGTGGTCGTTGTGCCACCGACTAGTGGGCCATGGGGAGAAGTAGGTGCACATCGCGTGCGTCCGCTTCATGTCCTCGCCGACGGAAATGAGGCCCAAATTTGGGCCAAGAATGGGTCGCCCGACAGACGAAAAGCGGACACATGTTTGTTTTGGTCAGCGTGTTGGGCCAGCTTTTCTGTCCACGCGATCCAAACGGACACGCGCAGACGAAATGGGTCGGCGTGGTGGAGTTGCTCTCAGTAGTGCACATCTAAGTTCTATATAATTGATTTTATCCGGAGATTCATGCAATTTTTTTCTTTCTAATATGATTGAGTCACTTAGATGTGAAATAACCATGGCACATCTTATTTTTTTAGGAACCGGCAGGAGCGCTGACTTTTCATTTCAGAGGAAAAATAGGGTTTATGTACAAAGTTGTCAGGTTTTTAGGGGAACATGACAAAACCCCCAAAGGAAACTAAAGAGCAATACAAATCAGCCAATTTTGGTCGCTACTTGGACCCTTCTGAAGGCCGTGGCCCTTTGTCTAATGTCCTCGAGAGAGAGCAAGATGCCATCTCCACATGGGTGAGACAGGTTATGTTGAAGATACGATAGTTGCGCTCCTTCCAGATATTCCATATGGTGTAGAGGAAGTGTCAGTTGCGGCGTCGTCGATCCTCCTTTGGCAAATGAAAGATGAACATATCCCACCAGTCTGAGAACCCCATGCAAGAAGGGAGCATCGTCGTGTCCAACGGTGCCTCACCATTCCAAACGTGGACATGAGACCAAACCACAACTTCAAAGGGGCAGTCCTTGCATAGGTGGGTTGTTGTTTCGGGTGCCCCAAGCATAGGGGGAAGCAAGGGTCATGTGGCCAACCACGAATGGCCAGCATGTCAGCTGTGAGGATCTTCCCGTGGAGCATAAGCTAGGAGAAGAACTTGCATTTTGGCTCCGCGTGCGCCTCCCAAATCTTGATCGACGAGAACCCGGGGAAGGATCCAAAGAACTAGGCCGTGTAGCCGACGTAGCGGAATATATGCCCTCGGTTTTCCGGTGCCAGGAGATAGTGTCTTCCTGGTATGGGGTAGCCTAATCTGAGAGGTCAATGATGGAAGCGTAATGAACTCTTGTAGCTATGCATGTGAAGCCAGGCGAGTGACCGAGATGATCCAATTTTCAACCAGAAGCTCCTTCATCAACGATCTCTGTCTTCCGATGGCGATCTTGTAAAGCTCGGGGGCCAACACCTCAGAGGCATCTTCAGACTAGTCATCTTGACAGAACAGAGATTTGCGGCTGTTGCCAAGCACGATGGTGGTGGAAGCCCTGAATAATGCCATGTCCGCCTCATCACAGGGTAGAGCCGAGCCCACCCACTAACGGTCCGGGTCAGTCCACATGAGCCAGGGCCATCGTAGATGGAGAGCTCTGCCGAACCTCTCGAGGTCCGTGATTCCTAGCCCTCCCAGGGCCTTAGGTATGCACACTATCTTCCAGTTCACCAGGGAGTGGCCCTCGTATGCAAATTCAGAGTTGCTGCCACACCAGAAGAAGTTGCGGGAAATCTTGTTGAGCTTGTGGTTGGCCTAGGCCGGGAGGGGTAGTGTAGTGAGGTGGTGTGTGGCAGTTGCACACAAGACAAACCTCGCCAGAGAGACCCTTCCATGTCGTGCGAGGTGCTTACCCTTCCAACCCATCAGGCTGCGCATCACCTTGTCTATCAGAGGTTGAAGGGTCAACCCTCTTGAGCCGCCTGGTATGCAGAGGAAGGCCCATGTACTTTGTGGGGAATGTTGCGATCTTGAGAGGGAAGCCCGACAGGATGTCAGCCAGACCAATCCCTTGACAGCGGATGGGAAACGCCTCTGTCTTGGCCACGTTGGTGATGTGGGCTGATGTTTCCCCGAAACAAGCCAGGATCCCACAATGGCGTCCAACTCCTCCTTGACTGTATTGGCAAAGATGCCAGCATCATCCGCATAGAGTGAAATTATGCAGGAAACTGAACTGGCCTTAATTGGCTTTATGATGCCAGCTTGGGAAGCCGCCCGTAGCATCTAGATGTGCCCTAGGCAGATCCTTTTTTTCTTACCTTCTCGATGTCCTTTAAAATTATCTCTCACAAACATGATTTTCGTGTAACCTGGCTTGAGATGATCGCCACTTACTCAAGAACCCAAATCACGTCAACCAAGCACCATCACTGGGCAACCACTCCTCGACCACCGGTATCCGCTCCAAGAACGACGCCCTAAGAGGTACAGCGTGCAGCAGCAACATGGCCCTACCACCATAAGGCTGACCCATGCACGTTCATCATGGTCACCTCCACTGGCGACGTCCAGACCGCGAACTCTGACGAGAAAGAGTAGGACATGAGAGATGAAGGCGTCAGTGTCACATGTCTTTCACCGTCGACCCACAACTTCACTTCTCGAGGCTCACAACCACCGGACATAGATATATAGGGGAACAATAAGGACTTGGAGCACGGTCACCGGCAAACGTTAAGTCTAGGTTAACTTCCAGACTCTTTTGCTTAATGAAATGTATCAAAAATATAATGAATGTGCCGGTTCAAATGAAAAACATTCACTGCATGAAAATTGCCCAGTTTATTCAAATTTCGTTGGAATATATGCGAACATTTGATACACTGTATAGTGTGTCCATTTAGAGGTCCGCGTCGGAGATGCCTTGCGAGACATGTAAGGGTATTTTCAACGCCGACCCGCAAATGTCCCGCATGCGTCTGGGCCGCGCTATCTGAACCATGAACGCCATCCAATGCGGGCCTATATCGATCTGTGGTGCGGTCAGGACATACTTTCTCCTACAAATCGGAGACAAACATGTGTGTGTGTGTGT